>JAVGWX010000003.1:100974438-101574438 GCA_036924085.1 Ariolimax columbianus
CTAACACGTTCGATCAGCATGTTTTTCCTGAACAGACACTAGTCTCCTCTTCCTATCCTATAGTTATATGACTAGATCTTTCTAGAAGGTGGACGATGGTGAACCCAACACATCAAACCATGCGACTGTGTTGTCCTCCAAGTCTGAAAGCCAAGCAGCAGAACCGACTTTACATGTTGATGTGAACATTGAAATCCTCGGGATGAACTTTACCTCTTTGGAGTTCCACAATTTACCCACTGTGATGAAAGTTCCCCCCCCCCCACTCCCGCCCCCCACATGTATGTGTCTATGTGTCTATGTGTCTATGTGTCTTAGTACGCTGAACAGGAAATCCTTTTTCGCGTTTCCATGTTGTCTTTTGTTACTGCCTAAGTCGGTACACGAATTTACACCAATGTACTTGTATTTGTCCATATCTTCGAGTTAATTCATGTTATTTTGTAGTTCCTTTCGAATATGCAATAGTAAAGCCAAGTCATCTGCAATTTTAATGTTTATAAGTCGGAGTCAATTTAGTTCTACAATAATTGGTTGGAGTTGTTTTCTTCATAATTCAGTCCATAACCAGAAGAAAAAATGTTAACAGTAGATATCTTCGCCTCATACCAGTTCTTACCTCAGTCGGCTAACAAATTATCCTTGATAAGGGACACTGCACTGAATATCATGCCTGATTTTTCGAAATAGATTACATAACTTTTCTGAGCAGCTTCCACAGTGACAGAAATATCAAACCAATCTCATATACTCATACGACTAAATATACAAACACACCAACACACAAATAGTCACACACATACACACATACTCGTGCACCTGACAAGCGGTGAATAGAATATCTTGACATGTTAATGTCAGATTTAAAGGAAAGGTCTCAAATCAGCATCATGTTTACATATTAAACGTTTATCCATTGACTGTAGCTCAGTTGAATGATACTCACACGGTTATTTCCCAGTTGAAGGTTACTCACATGGTTATTTCCCAGTTGAATGTTACTCGCATGATTATAGACCAGTTGCATGTTCCTCAAATGGTTATATCCCAGTTGAATGTAACTCATATGATTAAAGTCCGGTTGAATGTACCTCACACAATTATAGCTCAGTTGAATGTTATTCACGTGATTATATCTCAGTTGAATGTTACTCACTTGATTATAGCTCAGTTGAATGTTACTCGCATGGTTATAGCCCAGTTGAATGTTGCTCACATGATAATAGTCCAGTGAATATGTCTCACATGAGTATAGCCCATGGGAATATTACTCACATGATTATAGCGCAGCTGCAAGTAGCTCAAATGCGTATAACTCAGTTGAAAGTTACTCACATGATTATAGCTCAGCTGAATGTTACTCACATACTTAAATCCCAGTTGAATGTTACTCACATGATTAAAACTCAGTTGAAAGTTACTCACATGATGACTTTAGCTCAGTTGAAAGTTACTCACATGATTATAACTCAGTTGAGAGTTACTCACATGATTATAACTCAGTTTAAAGTTACTCACATGATTATAACTCAGTTGAAAGTTACTCACATGATTATAACCCAGTTGAATGTTACTCACATACTTAAATCCCAGTTGAATGTTACTCACATGATTATATCCTAGTTGGAAGTTACTCATATGGTTATAGCCCAGTTAAATGTTACTGATATGGTTATAGCCTAGATTAATATTAATCACATGATTTTAGCCCAGTTTGATGTTTTCTCACTAAGTATGGCCCAGTTGAATGCTACTCACGTGTTTATTACCCAGTGTAATGTTATTCCTATGATTATAGACTAGTGTAATGTTGCTTACGTGATTATAGCCAAGTTGAATGTTGCTCTCATGATTATAGCCCCGTTTAATGTTGCTCTCATGATTATAGCCCCGTTGAATGTTGCTCTCATGATTATAGCCCCGTTTAATGTTGCTCTCATGATTATAGCCCCGTTGAATGTTGCTCTCATGATTATGCCAAAGTTTAATGTTAGTTGCATTGATACAACCAAAGTCCGGTGTTACTTTCATGGATGCATTCCAGTGCTGGTGTTACTTTCATGGATGCATTCCAGTGCTGGTGTTACTTTCATTGATGCATTCCAGCTCTGGTGTTAATTTCATGGATGCATTCCAGTGCTGGTGTTACTTTCATGGATGCATTCCAGTGCTGGTGTTACTTTCATGGATGCATTCCAGTGCTGGTGTTACTTTCATGGATGCATTCCACTGCTGGTGTTACTTCGGTGGATACAGTTCAGATTTAGTGTTAGTTACATGGATACAGTCCAGCTCTGGTATTACTTTCATGGATGCATTCCAGTGCTGGTGTTACTTCGGTGGATACAGTTCAGATTTAGTGTTAGTTACATGGATACAGTCCAGCTCTGGTATTACTTTCATGGATGCATTCCAGTGCTGGTGTTACTTTCATGGATGCATTCCAGTGCTGGTGTTACTTTCATGGATGCATTCCAGTGCTGGTGTTACTTTCATGGATGCATTCCAGTGCTGGTGTTACTTTTATGGATGCATTCCAGTGCTGGTGTTACTTTCATGGATGCATTCCAGTGCTGGTGTTACTTTCATGGATGCATTCCACTGCTGGTGTTATTTCGGTGGATACAGTTCAGATTTAGTGTTAGTTACATGGATACAGTCCAGCTCTGGTATTACTTTCATGGATGCATTCCAGTGCTGGTGTTACTTCGGTGGATACAGTTCAGATTTAGTGTTAGTTACATGGATACAGTCCAGCTCTGGTATTACTTTCATGGATGCATTCCAGTGCTTGTGTTACTTCGGTGGATACAGTTCAGATTTAGTGTTAGTTACATGGATACAGTCCAGCTCTGGTATTACTTTCATGGATGCATTCCAGTGCTGGTGTTACTTTCATGGATGCATTCCAGTGCTGGTGTTACTTTCATGGATGCATTCCACTGCTGGTGTTATTTCGGTGGATACAGTTCAGATTTAGTGTTAGTTACATGGATACAGTCCAGCTCTGGTATTACTTTCATGGATGCATTCCAGTGCTGGTGTTACTTCGGTGGATACAGTTCAGATTTAGAGTTAGTTACATGGATACCGTTCAGCCTTGGTATTACTTTTAGGAATAGAACACAAGTCTAAAATTACTCTAACGGATTCAATCCAGATATAATGTTACTAGGTTGGATAAAGACGAGATATAATGTTACTGCACTGGATACGGTCTAGATATAGTGTTATTCCCATGGATACAGCCCAGATGTAATGTTATTCTTGTGCATACAGTCCTGGTCAAACGTTACTCCCATGTCTGAAGACCACCATGTTAGTCGTATTGCTGTCACTGTTCTTTTTGTTGATGTTTCGTTAAAGGTTAGCCTCTCTGTGTTCTACTGGAAGAGGCACGCCTTTTCCAATCCGTGCCGTAGTACTTTGGGCGAAATCATGGAGTATTTACCAGTGCGTGGATGTGTGCATGCGTTTGTATGTACCTATAATAGTTGGGGCGATACAGAGGTCATACCCCAACTGAAGTGCAATGGAAGGGCCTCACCCTGGGGTGCGTGGGGGATTTATAGGGACTTAGGAATAGTGCCGCTTGTACTGGCAGTCGATGTGCAGTGTGCAGACTTTAAAAAAATAATACCTTAACCGTTATAAATGTGAAGGGCTGACGGGGTTTCGATCGTGTGTCGGCAGACAATAGGCAGGTATGCTAACCGCTTGAGCAGTCTCTACTAACTGCTATAACGTTTTGTATGATGTCTATTTGACTTCGTACAAAACATATAGCGAACAAAGCAGCGTGGCCCATTACTAGATATGGATCTAAAAAGTTGCATGGACTCTAGTAGAGGTTATTTCTGAAGTAATTTGTTTTATACGACAATCTTGCTAACACCATGCACACCTTTCTTTAGACGCCTTATAAGACATGTATGATCGTGCCATTATGTTTTATTTTCCTCTAAAGTTAGCGGTACAGCGATCCACATAGGTAATATCAACTCTCCTCTTCTAAAAACATAAACCACTAATATATAACTACTGCATCATTACATGTGCAGTTTTCTACCAAACATCGACCAACTAAGCGTGTCAAACAGATCAAACTATAATCGCCTGTGACGGTCTTCGACACAATTGCTAATTACTGGTAACAGCTTCAACGCTGACGGCCACCTGGCCAATTTCATGACATATAATCGATAACCATGACACTAAATTATTAATTAGATACGCATGAACGCTGATAGAATAACTTGTTGAGCTATGTTTCGTTTTGATTCTGATATTATCATATCAATCAGGGATTCTTAAATGTTTTACCTTACATCTTCCTCCACAGTAAATGTAATGTTACACCTTCCTTACATGAAGTAATCTAATAACTGTTTGAAAAATGTAAAGTATTCTTCACTCAAATGATCATATCACAATGGGAAGGTATGGATTACGCACTAATGTATCTTCCCTAGCTATGTGATTATGTCGCAGGTATATGTGAGTGCAAGAAAACATTTGTAATGGTATATTTAGTAGACGTACCATATATTTTGACTAGACTATGACGGCTGATTGGGTTAATAAGGTTGCAATATCACTAATAATACCGGAAAACAGTATGATTTGGCCAATCAACTTGCGATGTGAATTTGTCAATCATAGCTCGTCTTTCTGATGGCTGATACTCGATTGAAAATAAAATGAATGTGCTTTGTGAAGGGTCACATACATTGTGATTGCGAATACAAAGAGGACAGACACAGATTATGAGAATAAATGTAGCTACCGATAGTCATATTCAGTTAGGGAACTGCACTCCTACATGATGTTGACTCGTACATATTTTTTGGTAGCCAAACAGAAAAAAGTTGGAGGTAAATATAAAGATTTGATGTGAACAAGACAACATGTGGTATGAACTTAAATTACATTCTAAGAACTGATAGAAAACAGATTATATTAAGATCAACACAGAAATTTAGATCTACAGGTTGAATATCAAGTCGTTTTTTTTGTATAGTTCTGAAATATGGAGAATAAAAATTAAATAAAAAACGGTACAATCGTTTGATGGCGTTTGATAGAACACACTCCAAGAATACCTTTTAAAAGTATTACAAGACAATCTCTATTCTGGAACCCTCAAGGTAATAGACATTTGGGTAGGCTTGACGGAAAAAGCTCGAGCCGGACATGAAGTTAACAGAGAAGACATAGACAGAGCTGGGGAGGTTGGCCCAAGACAGGATGATTTGCTGATCATTTATTAAAGATACGGACTCTACAAGGAGTAAAACAAGGTTTTGACTGATTGGTTGATTACGTTCAGATATGTCTTGTACGCTGGAGTGTCGCATTAGATACCACCATTGCATGATGTAGTTACGTCACTCTTTATTGTGATCCCTGACAGTCACATTAGACATGAGTCCCAGTGAGTCACCTCAACCTATCGATATATATCCGGGAGTCACACCAGTTATCCGCTATGTACATGGGATTCACCTCACCAACTATTTGATATGTACGTGGGAACAAACCCAACCATCCGCTTTATATAAGGGAGTCTAATCAACCATCGCTATGTACATGGGATTCACCTCACGAACTATTTGATATGTACGTGAGAACAAATCCAACCATCCGCTTTATATAAGGGAGTCTAATCAACCATCGCTATGTACATGGGAGTCGTATCAATCATTCGCTGAAAAAGTTACTCACATTAGACTTCCGCTCTACATGTGGGAATCATTTCAACCATCCTCTATATACATCGGGAGAGTAAGGCCCACAATGCTATGTATAACTGAGAATTCCATCAATCATGCTCTATATACCTGACAGTCCCACAAGCATGATCTGTATACCTTAGAGTAACCCCAACCATGCTCTGTATACCTTAGAGTAACTCCAACCATGCTCTGTATACATGTGAGTCACACTAATCATGCTTTGTATACCTTTGTAGTCACACCAACCATCTGCTACATATATAGGAGCCCCATCAACCACCCACTATATACCGTGGATTCATATCAACAACCAACTGTATACCTTAAGTAATATTAACCCTCAGCTATATATTGTGGATTCCTATCGACCACTAACTATATATGTGGAAGTCACCTCAATATTCCACTTTACAATGGGAGTCACTTCAACCTTCCACTTTAACAATGGGAGTCACCTCAACGTTCCACTTTAACAATGTGAGTCACCTCAACGTTCCACTTTAACAATGGGAGTCAACCCAACCTTCCCCTTTAACAATGGGAGTCACCTTAACCTTCCACTTTAACAATGAGAGTCATCTCAATTTTCCACTTTAACAATGGTAGTCATCTCAACGTTCTACTTTAACAATGGGAGTCACCTCAAACTCCACTTTAACAATGGGAGTCACCTTAACCTTCCACTTTAACAATTGGAGTCACCTCAAACTCCACTTTAACAATGGGAGTCACCTCAAATTCCACTTTAACAATGGGAGTCACCTCAAACTCCACTTTAACAATGGGAGTCACCTCAAACTCCACTTTAACAATGGGAGTCACCTCAAACTCCCACTTTAACAATGGGAGTCACCTTAAACTCCCTTTTTAACAATGCGAGTTAGAGGTGAAATTCTTGGATCGCCGCAAGACGAGCTACTGCGAAAGCATTTGTCAAGAATGTTTTCATTAATCAAGAACGAAAGTCAGAGGCGCGAAGACGATCAGATATCGTCGTAGTTCTGTACCATAAACGATGCCGACTAGCGATCCGCAGGAGTTGATTCGATGACTCTGCGGGCAGCTTCCGGGAAACCAAAGTGTTTTGGTTCCGGGGGAAGTATGGTTGCAAAGCTGAAACTTAAAGGAATTGACGGAAGGGCACCACCAGGAGTGGAGCCTGCGGCTTAATTTGACTCAACACGGCCAAACACTGACATGATTGACATGCCGATAGCATTTTCGTTGGGTCTAATATGGAACGGGTGCTGGAATTAGACCCTCGAAAATCTGGGGCTACTCTCTAAGTAACTTGATTGTCTCGCTAAGGGAATTGACGGAAGGGCACCACCAGGAGTGGAACCTGTCGCTTAATTTGACTGAATATGCCAATACTATAGAACGACTGACAAATCGAGAGCACTACCGTTGGGTCTAATAATGAGCGTACGCTGGTATTAGACTCACGGAAGACAAGTCAGCTCTCTAACACTCTAATGAAAGAACGCTACGGAAATCGTGTTTAACCCCGCAGAAACCGCAGGTTTCAAATACCTGGCCACTGACAAACAAAAGCCCTCAATAATTTCGTCTGGCAAAATAGTGAACGGGGGCTGGAAATAGACCATCTGAAGACAGGTCAGTTTTACCCTACTTATGACAGGGCGTTGCTACGGAAAAACAGCTCATATCGAGAGGAGCCGCAGACACTTTGGTACACGTACCAGGCTGATGAGCCAATGGCGCGAGGCTACCATGTGGGGGATTACGGCCGAACCCTTGTAAGCCGCAATCCCGCCCAAAATCTCAGCACCACTGCAATGGGAGGCTCCTACATGTTCGGGACCTGGGGCTCGCGCCCCATCCTTATCCGGTAGAGCCGCAGAAAGAGGTCTCTGCCGTCCGCCGTTCAAAGCGGGCGGACAGCTGCTTGATACTCACCTTATAAGGCGATGGGGTGCGAAACCACCAACATAAGACTTAGTTCCTGGTCGGGGTGTCGAAAACAGTAATTCGCAGAAGAAGAAAAGAAAAGAAAACAGTAGAGCAGCCACCTCACTGTGAACTGTCGAGACTCAACCAATGACCATGAGATCTGTCCGCACACTAGGCGAACAACATCTCTGTGACATTACCAGGCTTGTCCTCTGGTTAAATGCACTTCGATATATACCTCTGTACGTTATCAGCCATATAGCTATCATGCTGGACGCAGAAGAGATGCAGATCAGCGGACATTGCACACCTGCCCCACTGTGTCAACATCCCAGGTGGCGGGGAATGTTAGGCGTACCATCTCTGCATAGAAGCCAAGAAAATAAAGGGAGAAAGAGATACCCCACTCACATGCAAATGCTACGTTTCTGGCAGGACGTGACGATCCTGGGGTACAGACGTATTGGACTGCCTCTCTTCCGGGTAAACCAGACCATATCATATATCATATATCATCTCACATATCATCATCGCACCCTATAGACACGAGTAGTGAAGACTCGATAGTCTGGTAAGACAACTTCCATAAGAGAGACAACTCTGATCATAAACAACTGCTGCCTTGCAGATAGGCTGGGGACAGCCAAAGGCTAAGGAGGGCATCCCTACAGAAACGCCTGTTGAAATCGGATGCACGGGGCCGCAAGCCTAACAAAACAGTGTAACGTAAATCGCAGCATGATGACAGTACAACCGATTAGAAAAGCGCATGGCGCTCATCCTGCGGAGTCCCACCAGGCAGCGATAATGCCGGGCCTCACGCCTCGAAGGGGCCCACCCTTGACTACTGGTGGTCACCCACCCATGTGTCGTGGAGTCAAGGCACATGGCTCTGGGGAAACTTTTGTTGACCAAAAACTCAAGACCCTCAGAATACTACAGTGGAATGCGGAGGGAGTCATTAACAAAAAACTTTCCCTAACACCACCTGCATGAAGATAAGATTGACGTGGCATGTTTCCAGGAAACGCACCTCAACAATAATCATAAATTCTCAATCAGAGGATACCAGACCTTCCGTCTCGATAGAGAAGGCCACAAAGGAGGGGTCCTGATACTGACCAGAAACTGCATACCGAGTAGCGCGGTATCTGTCAATCACACCGGACAAGCAGAAATTGTAGGAATTGACATAATGGCTCAAGAGACGAAGCTCCGCATTTTCAATCTGTACGGACCACCAAATAGAGAACTATCGCTCTCGAGTATGGAGGTCAGAGACTCCAACTGCATAGTAGTTGGAGATTTCAACAGCCACTCGGAGAGATGGGGATACTCTGACACAGACAGCAGAGGTGACGAAGTGGAAGATTGGGAGATAGATGCAAATCTCTCCCTTATCAATAGGCCGGAGGATAGCCCTAGCTTCTATTTAAGAACATGGCATACCACCTCGATTCCAGATTTGGCCTTCTCCACACAGGACATACACCATAAAATAGACCGCCAGGTGCTAAACCAACTGGCAGGTAGCTAACACAGGCCGATCAGGCTAACCATTGACATGGAAGTAGGCCCACAGGAAACAAAACCGCTCCCACGTTGGAATTACAAACGAGCCGACTGAGACAGATTTGCAATCCTGACAGATGGGCTGTGTGAAACCATCAACACACGAAACAACAAAATGAAGCCGATGGTGGAAAGCCTAAGCAAGGCAATAATGCAAGCCGCCACTGAAACCATCCTAAGAGGAGCCAGGAAAAACTATAAGCCCTACTGGAATGATGAGTTGCAGAAAGCGGAAGATGCAGTAACAAATGCTAGGAACATGGCAGAGCGAGAACAATCCATGGAGGCAAACATCGCCCTCAAAGCCGCGACGGCGAAATACAAACACACTCTCAAGCAAACAGCAAGAGAAAGCTGGAAAAATAAAACGGAAAGCCTAAACCTGGATAAAGACGGGAACAAGCTATGGAAGCTAGTCAGAGACATGAATGACGAAACCCCGTCAAACAAACATATTACCATCAAGCAGGGCGAAAACTTGCTCACAGGTAAGAAAGCCGCAAACGCTTTTGTCGATCACTATGCCAGAGCAAACCACATCGAGGTACCTGCAGATAAGCATACAGACATTAGCGAAGAGCTAAAGGGGCACGACAACATAAATACGGCACCTGAAGAGCACATGATGGCCAAATTAACAATGCGCGAAATGGAAGAGGCTATGAGAACATTAAAGAAAAGGAAATCTCCCGGAAAAGACGGGATAACAAACGAAATGCTGATGGGGCTGGGCCAAATAGCGAAGAGGAAACTGTTTTCGGTCCTGAACCAAAGCTGGAAAAGGGGAATTGTACCCCAGGCATGGAAAGACGCAATACTGGTACCAGTACCAAAAACAGGAAAGGACAAAACAGATGCAAATGGATACAGGCCCATCAGCCTACTGAGCTGTGTCGGCAAGCTGATGGAACGGATGATAAACTCCAGACTGATGTGGCATCTGGAAGAAAAACGAATACTAATTCCACAGCAAGCCGGCTTTAGACAGCACAGATCTACTGAGGAACAGGTCATCCTCATAACCCAGGAGATAGAAGATGCCTACCAGGCACAGAAACACACAGTAGCTGTTTGGGTGGATCTGAAAAAGGCATTTGACAAAGTCTGGAAAGACGGACTTAGAGTCAAGCTAAGAAGAAGTGACGTTTGTGGGAAAATGTACAAGTGGATCAACCACTACCTCAAACAAAGAACGGCCAGAGTCCAAGTACAAGGGCAGATGAGCAAAAAGGTGACACTCGAGCAGGGAGTACCCCAAGGGGGAGTACTGTCACCCACACTCTTCCTGGTATCTACAAACGAAATTACAGAGAATATACCAAGAAGAGTCCATAGCTCAATGTTTGCAGACGATCTGGCTATGTGGACCTCTGAAAATAATCTCACCATAGCAAGAAATCGGATGCAGACGGCCCTAACATCGCTGGAAGAGTGGGCGTACTCATGGCTGGTCAAAATAAACGAGGAGAAAACCACATGCACAATATTCTCGCTTTCATTAAAATCCCAAAATACCATATTAAGTCTAAATAACAAATTCCTGCAGCCAAACGACAACCCAACCTATCTGGGAGTCACATTTGATCGGCGCATGACATGGAAAAGTCAGATTGAGAGAAACCGAATGAGAGCCAGAGAAAGAATGGCAATCATGAGGAAACTTGCTGGCACAAGCTGGGGAGCAGACAAAGGCATACTAAAGAAACTGTACACTGGAAGAGTGAGACCAGTTCTCGAGTATGGCATTGCGGCATGGATAACAGCAGCGAAGGCGAACTTCGATAAAGTTAGCAAACTTCAAAACCAAGGCATGAGAATTATAACAGGAGGCATGAAGTCAACGCCAATTGTAGAACTTGAAAAGATTACAAAACTGCAATCCATGACCGATAGAAGAGACTGCAGAGCCCAGCTGCAGTCAGAAAAACTCCGAAGACTGACCGACCATCCAATGCACCAGAGACTAAACAATTTGGGAAATGGGAAACTAAAGCGGAGAAACTTTGCAGAAATAGCAAAAGCAAAGATGCACGAAGATCCCTTAAACGCACTAACACCAAAACCCATCACTACTGTACGAAAACCTACCTGGAGGCAGGATATATTTCCAGAGGTGGTAGAAAATATACCAGGTATTGGAAATAAAAACTGCCAGACTGAAAAAGAAAGGAGAGACACTACCCTAAGCTTCATATCGAAAAGCTACCCAAGCATGGACTGGACCCATGCATACACCGACGGTTCTGTAACAAACACTACGCAGAACGGAGGGGCAGGAGCATTCCTGAACCTACCAAATGGCAGAAAAATAACACTATCATTCGCTACTGGTAAGTACACACGCAATTTCAGAGCGGAGGCAGAGGCACTGAGGGCGGCAGTGGAAGAAATGGTGACACACAATGAAAATGACAGCCATATAGTCCTGCTTACAGATGCTCTCGCCGTAGTCACAGCGCTAAAAAGCCAGAAAAACACTGAGCTTAATGACTTAAGAGCAGCACTCTGCAAACTGTGCCAGCAGTCCGCACCAAAAAGGGTAGTGGTACAGTGGGTCCCATCACACTGCAACATCCAAGGCAACGAGGAGGTAGACAGACTGGCAAAAGAAGGTGCAAGACTACGACAAACACATACTAGTATGACGTACGAAGAGTCAAAACGGCTTATCAAAGCCAGATACATGACCAAATGGGAAACCGAACATACTGGTTACACCAAAAACGATGCCTATTACCAGTTAAACCGAAGAGAGCAGGTCGTTGTCTTCAGACTTCGCACTGGCCACAATAGATTGAGGTACCACCTATTCAACAAATTGAAGATAGGTGGTACCGACGAATGCCCGTGCGGTACTGGTAAAATGACCGCTGAACATCTGCTGCAGAACTGCCCGACATACGAGGATCAGAGAGAGCAGATGTGGCCATCACCAGTGGAACTGCAAGAAAAGCTCTATGGCAGTGGCGACAGCCTCAGGATGACCACCGCTGTTTTCTAAAAAATAATGGTTACTGTCTGACTGCGTACGAAGAAGAAGAAGAAGAAGGTCATCTCATGAGAATGCACCCTCATCATCTTCCACTGATGGCTTACAATGCTGGTAGATCTGGCTACAGGGCAAGGGGCGGCCGCGAGGTAGGTGGATATAGGATATTAGAGTGATTGTGCAACGGCAAGGGCTCACATTGACCGACGCAACGCACTTGGCGCAGGATAGACGAATCAAGCTCCCCATGACGCTAAACGGCACAATTGGAAAGAAAGCTAACTAACTAGTGAGAACTCTTGTCTTGGTTTCAAGTAAGCGTTGTCTCGCCACTATAATCTACTTATCTATGGGCACTCAGTGGTCTCGAGGTAAGTTGCCCGCCTCGGGTGCTGGAAGTCGCGTATTCGAATCACGTTGAAGACAGGGATTTAGTTCACGTGAATATTCTGGTAACAATGAGTCTGATGGTAGTGAGATCGGACACCCGTCGTCAGTGTCGAGCACTTCAAACATTCCTTGGCAGTTGGAAATGGAAAAGAGTAGGCTTAACGACCACTACCAATACAACATTCAAATTAAAGATCTACCGACGTTATTTGCATCTTTCCCCAGGTGGTTTGTTAAGATTGAATAGTGACCATTGAATAGTCAACATTGAATAGTTACCGTTGAATAGTTGAATTGTGACCATTGAATAGTTGAATAGTGACAATTGAATAGTGACCATTGAATAGTCACCATCGAATAGTCACCATTGAATAGTTACCATTGAATAGTGACAATTGAATAGTCACCATTGAATAGTGACAATTGAATAGTGACCATTGAATAGTTGAATAATGACCATTGAATAGTTGAATAGTAACGGTTGAATAGTGACCATTGAATAGTTGAATACTAACCATTGACTAGTTGAATAGTGACCAATGAATAGTTGAATATGGACCAGAGCATCTATAGATGACGCCTAACTATTTGCGGTCTATGTAGCTGTGTGGTTGAATCTATGAAGACGGACTCGCACATCGTCAAAAAAAAAAACAACTTAAAGAAACTAGTTGTATACATACTCTATTATATTGTCATGCTTGCTTCAAGTTGCTTAAGCTCTTTCATTGATGTTGTATCTCGTACCTGTATGTTTGTTTTTAGATAATCTCTCTTAGGACTTGCATTACCATCGGGGTTTTCTCTTGTATATTGTTCATGTATTCTGACAGTAGGCCTTCATAGTTATTGTTGACTTCCACAAGATATTTTGGTCTAATGTCTTACTGGTTTAATGCTGGTGTTTCTATATGTGGGTATTGTGTATATTTTCTTTCTATTTTGTCAGTCTTATGGCTATTTCTATAACTTCAGGAGTGTTATTTGTACAGTTTTTGCCATTGTGAAACTATATTTTAATCTCCTTTAAAATAATAATGTCAATCTGGTTGATAACTTTATCTCCAAACGATTTTGCACAAGTATAAACTTTTTTGAGCTTACTAAACAAATGTGATGGATGCAATGAATTACTTTTTTTCACAAACTAATATCAGGATTTCTGCTCTGTCTTTCCTCTTTCCAAGTTCAAATTAATCTAATATATTATTAAATGGTTCTTTTTCTTTTATTTCAGCACATATCTCCCCGTAACTATTAGAAGATCAGTAGACTGTATTGGTATAATGGACCTGTAAATTACCATAATGCTTTTATTTTTGTTTGTTTCTTCATCATTTATTTTTTTAGCAGTTTATTTTTACCAAACCTTCTACTCTCGCTTAATAGTTTACTTGTCTTGAATGTATGGATGATTTTGGGGTTAAAAACCATCATTTTGATTGTACCATAGCGTAGCAGCATTGAACAACATTCTTTAGTAAAACATACATTTACCACGTACTTTGAATATATGTATAGCAGCTACCGCGATCCTTGCAGTATTTCCGCTTTGTGAGCTGTCGTTAGTTCAGTTGTCCGGTTTTGTGTGTGGATCATTACATTTTCAGATCGTTATTGGCTTGGCTTGGCTTCGTTCATTCTCAATCGCCCACTACCAAACACTGAAAAGGCTTAAGTAGCAGAATGTAGTCCAGAGAACGGAATGCGTTTTGTCGTAGTTTACAGCTTGACTGCGATATTTGCCAATTTCGGTCCAACACATCCGACTTCAGCAAGCATTTTTTTAGTACCGAGTTAGCATTCCCTCTTCGATCCCTTCTCGTTAGCCAGTCTGCCCTGGTGCAGCCTGTTATCCGGGATCACCGCGTGGAGGTGTAGAAGGGTCTTGGCAGCTTCGGTTCGCTGGCCCTGACACCAGCAGTCAGTTATGGGTCACTGACCACTGCAGCTCATGCGCTGCTCAGCATCTTCATCCCAGATCGTTCTTGATAATATCTCAAATTTTCGACTGTGAAATGCTTAAATCTCTTGAAATTTCTCTTTGGGTGTGGTGAGTTTGATGTAGATCTTCCTGACTTAGCTCCAACTTTTGAACACATCGAACGCTCTAGCTACTGCGTATAAATCTCAGGCCTCCACTGCGAGCACTGCGTTTGACTGAACCAGTTGAATGAACCTTGCGGAACATTGTCTTAACCATCACTCAACAACCTGTGTGTTGAAACTCTTTTTACAATCAAGTCGAACTGTAAATTTAGTTTGGGCTTGAAAACGTATGGCATGTCTTCCTTATGCCAGATCGAATGATGACGTCATGCACAAATTACGCTGCCACAATAGGAACATTGTCGTTAAAGAAACGAATTTTAAAACATGAATGCCTCAAAACTTTGTCATACGAGGCTGAATCATTAGACAGTATGACTGATTATCAAAAGAATATTTTTGACAGCGCTAAAGAAACACTATAGAAACACACAAAACTCAGAGGTTGGAGGGAAGGTAAAAGGAAACAGAGAAAGTCAGATAACAACATCATATCAAAACAGACTCTTCGAGGGTCACGTCCCAGGGCAGCGATCCACATCCCAGGGTAGTGGTTCGCGTCCTAGGGCAGCGGTATACTCGGCTCCTCTCAAGGATTCCCAATGGAACTTGTTAACACCTCATCGTGAAACTACAAGGTCCTAGGACTTTATACCCGGATATTAGAAGTACCCAAGAGGGATCAAGATGCTGAGCAGCGCATGAGCTGCAGTTCTCAGCGACCCATAGCTAACTGCTAGCGTCAGGGCCAGCGACCAAGACCCTTCTACTCCTCCACGTGGTGATCCTGGATAACTGGCTGCAGCAGGGCAGACTGGCTAAGAAGAAGGGATTGAAGAGGGAATGCTAATCCGGTACAAAAAAATGCTTGCTGAAGTCGGATGTGTTGGACCGACACAACGCATTCTGTTCTCTTGACTACATTCTGCTACTTAAGCCATTTCAGGGTTTGGTAGTGGGAGATTGAGAATGAACGAAGCCAAGCAGCCAGAAGTACCCACCGACGGGCTTTTATGTGCAGGGGTCACCTCAGTACTTCATGGCTCCGACAGTTGACAGACTCCCCTTCAGCTCTGGATGAGACATGGCAACAAGCTGCAGAACGTGGCCACAGGCAGTGGCCGATCGATGCAACGGGCCACTGACGCGAACATTATTATTAAAATATAATCATCTGAGTAGAAGATATGTCGGCAACTTGCTTTTAATGCAACTTTAGGAGTGTAATTGTCGCCATTTTGAGTAGCCTTATAGCTGAGAGGCAGAACGGACTATGTGATCTGTTCGCAAATCTAATGTTTAATATTTCAGATGCTACTTGTTTCTGGTCTGTATCACCTCCAAATCTCAGGGCTTTCCTGTGTTGTTGAAACGGTTGGCCATGGAAGGATGGTGAGCAATGTTCCATCGAATAGAGCAACATGAACGAAGCGAAACAATCGAGGTACTACTGGCCGAGTGGTTATGAAGAATCATACCAAGTAAGACAACGATATTATTTTAGGAAATAAATAGAAGATTTAGACTGAACACTACGCATTGACAACTGGACAAACGGCCTTAATTTCCTGAGCCATCTAACGCTCTCCTTTCAGTGCGAAGCGAAACGGACGACGAACGAGTATTTCCAAAGGAAACGTTCTTTTATTCATGAAGATAGATTGAAGAAACCGAGCCTGATCAATACTTGACGCCTGATTGGACAATACTTGACGACATCTTGGACAATACTTGACGACTGCTTGGACAATACTTGACGACATCTTGGACAATACTTGACGACTGCTTGGACAATACTTGACGCTTGTTTGGACAATACTTGACGCATGCTTGGACAATACTTAACGACCGCTTGGACAGCAGCCTTAAATCTAACAACGTTTTTAAAATCCTTCTGGCGTAATCAAGAAATTGAATATAACGATTACATAAAAGTAACAATCGAAGCGCTGTAGTCGTAAAGTTTGTAAATAAGACCATATCTGTGTTAGGGAATGAAAGACAGCGAAGAACGCAACTGACAAACACGTGTCACAAAAAAACCTGAGCTAAAATTGCAAGAACTTCCTCCAACAACAGTGGTTGCTATATACCGCACGTTAATGTTGCTGAAAAACTAACAATAGTAGTTATAAGCTTGATGCACAACAGAAGAGTACACGAAGTTTTACAATATAAGTGTACTATACATCCTCAATCAAACACATATTACTCTCCATTCGTAAAACCTCTCTGTTTCGTTAGTACATGACATCATCAATCCGGAAACTACAAATATTACACTTCTAGAACAAAGATGCAGCAGCGAAGGGGCTGACATCAGCCAGCTACTCATGGCTGACTGCTTGCATCAGGGTCAGCGAACTATTGCTGACAAAGACCCTATCCTGTCTCTACGGGGCGGCCTCGAAACAGACTGCACTAGTGTAGTCTGGCCAAGGAATAGTAGTGACTGCTTTGGGAAGGTAAACCAGGTACTCAAAAACGTGAGCTGAAATACGATGTGTCGGGCGGAAAGGGGCACATATGACAGCTTCGATGTACTCTGATACACAACGTCCTTTTCCAGGACGAACGCCAAAGAAGAGAAAGTATGTTACCTTCTTAATGCATGTGATACCATTTTTTTCTTAATACCACATTTGCATTTTAAACATTTTTTAAGCCGAGCCGAAAGGAATGTAGTAAATTATTAATTTGTTTATAAAACCCAAACATGTAGTAGGCTCACAAGTAGAGTTTCACAATCTGAATGTACCAGGTACGCATCTCAGCGTGTCCAGAAACTTTCTCTTGGTATGATCGAATACGAGCACGGAAAGGAATGGTAACCTATCGTACTCTAAACTATCAGGAAACTTATAAGAGCCAAACAAGTTGGTTAGTTGTTGGAATAAGAGACGTTTTGCAGATGACGTTATACTTACTTATATTTGAAATAAAAGTATAGTATTCTAACTGCACTTCCATCTCAATAATAACGATGTGACAAGGGTGGGAGTCAACAATTAACCGTAATATGACATTTTCGGCTAAGACCGAATATTAAGATTTCCATTTCATTCAACTCATATGTTTGTTTTTTTGTAGTTTAAAAAATATATTTAACGGTATCATTTGACGAGTTCCGTTTTAGTTTTTGTTCTTCGTCGCTGTTCGTTCTCAAACTTCTGGTTCCAACCCCTGATAATGGGCTTTCCAAGTAGCAGGATGTAGTCTGGAGAACTGAATGTGTTGACTCGTAGTTTACAGCTTGACTGCGCTGTTTGCACCTTTCGATCCAACACATCCGACTTCAGCTGGAGTTATTTTCATCTGAGTCGAAAGTCCAGCAAACGGGGTCTCAGTCTAAATACCGAAAACCGATCTGACATTTTTCACACAAGACACAATGAATAGAAACATCAAATATTCAACGAGCTGAATATAGCAGTTACTGTTGTGTAAACAAAATGCTTCATCGCCCCCCCCCCTCAGCAGCACACACCGGGCAACAAGTGTGTCATATATGAGAAACAGAGAAATCCCACATCGGCAACCACTGCAACCTGCCCAGACCAGCTCAACGAATTGACAAAAATGCTGACTGACGTCTGCTTCTTTAGATGGTTTTATTTGATGTCTGAAAGTGAAAGGAGAATTCGTTCTTAGTTCTTTATTCTTAGTTTTTAGTTCTTAGTTCTTTATTCTTAGTTTTTAGTTCTTAGTTCTTTATTTTTAGTTTTTAGTTCTTAGTTCTTTATTTTTAGTTTTTAGTTTTTAGTTCTTTATTCTTAGTTTTTAGTTCTTAGTTCTTAGTTTTTAGTTCTTAGTTTTTTATTCTTAGTTTTTAGTTCTTAGTTCTTTATTCTTAGTTTTTAGTTCTTAGTTCTTTATTCTTAGTTTTTAGTTCTTAGTTCTTTAATCTTAGTTTTTAGTTCTTAGTTCTTTATTATTAGTTTTTAGTTCTTAGTTCTTTATTTTTAGTTTTTAGTTTTTAGTTCTTTATTCTTAGTTTTTAGTTCTTAGTTCTTTATTCTTAGTTTTTAGTTCTTAGTTCTTTATTCTTAGTTTTTAGTTCTTAGTTCTTTATTCTTAGTTTTTAGTTCTTAGTTCTTTATTCTTAGTTTTTAGTTCTTAGTTCTTTATTTTTAGTTTTTAGTTCTTAGTTCTTTATTTTTAGTTTTTAGTTCTTTATTCTTAGTTTTTAGTTCTTAGTTCTTAGTTTTTAGTTCTTAGTTCTTTATTCTTAGTTTTTAGTTCTTAGTTCTTTATTCTTAGTTTTTAGTTCTTAATTCTTTATTCTTAGTTTTTAGTTCTTAGTTCTTTAATCTAAGTTTTTAGTTCTTAGTTCTTTATTATTAGTTTTTAGTTCTTAGTTCTTTATTTTTAGTTTTTAGTTCTTAGTTCTTTATTCTTAGTTTTTAGTTCTCAGTTCTTTATTCTTAGTTTTTAGTTCTTAGTTCTTTATTCTTAGTTTTTAGTTCTTAGTTCTTTATTATTAGTTTTTAATTCTTAGTTCTTTATTCTTAGTTTTTAGTTCTTAGTTCTTTATTCTTAGTTTTTAGTTCTTAGTTCTTTAATCTTAGTTTTTAGTTCTTAGTTCTTTAATCTTAGTTTTTAGTTCTTAGTTCTTTATTATTAGTTTTTAGTTCTTAGTTCTTTATTCTTAGTTTTTAGTTCTTAGTTCTTTATTCTTAGTTTTTAGTTCTTAGTTCTTTATTCTTAGTTTTTAGTTCTTAGTTCTTTATTCTTAGTTTTTAGTTCTTAGTTCTTTATTCTTAGTTTTTAGTCAACCTGTACTTATACAGTGGCAGGTGCCCCTGTGTAGGTCCCAGCTCTGGTATGAGCTGGATGTAGCCGGGAAAAAAGATATCCTGCTTAGCGGGCTAGGCTCGATCAGCTTAATACTCCTCAGCTTTGGGACACGCGCTTAAGGAAGGTGGTTAATCGATGTGCGAGTCCATCTTAATAGACTCAAACACTAGAGCAAAGTAGCCCCGCAGCATGTTAGGCGCCATCTATGGTGCTCTAAACAAACCACTTAACCATGGTCCGTGATATGCATGTCACACAAAGATTAACTAGTTACATTTTTCCAGATTTGTGACTAGTACACGGACAAATACATTTTACAGTATATGACACTTCTCTACAAGCAGATATCTCAGAAACTAAAATCGAGAATCATGTAATGCTATGCGCAATCAGTTTTATTATGTAGAATAAAAACATGTACCCTGACAAAGAAAATGGTGAAAAGCATTGCAGACTTTAAACTGTGAGTCTGCAGAATACTTGGACGAGTTTCTAGGAAACAAAAAATGGAGCCAGGGAAGAACTTCTGGTGGAGGAAACGTTTTCGATGGAAATAACAAGCAGGAGAACACAACATTTTGGTCATGTCAAGAGTCACAGTCACACTGACTATTCGATCTGGCACGGAAAATAGACAGATGCAGATCTCGTTAACCTGTGATGCATAACGACATTGGATGATGATGATGATCTATCACTCATCACCAACAGTTTCTCTTCATCTTGCTCTTGTTTCACTCGTCGGAGTAGGCCCCAACCTTCAGTTCAGTTCATCCCGTAACCCATCAGGTCGTTGGGGCACACTTGAAGACACTCCCAAAACCCACGCCCTCCCTCTCTGTCTGTCGTCGCCTGTCGTATCTCACCGGGACGAAGGCTTAACCACTCAGTGATGTTGTCGACCTACCTCTTCCTTGGACGTCCTCGCCCTCTCTGTCCTGGTACGGAACCAAAGAGTATCGAGTTGGTAATTCCGTTGGACCTCGCGACGTGCCCGTACCAGGCCATCTTTCGGCTTTTGATTGCTGTGAACAGATCTTCAAAAGAACCAATAGCGTCTTCAACTCTCTGTCGTATTTCTGCGTTCGTGACACGATCTTTATATGTTTTCTATAGCATATCATTTCCATTGCATGTATTTTGCCCCGGATATCTGCTGTATTGGTCCAGGTCTCGCAGGCATACAGAAATATTGATAGCACCAAAGAGCGCATTAGTCTAACTTTTATGCCGAGGGCGAGCCGCTTGTCTTGCCATATAGGTTTCAGCCGAGTCAGCGCCGCTGTTGTTTGTGATATTCTTGCAATTACCTCTGGCTTCGATCCCTCTTTACTGATCAATGATCCAAGATATTTGAAACGTTATACCACCTCAAGTTCCTGACCATTCGCCTCTATTACAGATTTAAACCCGTTTATGTTATTAGTCATGAGCTTTGTTTTATCTGCATTTATTTCCATACCAAAACTCAAGGCCGCTCTATCCAATCTACCAATCAAGTCCTGGAGTTCCCTTTCTGTGCCTGCCAATAAATCAATATCATCTGCAAATCGGAAATTTGTGATAAGCCTGTCACCTATTTTAACCGTGCCAACATGTCCGTTTAAGGTCGTCTCCATTATTCTCTCCAAGAATATATTGGAGAGTGTTGGGGAGAGTATACATCCCTGTCTCACACCCACCGTTGTACGGAAACAATCGCCTAGCGTTCCCTCTACTGAGACTGCGCTTGTTGCCTGCTCATAAAGGTTTGCAATTACCCTCACAATATCACTGTTGAACGTATTATGCTTCATTGTTGACCATAGCGCCGCATGCCACTCTCTGTCAAACGCCTTTCTAGTCAATAAAGAAAAACATGGTAGAGTTGTTGTTGATACTTCTCATTCATTTGCCGAAGATTAAATATCTGCTCGATGGTACTCCTTCCCGTTCGAAAACCCGTTATTCTTCGGCAATGATATTTTCTGCCTGTGGTTTCAGTCTGTTAAGTATTATTCTCAAGAGAACTTCACTTGGATGACTGATTAGACTGATTGTTCGATAGTTCTGACACATATTCAGGTTTCCTGATTTAGGCAGTGGCATAATTACTGATTTTGTCCAGTTGGTGGGCCACTTTCCTGTCTGCCAAATTCTATTACAGATGTATGTCAGGGTATCAATTGTTACCTCACCTCCCACATGTAGGAGCTCTACTGGGATAGTATCCACACCTACAGCCTTCCTTTTCTTCAGCATTTTTACGGCATAATTTACTCTATCCCTTGTTATCATTTGAATTTCCTCTATCCGACTCACTTCAGAAGACATTGCATTTATTGGGTCACCTCGACCTTCATGCTTATATAGATCCGAACAACTCTGTCCAGCGCTTACGAATGTCTTGAGCTTCTGTGAGACATTTCCCACTCTTGTTCTGCATCGTTGTATTTCGACGTTGTACAGGCCCCAACCTACTGTTGACTTAATATTATTTAAGAGGCTCATGCCGAAGCACTTTGTCTGCTTTCGTAATGATAGTTTCTACAGAAATGTGTTGCACACAATAAAGCTGCTAGCCCGAGGCACACCTCTCTTCAGTTGCCTTTTGTGCCAAGTGACAATCATGGAAGTAAAGGTAAATGGTTTTCTTCAGTAGACTTTCCCGAGGACAAAGAACATCATGTTTGAGACTTTACTATACTACGTCACATATTGTGTGATGTCATTTCGCCAGTTCATTTCTTCGCTTAATGTTTCTTCCCTAGCCGTAAGTCAGGTACCCATTACAGATGGGTCGACTGGAGCGTGAGAGTTTGCGTGAATTGAACCCTGAACCCTTGTAATGAAAAGCGGGTGCTCTACCACTATGCTAATCAGCGTGGAAGTACAATGATTGTGTTTGTGTATCCCATAGAAGAGAGATTGAGATGCACTGGACAGGATCGCATTGATCATCATTCGGTATATTTTGCTCAACTTCCTTATCCTTTCCGGAAGATAGAAAATGCGTGTTCTATGGATCTTTTCTTTGTGGATGATTGGACATCACGTGTTCTATCGATCTTTTCTTTGTGGAAGATTGGACAATACGTGTTCTATCGATGTTTCCTTTGTTGAAAATTGGACAATACGTGTTATATCGATCTTTCCTGTGTGGAAGATTGGACAATACGTGTTCTATCGATGTTTCCTTTGTTCAAGATTGGACAATACGTGTTATATCGATCTTTACTGTGTGGAAGATTGGACAATACGTGTTCTATCGATCTTTCCTTTGTAGAAGATTGAACAATACGTTTTCTACCGATCATTCCTTAGTTCAAGATTGGACAATACGTGTTCTACCGATCTTTCCTGTGTGGTCTCTGATGCTCTGTGTGGTAAATATTTTCATTAAATTAAACTAAGTGGTCTCGAGGTAAGACGTTGGCTTCGGGTGCTAGAGGTCGCGGGCTTAAATTACGGTGGAGACCGGGATTTTGTTCACGGGGACTTGCTGGTATTTCCCAGGATATCTGAGTAGTAGAGATCGGAAGCCCGTGTGCAATGTTGCTCGCGTTAAAAATCAATCGGCAGTTGGAAATCGAAAAGTGTATGCTTAACCGCCACGGGCTGGTCAAAATTGAAAATTATGTTGAAAATTCTTTCAATCTATTACGGGATCCTCGCCGGTGCTACGGAGTTCGTCCATTGTGCTGATATTCTCTAAAAATATGGAGAACAGAGCGCTTATGGCGTAAACTTGTTGATTCTTTGACTAAACTAAACTAAAGCTATGAGACTTGTTCAAATGAAACCGCACCAAACTGCACCAAGTGAACATACGTATGATACGCTTGATGACGTCATATCTGGTGTAAACAGCCAATATCAACCGTCAAGTTTGCAAAATTTCAATATCCTCCGACTCCGTGCGTGGTGACAAATGTGTTTCGATGACAACAGTGAAGAACTAGGCAAGAATGTTTAAAGAAGGGCGCGAATTAACGAAAGATCTTTCGAGACCAAATCAGGCGCATAGTGTTGCTTCAGAAGATGCCTTCGCCAAAATTGATGCATCAATAAGAACAGCACATACCATCCGTCAAGTTTACAAAATTTAAGTATCCTCGGACTCATAGTTTACTCAGCAGACCGTGGAAAACTTGGCGGGTGTGATACGAAATACGTCCAGAGTTGATCAGCGAGCGGTGATTCGGTTTCAGCTGAAGGATGTCGACCAGTTGACATTCATCGTAGAATGCAGGCAGTGTATGGTGACACAAGTGTGGCGAACGTAAGCTCTGGTGACGGTCCACCCGAATTGCTACATACATTTTGGCGATGGCGTCTTCTGGCGGACCACTATACGCATGACCTGGTCTCGGAAGATCTTTCGTTAACTCACTTCTTTCTTTAAACATCGTTGTCCAGCTCTTCACTGTTGTCTTCGACACACTTTTGTCACCATACACTGCCTGAATTTGGCGATTAATGTCAACTGGTCGACATCCTTCAGCTCTTAGAAATCTAATCACCGGTCGCTGATCAACCCTGAACGGATTCCGTATCACATCCGCCATGTGGAAACTATGAGTCGAAGGAAAATTACATTTTGCAAATTTAACGGTTTGCATCAGATGTAAAGTCATCATGCGCATCGTTCGTATGTTCACTTGTTGCCGTTCGGTCCGGTGTCATTTGAACACGCCTCATAAACATGCTTTACCACGAATTTGAACGCATGTCCCATTGATCGAAACACACATCCAAATTGCCTGGCCAGCACTACTTACAAAGTGAGGTTGTCATGCTAACATGCAACTCATTGGTTGCTATTTACATCATTAAATGTCGCCCGCAGTCATGTTATTCTTTAGTACTTAATTGTAACCCCAGGATGCACAGCGAAAGCTATTTAATCGCATACATTATTATTATTGCTGTGCATTTCCTGGTACATTCTATATGCTAATACTTGCACAATATGTTGCAGTGAGATTCGCTTTACTGTCATAGGGCCGATACATGTTGACAGCTCAACTATTAATGGGTTTTGTAAGTACATAGAATTTATGTTTATAAATACATACAGTTTGTCCACATGCAAATACATACCGTTTGTCCACATCATAAATACATACAGTTTGAGCACGTTTTAAATTTACAGTTTGTGCACATTTTAAACATACAGTTTGTTCACATCTTAGATATGCAGTTTGTTCACATCTTAAATATACAGATTGTGCACATCTTAAATATACCGTTTGTTCCCATCTTCTTCTTCTTCTTCTGCGTACACAGTCAGACAGTAACCATTATTTTTTCGAAAAAAAGCGGCGGTCATCCTGAGACTCTCGCCACTACCATAGAGCTTGTCTTGCAGTTCCACTGGCAATGGCCACATCTGCTCTCTCTGATCCTCGTATGTCGGGCAGTTCTGCAGCAGATGTTCAGTGGTCATTTTACCAGTACCGCACGGGCATTCGTCGGTACACCCTATCTTCAATTTGTTGAAGAGGTGGTACCTCAGTCTGTTGTGGCCAGTGCGAAGTCTGAAGACAACGACCTGCTCTCTTCGGTTCAACTGGTAATAGGCATCGTTTTTGGTGTAACCAGTATGTTCGGTTTCCCATTTGGACATGTACCTGGCTTTGATAAGCCGTTTTGACTCTTCGTACGTCATGCTGGTATCTATTTGTGGTAGCCTTGCACCTTCTTTTGCCAGTCTGTCTGCCTCCTCGTTGCCTTGGATGTTGCAGTGTGACGGAACCCACTGTACCACTACCCTTTTTGGTGCGGACTGTTGGCACAGTTTGCAGAGTGCTGCTCTTAAGTCATTAAGCTCAGTGTTTTTCTGGCTTTTTAGCGCTGTGACTACTTCGAGAGCATCTGTCAGCAGGACTATATGGCTCTCATTTTCACTGTGTGTTGCCATTTCTTCCACTGCCGCCCTCAGTGCCTCTGCCTCTGCTCTGAAATTGCTCGTGTACTTACCAGTAGCGAATGACAGTGTTATTTTTCTGCCATTTGGTAGGTTCAGGAATGCTCCTGCCCCTCCGTTCTGTGTAGTGTTTGTTACAGAACCGTCGGTGTATGCATGGGTCCAGTCCATGCTTGGGTAGCTTTTCGTTATGAAGCTTAGGGTAGTGTCTCTCCTTTCTTTTTCGGTCTGGCAGTTTTTGTTTGCAATACCTGGTATATTTTCTACCACCTCTGGAAATATATCCTGCCTCCAAGTAGGTTTTCGTACAGTATTGATGGGTTTTGGTGTTGTTAGTGCGTTTATGGGATCTTCGTGCATCTTTGCTTTGGCTATTTCTGCAAAGTTTCTCCGCTTTATTTTCCCAGTTCCCAGATTGTTTAGCCTCTGGTACATTGGATGGTCCGTCAGTCTTCGGAGTTTCTCTGACTGCAGCTGGGCTCTGCAGTCTCTTCTGTCGGTCATGGATTGCAGTTTTGTAATTTTTTCAAGTTCTACAATTGGCGTTGACTTCATGCCACCTGTTATGATTCTCATGGCTTGGTTTTGAAGTTTGTTAACTTTATCGAAGTTCGCCTTCGCTGCTGTTGTCCATGCCGCGATGCCATACTCGAGAACTGGTCTCACTCTTCCAGTGTACAGTTTCTTTAGTATGCCTTCGTCTGCTCCCCAGCTTGTGCCAGCAAGTTTCCTCATGATCGCCATTCTTTCTCTGGCTTTCATTCGGTTTCTCTCAATCTGACTTTTCCATGTCATGCGCCGATCAAATGTGACTCCCAGATAGGTTGGGTTGTCGTTTGGCTGCAGGATTTTGCCATTTAGGCTTAGTTTGGTACTTTGGGGTTTTAATGAGAGCGAGAATATTGTGCACGTGGTTTTCTCCTCGTTTATTTTGACCAGCCATGAGTTCGCCCACTCTTCCAGCGATGTTAGGGCCGTTTGCATCCGATTTCTTGCTATGGTGAGATTCTTTTCAGAGGTCCACATAGCCAGATCGTCTGCAAACATTGAGCTATGGACTCTTCTTGGTATATTCTCTGTAATATCGTTTATATATACCAGGAAGAGTGTGGGTGACAGTACTCCCCCTTGGGGTACTCCCTGCTCGAGTGTCACCTTTTTGCTCATCTGCCCTTGTACTTGGACTCTGGCCGTTCTTTGTTTGAGGTAGTGGTTGATCCACTTGTACATCTTCCCACAAACATCACTTCTTCTTAGCTTGACTGTTCCCATCTAAATATACAGTTTGTGTTAATTTAAAATATTCAGTTTTTGCACATCTTGAATATAGTTTGTGCACATCTTAAATACATACAGTTTGTGCACATCCTAAATGCATACCTTTTGTGCACATCTTAAATACATACAGTTTGTGCACATCTTAAATACATACATTTTCATGCTTTTGTCTAACATGACGTAAGCGTTGTCCATTTCCCGCGGACTTCTATTCCTCATATTTTAATCAACTTCCCCATTACCTAGAACACTTAAATTGTGTTCAAGCCTCCACTGGTACGACCTGTTAATCTATCCAATTTTGACAGATCCTCGAATGGCCTACCAAAAACGGCAATACATTCCGCATGACAAGACCAAGATATGTTTGCGTGGACTTCTATTTCTCCTATTTTAACCAACTTGCCTATTCCTTAGCGATGAAAATGTATACACAGTCTCTACTAGTATGACCTATTAATATATATCACAGTCTTAGAGACCCTCGAGTGACGTAACAACCACGTTATTACGCCAATTTACGAAAATTTAAATATTTAAATAAAAAGTTTTCCACTATGGAATATCCCAAACATAAAAAAAAATAAACCTCAATGTAAATAAAAACTTATACCGAAAAAAATCGTTTTATATATATATATATATATATATATATATATATATATATATATATATATATATATATATATATATATATGTATATATATATATACATATATATATATATATATATATATATATCTATAATAATAATAATAATAGCTGTCCATCGTTGTCGATGAGGACCGCCGACATCATCCTTGTCACAGATGTCCCTGTTGGGTGTGGATGCGCATGTGGCTGAACATGCCAATTCGGGCAACGAAAACATCAGCTACATATCGGGCACAGGAGGTTTGTAGAAGGGGATCGTGTTCCCGCTGCTCGGGATTTCCGCGTCTCGCGTCTGCTCTGGGCTTTCACAACACGGTCGTCTTCACTGGCAGCTACACCCCATTTGACAGCAAGAGGAACTGTGGATTCGATTTTTGCCGCTTGTGCAACCATCATTCCAACCCTACTATACGCTTGCGAAAGCTGGACTGTATACTCTGGACATGCAAGGATGTTACACCACTTCCCCACAGGTTGCCTGAGGCGAATACTCCACATCCGATGGCAAGATCGTGTCACTGACAGCGAGGTACTATCGAGGGCTAACATACCCAGCATATATGCACGAAGAAAGCACGA
The DNA here is from genome assembly GCA_036924085.1 of Ariolimax columbianus. Taxonomy (NCBI): domain Eukaryota; kingdom Metazoa; phylum Mollusca; class Gastropoda; order Stylommatophora; family Arionidae; genus Ariolimax; species Ariolimax columbianus. The sequence goes on from JAVGWX010000003.1 coordinate 101,002,304, forward strand.
CTAGGATGAGCCGGACACCTCGTCCGTATGTCAGACGAGCGGCTCCAAAAAAAAAGCTTCTTTACGGCGAGCTGAGTGAGGGATGGCGCGAGAGAGGGCGCCCAAAGAAATTTTTTAATGACGGTCTGAAGGACTCACTGAAAAGTTGCCAGATAGACATCGACACCTGGGAATGTCTTGCGCAAAACAGATCTGACTGGAGAATATATATAAATATATATTTGTATTTTAATTACTAATTAATAAACCTCAGGAACAAAAGTTAGACATCTCCGAATTGTAGTGCCTATGAAAGGTTACTAACAACACAAGAAGAGACAGAAAAAAGCACAAAAAGGAATATTCGTGAGATGGTTGTAACAATTCCTTGCCAAAATTACATCGAGCAGCAGAGAATAAAATCGCTTGACCACATTGTGAGAAGGCAACCAGACTACATTGTTCACGCAACCTTCTGCATGACAACATCATGAAGAAGGGCGTGAGGTAGACCGAGGGACAGGGGGATGGAAAGCGTAAACGATACGTGCAGTAAAATCTAGTAATGCAGTAATATTACTTGAGCCACGAGAGAGGAGAAAAACAAATACATACCACAACACTGGGCTACAATCCAGTAAAACATGAGATGACAAAAAGAACATACATACTAAAACACTGGACTCCAACCCGGTAAAAAGTGAGACGACAAAAGACATATTCATACCACAACACTGGGCTAAAACCCGGTAAAAAGTGAGATCACAAAATACATATCACAACACTGGGCTACAACCCGGTAAAATGTGAGATGACAAAAGACAAACACATACCACAACACTGGGCTACAACCCGGTAAAAAGTGAGATGACAGAAGAAGACGAATTACTATCTCATTTACCTCTAGGTACACAATACGAAGGTTTTCATCGCGTTTTAGACGCATATAGTTTTCTGACTTCTGAACACATACATTTTGTCCCCTATGTTAACACATACATTTTGTCTGCTATGTAAACACATACAATTTGTCTGCTATGTAAACACATACATTTGGTCCGCTATTTAAACACATACATTTTGTCCGGTATGTAAACACATACATTGTGTCCGCTAAGTAAACACATACATTTTATTCGCTAAGTAAACACATACATTTTATTCGCTAAGTAAACACATACATTTTATTCGCTAAGTAAACACATACATTTTGTCCGCTTTGTAAACACATACATTTTGTCCGCTAATTAAACACATACATTTTATTCGCTACGTAAACACATACATTGTGTCCGCTAAGTAAACAGATACATTTTATTCGCTAAGTAAACACATACATTTTATTCGCTTAGTAAACACATACATTTTATTCGTTAAGTAAACACATACATTTTGTCGGCTAAATAAACACATACAAATTTCATCATTTAAAATACATGTCCAGATTTTATCCGTTGAACCTTCTTGTGGCGTTCCTTCACATTTCACGCTTCTAACAGATTAAGATGGTGTTCATTGCAATCAGTATTGTTGGCAGTCTTCTTCATTTTCTGCTGCGTTCGTTCTCAATCTCCCGCTAATAAGCCCGGAACAGGACTTTGCAGGAAGTAGGATGTATTCCGGAGAACGGAATGCGTTGTGTCGCTACTTTGCAGCTTGACTGCGATATTTGCACCTTTCGGTCCGACACATCCGTCTTCTACAGGGTTGGCAGTCTAATTGACGTATACACAGCCCTGCGCATTTTGTGAACATGACAAAGAGCTTCAATAAAACTTTTTTTTATAACAAAATTAGGGGGGGGGGGTGGGGGAGTGGGGGGGGGGGGGTGGCTTTTCGTTTTCTCTCGCTCCTCGCATATGTTCTGCATAAAATCATCTTTAATATTGTATGTATATTTATGAATGTACATTTAAATTTTTTGCAAATGCCTGTCTAGTCAGCTTTAACATTCTCACTGTCTGAAAATTCTGAGTTTCAGTATTAATTTATGAAAATCTGTCAGCGGCCGTTCAAGTAGCTGTAAATTGCGGCACCTGTCACTGCTCAGAGGAATTGAAAGTAAGTCACAGACGAAAGAAATTAGTTATGCCTCACATCATAAAGCTATAGATTAAAAACAGCCGAATCTTTAACACTTCATCCCCTACATCATTATTCACAATTAGACTGCGCTGACTGTTTTTGTCGTCACTATATATATATATATATGATTTTAAATAGCGAACGGGAATATATTTTATGAACTTTTCTGTTACAAAACATTCTTCTATACTATTTGAAATTGTTTCTCTTAAAATCATGTAATTCTAGAGAACCCCGTTTTGAAACTTCCCTCCACTACAAAGCGAACCTCTTGAAAAACAACGGGCTCTGAAAATATTACAGGAATATTTCCCGGTTAAGCAGAATCCTCAGCCTGAACGCAAGAAGTGATATTTTCTCAAACTTCCGTTTTTTTTCCGGCAAAAATAATCCTAAGGAAAATTGAGGGCATTACTCCGGATAGCTGGAAACATAAATAAGAATGGAGAAGTCTGTTCCTTGTTGTTTTTCAAGATGCTTCCCGGTATTGAAGTTGTGTTTGCAGAGCTTCCACTCTTTCTTTTGGCTCACCGCCAGCTGGGCTGACATATACAGATACGTTTTCCAGAGGCGGAACCTACTAGGATCTCACAATTCTCAACTACATTTCGCTGCTGACAAAGTATTGGGGCCACTGCTGTAAATCCAGGAAATTAGGGGGGTGGGGGTGGGGGGAGAGAGATATTGTTTCCTTGTTTCACAATGGTGGTTTGTAGCAATGTTTTACATGTTGAGACTGTAAATCTCATCCACAACGTGCTGTAGTCGGCTTTTACCTTAAGCATGAAGTGCTGTAGTGCTCTTCTTTCCTCTATATCAGAGGGCCTTCAGACCAAATACGGTAGCAATTATCCCAATAATATAATAATACTACCCCCATCAAGCCATTTGTTGAAGCATGGGTCCCACGCTGCAATTGGAGTACCATAAACAGACTTAAGGAAAGACGGATTCCAATCATTTGCAGTGTCCTTTCGTTGCAGTGTTTTTACATTGTGAGTTGCTTGCCACAAGCACAATCCTCTTTGTGGCCTCTTACAACATGCAAGGAGGAAAACAGATGTTGTAGTCTTTGGCCTCGGAAACCACTCTGTGGAAACCACAATACTCATGTTTAAATTAAGGTGACTAGTAGCTACACCAGCTGTAAAGACACGCTTTATTTAATATAAAAATTGTGCACATCAAACAACAGATCATAAAATGTGGTAGTAGACACCCCAAAGTGGAAAACCTAGTTCTCTGGTGATGAAAAGACATCGTTACACAACATATACATTTTAAAACTACATCTTTCTATGCAAGTCTTATTTATACTTGGATATGATGTTTTTTGGCGGGACTACAGAAGTGCAATTTTGATAGATTTACAAGTTGCACTAATGGAGGCTGTGTACACAATTTCAGCTGTCTTGGTTATGGAAAAGTCGGTGAATATTAGGAGAAATTGACATTCATAAAAACGGACAATTACATTAAATATAAGCTGTTAAAGTTTACATTAAAAAGCAAAACTTCTTTCTTCTCTACAAGCTTTTATTTATACTAAAACACTTTCTTGTTTTGTCTATAGGAATAATAATGTCTATACCCACGTAATTGTTCAGGATTCTGTTATGGCTCCTGTTTCCATGTACACGTCTGCGAAGTTAAGCTATGTTATCTTCAATGGTTTGCCTCTGACCTCAACGCGAGCGACTTAGCACTCACAATTTCTAGACAAGGTAAAAAAAATCAGATCCCGGTGGACGAATATGGTCCAGCTTATCAAAAATACTTTATGAGTGACCGCCAGTCATTACACAAGCGCATAATAGATGTATAGTACGCAGGATACTTTAAGGACGCATTTATATGTCTAGCATTTATTGAATGTAGGTCGTCTGGTTTTATTGGCATTTTGAAACTCCCTACATTCAATGTTTCTCTTGGGGCCTGTAGAGAAACATTATGTTTCTCAAAACAAATTTAAATGTTTTCCTAAACCTAAGCTAGAATTTAGAGGAGAGTGGAAAGACAAACACGTGTCCAGCAAAACACACTGACACAGGGGGAAGCGAAGAGTAATGAGGGTCCGGTTAAACACACTGATACAGGTGGAAGCGAAGAGTAATGAGAGTCCGGTTAAACACACTGATACAGGTGGAAGCGAAGAGTAATGAGAGTCCGGTTAAACACACTGATACAGGTGGAAGCGAAGAGTAATGAGAGTCCGGTTAAACACACTGATACAGGTGGAAGCGAAGAGTAATGAGAGTCCGGTTAAACACACTGATACAGGTGGAAGCGAAGAGTAATGAGAGTCCGGTTAAACACACTGATACAGGTGGAAGCGAAGAGTAATGAGAGTCCGGTTAAACACACTGATACAGGTGGAAGCGAAGAGTAATGAGAGTCCGGTTAAACACACTGATACAGGTGGAAGCGAAGAGTAATGAGAGTCCGGTTAAACACACTGATACAGGTGGAAGCGAAGAGTAATGAGAGTCCGGTTAAACACACTGATACAGGTGGAAGCGAAGAGTAATGAGAGTCCGGTTAAACACACTGATACAGGTGGAAGCGAAGAGTAATGAGGGTCCGGTTAAACACACTGACACATGTGGAAGCTAAGAGTAATGAGGGTCCGGTTAAACACACTGACACAGGTGGAAGCTAAGAGTAATGAGGGTCCGGTTAAACACACTGACACAGGTGGAAGCTAAGAGTAATGAGGGTCCGGTTAAACACACTGACATAGGTGGAAGCGAAGAGTAATGAGGGTCCGGTTAAACACACTGACACAGGTGGAAGCTAAGAGTAATGAGGGTCCGGTTAAACACACTGACATAGGTGGAAGCGAAGAGTAATGAGGGTCCGTTTAAACACACTGACACAGGTAGAAGCTAAAAGTAATGAGGGTCCGGTTTAACACACATACACAGGTGGAAACGAAAAATAATGAGGGACTTGTAAAACACACTAATACAGGTGGAAGCGAACAATAATGAGGGTCCGATGAAGCACAGTGATAGAGGTTTGATACAAAGAGTAATGAGGGTCCGACGAAACACACGAATACAGGTGGAAGCGAAGAGTAATGAAGGTCTGGTGAATCATACTAATCAAGGTTGGAGCGAAATGTAATCAGGTTCACCAGAAACATACTGGTCAAGGTTGGAGCGAAATGTAATCAGGTTCACCAGAAATATACTGGTCAAGGTTGGAGTGAAATGTAACTAGGTTCACCAGAAATATACTGGTCAAGATTGGAGCGAAATGTAATCAGGTTCACCAGAAACATACTGGTCAAGATTGGAACGAAATGTTATCAGGTTAACCAGAAACATACTGATGTAGCTTGGAGCGAAATCTAATCAGGTTCACCAGAAACATACTGATGTAGGTTGGAGCGAAATGTAATCAGGTTCACCAGAAACATACTGGTCAAGGTTCGAGCGAAATGTAATCAGGTTCACCAGAAACATACTGGTCAAGGTTGGAGCAAAATGTAATCAGGTTCACTAGAAACATACTGGTCAAGATTGGAACGAAATGTAATCAGGTTCACCAGAAACATACTGATGTAGGTTAGAGCGAAATGTTATCATTTTCACCATAAACATACTGATCAAGGTTGGAGCGAAATGTAATCAGTTTCACCATAAACATACTGATCAAGGTTGGAGCGAAATGTAATCAGCTTCACCAGAAACATACTGATTAATACTCCACCTCACGTCTAGTTTGTACTTCTGGAAATAACGTGCCTTACTAGCCTTACTAACGTGCTAACGTGCTAACCTACTAACGTGCCTTAATAGCCTTACTGCCCCATCAATAATTGTGTTCACGGTCTAATCCCAACATAGGATGCCCCGGGAAGCCAATGTGCATCTATACAGATCATGTGTCTTTCCACATGTATTGCAAAGTACAGACATCTATATGATTTACATAAACGGATTTACATGAAGATCTGAAACGATTCTTTATCTTTGGCATGTACAACTAGCGTTGGTTTCTTGGAGTTCGCTCTCAAGGCAGCGAACTTCGAGAGCATTTCCTCAACGATGGATGAACGTCGCTGCTCTTTCTTCGGCTATGTTACCCGTCTCTCTCAGGACGTCCTGGATTTACAGCTTCTACATCTGGTCCTTGAAATGAGGGGACCGAACATACCGCACCCCTCTTGGAGTCCTCCCTGGTGGTCGCCCACGCAACACCTGATTGAGACACATCGTCTCACTGCATCTCCACTGCATGATAACTAGAACGTTGCAAACAACTGTGGTCATAGGCGGCTAGGGTGACCGGTCTTGTTTGCCTTAGTGGATTGCTTGAGTTAGCTTGTCGAGTCTGCAAAACAATAATCTCTAAATTGGTGAATGTACTGAGAAACCTTGGATTGCACTACAGTCGGTATTAATGGAGAACCACCGTATCAACTACCAAAGTAAGGTCGCCAAGAGTTAACTCAACTCAGCACTAGTAGATTTGTATTACAACATGAACAGCGACATCAGCAACTAGAATCTAGAGTGTCGTAATTGTTGAATGGTTAGAGCTCTTGTTTCTCGTTGCAAAAGGGTCAGGCTATATCCACAATTTGAGGACGAACTAACTAATGGAAATATACCAGTAGTCAATCACCTATAGAGTGACACGGCAATGGGCCGAGGAAAGAATGTATGTTTCTTGCGCGTTATCCCCGACAGAAGTCTGTCTTTTGGTATTCACTAAATCAATTGAAACCTTTACCATCCCATGTGGAGCATAGGTCTTTAGCAAATGCACGTTCAGCTTTCCTGCTATGAACCATCTTAGCCAGCTTAATCCAAGTCCTCCGAATCTCGTTCATATTTGCCTCGCTCTCTCTTAACCATGAACGAGTATACATGTTTCTAATTCTCTTGGCTTTAGCGTTCCAGAACAGAGACAGTCTTGAAATGTTATCAATTGGTTTCCTTAAAGTACTGTCTACCCAACACCCTCATTTTCATGTCCCGTTCTATTGGTATCTACCCAGTTCAATCCCACAACCCAACACTAGTAATATTATCATATCATTTCATTCACCCTATTCTGCACAGGCACCAAGTAACAGACGTCTACGCTATTGGTGGTTCTCAACACTTCAGAACCGTACAATGGAAACGACATTACTTTGAAGTTGAAGATTTCTATTTTCGTGTTGGATTTCATTTCTTTTGATTTCCATAAATTCCCCAAAGGCAATAACACCACTCCTAGCATTATATATGGGCGCCGAGGTGGCCCAGTGGTTAGTATCCTTGCCTCCCAGCCGAGCGATCAAGATTATGTCGCCAGTTAAAAGTCAACTCAGCCTAGCAAATTGGGTACCAGAATAGTCTGAGAAATTAAAGACGGCCGGTGTGATGTTGACCATTTCATCCCTATCGTGCCTTTGGCAAGAAAAATATGGGCCTTCCATCGTATTCCCTATGTGCCACTCTGATATGCTAACGGGTTTTTCCTTTTTATTTTCCTTTTAGTTTCTCGTACTATTATCCGTCATTTGTTTCAGTGCTTCTTGTTTGTCGATATTGCATTAAAGATAGATGAAGATGTCAAGAGAGTATTTTCGCCATATCACTTACATTCTTCTAGAGTACAACACAACGAAAAACTGCTCAGCTGCACTTCAACCGAGTTGGTTCGTGACTGTCTCTGTGTATGATAGAGACGAGAACAGGCCCACTGCTACACTGTCAGCAAGTCGTGTGAGGTAATACATGGGCAACTAACAATGTCTGTTAACCAGCTTAGAGTAGAAAAATCATGGCAGCTGAAATACTACAGCCATTTTTATTTGGAAGTGCTTCTTATGGATGTACAGGAATTGAGATTGCATGCTGAAAACTGGTTAATGATTGTTGTCTTGTCGTGTACCGTTTTATTTGCAGACGAAGTAAAGGGCCATAACTGCAGTTTGTTTCATTTAGGAAGAATGGGCTATAGCATTTTGGGTTCTCTGCAGTAGCTGTTTCTGTAACAATTTGCTTTACACAAGTTTGCTAGTCCCTTGCACAACCTTCTTATGTGGCATTTCACAACATGTATGGATGAGCATTTTGCCTATTTCTTTTTCGCCAAGTACAGGACCGCGGAATCCATGTATGGTATGTAAATAACTCACTCACACTGACATATCTAAAGAGTTTATTGTTGAACTTAGCGTACCCTCAGCAAGCAAAGAGAGGTAACAGTTTCCATTCATACTGACATATCTGAAGAGGTTATTGTTGAACTTAGCGTACCCTCAGCAAGCAAAGAGAGGTAACAGTTTTCGACAAAATTCTGGAATCAAGATACTGAGCAGCTAATGAGTTGTAGCAGACAACGACCCAAAGCTGACTGCTGGCTTCAGGGCCAGCAACCCAAAACAACCAAGACCCTTCTCCACCTCAACGCGGTAATCCAGGATAACATGCTGCAACAGGGCAGACTGACTAAGGAAAAGAAATCGAAAAGGGAATGATAAACGGTACCCATTAAAATCAAATAATGAAAGCGGATGTGTTGAACCGAGAGGTGCAAATATCGGAGTCAGGCTGTAAACTACAACACAACGCATTCGGTTCTTTGGACGCCATCCTGTACTTGTAAAGACCTTTTCAGTGTTTTGTAGCGTGATTGAGATCGATCGAATAAGAAGTAGAAAAAGTACGAATTTCAATTTCTGATTGACATCAATACAATCAATTGTGTTGTATACATCGCCAGTCATACATGTGAGCATCCTGTTCAGGCAGGAGTAGCGATTGAGATTTATAAAGAAACAATTTGTCAAATGATAAGTAGAAATGATTAATTGATTGATTCGTATTTTGGCTCCAATTCAAAGATAAGACCGTCACTTCAAGCTGACCTTCTTTACTGGAAGCCTGTATCCGAGCATTTGAAGTGGCGTTTGCAGTAACAGTGGTTTTACATGACGAGGTTGCCAGCCTCATGCACAACCATATCATTTGATATATTATGAGAAGGTTACAGTGGTACTATTCTTGTCAACCACGGGTACAGCTCGCGCGGATACGGGACTCAAATAGTGAATGGGGACCGTAGATGAAACACGCTGAATGAGACGACAGCAGCCAGCGGCTCACAGCAGGCTTCTTGCGTCAGTGCCAACCAACCACAGCTGATCAAGACACTATTCCGCCTCCAAGCTGAGGCCCCGGGAACAGGCTGCGCCAGTGTAGTCTGGCTAAGAGACTAAGGATCACAGTAGGAAGAAAAACCCATTATCCGAAAAGTCCAGCTGAAATTAGATGTGTTGAACCGAAAGGCAATCGCAAATTCGCTGTAAACTACAATATACCGCCACAACGTTAATTTCATGACACACACTGAAGAAGAGGACGAAGAAGAACAAGAAGAAGAAGAAGAAGAAGAAGAAGAAGAAGAAGAAACAGAAGAAGAAGAAGAAGAAGAAGAAGAAGAAGAAGAAGAAGAAGAAGAAAAAGAATTGTGAAAAACTTGTTTCCCATAAGATGAGAATAGTCAGAAACTACATGTGATTCACAGGAAGCGAACCCCATTACCCCTCAACGGAAATGTACCGACAGCGCCGCGCCGCCTCTAGCTTGCCTGGCGAGGAGTGGACAAAAACCGCCATCAGAGATTGAAGCTATTACGTTTTGGTGTTGAACCGTCTCGCCCCGGCCTGGCCCTTGTCATGCATATTCATTTACCCTGCCAGGAGTCATCAGAGATACGTTTGCTTGGACCAGAAGGGCTTGCTTGCTAAAACTCCACCAATATTTGTCGTCTTATTCCCACTAGAAGTTCAGTAGAAAACTGAGTAGAAACATCGACTAATTCTACTTCTTCGTTTCTTCTTCTCCTTCATTTATGTTTCTCCTTCGTGTCTTGCTCTTCTTCATTTGTTTTTCCTTTTCCTTTCTTCTTCTCTGTTATTTCTTCGTGTACTTCATTTACACGATACGCAGATGACACAGTGATACTATCAAGAAGTGCAGAAGGGCTAGAGCAGCTACTTTCAGCCGTTAATGGACATAGTAAAGATCAAAACCTGTTTATAAACAAAAATAAAACAAAGATAATGACCACCGACAAAACACAATGTCAGCATAAATTTACAGTGGGTAGTGAGGAAATAGATCAGGTCACACATTTTGAATATCTTGGCTCCAGAATTGACAAAAATGGCGACTGCTCGCAAGAAATGAGAAGAAGACTAGCCATGGCAATGCAGAGACAACAGCCTGAAGAAATTATGGCAGAGCACCAACAAAATGATAAAATGAAAAGTCATGAGAGCCTGTGTTTTTCCTGTGGCAGCTTATGGCTGTGAATCATAGACGATTACCAAAACGTCTAAACAAAGAATCGAATCCTTCGAGTCTTCTTCATCGTACGCTGTTTACAGCGATATTTACGTTGCACTGTTTTAATTTGTTAGCCAGTGGCTCAGTGCATCCGATTTCAATAGACGTTTCTGTAGGGTTGCCCTCCTTAGCCTTTGGCTGTCCCCAGCCTAACTGCAAGGCAGCAGTTGTTTTTGGTCAGAGTTGTCTCTCTTAGGAAGTTGTCTTGCAGGACTATCGAGTCTTCCCTACTCGTGTCTATAGCGTTTGGCAATTATATGATGGACTATGTACTAGTTTGTACTATCCCGGAAGAGAGGCAGCCCAGTGTGACTTTTTCCCAGGATCGTCACGTCCTGCCAGAAACGTAGCATATGCATATGAGTGAGGTATCTTTTTGCTCGCTTTATTTTCTCGGCTCATCTGCAGTGATGGTACGCCTAGCATTCCCCGCCACCCGGGAGCTTGTCACCATAGGGCAGGAGGTGCAATGTCCGCTGGACTGCATCTCTTCTGCGTCCATTGGAATGACTGATAGCAGACAGAGGCAAAGAGCGAGAAAGGAGTGCATTTTACCAGGTGCATTCCTGCGGCTCGATCGGGCCGGGACGCAAGCCCCAGCCATGTCGTAGCCTCCCATCTCAGCGGTGCTGAGATTTTGGGCGGGATTCTGGCTTAGAGGCGTTCGACCGTAATCCCTCAGATGGTAGCTTATCAGCCAAGCGCGTGGACCAAATGTCAGCGACCTGTGATTCCTCTCGAAATAGTGCATTTGACCAGGTGACAAGCCTAGTCTTGCACGGAGATGTTGTTCGCCTGGGGAGCGGACATATCTCATGGTCAAGGGTTGAGTCTCAGCAGTTCGCAGTGAGGTAGCTGATCTACTGCTTAGGGCCCCCCGACCGAGAACTAAGTCTTCTACAAATGATTTCATACCTCATTGCCGTATGGGGTGAATATCGAGCAGCTTCCCGCCCGCTTTGATCAGCGGACGGCAGAAACCTCATTCTGCGGCTTGACCGGGCGGGGCTGGAGCCTGGGCCCCAGGTCCCAACCATGTCAAAGCCTCCCTTTGCATTCATGCTGAGCTGCTTTTGGGGTGGGATTTTTGGCTTAGAGGCATTCGGCCGTAATCCCTCACCTCGCACCGTTTGCTTATCAGCCTAGTAGGTGAACCAAATGTCTGCGGCTCCTCTCGAATTTAGCAGGATTACCGTAGCAACGCCCTGTCATTAGTAGGGTAAAACTGATCTGTCTTCCGAGGGTCTATTTCCAGCACCCGTTCAATATTAGCCAGAACGTATCAATAGAGGGCTTTTAGTTTGTCAATGGCCAAGTTTCTGGAGCCTGCGATTTCTGCAGGGTGAAGACCAGATTACCATAGCAGGCGCTCTTTCATTTGGGGGTTTGGAGACTGACCTGTCTTCCGTGGGTCTAATACCAGCACATGTTCACTATTAGACCCCACGAAGGTGCTCTCTTTTGACAGTCATTCTACAGTATTGGCGTGTTAAGTCAAATTAAGCCTCAGGTTCCACTCCTGATAGTGCTGTTCCGTCAATTCATTTATCAAACACTGAATGCAGACCAACCGAGCCACATAAAGCATAACCCCAGATTTCTGAGAGTCTAAATCCAGCACCAGTTCCATATTAGACCCAAGGAAAGTGGTCTCGGCATGTCAGTCATTTCAGTGTTGTCCGTGTTGTGTCAAATTAAGCCACAGGCTCCACTCCTGGTGGTGCCCTTCCGTCAATTCCTATACGTTTCAGCTTTGCAACCATACTTCCCCCGGAACCCAAACACTTTGGTTTCCCGGAAGTTGCCCGCAGAGTCATCGAAGCAACTCCTGCGGATCGCTAGTCGGCATCGTTTATGGTCAGAACTACGACGGTATCTGATCGTCTTCGCGCCTCTGACTTTCGTTCTTGATTAATAAAAACATTCTTTACAAATGCTTTCGCAGTAGCTCATCTTGCAGCGATCCAAGAATTTCACCTCTAACGCCGCAATACGAATGCCCCAGTTTGTCCCTGTTAATCATTACCTCCAGTTCCGAAAACCAACAAAATAGAACCGAGGTCCTATTCCATTATTACATGCACCATTATTCAGGCAGCCGAGGCCTGCTTTGAACACTCTAATTTTTTCAAAGAAAACGCGCCGGCCACCCAGGACGCTCAGCGAAGAGCACCCATGTGAGAGAGCCGGCAGACGGTAGGGCAGGAGACGACGGGCAGTGAACCGGCGCGAGCCGGACCGCCCGCCTGCGCCTGAGATCCAACTACGAGCTTTTTAACTGCAACAACTTTAATATACGCTATTGGAGCTGGAATTACCGCGGCTGCTGGCACTAGACTTGCCCTCCAATAGATCCTCGTTAAAGGGTTTAAAGTGTACTCATTCCAATTACGGGGCCTCGAAAGAATCCCGTATTGTTATTTTTCGTCACTACCTCCCTGTGCCGGGAGTGGGTAAGTTGCGCGCCTGATGCCTTCCTTGGATGTGGTAGCTGTTTCTCATGCTCCCTCTCCTGAATCGAACCCTGATTCCCCGTTACCCGTTACAAACATGGTAGGCATGTCACGTACCATCGACATTTGATAGGGCGGACATTTGAAAGATGCGTCGCCGGCACATGAGGCCATGCGATCAGCACAAAGTTATCCAGAGTCACCAGTGGGGACGCCGTAACCCCGCGAGGGGAAACGACGATTGGTTTTGAACTAATAAAAGCGCTCTTTCCGCGAGGGTCGGAGCTTGGTAAGCATGTATTAGCTCTAGAATTGCCACAGTTATCCAAGTAGCATCGTGTCATCTAAAGAACCTCGACTGATTTAATGAGCCATTCGCGGTTTCACCGTGAGACAGTGTGAACTTAGACATGCATGGCTTAATCATTGAGACAAGCATATGACTACTGGCAGGATCAACCAGATATCTGTCGGAGACGTACATAGCGCACACACCGGTCGGCGGAGGAAGGGTGTGTAAAAAGCCTCACTGGAACGGCCGCAGGGACCGACTGACGGAACGGGCGGACGGTTGTTCCACCCGTCCCTCACTTTGTCGACCTAGGACCGCCTGACAGGGGCCCCTACACGCACCAGACGACCGACCGACCAGAGCAAACCACATCGAGGTCCCTACAGATAAGCATACAGACATTAGCGAAGAGCTAAAGGGACACGAGAACATGAATACGGCACCTGAAGAGCACATGATGGCCAAACTAACAATGCGCGAAATGGAAGAGGCTATGAGAACACTAAAGAAAAGGAAATCTCCCGGAAAAGACGGGATAACAAACGAAATGCTGATGGGGCTGGGCCAAACAGCGAAGAAAAAACTACTATCGGTGCTGAACCAAAGCTGGAAAAGGGGCATTGTACCCCAGGCATGGAAAGATGCAATACTGGTACCAGTACCAAAAACAGGAAAGGACAAAACAGATCCAAATGGATACAGGCCCATAAGCCTACTGAGCTGTGTCGGCAAGCTGATGGAACGGATGATAAACACCAGACTGATGTGGCATCTGGAAGAAAAACGAATACTAATTCCACAGCAAGCCGGCTTTAGACAGCACAGATCCACTGAGGACCAGGTCATCCTCATAGCCCAGGAGATAGAAGATGCCTACCAGGCACAGAAACACACAGTAGCTGTTTGGTTGGATCTGGAAAAGGCATTTGACAAAGTCTGGAAGGATGGACTTAGAGTCAAGCTAAGAAGAAGTGATGTCTGTGGGAAGATGTACAAGTGGATCAACCACTACCTCAAACAAAGAACGGCCAGAGTCCAAGTACAAGGGCAGATGAGCAAAAAGGTGACACTCGAGCAGGGAGTACCCCAAGGGGGAGTATTGTCACCCACACTCTTCCTGGTATATATAAACGATATTACAGAAAATATACCAAGAAGAGTCCATAGCTCAATGTTTGCAGACGATCTGGCTATGTGGACCTCTGAAAAGAATCTCACCATAGCAAGAAATCGGATGCAGACGGCCCTAACATCGCTGGAAGAGTGGGCGAACTCATGGCTGGTCAAAATAAACGAGGAGAAAACCACGTGCACAATATTCTCGCTCTCATTAAAACCCCAAAGTACCAAATTAAGCCTAAATGGCAAAATCCTGCAGCCAAACGACAACCCAACCTATCTGGGAGTCACATTTGATAGGCGCATGACATGGAAAAGTCAGATTGAGAGAAACCGAATGAAAGCCAGAGAAAGAATGGCGATCATGAGAAAACTTGCTGGCACAAGCTGGGGAGCAGACGAAGGCATACTAAAGAAACTGTACACTGGAAGAGTGAGACCAGTTCTCGAGTATGGCATCGCGGCATGGACAACAGCAGCGAAGACGAACTTCGATAAAGGTAACAAACTTCAAAACCAAGCCATGAGAATTATAACAGGTGGCATGAAGTCAACGCCAATTGTAGAACTTGAAAAGATTACAAAACTGCAATCCATGACCGACAGAAGAGACTGCAGAGCCCAGCTGCAGTCAGAGAAACTCCGAAGACTGACGGACCACCCAATGTACCAGAGACTTAACAATTTGGGAACTGGGAAACTAAAGCGGAGAAACTTTGCAGAAATAGCCAAAGCAAAGATGCACGAAGATCCCATAAACGCACTAACAACACCAAAACCCATCACTACTGTACGAAAACCTACTTGGAGGCAGGATATATTTCCAGAGGTGGTAGAAAATATACCAGGTATTGCAAACAAAAACTGCCAGACTGAAAAAGAAAGGAGAGACACTACCCTAAGCTTCATAACGAAAAGCTACCCAAGCATGGACTGGACCCATGCATACACCGACGGTTCTGTAACAAACACTACACAGAACGGAGGGGCAGGAGCATTCCTGAACCTACCAAATGGCAGAAAAATAACACTGTCATTCGCTACTGGTAAGTACACAAGCAATTTCAGAGCGGAGGCAGAGGCACTGAGGGCGGCAGTGGAAGAAATGGCAACACACAGTGAAAATGAGAGCCATATAGTCTTGCTGACAGATGCTCTCGCCGTAGTCACAGCGCTAAAAAGCCAGAAAAACACTAAGCTTAATGACTTAAGAGCAGCACTCTGCAAACTGTGCCAGCTGTCCGCACCAAAAAGGGTAGTGGTACAGTGGGTCCCGTCACACTGCAACATCCAAGGCAACGAGGAGGCAGACAGACTGGCAAAAGAAGGTGCAAGGCTACCACAAACAGATACCAGTATGACGTACGAAGAGTCAAAACGGCTTATCAAAGCCAGGTACATGACCAAATGGGAAACCGAACATACTGGTTACACCTAAAACGATGCCTATTACCAGTTGAACCGAAGAGAGCAGGTCGTTGTCTTCAGACTTCGCACTGGCCACAACAGACTGAGGTACCACCTATTCAACAAATTGAAGATAGGGTGTACCGACGAATGCCCGTGCGGTACTGGTAAAATGACCACTGAACATCTGCTGCAGAACTGCCCGACATACGGGGATCAGAGAGAGCAGATGTGGCCATTGCCAGTGGAACTGCAAGACAAGCTTTATGGTAGTGGCGAGAGTCTCAGGATGACCGCCGCTTTTTTCGAAAAAACAATGGTTACTGTCTGACTGTGTACGCAGAAGAAGAAGAAGAAGATTGAGAGAAACCGAATGAAAGCCAGAGAAAGAATGTCAATCATGAGGAAACTTGCTGGCACTAGCTGGGGAGCAGACGAAGGCATACTAAAGAAACTCTACACTGGAAGAGTGAGACCAGTTCTCGAGTATGGCATTGCGGCATGGACAACAGCAGCGAAGGCCAACTTCGATAAACTTAGCAAACTTCAAAACCAAGCCATGAGAATTATAACAGGAGGCATGAAGTCAACGCCAATTGTAGAACTTGAAAAGATTACAAAACTGCAATCCATGACCGCCAGAAGAGACTGCAGAGCCCAGCTGCAGTCAGAAAAACTCCGAAGACTGACCGACCATCCAATCCACCAGAGACTAAAACATTTGGGAAATTGGAAACTAAAGCGGAGAAACTTTGCAGAAATAGCCAAAGCAAAGATGCACGAAGATCCCATAAACGCACTAACAACACTAAAACCCATCACTACTGTACGAAAACCTAACTGGAGGCAGGAAATATTTCCAGAGGTGGTAGAAAATATACCAGGTATTGCAAACAAAAACTGCCAGACTGAAAAAGAAAGGAGAGATACTACCCTAAGCTTTATAGCGAAAAGCTACCCAAGACTGGACCCATGCATACACCGACGGTTCTGTAACAAACACAACACAGAACGGAGGGGCAGGAGCATTCCTGAACCTACCAAATGGCAGAAAAATAACACTGTCATTCGCTACTGGTAAGTACACAAGCAATTTCAGAGCGGAGGCAGAGGCACTGAGGGCGGCAGTGGAAGAAATGGTGACACACAATGAAAATGAAAGCCATATAGTCCTGCTTACAGATGCTCTCGCCGTAGTCACAGCGCTAAAAAAGCCAGAAAAACACTGAGCTTAATGACCTAAGAGCAGCACTCTGCAAACTGTGCCAGCAGTCCGCACCAAAAAGGGTAGTGGTACAGTGGGTCCCATCACACTGCAACATCCAAGGCAACGAGGAGGCAGACAGACTGGCAAAAGAAGGTGCAAGACTACCACAAACAGATACTAGTATGACGTACGAAGAGTCAAAACGGCTTATCAAAGCCAGATACATGACCAAATGGGAAACCGAACATACTGGTTACACCAAAAACGATGCCTATTACCAGCTGAACCGAAGAGAGCAGGTCGTTGTCTTCAGACTTTGCACTGGCCACAATAGACTGAGGTATCACCTATTCAACAAATTGAAGATAGGTGGTACCGACGAATGCCCGTGCGGTACTGGTAAAATGACCGCGGAACATCTGCTGCAGAACTGCCCGACATACGAGGATCAGAGAGAGCAGATGTGGCCATCACCAGTGGAACTGCAAGACAAGCTCTATGGCAGTGGCGACAGCCTCAGGATGACCGCCGCTTTTTTCGAAAAAATAATGGTTACTGTCTGACTGCGTACGCAGAAGAAGAAGAAGAAGAAAAACTATTCGTAGGTCTAAGTAGAATCTGGTTGTGGAAACCTTCCACCTTCGTTTGCCAGTTTGTCTGCCTCCTCGTTGAATAGTGGGATTGAAAACACTAGACCACTACTCTTTTGGGTGGCATTGTTGACAGAGTACTGATCTTAAATCATTTATTTTTGTATTTAACTGGCTTTCCAATTCTGTAACCACGGACAGGACATCTGTAAACACGACTTTCTGACTTTCATTGGTTTCCCCTATCAGCATTGCTTCTACTGCCGCTTTCAGTGCCTTTGCCTCCGCTCTGAAATGACTTTTTCCTCATCTAATACTGTTCTCCTGTAAGTTATTACTAATTTTGGGATTAGGAAAATAACACTTATCTGGATTTGGTATACCTTTACAAGTTTTACAGTAACATATTACTGCAGGCACTGACACATTACATTTGGGCAAGTATCCTCAATGAATACTTTTCAGTGCTCGTTCGTCCGTTCTCGTATGTGGAACGCGAATGAAATGACAAGATAATAGTACATATAGTTCAGACTATATATCACTGGCTACCTGCATGTGTATAATTACTTGAAAATGTAACTTTACATCTTCCGTCAAGCAGAATACTCTAATTCAAAGGGTTGCACACAGCCATTCTGTTCTGTTGGACGTAATTGTAGACTGGACAAACCCATCAATGCTCAATTCCTCTTCTCAAGTGGCAAAGAGTGTACATACACATTATTCCTGTAGCTCATTTTGATATGCTTCTGATTCGTCCTCTTTGCTGGACCACTAAATGATTTCAAAATCCTGCAATATTTGCGTCTTTCGCTTATAGACTGCAGTTTCTTCATCCGAAAAGCGGTCGTTGATCAAAATGTCACTCTTTCCACTGCCAACGTCACCACTGCGGTACACAAGAGACCAGGATGTAACTCTTTCATTCCCGCAAAACCCCAATATCGTCATAACAGCAGATCCACACACATTTTCAAGATGTTCGAGTGGATTATATTTCCACTATCTACACATGTCACAGTGAATTCTTCATCCCAAAAATTACTGAGTGAGGAGTAGCTATCTGCGTTCAAAGAAACAAAATTCCAGAACAAAATACGTCAAATGTGAATGATTTTTTACTGACAAACTCACATTTTCGCTGCACTACAGCTTGTCCGTTTACAGGAGGCCCGTATCTGAACAGTTTCAGTGGTGATTTCATCACGGGGTCCACAAACTCATTTAGTCACATTTTAGTACATGCTTGCAAGGTTAACCTTTCGCCAATATAAACCTTTCCAAACTTACACCACCACCAACATATACCACCACCAACATACACGTTCACCAGCATACACCACCACCAACATACACCACCACCAACATACACGTTCACCAACATACACCACCACCAACATACACCACAACCAACATACACCGTCACGAACATACATCTTCCCCAGCATACACCACCACCAACATACACCATCATCAAAATGCATCTTCACCAGCATACACCACCACCAACATACACGTTCACCAACATACACCACCACCAACATACACCACCACCAACATACACGTTCACCAACATACACCACCACCACATACACCACCACCAACATACACCTTCACCAACATACATTTTCACCAGCATACACCACCACCAACATACACCTTCACCAACATACACCTTCACCAACATACACCTTCACCAACATACATCTTCACCAGCATACACCTTTCTTTACCAACGTACACTTTCATCAACATACCTGGGTGTAAGGTTGGATCACACATTATCATATATGACATACTGTCAGGAGACAAAACGTAAGGTACATGCAAGAAACAACATTATCCGAAAATTGACTGGCACAACATGGGGTGCTCAACCATCAGTCTTACGCACATCAGCGATTGCCTTATGCCTTTTCGCTGCGGAATATACAGCCCCATTCTGGAAAAAACTCCGCCCATGGAAAACAAGTTGATACAGCAGTAAACGAGATGGGCTGGATAGTGTCGGGGTGCCTTAAACCCACCCCCACAAACAAAATATATCCCTTAATTGGCATTGCACCACCCGATGTAAGAAGAGGTGCAGCTGCATAAATCGAACGAGGGAAACAGGAAAACGACAATAGACACCCGATGTTTGGCTATCAGGAACAAGACTTAAATGAAGACAGTTTCTTAAAATCGACAGAGACCATCCAGACAAGTCCGGAAGGTCGACGCATCGAGAGGTGGCGCGAAACGATGCAGGATCCATGGATAGAGCTCAAGGAAGAGGCTGCGCCTGGACACCACTTGCCCTATGCTGTGTGGAAGGCAATGAACAGACTTCGAACTGGTGTGTCAAGATGCAGAGTGAACTTGAAGAAATGGTGATACTCATATGTCGAGACATGTGAATGCGGCACAGTTCAGCACCAAGATCATCTGATGTCCTGCCCCAACCTCCTTGAAACGTTTGACAGGAACGACATGATGGAGGCGAACGACACGGCAGATCAAGTTCCTGAACACTGGACGGATACCGTGTGACATGGTGTTTGGACACGGAAAGTAAGTAAGTCCCCAACATACACCTTGACCAACACTCACCTTCACCAACATACGCCTTACACCTATATATACCTTCACCAACATACACCTTCAACCATATTCACCTTCACACACATATACATTCACCAACATACACCTTTACCAATATACACCTTCATCAATATACACCTTAACCTATATACACCTTCACCACAAACACGTTATCCAACAAACACCTTCTCCAACATACACCTACACCCACAAACACTTTCACCCACAAACACTTACACCCACATACACCTTCACCTACATACACCTTCACCTACATACACCTTCACAAACAAACACCTTCACAAACAAACACCTTCACAAACAAACACCTTCACCCACATACACCTTCACACATACACACCTTCACAAACAAACACCTTCACAAACAAACACCTTCACCCACATACACCTTCACCCACATACACCTTCACCCACATAAACCTTCACAAACATACACCTTCACAAACGTGCACGTTCTCCAACAGTCACCTTTAACAACGCGCGTTCTGGTAACACACGCTGGCGTTAGATGATGATAACTAATTGCAAACACAGATATGTGGATAAGAATGGTGTAAAGCAATCACAATAACATAATCAATATATGTGTGGTGTGGGGGCGGGGGGGGGGGGGTGGAAATGGATACGACACAATCTCAGAAAGAAGTCGGACAGGACAAATGGACATGCATTGGATTGAGACCCGCAGGAACATAAATGCATAGGAAGAACAAGAAACATCTCACTACCAGCCATAATATCGTGACAGTAACTTGAGAAAACCGCAAAGAAGATCCTCAACAGAAGAATACTGAATGTTGCGGATCTCTGTTCATATATGAATCAGACGGATAAATAACAATAATGATGAAGGTTACAGTTTGTCTGTTTCTTACCTCCCGGAAGCCACTTGAGTGAATATGTGAGTGATGGATGGATTAGAAGAGTGAAAAACATATTTTCCTGGGACTCGAAATATTTAGAACACTAAGAAGATTACTAGCCTACACATGTTTGCACCACTTCCGTCATCATCTCTGCGATACCTCCCCTTAGGGTTTAGCATTCGCGTACATTTGTTGTTTCAGATAGCATAGGCCCAGCCACACCTGTATATCACCTGTCAAAAATCGTGTACGAGGACTTCACAGTTATTAGATCTTCAAAACCATTCTACACCTAACACGTGGTAGAAGCGCCACCAATATATCTCCATTAAAATTGTTCGTGAAATATATAATATGATCGCGTGGGTGGCTTTTCAAGAAAAAAAATATGTATGAGTGAGTCGTAAATATTTAGCCCAGCAGGGATGTCCATTATTGACGACAGGAACAGCTGACGTTATCGAAGAAATAAGAAAAACAGAGTCATAATGATTTATGCAGTTCCCGTTAGTCGTATTCTTCATTCTTTCTTATATTTTTCGATCCTATAATACTTTGCTTCGAATTTTACAGCTGGTTTGCCATATTTGCTGCTCATCCCTCCCCCTCTACCCCCTGCCCACCTCCTCTCCTCCCGTTCACATGGATCAGTGTCCAGAAGGCCTTTTTATTAGGGTTAACTAAGCGACAACAACGATCTGGCTATGTTGCTATCCAGGATGAAAGTGGTTTGCAATGAAGATATAGTTTTATTCTGGATTAATTTCTGTCTATGGCTTTTGGGGACAGGAAACTACTGTCCGATCAGACAAAACATACTGGTCAGACTAAGGTAGTCAC
This sequence comes from Ariolimax columbianus, assembly GCA_036924085.1. Taxonomy (NCBI): domain Eukaryota; kingdom Metazoa; phylum Mollusca; class Gastropoda; order Stylommatophora; family Arionidae; genus Ariolimax; species Ariolimax columbianus. Next base: position 101,024,103 of record JAVGWX010000003.1, read on the forward strand.
GGGCAGGTGAAACATACTGGTTAGACTAAGGTAGTCACGGGCAGGTGAAACATACTGGTTAGACTAAGATAGTCAGGGGCAGGTGAAACATACTGGTTAGACTAAGGTAGTCACGGGCAGGTGAAACATACTGGTTAGGCTAAGGTAGTCACGGGTAACTGAAACATACTGGTTAGACTAAGGTAGTCACGGGCAGGTGAAACATACTGGTTAGACTAAGGTAGTCACGGGCAGGTGAAACATACTTATTTGACTAAGGTAGTCATGGGTAAGTGAAATATACAAGTCAGGATAATATAGTCACCGGCAGGTGTCATATACTGGTCAGACTATGTTAGTCAGGATCAAGCAAAGTATATTGATTAAACTATGTTAGTCAGGATCAAACAAAGTATATTGATTAAACTGTGTTAGTCAGAATATTTTTTTTTCTTTGCGTTCGCTTTATTTCTCTTATCCCCAAGGCGATGTGCGTTGCACTGTAGTTTTTATTTTGCGTCTGTCGGCCCAGTGCATCCGACCTCAGCATGCATTTTATGTAAGGTTCTACTTCCTCCTGCATTTTCTAATAGTTTGCTTCCCCGGGGTAACGGCCGGTGCTGTGATGGGGATCGAACCCAGCACATTCGGGTTGTGAGCTGTGCCACTTAACCACTAGGCTACGCCGTCCCCTGGGCACTTCTATTTAATTTAGTTGAACCCCTCTTCCCTATAGCTTAGAAAGCTGAATTGTGGAACACATGCTCTAATAGTGTGACTTGTCAAATTTTAACGTATCCTGTGCAGGTCATTTAAAAGTTTGTATAAAAAAATAATTTTTTTAAATATATTTATTTGCACCCATAGCGAGATCAGGATCAAACAATTTATATTGATTAAACTATGTTAGTCAGGATCAAACAAAGCATATTGATTGAACTATGTTAGTCAGGATCAAACAAAGCATATTGATTAAACTATTTTAGTCAGGATCAAACAAAGCATATTGATTAAACTATTTTAGTCAGGATCAAACAAAGCATATTGATTAAACTATGTTAGAATCAAGTGAAAAATACTGACCAAGTCAACACTTCAGTTCCATGCAGCACTGTATAGAAAGAAATAGGTTGTTGTTCATACAGGCTGGCTGAGGTGGGGATAGACGTGATCCCCGTTAAATTTAGTCTCCTGCCGATGAAGCCAAGCATAGATAAACAGCCTGCAGAATCTCGTTCCACCTTGACCAGTACACTACAGCTATGAGACAAGCTATTGCAACGCGTCACTCTACACCCTTTTAATGGCACGGAAAATAATGAGCATACTTATCGTCGCATTAAACAACAGCAACAACAACAACAGCAACAACAATAACAACAGCAACAACATCAACAATCAATGGCTTACAGGAGGGTGCTTAATTTTCTGGAAGTTGATGGTCATTTTGAAAAAGAAGGAGCAATGTGCAATTCTGCAATGAACAAGCGGTATACACTGTTTCAGACACCATTTCTGAAGAAACGCAAATGTAATATTTATTGAGACATGCCACTTAAAAGCTGTATCACGAAGGCAAGCGGGCCAGGACATTTTAAGAAGTAGATCGTGTTGGATATGTCATACACTGTGTAAGCTCCAATCCAGTATTAACAGATACAATAGACAATAGAACAATAGACCCACAGGTGGATACAAGAAGTAGAGGGAAAAGCTGAAAAGAGACAGTTGTAGAGGACGGGTCTGCTTGAGTTCGTTCGCTGATGGTCTGTTTACCTTAAAGTAAGATGCGAAGAAGATGTCACTTGAAACCTATTACGGGGGACGGCGTGGGCTAGTGGTAAAGTGACACGGCTCGCAACCAGAAGGTGCTGTGCTCGATCCCCATCACATCACCGGCCGTTACTGCGGGGAAGCAAATCCTTAGAAAATGAAGGAGGAAGCAGACCCTTACATAAAATGTATGCTGAAGTCGGATGCACTTTTATCGTTTCTTTACTAATTCAGTCAAGCGGAAGGGCACCACCAGAAGTGGAACCTGTGGCTTAATTTGACTGAACACGCCAACACTGAAATGATCGCAGGCCGAGAGCACTTTCGTTGGGTCTAATACGTTTCTAGTATCAAACGGAGTAAAACAAGGATGTGTACTCGCCCCGACTCTGTTCAGCATGATGTTCGCGGCCACGATGACAGACGCCTTCAGATCACTGGGATCACTGGAGCTTGGAATACCCATAAAGTACCGCACAGATGGCAAGTTACTCAATTCCAGAAGAATGAAGGCCTAAACCAAAGTGGCTGGCGACATAATCAGGGAACTTGTATTTGCTGACGACTGCGCTCTAATGAGCAACTCAGAACTGAACATGCAGGTTGGAATGGACCAGTTCTCTGCCGCATGCAAAAATTTTGGCCTGACCATAAATGCCAAAAAAACAGAGGTCATGTACCAACCAGCACCAGGCATGCCGTACACAAAACCAGAGACTACAGTCAGCGGGCAGACGTTGAATGCCGTAGACAAATTCACATATCTGGGCAGCACGCTGTCGAGATCTGTCAGCCTAGACGATGAGGTGGCAAGCAGAATAGCAAAGGCCAGCACAGCCTTTGGTAGAATGCGCTCGATGGTCTGGGCACGTCGTGGCATCAGCGTCAAGACCAAACTCAAAGTCTACAGTGCAACCATCATTCCATCCCTACTATACGCTTGCGAAAGCTGGACTGTATACTCTGGACATGCAAGGAGGTTAAACCACTTCCACACAGGTTGCCTGAGGCGAATATTCCACATCCGATGGCAAGATCGTGTCACTGACATCGAGGTTCTCTCGAGGGCTAACATGCCAAGCATCCATGCACTGCTAGAAAAAGCACGACTAGGATGGGCCGGACACCTCGTCCGTATGTCAGACGAGCGGCTCCCAAAGAAGCTTCTCTACGGCGAGCTGAGAGAGGGATGGCGCGAGAGAGGGCGCCCAAAGAAACGTTTTAAAGACGGTCTGAAGGAATCACTAAAAAGTTGCCAGATAGACATCGACACATGGGAATGTCTTGCGCAAAACAGATCTGACTGGAGAAGCGCAGTCAAATCGGGTGTAGCTGCCGGTGAAGATGACCGTGTTGTGAAAGCCCAGAACAGACGAGAGACGCGGAAATCCCGAGCAGTGGGAACACCATCCCCTTCTACAAACCTCGTGTGCCCGATATGTAGCAGACATTTTCGTGCTCGCATTGGCCTGTTCAGCCACATGCGCACCCACACCCAACAGGGAAATCTGTGACAAGGATGATGTCGGCGGTCCTCATCGACAACGATGGACAGCTATTATAATTTATAATAGAGAACGTGTGCTGGAATTAGACCCTCGAAAATCTGGATCTAGTATCTCGGTTACTCGATTGTTTCGCATCCAGTGTTCGATAAAGGAATTGACGGAAGGGCACCACCATGAGTGGAGCCTGCGGCTTAATTTGACTCAACACGCCAACACTGTAAAAAGACTGACAGACTGAGAGCATTTTCGTTGGGTCTAATAAAGAACGTGTGCTGGAATTAGACCCATGGAAGACAGGTCAGTCCTACCCTCTTAATGAATGAGAGTTGCTACGGTAATCCTGCTTAACCCTAGCGGAATCGCAGGTTTCAGAAACTTGAAAATTGACTGACTAAAAAGTCCTCTATTGATTCGTTGGGTCTAATAGTGAACGGGTGCTGGTATCAGACCCGCGGAAGACAGGTCAGTTTTACACTACTAATGACAGGCCGTTGCTTCGGTAATCCTGCTCAACTCGAGAGGAACCGCAAGTCGCAGACACTTGGTTTACGTGCTTGGCTGATAAGCCATAGGTGCGAGGCTACCATCTGAGGAATTACCGCCGAGCGCCTCTAGGCCGAAATCCCGCCCAAAATCTCAGCACCAATGTGATGGGAGGCTACGATATGGATGGGACCTGGGGCCCGACCCGGTCGAGCCGCAGAAAGAGATATATGCGTTTGCTGATCAAAGCGGGCGGGAAGCTACCCGATATTCACCCCATACGGCGATGAGGTGCGAAACCACTAGTAGAAGACACACCAGGCGAACAACATTTCCGTGCCATTACCAGGCCTGTCCCCTGGTTAAATGCACTTCTACCTTGCTCTCTATCTCTGTCTGCTATCAGTCATCCCAGTGGACGCAGAAGAGATGCAGATTAGCGGACATTGCACATCTGCCCTATTGTGACAATCTCCCAGGTGGCGGGGAATGCTAGGCGTACTATCACTGCAGAGAAGTCGAGAAAATAAAGGGAGCAAATTACCCCACTCACATGCACATGCTACGTTTCTGGCATGACGTGACGATCCTGGGATACAGACACACTGGTACAATACAACCCAGTACATAGTCCATATCATATATCATATCTCATATATCATCACCGCACCCTATAGACACGAGTGGTGAAGACTCGATAGTCATGTAAGACAACTTCCATAAGAGAGACAACTCTGATCACAAATAACTGCTGCCTTGCAGATAGGCTGTGGATAGCCAAAGGCTAAGGAGGGCATCCCTACAGAAACGTCTCTTGAAATCAGATGAACGGGACCACAGGCTTAACAAGTAATACAGTGCAACGTATATAGCTGAATGATGACTGTACAACCTAATAGAAAAAAGCGTGTCGTTCCTCCTGTGGAGTCCCGCCAGGCAGTGAGAGTGCCGGGCCTCACGCCTCGAAGGGGCTCAACCATTGCTACTGGTGGTCACCCTTACATGTGCTGTGGAGTCGAGGCACATGGTGATGGGGCAAAAACTATTGACCAAAAACACAAGACCCCCAGAATACTACAGTGGAACGCGGAGGAAGTCATTAACAAAAAGCTCTCCCTAACACATCACTTGCAAGATGGTAAGATTGGCGTGGCATGTATCCAAGAAACGCACCTCAACAATAACCCTAAATTCTCAATCAGAGGATACGAGACCTTCCGTCTGGATAGAGAAGGCCACAAAGGAGAGGGTTCTGATACTGACTCGTAACTGCATACCGAGGTTCGCGGTAGCTGTCAATCACATCGGACAAGCAGAAATTGTAGGAGTTGACATAATGGCTCAAGAAACGAAGATCCGCATCTTCAAACTGTACGGACCACCAAACAAAGATCTGTCGCTCTCGAGTATGGAAGTCAAAGACTCCAACTGCATAGTAGTTGGAGACTTCAACAGCCACTCGGAGAGATGGAGATACTCGGACACAGATCCAAATGGATACAGGCCCATCAGCCTACTGAGCTGTGTCGGCAAGCTGATGGAACGTATGATAAACACCAGACTGATGTGGCATCTGGAAGAAAAACGAATACTAATTCCACTGCAAGCCGGCTTTAGACAGCACAGATCAACTGAGGACCAGGTCATCCTCATAGCCCAGAAAATAGAAGATGCCTACCAGGCAGAGAAACACACAGTAGCTGTTTGGGTGGATCTGGAAAAGGCATTTGACAAAGTCTGGAAAGACGGACTTAGAGTCAAGCTAAGAAGAAGTGATGTTTGTGGGAAAATGTACAAGTGGATCAACCACTACCTCAAACAAAGAACGGCCAGAGTCCGAGTACAAGGGCAGATGAGCAAAAAGGTGACACTCGAGCAGAGAGTACCCCAAGGGGGAGTACTGTCACCCACACTCTTCCTGGTATATATAAACGACATTACAGAGAATATACCAAGGAGAATCCATAGCTCAATGTTTGCAGACGATCTGGCTATGTGGACCTCTGAAAAGAATCTCACCATAGCCAGAAATCGGATGCAGCAGGCCCTAACATCGCTGGAAGAGTGGGCGAACTCATGGCTGGTCAAAATAAACGAGGATAAAACCACATGCACAATATTCTCGCTTTAAATCAAACCCCAAAATACCAAATTAAGTTTAAATGGCAAATTCCTGCAGCCAAACGACAACCCAAACTATCTGGGAGTCACATTTGATCGGCGCATGACATGGAAAAGTCAGATCGAGAGAAACCGAATGAGAGCCAGAGAAAGAATGGCGATCATGAGGAAACTTGCTGGCACAAGCTGGGGAGCAGACGAAGGCCTACTAAAGAAACTGTACACTGGAAGAGTGAGACCAGTTCTCGAGTATGGAATTGCGGCATGGACAACAGCAGCAAAGGCGAACTTCGATAAAGTTAGCAAACTTCAAAACCAAGCCATGAGAGTTATAACAAGAGGCATGAAGTCAACGCCAATTGTAGAACTTGAAAAGATTACAAATTTGCAATCCATGACCGATAGAAAAGACTGCAGAGCCCAGCTGCAGTCAGAGAAACTCCGAAGACTGACTGACCATCCAATGCACCATATACTAAACAATTTGGGAAATGGGAAACTAAAGCGGAGAAACTTTGCAGAAATAGCCAAAGCATCACTACTGTACGAAAACCTACCTGGAGGCAGGATATATTTCCAGAGGTGGTAGAAAATATACCAGGTATTGGAAACAAAGACTGCCAGGCTAAAAAAGAAAGGAGAGATACTACCGTAAGCTTTATATCGAAAAGCAACCCAAGCATGGACTGGACCCATGTATACACCGACGTTTCTGTAACAAACACTATACAGAACGGAGGGGCAGGAGCATTCCTGAACCTACAAAATGGCAGACAAATAACACTGTCATTCGCTACTGGTAAGTACACAAGCAATTTCAGAGCGGAGGCAGAGGCACCGAGGGCGGCAGTGAAAGAAATGGTGACACACAATGAAAATTAAAGCCATATAGTCTTGCTTACAGATGCTCTCGCCGTTGTCACAGCGCTAAAAAGCCAGAAAAATACTGAGCTTAATGACTTAAGAGCAGCACTCTGCAAACTGTGCCAGCAGTCCGCACCAAAAAGGGTAGTGGTACAGTGGGTCCCATCACACTGCAACATCCAAGGCAACGAGGAGGCAGACAGACTGGCAAAAGAAGGTGCAAGACTACCACAAACAGATACTAGTATGACGTACGAAGAGTCAAAACGGCTAATCAAAGCCAGATACATGATCAAATGGGAAACCGAACATACTGGTTACACCAAAAACGATGCCTATTACCAGTTGAACCGAAGAGAGCAGGTCTTTGTCTTAAGACTTCACACTGGCCACAATAGACTGAGGTACCGCCTATTCAACAAATTGAAGATAGGTGATACCGACGAATGCCCGTGCGGTACCGGTAAAATGACCGCTGAACATCTGCTGCAGAACTGCCCGACATACAAAGATCAGAGAGAGCACATGTGGCCATCACCAGTGGAACTGCAAGACAAGCTCTATGGCAGCGTCGATAGCCTCAGGATGACCGCCGCTTTTTTCGAAAAAATAATGGTTACTGTCTGACTACGTACGAAGAAGAAGAAGAAGAAGAAGAATGATAAATTGCAAAGTCTAGAAAGAGGGACTTAAAGTCAAGCTATGAAGAAGTGAAGTTTGTGGGAAAATGTACAAATGGATCAGCCACTACCTCAAAAACAGAACAGCCACAGTTCAAGTACAAGGGCAGATGAGCAAAAAGGTGACACTTGATCAGGGAGTATCCCAAAGGGGGGGGGGGTACTGTTACCCACACTCCTCCTGGTGTATATAAATAATATAACAGAGAATATACCAAGAAGTCCATAGCTGAATGTTTGCATACGATCTGGCTATGTGGACCTCTGAAAAAAATGTCACCGTAGCAAGTAATCGGATGCAGCAGGCCCTAACATCACTGGAAGACTGGGCGAACTCATCGCTGGTCAAAATAAATGAGTAAAAAACAACATGTACGATATTCTCGCTTTCAAACAAACCCCAAAACACCAACATAAGTCTTAACGGCAAATACCTGCGGCCAAACGACAACCCAAACTATCTGGGAGTCACATTTGACCGGCGCATGACATGGAAAAGTCAGATCGAGAGAAACCTAATGAGAGCCAGAGAAAGAACGGCAATCATGAGAAAACTTGCTGGAACAAGCTGGGGAGCAGACGAAAGTATACTAAAGAAACTGTACACTGGAAGAGTGAGACCAGTTCTCGAGAATGGCATTGCGGCATGGACAAGAGCAGCAATGGCGAACTTCGATAAAATTAGCAAACTTCAGAACCAAGTCTTGAGAATTATAACAGGAGGCATGAAGTCAACGCCAATTGTAGAACTTGAAAAGGTTACAAAACTGCAATCTATGACCGACAGAAGAGACTGTAGAGCCCAGAAGCAAGCAGAGAAACTTAGGAGACTTGACTTACCATCCAATTCATCAGAGACTAACACATTTTGGAAATGGGAAACTAAAGCGGAGGAATTTTGCAGAAATAGCCAAAGCAAAGATGAATGAAGATTCTATGAACGCACTAATAACAGCAAAGCCCACCCCTAATGTACGAAAACCTACCTGGTGGCAGCAGATATTTCCAGAGGTGGAAAAAAATATACCAAGTATTGGAAACAAAAACAGCTAGACTGAAAAAGAAAGAAGAGATACAGCCCTGAGGTACATAATGGAAAACTACCCAAGCATGGACTGGACCCAAGTATACACTGACGGTTCTGTAACAAACGCAACACAGAACGGAGGGGCAGTGGTATTGCTGAGCCAACGAAATGGCAGAAAAATAACACTGTCAGTGGTAACTGGAAAATACACAAGCAATTTCAGAGCGGAGGCAGATGCACTGAGAGCTGCAATAGGAGAAATGGTGACAGGTAAAAGGAATGAAAGCCATATAGTCCTGCTCACAGATGCCCTGGCCGTAGTCACAGCACTAAAAAGCCAGAAAAATACTGAACTTAATGATTTAACAGCAGTACTCTGTCAATTATGCCAGCAGTCCGCACCAAAAAGAGTAGTGGTACAGTGGGTTCCATCCCACTATAACATTCAAGCCAACGAGGAGGCAGACAGACTGGCAAAAGAAGGTGCAAGACTACCACAACCAGATGCTAGTGTGACATACGAAGAGTCAAACAGGCTTATTAGAGCTAGATACATGATCAAAGGGAAACAGAACAAACTGGCTACACAAAAAACGATGCCTATTACCAGTTGAACAGAAGAGAGCAGGTCGTGGTTTTCAGACTTCGCACTGGCCACAATAGACTGAGGTACCACCTATTCAACAAATTGAAGATAGGTGGCACCGACGAATGCCCGTGTGACACCGGGAAAATGACCGCTGATCATTTGCTGCAAAACTGCCCGACATACGAGGATCAGAGAGAGCAGATGTGGCCATCACCAGTGGCAACACTAGACAAGCTCTATGGCAGTGTCGATAGCCTCAGGATGACCGCCGCTTTTTTCGAAAAAATAAAGTTCGATGTCTGACAGCGTAAGAAGAAAAAGAAGAAGAACGGTTTTCACCGCATGAATCACAAAACTCATGTAAAGATCCAGGTATTTCAAACGAACACATTACTCTGCTAACGAGATATATTTGAATGATCATCCATCCGTATATACCAGGACTGCCGATTTTGGGTAGCTAGATACTGTCTCCAATGCACGTGGCTCCTTTGATCTTAGCACATTAGGCATTAATCGTCTGCAAGACATAGTACTTACATTGAGTTTAGCGATGTTCGTCCAGTGTTTAATTCCAATTTTTGATGACATAATTGGACCTGTGTCTTCTATTATTGTGTTTATTTAAATGTATAAACGCTGACAAGCAGTTGTGCATGTCGTGTTTCTGTAGTAATTTCAAACGCGTGTGTGATTCCAACAGCGGTTCTTATTAGATCTATATGAATATGGTACGCTGCTCTCAAAATATATAATAGTTGTTTTAGTATTCTACAGTTCTTTATTGTTATCCATTCTTGCGTACTCTATCTAAAGCTTTCTTTTGATCTAAAAATGTACTGTTTAAATGCCTACCGTATTCTATTTTTCTATGTTTTATTGCGGTAGATGAATAATGCATCATCATATTCTATTGACTTACTGAATCCATAATGAGCTACACTCACTTGATTCTCAATTGCTTGCTGTTTTGATTGTTCAAGTATTTTCCCCATTCACTATTTCCTGTATGACTTTGTTACGCATTGCTTGTATAAGTATGTTAGCAACTTTACTATCTATTTTCTTCTAGAATAGTAAACAATGTTCGCATAAGCGTCAAAGGCCCGTTGCGTCGATCAACCACTACGATGCCCAACTGTCGAGGATGTGTTCATGCGCACTGTGTCCTAGAATGGTTACATTATATATTGTTGCCATTTGCCTGGTACTCATATTTCTTTCCCTGGTTGTATAAAGACTCTCTAAATACTTCATTCTTGTCTTTCAACTATCTTGACTTCTTGTACTTGTTATTCCGTACATAACTGGTGACTCTTTTCTATGGCTGTTCTGTTTTGTTCGTTCTATTTAATGAGTCATTTCAGGTTCCAATTGATCAGTGTATTCTCAGATCAATTATGGAAGTATGTGGGCGCCTGCTGGTTCCAAGTTACTAGCAGTACCCCTTCAATTGATGTTGCCTTTCAGGTTCTTTAAATAGTTAGGAACAATTTTTGTTGTATCAAAGATGCAGGATTGGCGATCTAATACTTTAACCTCATCGCTAAACTAAACTATCATAATTATCAAAGATCCAATATGTATATACAAGGCGTGTTTAAATGAAACCAGACCTAACTGCACCAAGTGAACATACGTACGATTCACATAATAACGTCACTTAAGATGTAAACAGCATATATCAATCGTCAATTTTGCTAAATTTTATTATCCTCCGACTCATAGTTTTCTCAGCAGACCGTTGAAAACATGGCGGGTCTGATCCGGACCAGTTGTCATGCATCGCAGAATGCAGGCAGTGTATAGTGACAAAAGTGTGTCAATACAACAGTCAAGAACTGGACAACGATGTTTAAAGACATACGTGAGTGAACGAAATATCTTCCCAGTCCAGATCAGACGCATATTGTTGCATCAGAAAATGCCATCGCAAAAATTGATTCAGCAATTCGGGTGGACTGTCGCCGAAGCTTACGTTTGCCACACTTCTGTGAATTAATCTTTTTTCCGTGGCCTGATCCTGGTTCTAAAGGTCTAGTACATTTATACACATCGCTTAGAAACATTTCTCATATGGTTGGCAGCTGTTACCCACATGTCTTAAATTACTCTTCTTTAACGATTTCAATTACCAAGTTTGTTTTTGCTCTTGTTTTTGAGACAGTTTCACAAATGTGACAATCACATTTGTGACAATGTCATGATGTGTGATTCAGTCGTAGTCACAGGGACCGGATTCTCCGTAGGAAACTGGGCAGGTTGGTCCCCGACAGAAAGCTAATTGTAACTTAGAAATAGTGTAAGCAATGTTAAACGCAGATGAGAGAATGGTCAGAGAGAGAGAGAGGGAGAGTTTACGAACATCGGTCATTCTTTGACAAAGCCAGCGTGGTTTTCTCCCTCCGACAATCGTGTAACAGCGCTGCTTTTTAATACTTGGTCAGTAGAACCAATTTACACTATCATGTAGCAGTTCTCAATTCTTCTGACTATTTATCTGTTATTCAATTTTACTAATCAATAATTCTTTTTACACAATATTTACATAGAAAACACTTTAGCGTTTTGTTCAAATATAAAAGCACAAGGAAATTCAGTTATTGCAAAAATTCAGTATTTACAACAATTGTCTATTCAACTATGACTAATCTGTCTATACAGGGTTGTCAGCATAAGCTGGCTGCTAACCTCTGTATCTAATTCCCAGGTCTTAGTCTGGTGATCCTGTCGTCATTTGGCGTGACTGGGTGGTTTCTGGCCGCTTGAAAACTCCTGAATCGTATAAAACTTCGCTGTGACAAAAGCGTTACAAAATGTTGGGAATGCGCCTCCATAGTGGCGGTATGCAGCCGTTCTTAAATGATATTCTTCCTGAGGGTTCAGGTTACAATTCCCGTTCTGTCTGAGCGTTCAGGTTATAATTCCCGTTCTTCCTGAGAGTTCATGTTACAAATCTCGTTCTTCCTGAGGGTTCATGTTACAAATCTCGTTCTTCCTGAGATTCACGTTACAAATCTCGTTCTTCCTGAGGGTTCATGTTACAAATCTCGTTCTTCATGAGGGTTCAGGTTACAATTCCCGTTCTGTCTGAGCGTTCAGGTTACAATTCTCGTTCTTCCTGAGGTTTCATGTTACAAATCTCGTTCTTCCTGAGATTCACGTTACAATTCTCGTTCTTCCTGAGGGTTCATGTTACAAATCTCGTTCTTCCTGAGATTCACGTTACAAATCTCGTTCTTCCTGAGGGTTCATGTTACAAATCTCGTTCTTCATGAGGGTTCAGGTTACAAATATCGTTCTTCCTGAGGGTTCAGGTTACAATGCCCGTTCTGTCTGAGGCTAATTACAACTTCCCTGATCTGAACGGAGTCAGTTTGTTGTTCATTTCAGCAGGCACAAGAACTGAATCTGTGAGCTCTACAACTACTTTATCTCGCTATTACTGCTGAGTTTACAGACTGTTCTTTCCAGCACTCAATAGAAAAGTGTATGGAATCTATTACATAGTTCTGATTTTATCTCTGACTCCCGAAATGATCAGATAACTCTCTTGTATTGCGGGTAATGGCCAATATTCCCCGCATTTTGACAAGTGTTCATTTACCAAAGGAAAATAGTAGAATAGCCGTCATGCCAGCTCTCTATGACATGAATTATGCGTCTGTTCGTATTGGCCACATAGGCTCCTCCCTATCCAATATTACCGATGATCACAAGGTATTTCTATCCCCACCTTGTCGACCGGCTTGCAGCCCGTGTCAACACTGTGGCTGCACCACTTGTCAATCTAACAAGTTTATCCCCCATGGAACCATATTAACTTCTCTGTCTATATTGTCATCATGTTAATCTCACAGTGACAGCTTGTCACCAATTCCCTATGTCGCTCAACTCCCCTTTCTCATTTGCTTGCGTCCATAATAGTACCCCTACTAAATTATTGTGACAACTTAGAAAACTACAACATTGGCAATAACTATCTCCACACCTTTCACTCTAAATTTTTAGCCCCCACCATCTTGAACAACCGCCTTACTCGTTGTAAATCGTGTAGACTATCGCCGAACCCGTGGATAACAACTAAAAACTGGGCCCGTCTTTGACAAAATATGTCCACCGTGGCTGACCTCTAACTGACCATTACCACTAGTCCTAAAATATAATATTATCTCAGCTAACTCCTATGTTTTATACATGTCATTTCACATAATATGTTACACACCTGACACTGTCTTTCATACAATTCTGGCCTGCATGACAATGTCACTGACACATTACACTGTTACAATCGGATCGGAGACAAGTTAAAGAAAAAAATTGTACGTTCGCTATTATTGGAAAGTTATTGCTTTAGCTTAGGTCGTGAGTTTAACATTTTGTAAATAATATAATCTCCTTGGGCTAATATATATATATATTAAACAAATACTTTTGGCTCAAAATTGGTCAGTCTTTTATGGACGGAGCCTAACTGGCTTACATGAGTCATCTAGCCGGATCGAGTTGACCTCAGGGCACCAGCTACTATCCCCCTGCCTTTTCTTATCTCGATAGAAACAATTCTACACGAGAAGATGCATTTGCTGTTTAGGCTTTCTGTTGCGCATGATTTTGGAAAACATTTATGATTGACAGCTCATCCTCAAATTGCTCTTCTGGCTGTGGAAGAGTGTATGTTCTGTGGACAGTTTATTTGCGTTATATTGTGAAAGGGAAACAACGCATCGCAAGTGACACCATGTTGTCGAAAGCCGAGAAATGTTTATTAGACTGCAAGCCATTTTAATATTTCATTTGACGATTATATGTTAGGTATAATACACACACTGCTGTCAGGGATGAAACGTTGGAGACTTGGTGGGTCCTTCCTCGCTACACTTCATTTTCTTCATTAAACCAGTTAACATTTTACAGCTGGATCAAATAGAATATGTAGATAGCATTTATAAAAAAAATACCTACATACAACGCTAACCGAACGCTCTGCCATTCTATATGATTAATATTACATAAACAATATCTGCAGGAGTTTATCTAAAGTATTTGGAACCCTCATCGAACGTTTAACCATCACTCTCCGTTCAAACGAAGATATATCAGAAAGTAAGGCGTCACATCATTTATTTTAGCTAAAAGTAAAGATATAAAATGAAACTTTGCACGCCTCATATTTGAAATGTGCTGATTGTGTGTACATGTACAGTACATTGCATTTACACAAATGCAACAGCCGCAAACAAACCGTTAAATTGGCACCTGTGAACAACAGGCGTTACAGACAGCGAATTGTTTTAGAATTCTTCGTTGTCGGGAAAGAAACTTTTGAATATTCACAAACGCTTGTGTACTGTGTATGTATGTTGGGCAGGCGTTAGGGGCACAGTCAGTCGATCGGCTGAGGGAATTAAAACTTCAGCAAGTCTAGAGACGGAGCTGCATGATTTGAAACGCCTTGGACGTCCTGCCACAGCAACCAGGCAAGACATGTTGAATCGCGATGATGTCATTATTCGTAGTGATAGACGAATCACCATTAAACAATCGCCGTCCAGTAATTGGAAGTGCAGTTCAATTTATCAAAGCTCTGGAATTTTCAAAGGTTCGCTTAAGATGGGTTCCTCGAAGTTCATAACTAAATACAAAATGCAAATAAAAACAATTTCTTTTCATTTTTTGGAGCAATTCGATGCTAATGTAGACAACATTTTGCCCAGGATAGCCACAGGTGACGAAACAGGGAGGCATGATTTTGAGTCTGAGAGAAAACGGTAATCAATGGAGTGACATAATCCTCAATCACTACGAAGATATAAATTTTTAAAAACTCATTCATCCGAAAAGACCACGGTCACTGTGTTTTTGGGACAATGATGGTGCAATTCTTGTGGATGTGATGCCAATAGAAGAGAATACATTCGCAAGCTTACATCAAAACATTGACCAATATCAATCGACGACTTTGCAGAGTGCCTGCTCACATGAATCCAACAAGTCTGACAACACGTGAGGCAATAACAATAACCAAATTGGGTAGGACTGTACTACCCCATCCACCCTATAGTTCTAATCTGCCTCCCTCTGATTTTCATCTTTTTGGTCCTCTTAAAACAGCCCCCCCGTGGGACAAGTTTTGAGGACGATGAGGGTGTGATTAAAACAGAGAAGAAATGGCTACTTGATCAGGACAGAAACTGATAAGTGTACCAGTTCCGCGCTGGCACACAGCCGTACCCGTTGATAGAGATTGTGTTGAGTAATAAATATGTTTACGAGACACATTCTTGTACAGTGTATACAAATGTCTTGCATTTTAAAATAAACAGTTCTTGGAAAAATGGTCCACTAGATTCTGACCTGACCTCGTATATTTATGACAGTTAAGGTTGGCTGGGATTGGCTTGGCTTCGTTCGTTCTCAATCTCCAGCTATCAAACCCTGAAAGGGCTTAAGTAGCAGAATGTAGTCCAGAGAACGGAATGCGTTGTTTCGTAGTTTACAGCTTGACTGCAATATTTGCACCTTTCGGTCCAACACATCCTATAGATGGATCAGTCACTAACTCGAAAACAGAACAGGTGAAGTTCAAGTACGAGGGCAGATGAGCAAAAAAATTACATTGGAGCATATAAATAACATCATAGAGAATATACCAAGAAGAGTCCACAGCTCCAAGTTTGCAGACGATCTGGCTATGTGGACTTCTGAAAAAAATCTAACCGCAGCAAACAATCGGATCAGCAGGCCCTAACACTGGAGGAGCAGGCGAAATCGTGGTTGGTCAAAATAAATGAAGAAAAAACGCCATGTACGATATTCTCGCTTTCAAATAAACAACAGAACACCAAAATAAGTTTACCGGTAAATATCTGCGGCCAAACGACAACCCAAACTACTTGGGCGTCACATTTTATCGGCACATGACATGTAAAAGTTAGAGAAACCAAATGAGAGCCAGACACAGAATGACAATCATGAGGAATTTTGCTGGCACAAGCTGGGGAGCAGACGAAAGAATATTTAAGAAACTGTATACTGGAAGAGTGAGACCAGTTCTCGAGTATGGCATTGCGGTCAGTGCAACAGCAGCAAAGGCAAACTTTGATAACATTTGCAAACTTCAAAACCAAGCCATGAGAGTAATAACAGGAGGAATGAAGTCAACGACAATTGTAGCACTTGAAAAGATTACAATTCTGCAATCCATGACCGACAGAAGAGACTGCTAAGCCCAGCAGCAAGCAGAGAAACTAAGAAGACTGACAGACCACCCAATACATTTGAGACTTAGCAGATTTGGAAAAGAGAAACTAAAGCGGAGAAACTTTGCAGAAATAGCAATAGCAAAGATGAGCGAAGACCCTATGAACACCATAACACCAAAGCCCATGCCTACAGTTCGCAAACCCACATGGAAGCAGCATATCACTCCGGAGGTGGTAGAAAATATACCAGGTATTGGAAGCAAGAACAGCCAGACGGAAAAAGAAAGAAGATACATAACCTTGAGGTACATAGCGGAAAACTACCCAAGCATGGACTGGATCCATGCATACACCGACAGTTCTGTAACAAACACAACACAGAGTGGAGGGGCAGGGGTATTCATGAGCCTAGCAAATGGTAGAAAAATAACACTGTCAGTGGCAACTGGAAAATTCTCAAGCAATTTCAGAGCGGAGGCATAGGCACTGAAGGCTGCAGTAAAAGCAATGCTGACAGACGAAAGTAATGAAAGCCAGATAGTCCTGTTTACAGATGCCCTGGCCGTGGTTACAGCACTAACAAGCCAGACAAATACTGAACTTAATGATTTAAGAGTAGTACTCTGTCAACTATGACACGAGGTATCACAAATAAATGAGGTATCTATAGACGATCACTCCACAAGTCAGCATACAGCAAAACATTCTTCAACCCGGTGAAAGTTGGTGACCTATTCCCTGGTACTAAGTGCAGCAGACATTTCATGGCTCAGATTGGCTCATTTTGCAATTTTTGAACGTGTGCGAGCATTGAATGTTGACAAAGCGGCCACAGCTTATCGAGATGTAGGAACATAAACTTCACTAAGCGTACGTGAGAGCGTGAATCCGGTTCCTACTGGCTGTGGTGCAATGTGATGCTCCCCCAATAAGTTCACCACTGGCCATCACAGTGTCCGATTCTCATGATATCTACCCTTTTTGTTTCTGTTGTTGGTGAAATACAGTTTCACGGCGACGGGTGATGCAAACAGCATATATTCCCGAACATTATTAATCATATCGCTGAACGCCCAGAAGAAGAAAAACGTCACTTTAAGGATGTATAGTTTTACGCCGTTCTTGACAGGCTGGAGTCGTTCTTTCATTCCCATGATCCACACTGATTTTGATAAAAAACAAAACAAAATATTTGCAGAAACATCTAATGCTGTTATTGTTGAAAGCTCTATGTGCTCAATTGAATTAACTCTTAACGATGTTTCTTTAGTAGTAAGTTGCTATTTTTTGGTTCCGACACGTAATTAAGAAGGATGTATTAGGTCATTTATGCTGTAGTGCAATGCGAGTTTCCTCAGTAAGCTTACCTCTATTGGAATTACAGAAGCCCTAACGGGGACGTGAGGTGGGGTCTGATTAGTACTTTTCCACTAGCACTGATTACAATTTCTCCCCTTGAATTGTAGTTGGGTACATCGATGTTAGGAGAACAGCAGTACGCACTTACTGAGGGCCTGTAACACTATTTGTATATGAGTTGTGGCTAGTTATGGGCGGTGTAGACTGGCAGGGTCTTGGTCTTGTCTTACCGGCAGTCCAAAGTGGGAGGAAGGTTACTAATAAAGTAACATGACAGGCATATATGAAGAGGCTCTAACGTGGATCACGTATGGGAAAGAGAACTCCATCTTGTTGTTGTTGTTAATGACGCTACGGTTGTTATTACTGTTGATTTTGTTAATGTTGTTATAGTGGACATTGTTGTTATTATTATTGTTGTTATTTTTCTTTATTTGAATTTTTTTTAAAGAGAGGTCTCGACTTCATTGTCTCGGGTTTTCCCCAATTCGCTCGATCTCTCTCGGCAGATGGGTACCCCATATGTCGAGAGCGTCGAACAGAGCACGAACTCCGTAGCTCCGGCGATGAACCCAGGGATCTCCGGAAAAAGTTGACATCATGGATCGACCGTCGCAGTTCAAATTCGAACCTCGACCGTCTGAACACGAGGAAAATGGCTTGACCACTTCGCCACAGAGACCCCCCATGTAATTTTTCCTTTTGCCATTATTAAAGTTGCTAGTGTGGCTGTTATTGCTGTTGTTATTGTCGATATGTTACTGTTGTTTTTATTGTTACAGTTGTTGTCATGGCTGTTGTTAATGTTTTTGTTGTTGGAAGCCATTAAATCTGAGTTAATTGATCTCTTGAAGATGTGTATTTAGCGGTGAGCTACAACAACTCTTCTTAAAAGACGAGGTGTACTCGAGAAGCAAGGCTAGGCAACACCTGGATGTTGTTCCGTTCAAGGCGACAGTAAACTCACTTCTACGGGATATGTAATGTCGATCTTCACCTGGTTGGCCAGACTGCTGTCAATCAACTTGTTTTCATATATCCTTACGAGGAGGTTGGGTCGGGTCTTGATCGGTTTATTTCACCTGCACCAGGTGTTACTATTCACTCACAAGGCTTGGGAATTGATCAATGTTTCACCTGACCTTGATGTTACTCTTCGCGCGCGAGATGTGACCTTGAACACTACATTTCACATGGTCCTGATGTTACTCTTTTCTTCGCAATGTCATGTTTTCAACAGAACATTCCACGTTATCTTGATCTTACTCTTTTCTTCACAATGTCATGTTTTCAACAGAACATTCCACGTTATCTTGGTGTTACTCTTTTTCCATAAGATCGTGTCTTCATCGGTACTTTTTACATGACCATGTTGATACTATTCATTCTCAGCTTGTCATGTAGAAACAGGAGACGCTCGAACGAAAGAGATAAGACCGCCTCCCCTCCTTCCATTCTGTTTTCCCCAAAGCCTCAACCTCCATGGTAGTGAAAAAGAAAATATGTCGTTCAGTAGGACTATATCAGTTATCTTGCTTGCCTATTTATGTTGGCACACTACATGTCTGCTCGCCTATCTAATAATTTGGTTGTATCTTCGCCTATTTTTCCCGTCTGTCTACACAATTGTTTGTCTGTATCTTCGCCTATATGCCTGGCTGTCTACCAAATTATCTCGCTATATGTCTGCCTTCTTATTTTTCTGGTTGTTTCTCTATCTACCTTCAGGTCTGTCGACCTATAAATCACATTATGTCTCTGTCGTTCTATATATCTGTTTACAAATCCGCCTACCCACCTACCTTTCTGTAAGTGTACTTGTGTGCCTACATGTTTATGTGTTTGTCCTTGTATACGTTTTTGGACTAACTGCTATCGGGATGACAGTGTGTGATAAATAAACTAAACAATCCACCAGTCGTATCATGTGATATTAGACCGTCTAACGGCAATGCGTAAATCCATTATGGTAGAATATCCTGTGACTCGTAGGTATACGTATGCATGAATGCTCTAGGCCAAAATCCTGCTAAAGGTAAAGTAGATTGATGTCTTGAAACAAAGCGCAAGATACACAAGACCTCCGAAACTGAAATAACGATTGAATGACCACACTGAGTCTGTTTCTTCTTTTGTGCGCCATGAAAAGGATGCTACGTAGTGGATTTTAGTAGATTTTCTCCCATCCTTAGCATCCTGATGAAGGTGGACCAAGGTACTTCAGGCAATTGTGTTATTCTTGGCTTAATCAGCGTGACGCTCACTACTACGGGATCACGTCGATCGACATCTCGTCAACCAGACTGCTTTGAAAGCAATGTGTTTCCAGGGAACGGTACTTTGAAAAGAGATAATGGTCTTAGTCAGTATATGGTGCCTGACCCTAACGCGACGTCCTGGTCAGTATGTTGGACCTGACCGTAACGCGACGTCCTAGTCAGTATGTTAGGCCCGACTCTAACGAAACGTCCTGGTCAGTATGTTGTGCCTGACCGTAATGCGATGTCCTGGTCAGTATGTTGTGTCTATCCGTAACGTCACGTCCTGGTCAGTATGTTGGACCTGACCGTAACGCGACGTCCTGGTCAGTATGTTGTGCCTGACCGTAACGCGACGTCCTAGTCAGTATGTTGGGCCTGACCGTAACGCCACGTCCTGGTCAGTATGTTGTGCCTGACCGTAACGCGACGTCCTGGTCAGTATGTTGGGCATGACCGTGACGCCACGTCCTGGTCAGTATGTTGGGCATGACCGTGACGCCACGTCCTGGTCAGTATGTTGGGCATGACCGTGACGCCACGTCCTGGTCAGTATGTTGGGCCTGACCGTAACGCCACGTCCTGGTCAGTATGTTTGGTCTGACCCTAACACAACTATTGCCCATACCGTTGTGTTATAGTCAGACACAACATACTTAATATTACACGTGAACCATGCTCACAATCTTACAAACTTGAGAACCCACAGCAAACCTGATCGTTACATGTGTGCTTCAATTGGAGCACCATTTGGTGACTACAACTATAGTTGACCTTACTCTAGGATGTGTGCACCAAAGCATAAACATACTATTACAGTAGTAGTTTTTGTAATTGTATGTTCTGAGTTATGAAAGTGCCAGCACCACACAGCTCTCTTTACCTTCCGGTTATGGCATTTGTAACAAGGTACGTTCCTTTCCTTTCATCAAGATAGTCTAATATCGAACGTTGCCGTCGGGGATGAAGCGCTGATACTTGATTTTAAGAAAAAAAAAAACTTTCAGCGAGGGCTCGACTTCATCGCCTCGGGTTTTCCCCATTTAGCTCGGTCTCTCTCGGCAGATGGGTACCCCACCTGTCAAGAGCATCGCACAAAGCACGAACTCCGTAGCTCCAGCGATGAGCCCAGGGATCTCTGGGAAGAAAAATTGACATCAATAGGTCACAACGTTGTTTATTTGGTTACCTTTCTTTTTCTTAAAGCAAATAATGAATGACAGCTGGGTAAGCTTGAGCGTGTAGATACGCGGTAGCGAATCTAGTGCCTTTTTCACGGAAAATTAAGAATGAGCTCAACACAGGATGGATACTAGAGAAAATTACCGTTGTAATATAATGTATTCTCTGATATGAAGTTGAGGTATGTTCACTAGGACATCATTCTGCTATCGAGGATTTGACGATGCATGTCCATAATGAGAAGGTTTACTCTTTTGGTGCGCTCTGAAAAGGACGTTTAGTGGGGAGTTGCTGTAAATTTCCTCACACCCCAAGCGTGCTGATGAACGTGGACCGAGGCCCTACAGGAAGTTGGGCTATGCTTGGTTTCATCTGTATGTCGCTTAATACTACAGGGATCACGTTAATTCCTCTTCTCGTTAGCCAGACTGCCATGAAAACATCCGGTTTCCAGGAAGGTCTACGTGGAAGTCGAGGTAGGCGTCTTGTCAAGTACATTTAATCTGACCCTGACTAACATGTCTAATCAGTATGTTTCACCTCACCAGACGCTAGTCTTCCTCCCAGATCTCCATGAAGATTAGTTTGTGATTTCATTGTAGTGGGTATACGTATTTTATAGGGTGTACTCGCCAGTTCCCTTCCTTGTGGTTTTCCTTATCTAGCAGTAAACACGATATTCACTTACAAATGGTTGTCCGGAGCATAACAATAACCAGGAGCAAACCCGATATCATGTGCCGCTAGAAGCCAGCACTCTACTACTCAGCTATTCATGCTTGCAGTTAAAAACCGAAACACAGGATTAAATGTCAATTCTTAGAATGACAGACAACAGATGATAACAGCACACCTGTTGAGGATCAACAGCGCCATTACAGATTACATGCCTGGGAGTGGTTGCCATTATCAAGAGAAGCGCACACAATTTCTAGTACAGAACAGAAACAAAGCCTACGTTACGATAGACACAGGCAATAAACACCATAAACAAATTTTCGTTTCTACAGACATGGACAAAATACAACAAAAATAAAAACCCACGTTTCGACAAACAGGACACAGAACAGGACAAACAATACCTACTTTAGACAAACATGACACAGAACATGACGAACAGTACCTACTTTTCGACAAACAGGACATAGAATATCACAAACAATACTTACGTTTCGATAAACAGGGACATAATGCAGCCAAAACAAAACTTAAGATTCGACAAACAGGACACATAACAATCGTAAACAAAACTCACGTTTCGACAAATAGGACTCAGAACATCACAAACAAAACACCCGTTTCGACCAACAAGAGACATCACAATCGTATTAAAAACCCCACTATTGGACAAACAGGACACGGAACATCAAAAACAAAACCCACGTTTCGACAAACAAGACACAGAAAATCACAAACAATACCTACTTTTCGACAAACAGGACACAACACATTACAAAGAACATCTACGTTTCGACAAAAAGGACAAAAAAAAACATCACAAAGAAAACCCAAGTTCCGACAAACAGGATAAAAAACATCACAAACAAAACCCACGATTCGACAAATGGCACACAGAACATCACAAATAGAACCCACGATTCGACAAACATGGCCAAATGATAACTAGCATGAAACATCCATTTGGGCAAACAGGGACATAATACAACCAAAACAAAACCCCACGATTCGACAAACAGGAAAATAATACAACCAACTCAAATCCTAACAGATGACAACTCTTACTATATTGCCGACGTATTTTTAAATGTTTTAATCGTCACGATCCAACTTCAGGTGTGATTCTTCAGGTGTGATGTGGGCCAGTAGAAAGAGGAGGCGCTCAGAAATGTGGGAGAGAATAGTGATGGTGGGCCAGACTGTAGTAGCCTAAACATGACGTGACATATTAGATATGGTGGTCAGATAAATATTTATTCCACGTCTTTTTTGTTACAATTTGTTCGGTGTTTAAAATTATATTGTTCTTTACCCCTAACAACGCCTTTTGGTCGCAATGCTATCAGTCGCTATGGAGCCTAGAACTGTTGTCTTCTTCTTCTTCTTCGTTCATCCTCAGACCTAGGTCCCGGTTTCTCTTATAAATAACACCGTTGTTTGTAAGGCTGTTTTATCTTCATACAGCTTTTTGTCTTATATATGTCTGGCGAGGTCAGTATTGTTCACTTTTTTTCTGCTTGAGCATGCAGCTTTGTAGGATGTGTTCCACGGTCATGATATGCTCCCCACACGGGCACCTGTCATCGGTCTAAATCCTCATGTTGTTGGAAAGATGGCCTTTGAGACTGTTACGCCCAGTTCTCAGTCTGAAGATGATGAATTGCTCTTCTCTAGTTAAGTTAAAGTAGCTGTCTTCTTTTCGGAAGTTGTGGTGTTGATTAGCCCATTTTACCCTGAAGTTGGCTTTAATTAAGTCTTACCCTTATTATATGTGATACTCAGGTCTGTTTGTGGGGATGCTCCTCCACTGTGAACTCTAATTCAAAGACCAGTGTTGTATTTAGTAGCAAACTTTCGTCCATTATGTAAAAGTTAAGTCTTAATTTTAAGGGTCACAAAATATATTCTCAAACTCAGTTTCCTCTTTTGCTGCCGATTTTCAACTGTCAGTTTCTTGTTGGACATTTAAAATTTTTAAAAGTCTTATTTTCAAGAGCACTTTACACATGCCATACGGCATGTTACACACTAGGTGAAATTGTTCAGATCTGCTTCCTCACTACCAGGTTGTGGCAATACCACTGTAGAACCTTCATGATATCCCATAGCGATTGTGCCTTCACATTTGATGGCCTAAAACCAAGATCTGTTCCGTACAGTGACAGTAATCTTGTTGACGACAATTATGCAATCTTCACCGAAAACTTCATCTACCTGTAAAAATGGCCACGCCCGTAGTCACCTGGACATTGTTAAAAGATTCTAAGTGCAAAACTGCCCGAGATACGAAGATCAGAGAAAGCACATGTGACCATCACCAGTAGCAACACTAGATAAGCTCTATAGCAGTGTCGACAGCCTCAGGATGACCGCTACTTTTTTCGAAAATATACAGGTTGACGTCTGACAGCGTACGAAGAAGAAGAAGAAGAAGAAAAGATTCGAAGTGGCTGATGTATCTATGAATGTCCTGCACCGAGTCTAGATCCAGTAAAGGCTCTTACTAGTAACTAAGTTGCACATCTACAGAACTTGGGTCATTCCAACCTGTCGTATGGCTCGGAGACCTGGATTTTTCTGCATGATAACCAGAAGCGAATTGAAGTTTTCTGCATGCCCAACCAGAAGCACATTTCCTGCATTCATTTGTACAATCGGGTTGAAATGACGAAGTCACACGAGGCACAGATCTGGACATCATTTACACGACACTGCACCTTCGCTGTCTGTCCCTATTCCGGCATGTGACCCGAATTCCCGATGACGTCAAGGATCACCCGCTTTTGAAGAAGGCCATGTATATTAAGGGCTGGTAAGCTTCCTTCGCCTACACGAAACCCCCCCCCCCCCACCCCCCCCACCCTTCCCCAATCGACCTCGCATCTCCTGGTCGGACCAACCAGCAATTGCATTACCCTCACTGCGTGGAGCCTGGACCACAGCTGTTACAACAGGCATTCGTCTCTTAGACGGATTACTACTACATTTTGGAGATGACGTCCAGATTCTAAACAAACTTGTCACATCATGTCACTGCATGTCACAGCATGTCACTGCAAATGAAATAGTAGAATAAGTGAGACAAACGAAAGCAGAACGATTCATAGAAACGTTAAGAATAATACAAATCTCGCAAAGAGGAAAAGAATTAAAATATAACAATTACCAGGACACAGTGACATAAATGGAATGGCGACAAATAAAGAAAATATAAAGAACAGAGAGCTGTACTGAAATTAAAATTAAAATAAGGATACAGACATTGATGAATTAGGAAAATGAGTAACAAAATGGAAATATAAACCGAAGCAGTCACTTTCAAAGATAACGACATTAAAGGAAAACAAGTGAATAACTTCGGAGATTATTACTCTGATATTAAGATAAACGACTCAATTAATTACAACACAGATTTATTGATGAGTCATGATTATTTCAATATCGCCCACTCGTCGACTCACGCGATTTCAGAAATGTAATGCGGACGTTTAAATACAGCGAATGCAATGAACTGTTACATGGTCATGTGCTCTACACATGTTTTTTGTGAAGTGAGACAAACCAACGTGGTAAACATCCTCTGCTCATTGGAGATGTGGCCAGTCGTGTGCAAAAATATTTAGCTCTGCAACGTATATTGCCGTCAGAGATGAAGTCGTGAATCAATTGCAAATGATGTCGTGTTTTTTTTTAGTTTGTGGGGCCAGTAACTGTCATCATTGGCACTGTCTTATTTAATTAAAAACCATTTACAGTTGGGTTGACTGGAGCTTGATGCCACTAGATTACGTAGCTGAAAAGTGTGTTTTTTGTCTGTGAGAGCGGCGAGTGCTTTAATGAAAGTGTAGTTACTACTCGAGACTAACATGAGACAAAAAACTCAGGAGTGAGGAAGATGATCGTGTTTATTATAATATTCAACAAGCAGGTGGTCGAGAAATAGGAAACACCTTAGTTTACTCGAAAGAGCTTCGATTCCCTGTTAGGTTATAGATTTTGTTCACCTTTGCATCAAGGATTTAGTAAAAAGAAACTTATTATTATTATTATTCGTTCTTTCTCAAACTCCCGCTTCCTAGCAATGAAAAGGACTTTACCAGTAGCAGGATGTTGCCTGGAGAAGTGAATGTGTAGTGACATGATTTACAACTTGACTGCGATATTTGGACCTTTCAGTGCAGGCACATCCGACTTTAGCATTGCAATTTTAATTATGGGTAAGCCTTCCCACTTCCGATCCCTGTGGAAGCCTGCTATCCAGGATCGCCACGTGGAAGTGGAGATGGATCTCATAGCAGCTCATATTCCCTGGCCCCAACACTAGCAATCATCTTTAGGTCTCTTATCGCCACTGCTCATGGCCACTGCTCATCGCCACTGCTCATCGTAACAAGTAACAACTTAGCCACTTCGCTGCGTCGTGACTATCAGAGTATGTGTGTCATAGTCGACGACTCACACTTTTATTCATGAAAACGTGTCGTTGTTTTCCATTTGGACTAGTTAATTTGTGTGCGTTACCTTCCCTCCAATTATCCTGGCATGGGTAGGAATTATTACTACAGTTAAACATGTGTCGTATTATCACGGTGTAATCACACGGCTGAACTTCCTGAGATTGGCACCCTTCGCCCTAGCTCGAGACAGTGTCGATTTTGGTGTTACTGTGAAATGTAGACACGGTATCATAATGGAATAGATGTCACACGTGAGTGATGTCCCCACAACCCCTTGCTGTTATCGTAAAGGCAAGACACACACCGATAGATGTCATCCTCCCTCCACTGCCTTGCTGGATACCTGTTTACGAGAAATGGCTCCGGGAGTAAACCCTGAGAGAAATCTGCATCATGTGATATCCCCAGTCGAAACAAAAACTGCCAGACTGAAAAAGAAAGGAGAGATACTACGCTAAGCTTTATATCGAAAAACTACCCAAGCATGGACTGGACCCATGAATACACCGACAGTTCTGTAACAAACACTACACAGAACGGAGGGGCAGGAGCATTCCTGAACCTACCAAATGGCAGAAAAATAACACTGTCATTCGCTACTGGTAAGTACACAAGCAATTTCAGAGCGGAGGCAGAAGCACTGAGGGCGGCAGTGGAAGAAATGGTGACACATAAAGAAAATGAAAGCCATACAGTCCTGCTTTTAGATGCTATGGCCGTAGTCACAGAGCTAAAAAGCCAAAAAAACACTAAACTTAATGACTTAAGAGCAGCATTCTGCCAACTGTGCCAGCAGTTCGCACCAAAAAGGATAGTGGTACAGTGGGTCCCATCACACTGCAACATCCAAGGCAACGAGGAGGCAGACAGACTGGCAAAAGAAGAAAGACTACCACAAACAGATACTAGTATGACGTACGAAGAGTCAAAACGGCTTATTAAAGCCAGATACATGACCAAATGGGAAACCGAACATACTGGTTACACCAAAAACGATGCCTATTACCAGTTGAACAGAAGAGAGCAGGTCGTTGTCTTCAGACTTCGCACTGGCCACAATAGACTGAGGTACCACCTATTCAAAAAATTGAAGATAGGTGGTACCGACGAATGCCCGTGCGGTACCGATAAAATGACCGCTGAACATCTGCTGCAGAACTGCCCGACATACGAGGATCAGAGAGAGCAGATGTGGCCATCACCAGTGGAACTGCAAGACAAGCTCTATGGCAGTCTCGACAGCCTCAGGATGACCGCCGCTTTTTTCGAAAAAATAATGGTTACTGTCTGACTGCGTACGAAGAAGAAGAAGAAGAAGAAGATATCCCCAGTCGTCTCGATAATGTCTTGCAACTGGCAAAAGAAAACTCGGACGAGAGACTGAGGTTGACAAATGTTTTTTTCCTCACTTTAATCCAAATCACAGCGCAATTCACCCATTTCAGCCGACACAGCAATATAAAAGATTGTCCACACCGCTGAACAGAGTGAGCGGTCTTCATCACATGGGATAGATGAACACCATTAAATGTTTCCTATAGCAGAAACTACCGTCTGGGATGAAGTGTCATTGGATTCATATTACTAAGCCACAGTGTGCTGTGGGGTGCGGTGGCCAGTTGCATTTCTTTCCCTAAATGTTGGTAAGTCTCCATTTACAAATGAACTGTCAACACATCTATAACGATTTAAGCGCACCGGTAGCTGCAGCTGAATCCCGTTCCTTTACCTAGATAATCCATAGCTCTAGCATTACACTAATCAGACGACCGACGTTTAGGATAAGCGACTTATATTTCCTTTCTCTTTAAAGCTGTACATCCCTTCGACAAAACATGGCAATACGGTGAGCAAGTCAGTAAATGTGCCACACATGGCTATTATGAAAAAACCCACCTAAATGAAATACGAACATGAAAACCACTTATTATTGCAATTACACTGTCCCTTACTTCTTTACGTAATTTCCTTCAATATTGATAGACATACCAAGGCATTATCCGGGCAATGACAGCCTGTTTGCCCATTATGTGCACGTCAGTCAGAATTCTGGGTACCTCCCTGACATACACTCGATCATACATTTTGTTGTAGACTATGCCATGCTAAGACCATAGTGCAGTTTCTACACTGTTTATTGTTACTTATGTGTCAGTTCAAATTATCCCATCCAAATCCCCCCCCCCCCCCCCCCCCGTCGAATGGATGCGTCCGCTATAATTTGCACAGGACGACCAGGTCAAGCTTCATCAATAATTACTGCGCGTCCTTGTAACACATGATGTTATTTGGTTGTGCACTGTGCGAGCAAAAAGGTGCCGTGCCTGCACTGCGCACGTGCGTTTGCTGTCTAATGTCCGCTACCTACAGCAATCACACATCAAGATGTTCGATGCCACGAAATGACACCTTTAGAAACTGCCAACTACATCAGCTGTCACACATCATAATGCCAGTTGTTTCTAAAGGCAATTTGCACACGACTTGACATAGATGTGCTGTGGGTCCAAGTGGTTATGATACCTGCCTCTTGAACAAGGACACAAGGATTAAAACCCCGGGTACGAGTCTTTTTCACTTCCTATCAGTTATGTAAATATAGACCTAGTCTTTATACTATGTGGTGAATGTATGGGCAAGCGACTTTGATTCCTGAGCCCTTTGAAAGTAAACAATGTAACAATAGTTTTATTAATGAGGATAGGTTCATAGATTGCTGACATATTATGTATGTATCCAATTGTGGATTATTATAGCTCTGATTCTCTTTGATCCATGTGAATCCATGGAGTGCATAATATAACCCACTAATGCATCTACACGAGATGGTTAAAGAAGGATGTGAATGTGACTAGCAAACTCCAAATGTTGACAAATTACTATTGATATCATCGGTAAACGTACGAGCAAAGTGCTTTGACACAACCTTCGTGTAAGGAACCAGCTCTAGTGATTACCAGATTTTGTAAATGTAGTTAAAACAGTACAAGGGAATATGCTCAGTTTTCTGTGTAACGAAGATAAGTAGTTGTCACTCTTTGCTGACTTCAGTTAATCAACATTATGGTCGAATCTGCATGGGAGATCTGCAGTGTCAACTTAAGATCTTCATATGAATGTCTGTTTCCTACTTTACCTTATTGGAACGATGAGGCTAACGTCTTGTCAGGCAAAACACACTGATCAGACAATATTAGCCAGCTCGAGATGTGAGGAAAGCTACTGCAACCCGTAACTTAACGCCATTTTCAGGGGGCACATTAGAGTAACCTACTCATTGTGGGAATTCGAAACTACAACTTTACTTCAGTACTTGCAGTGTATCTTGTTATAATTAAAGTAAAGTAAAGTATCCCATAGCATTACTGCCGTAGGGGTGTGAGGTGTTAGCGATCTCACATTTCAAAGGCTCGGCTATTTGAGGGCGGTAGCCATCTCCTCTCCCTCGCCGCTTTTACTTCCCGGACTGAACCGGTACCCATTTAAGGCTGGGTCGACCCGGGAGCCATTGCGGTCTGAAAAAAACATTACCGCCTCAACTGGGGAATGAACCCAGGACCACTCAGATGCGAAGCCAGCGCGCTAACCACTGCGCTACGCGGCTCCCTTATCTTGTTATACCAAATGATTATTTCCAACATTAACATTTTGTATTCTCTCGACTGACAAGCTGAAAATAATGACAGAAGTAAATCCAAAGCGTTTATATATTTACACAAATGGTAAAGCGTATTGTAAAGTCCGTTGATGACGCCCACGAAACCTAAGCTGTGTACAGTCAACATGCGAAGAAGCTTGACCACTTCCATCTGGGCTGCCTACGAAACCTGCTGAACAGAAAATGGCAAGATAAGATCAAATATGTAGAAGTTCTTTCGCGGGCTGGTATGACAAGCATCCACATACTCTGTACAAGTCACAGGTTAGATGGACTGGCCATGTTGTCCGCATGTCAGATGAGCAGCTTCCAAAGAAAATATTCTATGGTGAGCCTAGGTCGGGCAAGGGAGCTCGTAGTGACCAAATAAAACATTACAAAGACATTCTCAAATCCTCACTGCAGAACTGCAACATTGACCCTGATAAGTTAGAGAACTGTGCTAATGATCGCTCTGCCTGGCGTAGTATAATCTCTTCTGACACAACACATTTGGAGCAGACAAGAATCATGAAAGCTGGACGGAGGCGAGCGATGCGAAAGGCAAGAGACGAGTTGCCTCCCTCTTACGGTCATTCAGTGTTTCTCTGGCCTCAGTGTGACAGACGCTTCCGGTTCGAATTATTTAGATCAGCCACCTACGTACCCACTACAGGATTGGCATATAACAATATGGTCGTCTTTGGAAACATGGACAAACAATAATGATTACAACATACGTGAAAGTGCGTAGATATTTTGCAAAGAATGTTTGCGGATAAAACGTGTTTTAACCAACCAGTTTAACATTTCATGATTTGTTGTTCGCGTGGAGGAAACATAAAACTGGCCGCGAATAACATCAGAATGAGATATGTGAGAAGGTTTTATTCTCATAACATGTATTACATGAACACTTAGTTTTTAGATTTGCAGATTTTTCGGGTGGCGTCTTTCACTGTGGGGATCCCACTGCCAACACTGGCCATCGCTTGCCTATGATCACGTTCTCCATCAGCTGATATGTCCCTCCAAAATATGTACAGTCTCCAGGGCACAATATCCAGCTTCACATGGTTAACCTTAGCATTTAGAAGTACGTGATGATGTTAATGGAAACCAAGCTGCAGCGGATCCCTACCTGGTGTCCAGTTGGCAGCAGGGGCTGGAATAAATAGCGCCACATGCGAGGCCGCCAGGCTAATCATCAGTGGCATAAGCATCCCAAAGCGTCAGCAATGGTTCTTCGATATCTTGTATAACATCATACTTCAAAAGAACTCAGCGAGGCTTCGCAATCACCACGCTGAATGACGATGCCTGTACGGCCAATTCCGCGAGGCGGCTAGGGCAGACAAGGAAGGTTTTTGTCTACGAAATTGACGAACAAGTTCAAGCTGGTCTCATTATCTCAGACCCACCTATCAAGCATGGAGTTCATCAATAAGTCCGACGGTTCCCTGTGCTCGTGGTACGAGTACGTAACGAATAGGTAGAAGGAGCACTACACGTATGCTCTTAACCACCCACCGGCATCGATATGTTCCGATCTTTCTACTGAATCTCCAGATCCTCCCCCAGATACAGAAACCAGCATCGAGCCCCACTACACTATAGCTGAAGTCCTTGCCGCTATTGGGAAACTCTGAGATGGATGAGCGACTGGCCCGGATGATATCCCATCGGATATGCTGTTGAAACACGCAATCGACCCGATCAGCTCTGCCCTCCATCACTTATTCCTGCAAGTAGGGAGGAGAAAGATTCCGACCGACTGGCGCGAAGGAATCGTCGTCATCATGTACAAGGGCAAGAAGAATTACAAAGACTGCAGTAATTACAGGCCTATAACCCTACTCTCGGTTCCAGGAAAGGTGTTTACCCCTGTGCTACTGGCTAGACTTAAGCCTCTCTTGAGCACAAAACGTTGCCCACAACAGTCTAGCTTCACCCCGGACCATTCAACAACTGACGCTATCCTTGCTCTGCGCTATCTCGCCGAACTGCACCTCACCTTCAGTCGCCCCTTGTGCGCTGAAAACGTAGACTTGAAGTCCGCCTTCTACTCGGTTGATCGCTTCGCTTTATGGAAAAAGCCTTCAGGGAATAGGCACCTCTGCCTCCAAGTTTAACCTGATCAAGGAGCTACACAAGGAAACAGACGCCATACTTCAAGTGGGTAGAAATCTCTCTGGGTGTCAGACAGGGATGTGTTCTTGCCCCCGACATATTCTGCCAGGCCGTCGACTGGCTTCTTTACCGCCTCAGCGCACACCAAGACGGTATTGCTATTGATCAGTCAACCTTCACTGGTCTCGATTACGTGGACGACATTGTTCTGTTCTGCACAGACAAATCTGCGCTGCAGCGCTCTCTGGAGATGTTAGACTGCGAAACACCTTCTCTATGCATGTCTATATCCTAAGCCAAGACCAAAGTTCAGAACCTCATTTCCGACACAACATCCCAGGGTATTGAAACCCAAAGTTACACTGCGAAGGGCACCAACGAGTTCATCTATCTCGGTAGCATGATATCATCCGATGGGCGAAGCGGTCCCAGTATATCAAGACGGATCGGACTAGCTGCATCAGTTATGCACTATCTCCGATGTGTGTGGAGTAACGGCAAGATCTCCGTTGGTACACAAATCCGCTTCTACCGGTCCTGTGGGGTCCCAGTTCTGCTTTACGGCTCGGAAACCTGCACAATGCTAAAACATGACATGTCGAGACTGGAGGCCTTCCACATGCGCAACAAGCGGCGTATCCGGGGCATGCGATGGCATGACTGCACCCGCAACGTAGAGGTCTCTGCTAAAACAAGCCTAAATCTAATCTCAGAAACACTTGGCTACCGCCGAGTGTCTTTGTTCGATTATGTCGCCCGACTGGACCAGGACACCTCGGCCCACAAGATACTACAAAAGTCGTTCCTCAGCGCCAAAAGTCTTTACCCTACCGGCTGGAGGAGAGAAGAGTATGGTTCCAGCAGATTTCAACCTCACCATCTGCCCTGGACGAGGCCTATAACCACGACGCAGCAGTGGGTCAGGGATGTGGCCGGCCGACGTAACAGGTACCAGACGCCTAAGCGAACATTATTATCATTATTATATCCATCTTACTCACTTCGTGTTGCACTATTTACATACCCATCTTACTCAATTTGTGTTGTACAATTTACATATCTATCTTACTCACTTTGTGTTTTATAGTTTACATATCCATCTTATTCACTTTGTGTTGTACAATTTACATATCCATCTTACTCACTTTGTGTTGCACAATGCATCGACTAAAGAATACGAGCACATATTTCTTCGTAAAATATCTAGTGTATAAACATTCAAATCTGAAATTGAGAAATCAATTGCACGTAATCAATAATAGTTTTCAAAATTGTGATTGTTAAATAGAAAAGTGTTTATCATACAACATTGATGTAAAATGAAATCATGCGTGCCGGATTCCAATGAGCGACATGATAATTTATAAACTGTTCACGGCTGAAGTGGATGGTATTGATGTGAGTGAATGACAAGCATACGTAGTACTGTAAGTGACGTACATTGCAAACGATGAGAATTATGTTATTGGCTTATTTTGTCAATACAATCTACAGTTCGCCGGCTATCACTAGTTTGGCCAATCCTTAACGTTTTTTCCACCATTCCACCCATCCCTAAATGCACAAGACGACAATCCCATAAGGATGAAGACTTGTCACCACACCTTGTAAACACGGAGACGTAATACAACATGACGCAAACGGTAAACTAAATATGGGGCCCCATGGAGAAGATTAGAAGGAGAGTATTGCTGTATTTTTAAGCGCCATATTGTGGGAGGACCATTGATCGCATAACGGCAGCCCATTCTGTGATTGTACACTCTATGAACATTGACGCCATTTTTTATTTATGCATCGCCTGCACATGTGTTAACAAGCGACTGCTACCTACAACAATCCCACACCTGGATGTTGCTGTTATCTACAACAATCACACACCTGGATGTTGCTGTAACCTACAACAATCCCACACCTGGATGTTGCTGTTATCTACAACAATCACACACCTGGATGTTGCTGTAACCTACAACAATCCCACACCTGGATGTTGCTGTTATCTACAACAATCCCACACCTGGATGTTGCTGTAACCTACAACAATCCCACACCTGGATGTTGCTGTTATCTACAACAATCACACACCTGGATGTTGCTGTAACCTACAACAATCCCACACCTGGATGTTGCTGTTATCTACAACAATCATACACCTGGATGTTGCTGTAACCTACAACAATCCCACACCTGGATGTTGCTGTTATCTACAACAATCACACATCTGGATGTTGCTGTAACCTACAACAATCCCACACCTGGATGTTGCGGATATCTACAACAATCCCACACCTGGATGTTGCGGATATCTACAACAATCACACACCTGGATGTTGCTGTTATCTACAACAATCACACACCTGGATGTTGCTGTAACCTACAACAATCCCACACCTGGATGTTGCGGATATCTACAACAATCCCACACCTGGATGTTGCGGATATCTACAACAATCACACACCTGGATGTTGCTGTTATCTACAACAATCACACACCTGGATGTTGCTGTAACCTACAACAATCCCACACCTGGATGTTGCGGATATCTACAACAATCCCACACCTGGATGTTGCTGATATCTACAACAATCCCACACCTAGATGTTGCTGATATCTACAACAATCCCACACCTGGATGTTGCTGCTACGTACATCAATCACACACCTGAATGTTGCTGCTACGTACATCAATCACACACCTCCAAGTTGCTGCTACCTGCATCAATCACACACCTGAATGTTGCTGCTACGTACATCAATCACACACCTGAATGTTGCTGCTACGTACATCAATCACACACCTCCAAGTTGCTGCTACCTGCATCAATCACACTTGAATGTTGCTGTCATCAAATGACACATTCAGAAAGTGTCAAATACAGGTTTTCAGTCATTGATGTCAGTCATTGATGTCATTCATTGATGTCAGTCGTTGATATCAGTCATAGATTCCCGTCGTTGATGTCACTGATTGATGTCAGTCATTTATGTCAGTCATTGGTGTTAGTCGTTGATGTCA
The DNA here is from genome assembly GCA_036924085.1 of Ariolimax columbianus. Lineage (NCBI taxonomy): Eukaryota > Metazoa > Mollusca > Gastropoda > Stylommatophora > Arionidae > Ariolimax > Ariolimax columbianus. The sequence continues at coordinate 101,059,050 of JAVGWX010000003.1, forward strand.
ATCCTTGATGTCAGTAATTGATGTCACTCATTGATGTCAGTCATTGATTTATAATCTAAAACGATGAAAGACACGAAATAAAAAGCAATATAGAAATGGAAAATATTGAAAATAAGATTGTCGATTTAACTAAAAACATAAGAATGGACATCGCAAGACAAGCAGACCCGTTAAACAACCGACAGAGCAGAGTCAACTACTGAATATACTGTGTCTCTCCAGACAATTATTGCGGTTAGATAGTTGGTTTTCTTTCCACTTGTGCCGTTTAGCCGCGTGGGGAGCTTGAGTCGTCTATCCTGCGTCAAGTGCGTTGCGTCGGTCACTGTGAGCCCTTGTTGTTGCACAATCAGTCTAATGTCATCTATCCACCCCGCGGCCACTCCCTTGCCCTGTAGCCAGATCTACCAGCATTGTAAGACATCAGTGGAAGATGATAAGGGTGCATTCTCATGAGATGACCAAACCAACTTATTTTCTGTGTGGAAATGTATTCAGCACACGACATAGTTCCGACCATACTTCGAATGTCGTCATTCCGCATTCTGTCTCTTCTGGTAACACCGATGACTTTCCTCAAAATCTTCATTTCATAAGTCGAAATTCTGCTCTCGCACACCCTTGACAGAGGCCATGTTTCGCACTGGTAGCACAAAATCGGCATACATATGCCGTTTATGAGATGTTGCTTTGTTGCCAAACTAATGCTCTTGTGTCTAAGCAATGGGGACAGCTGATAAGTCACCACAGACGCTTTCTGCCACCTTGTCTCGATTTCCCTGTCGATCCTACCGTCTGCCGAAAAAATACTGCCCAAATACTTGAACTCATGGACCTGTTGAAGAGCAATATCATTTAGACTCATTTTGAGTGGCCCAAGACTTCTTCTAATCGTCATAGTTTATGTTTTGTTCTCGCTAACTCGCACTTTGTGTTTAGCACAGGTAGTTGCAGGCGCGTTCATGTGATTTTGCAGTTTGTTTTCATCGTCGTACAGCAAGCACTGATCACCTGCAAAGAGTAATTCGTAAATTGAGTTATGTTCTGCTTCAGATGTCTCAATATGACCAGTCTCTGATGCGATTTTGTCCATATAGATGTTAAACAACAGAGGAGAAATCACACACCCTTGTCTCACGCCGGTAGTGATTTGGAAAGCATATGTGACACCATCAGTCGTTCTGACGACGTTTGTACTCGAACGATACAGTGCTCTGACATTATCAAGAAGCTGTTCTTGCAAACCATAATCTTTCAACATTGAATCCTGTCTACCCTATCGAACGCTTTTTCCTGATCAATGAAAGCAACACATATATTGTTTTTGTGGTAATGTAACATATTCTTTATAATGTTAAGTCCTAAATACCTGCTTAGCTTCAGTAGTTTCACATAACAGTCAAAATATATATGTTTCCAGTGGAGCACATGTCTTCAATGAAACATGCTTTGTTTTGTTTTTGCATGTGCCATCTGTACCGGCTTTGTCAGCGCTTTCTTTGTGTCCTTTGTCTCGATTTCCCTACTGCTTTAATTTATCCCTACCTATCTTTTCCTGTGAATTTCAGAATAGAAACTTCACTGATCTTTTTTTTGGTTCTTTTCATCAGTTCCACTATTGAGTTCTTAACATACAATTTCAATCTCGCTATTCTGCACCATTTATGAAAGTCTACCTTTTCCATTATTCATTTTGTTGTTCTCAATTTTTCAGCTCCGTACAACAGAACGAGCTCTGTATCAAAGTTAAACGTTTTTAATATTGCGCAGGATATAATTTCTTCTGGTTTCCGTATATTTCTCAGTGAAACGAAAGCATCACTCGTCTATTTGTTTTCTTAGATTGATATACATGAATATGTACCTGCTAATTGGACTATATTGCTGTCAAGATATATTAATGATTCCACATATTGCATGAGTGTGTCTCTAAATATGATTGTTGTTAGTTATATTTATTTACACTGACCATCGGGTGGGGAGCGGGGAGCGGTAGAGAAAGACTAATGTCTGGTCAGGCAAAATATACTTTTCAAATATGTTAGTCAGGGCCAGGCAAGACATACTGGTCAAGACCCACAGCTCGGCTTCCATGTATCCCTACCTGGAAACCGGCTGTTGTCATGGCAGTTTGGCTAGCGAGGTGAGGGATCGACGTGATCCACGTAGTAGTGAGTGACATACAGATGATGCCAAGCATATCATAAACACCTGGAGGACTTCAAACCACCTTCATCTGCACGCTTGGGATGTGAGGAAAGCTACTGCAACACGCCACTTAACGTCCTTTACAGGGCGCACAAAAGAGTTACCTACCCATTGTGGTCATCAGTAAACAACAACATCGACCATAGTTATGTGGTTTGTCATGAGAAGCATAGATGGCGCATAACAGGCTGCGTGTCAACTATGATCCAGTGCATGACCATTAAGATGGACTCACATATCGGTTAACCACCATCCGCTACTCAAGCCTAGCCCGCAAAGCAGAAAAATTATCCTCCCGGCTTCATCCAACTCCCACCAAAGCTGAATGATGCACAAGGGCATCGACCCATGTAGAAGATCAGGTCGACTAAGACAAAGAATATATTTCCTGGAAGAGAGGGGTGACCAACCACAACCAGGAAGTACACATGTGGCAGACAGTGGGGCGACCGACACCAACCAGGCACGTCCACAGGTGGCGGATAGTGGGGCGACCGACCCCAACCAGGCACGCCCACAGGTGGCTGATAGTGGGGCGACCGACCCCAACCAGGCACGTCCACAGGTGGCGGATAGTGGGGCGACCGACCCCAACCAGGCACGTTTACAGGTGGCGGATAGTGGGGCGACCGACCCCAACCAGGCACGTCCACAGGTGGCGGATAGTGGGGCGACTGACCCCAACCAGGAACGTCCACAGATGGCGGATAGAGGGGCGACCTCTAGACATGGAGCGTCAGGTGCGATATAAGCCAGGTATAATAACTGGACGAATAAGCAGTCGTGGACCAACCGGCGGTGTATTCCAGCAGGATGTGGGTGGGACAACAGGTGGCACTGCTTTCCGCACTGAAATACTCCATGTGTCCTATGACGGGTACACCAAGCGGGTAAGAGCCGCTATATGCTCTAGCCACGGGTAAGAAACAACGGTAGACAAACCAACCTACTGCCCTGCAGGTACAATATGGAGATGGAAAGGCTATGGAGACAACCCAAAACTGAAAATTCAATCCGACCTGCCGAAGACGGAGTGTGTCAGCTACGACGCAGGAACCATGGAAAATCAGGGCACACACGCATCAACAGGATATAGTCATGCGACAGTCTACCCTATCGTCATGGTGTCGCTCCTACAAGTTACAACTGGGGAGGAGCGGTGCCGGCCCCCAGTCTCGAGGGGACCCACCCAAGCAACCTGTGCCTCTGCTAACCTAGTGGTCAGGGGGAGGCAGAGTAGTGCGACTGATCAACAAACAAGGAACCTAAAAGTGGTACAATGGAATGCAGAGGCGTGAGAAACAAGAAACCCGAACTACAAGAATTTCTCTAGGAAAACGAAATAGACATCATTTGCATTCAGGAAACACATGTAACAGAAACTCAAACATTTTCCATCAGGGGATATGAATATTTCCGCCAAGAGAGGGAAAAAAGATCCTAAGGAGGAATAATAACACTAGTAAAAAATTATATACCAGCAGTAGAAACAAATATATCTGGACCAGATGAATTAGAATACATCACAGTAAAGATAATCCTACCCAGTGGAGACTCAATGATAACAAACTGCTATAGTCCACCAGCCACAGCTCTGGCAATTCACAAAGTCTATATAGAAGAATCGAGACACCTCATACTGGGAGATTTTAATAGTCACTCCCCAAGCTGGGGCTACGAAACAATGGACCAGAGAGGCGAGGAGGTAGAAGATTGGATGATAGAAAACAAACTCATCCTAACAAATAGGCCAGACGATAGGCACACATATTACTCTAGAATATGGACAAAAATGAGTACTCTAGACCTTGCGATGGCAACGGACGACCTTCACCGACTAATAGTAAGAACAGGCAACAGCCAACTTGGTGGGAACGACCATGTCCCAATAACTTTAGAAATATGCAACATGGGACAAACAGAGATAACATATATGCACCCACGTTGGAATTTTAAAAGAGCAAACTGGACCCTATTTAGAGAAAATGTAAATAAATGATGTCAAGATATATCCTATGCCAAAAATTTAAATACAAATGTTACCATCATGACGGAGGCTATCATCCAGGCAGCAAAGAAATCAATTCCACGTGGAAAACAGAAAAAAATTATAAACCCTATTGGAGCAATAAACTAGGGAACATGCACAAAGAACTAAGTGAGGCAAGAAATACCATGGAAAAAAATCCTTCCCCAGAAAACATAGGGAAAACAGCAAAATTAAAAACACATTCATAGAGCAAAAGAAGGAGGAGATCCAAAGAAGTTGGCATGAAAAGACTGAAAGCCTCAACATGGACAGGGATACAAGTAAACTCTGGAACCTGACAAGAGCCTTAAATGAGGAAACCAGAGGGAGCCATGGGAAGACGGTCATTAAGGAAAATGAGAAACATCATACAGGGAAAATGGCAGCAAACATCCTAGCTGAATTTCTCAGAGATGAGAGTACCACAACATTGACACGAAAACGCAAACTAGAAGTAAAAAAAGATATAAAAGAGAACCTGAAGACACAGAATGCAGATCCCTGCATGAAGTCATAATTCAAAATTATAGAGTTAAACACTGCTATTCAAAAACTGAAAAAAGAAAGCTCCAGGAAAAGATGGCATCACAAATGAAATGATTAAAAACCTAGACCAAGGGTCAAGAAGAAAACTCCTGAAAATTGTAAATCAATCATGGAGCAAGAGTAAGATCCCAGACCAGTGGCGGGAGGCTATCATTATCCCCATCAGAAAACCAAAAAAAGGACAAGACAAGCAAGGAAAGCTATAGGCCAATAAGCCTGCTCAGCTGTGTTGGAAAAGTCATGGAAAAAAGAGTAAACGCAAGACTAATAAAACATCTGGAAAAAACCATCTATTGCTCAATTCACAGTCAGACTTTAGGAAAAACCGCAACACAGAAGACCAACAAGAAATAGAAAATGCATTCCAAGGTAAGGAAAAAGTACTTGCGGTCTTTGTGGACATGGCAAACGCTTTTGACAAGGTATGGAGAGAAGGACTCCTCCTAAAACTATTAAACAACAAAATAGAAGGGAGAATGTACAGCTGGATACAAGACTTCCTCCGATACAGAACAGCAAGAGTCAAATTAGATGGATCACTGAGCCATAGAATAACTCTCCAACAAGGCGTACCCCAGGGAGTAGTCATCTCGCCTACCCTCTTTATCCTGTTCATAAACGACATAGCGAGAAAACTCCCAAATAAAGTATCCAGTGTCCTACACGCTGACGACTTCGCAATGTGGAGTGCTGCAGAAAAACTACCAACAGCTGACAATAGAATGCATACAGCACTGGACACTGTTGGAAAATGGGTTACAGATTGGGGATTGCAGATTAACATCTCAAAGACAGTTACAACATGCTTTTCACTGTTCAACACCAAGGAAGTAACACAACTTATTCTAAATGGCAAAGAGCATGTACAAGAAAATACCCCTGTGTATCTCGGAGTTAAAATGGACAAGAGACTCACATGGAGGGAACACATACATGAGATAGAACAAAAAGCAACCAGAAAACTATCCCTCGTGAAGAAGTTGGTCGGAACAAGCTGGGGTGCAAATAGCAACATCCTGAAAAATGTATACACTGGCACAGTCGGGCCAGTACTTGAATACGGCATGACAGCTTGGACTACAGCATCAAAAACAAACATGAAACGCCTAACCAAAATTTAAAATTTAGGCTTAAGGATAATAACAGGAGGAATGAAGACTACACCAATCCAGAAAATGGAAACATACACAAATATAAGACCCATAAATACTAGACGAGATGAAAAAGTGCTGATACATAGTGAAAAGATGCTACTCATGCCTGATCATCCCATACATATCAAACTAAAACACACAGTTAAAAATAGGCTCAAGAAAACCAGCTTCATCCATATATCAAACAATCTACACCAAAAATATGGAGAACTAATTCCCAACCAAGCTACAGTAATATAAATGCTTATTAACTATGAAGAGCCAAGCTGCAAAATAAACAACATCGAAATAAGTACAGAGATCCCAGGAATAAGAAGAAAAGACCAACACAGTGTCCACGAGCTGAACATTTTAGCACAACCAATGATTGAGGAGAAATATAAAATCAATGAATGGACACATGTGTACACAGATGGTTCAGCAGAGGGGGCAGGCCGAAACGGGGGATGAGGCATATTTATAAGACACAACAGAGAAAATATAACAGAAGAGGCCTTCCCAACAGGAAAGTTGTCCACAAACCTTAGAGCAAAATCGATGCCCTACTGCGAGCACTGAATATACTTCAAACAGAAATGCAACCTCCAACAAAAATAGCTGTATTCACGGACTGCAGAGAACTATTAGAGACAATACAAAAAACAAACAACGAACCACTGTTATCAGAGATCAGAGCAGAACTGGGAAAACTCCAGAGATCTTTAACAATATCGTTGCAGTGGCTACCTTCCCATTGCGGAATCACGGGAAATGAGAGAGCTGTTGCTCTGGCAAAAGAGGGCAGCAAAAAGGCACAATTTAATCATCGAGTACCATACAGAGAAATCAAGAACATCATCAGAAATCAGTGTATTCACCAATGGAGAGAAGACAGAAACATAAGCAGTACGCCAGACCCAATTCACCAACTCAAAAGAAATCAACAAACTACCTTATGTCGCCTGAGAACTGGACACTGCAGACTACTAGAACATCTTTACCGGCTGAAGATCTCACACACTGATGAGTGCCAACGTGGAACAGGATGCCAGAACCCTGAGCATATTCTACAGGAATGCCCAATCTATAGGGAAATGAGATGCCAAACCTGGCCGTGGGTGCAGAGCTGAGACAAAAGCTGTGGGGCAGCCGCTCTGACCTGGTGAAGACTACAGAGTTCATCATGGCGATTGGCCTGCAGATATAGCATGACCAGAAGATCCTCAACGCAAAGAAGAAGAAGAATATAATGATTTTTATCATCTTCATAATCGGGATCAATACGCTTATCAGCGCATGAGCTGCAGCGATCAGCGACCCATAGCTGACTGCTAGCGTCAGGGCCAGCGAACCGTAGCTGCCAAGACCCTTCTACACCTCCATGCGGTGATCCTGGATAACAGGCTGCAACAGAGCAGACTGGCTAAGGAGAAGGGATGAAGAGGAAATGCTAACCCGGTACTAAAAACATGCTTGCTGAAGTCGGATGTGTTTGACCGAAAGGTGCAATTATCGCAGTCAAGATGTAAACTACGACACAACGCATTTTGTTCTCTGGATTACATTCTGCTACTTAAGCCCTTTTAGGGTTAGGTAGCGGGAGATTGAGAACGAACGAAGCCAAGCCAAGCCATCTTCATAATCTCTGTGAATTCCTAGTCGCATTGTGTGTAACCTCTCTCATCAAGTATACTTACTTCATTTTTCATCTGATAATCGGACAGAAGAGCCTAGACATTGGCAAAGTCCAGATACTTACCTTATTTTATCACAATCCGTTGCATCTCATTTATTTGGTTAATGTTGTCTTCACAATGCAGTCAATAACCAGAAAAAGGGAAATGGTTACATTCCTGTCGCTCATCAGTTCTTTACTTACAGGGATCATACAACTGATCTACAGGTAAAACCCTACATTTCATCTCATATAACTGATCTACAGGTAAAACCCTACATTTCACGTCCTGTTAAGCTTTTAAACATATCTTAGCGAGGTTCCAGGACACTCCATTGTGCGTTCGCAATACAATATATCAGCTGTAGTGGTGAGCATATGCTTCCATTTGTGCAAAAATGGCTACCAATTTATATGACTGTATGTCTGTCCCAAATTCTTTAGAAATCTCATTTATTACGCTTTTAGTTGCCTTACCTGAGTTGCCGTCATTGTCAATGACTGGCATCCAGAACTGAAATGTGGTGTACATGTTTGGAGTGGTTGTTGTTGCTGTTGTTGTTGTTGTTATTGTTATTGTTGAAAGCCCACAATGTGTAAGATTACCCTTTAATGTATCATGAAAAAAAGGCATTAACAGGCGTGTTGCAGTAGCTTTCTCACATCGCGAGCATACCGGTGTACCCTGGCCCTCAAAGCGGTTGTGCTATGCTAATCTTCATCTGCGTGTCGCTCACAACTACTGGGATCACTTAGATCTCCACTACATTAATAAAGCTGCCATAAAAACAGCCCATTTCCAAGGAGACCTGTGTGGAAGTGAGAGGTGTAGCGGCACGGGTTGAATAAGGAGAGGGCTCTTGGACAGTATATTATACCAGACCCTGATTTACATTTCCGATCAGTATATTTTGCGTGACAAGACGTTAGCTTCTTCTCCATGTGGGGAGTGGTAAACAATCATCTTTGTTATCTTATTTATTTCTCTTTTGCTCATGAATACTCTATTTATGGCTTTACAGAGTTAACCAGCATCTGTTCTTCGCATAGTCAACTCTATTTTATTACGTCTCTTCTGGTTTATTATACTGCGAAAGTACTGGTATGTGAACTGCTTGACATGTTCCATTGGCTGCTCTCCAAAGAGAATCTATGATCTCGTATGTACTCTCATTTTGTTTTTTGGACTGCTGATGCCCACCTTCAACTCATCTTTCCAGATTTGACTTTCTTGACTCTGACTTTACCATATTCGCCTGCTGCAGCCTTGAAGGTAGACTTGGTTTTAATCACACATCTTCGAGATCCGAAGGTGTTTCTTCTGCTTTTTGCACTGCTGTCAATATAAGCCCCTCGTATCGTACATTGACGTCAGGCTCTCTTAGCTTGCATGTCTTTATTATTTTTGTTTCTCCTTATTTTATGTTTAGTTTTTTACTTGATTGCGAATGTTGTTATTGTGGATATGCTCTTTAGGTTGTTCTGTTTATCATAACGAGGTAGTGAGAACTTCCGATTGTTGGTCCTCTCAAGACTCTCTCTTGCATCTCTCAGGCATCTCTCTTATATTTGCAATGATCTTACTCAAGATGGCATTATCAGTGATGGACATATCTTTATTTATCGGGTCTTATCAAGTGTATGTATGATGCTCTTGTGAAAATAACGTTGCGTTTGTGATGACCAGATTTTGCTTCTTGCAGAATCATCACAAACTTCCGCTTTGCTGATGATATTGATGTATTGGCAGGCACAGAAAGGGAACTCCAGGATAGAACGGCCCCGAGTTTTGGTATGGAAATAAATGTAGATAAAACAAAGCTCATGACAATAACGTAGCAAGGTTTCAATCTGTAATAGAGGCGAATGGGCAGGAACTTGAGGTGGTAAAACGTTTCAAATATATGGGATCATTGATCAGCGAAGAGTGTTCGAAGCCAGAGGTCATTTAAAGAATAGCACAAACAACAGCGGCGCTGACTCGACTGAAACCTATATGGCAAGACAAGCGTCTCGCCCTCGGCAAAAAAGTCAGACTAATGCGCTCTTTGGTGCTATCAATATTTCTGAATGCCTGCGAGACTTAGACCATTACAGCAGATATCCAGGGCAGGATACATGCAATGGAAATGAGGTGCTATAGAAAACTCCTAAATGTTACATATAATGATCGTGTCACGAACGTAGAAATCCGTCAGAGAGTAGAAGACGCTATTTGTCCTTTAAAGATCTGTTCACAGCTATCAAAAGACAAAATATGGCCTTGTGCTGGCACGTCGCGAGGTCCAACGGAATTACCAACTCGGTACTCTTTGAGTCCGTACCAGGACAGAGAGGGCGAGGACGTCCAAGGAAGAGATGGGTGGACAACATCACTGAGTGGTCAGGCCGTCGTCCCGGTGAGATACGTCAGGCGGCGTCAGACAGAGAGGGTTGGCGTGGGAGTTTCATGTCTTCATGTGTGCCCCAACGACCTGATAGGTTACGGGATGAACTGAACTGAACTGAATCATAGGAGTCGCTTTCAATTATTGTCATTTAAAACATCTTTGCCGTATCTGCCAATTACTCCATTACATCTGGAATGATCCCTCCCAACTCTGGCATTGAAATCTCCAAGGATTATAATAGCTTCATGACCACCCACCTCATGTCTTTTTAAGCAGTTACAAAAACTCGCCTGTGATATCCGTAATATCCTCTCATTTTCCTATACACAATGTTGATATTGATATCTTGCCTTCTCATTTCAGGTCCAGTACCACAATGAGTTAGGAGCCAATTTCCACCCGTTGATGTTGTCCCTTTGATTCCTGAACACAATACATCCCACTCCACTTTTGGCTCTGTGGGAAGTGGGAACTCCACTTTAGAAAAATGTTTTGCCCTCAACATCCATGACCCGATGTCCGTTTTTCTTAGTTTCTGTTAGATCTTGAATTTCCATATTAGATTTCATCATTTCTTCCATTAAATCATTCGCTTTCAGTTAATTCTTCTCAAGATACATATTTCAAACACATTATGGTCCGCAGTTCGTGGCAGGTTGTCGCACAGTCTGTCAGGTTTACTTTCTTTGCTGACCTACCCAGGTGTGTAGACAAGTAGATGATTAACCTGTTGTCATTACAAAGTGGATGTACTGCCTTAATTTGTCAGGTCATTGTTTCTGGTTCACAGCCATTCATTTAGTTTCTACAGCTAAACTTCAAATATAGAGGCCATTTAACTAATCACAATCTTACATATATAATGTATGTAAGTATATGTTAACGTTAGAAAGTTAGTTGCCTATCGCAAGCGACGATGTTGCACGATCAGATGGGTTTGTCTTAATACTGTAAGTTGCGTATTGTTTGATTTATAGTGAAAAGGTAAATGCGCTGGTCATCACCTCACTCTCTGGTCCCATGCTACCCTGGACTAATGGCATACGCTGAGATGAATGGAGGTAACTCAAAATGCAGGCACTCTGATATCACATCCCTTGATACTAGGGGTCGTGTTAAACCTGTTGGACTCGATAGTCCACCATTTCTGTTCATCGCGAATGATTTTCTTCTCGATCAGAGTGACACTATCCCTCCCTTATACATATATACTTACATACATATATACATACACACACAGACACACGGACAGATACACAGACAGACACACACACAGACACACACATACATACATACACACACATACAAACAAACACACTCATACACATATACCCATCATCCCACACACACACACATCCAACCCAATACTCACCCGCCCACCTACCTACCGTCATATCTACCTACCTTCCTACCTACCTAGCTACCTATCTAGGCACGCACGCCCATACACACGTACACACAATCACAAACATACACAAGGTGCAGTCGAGAATTCAATTCGCTTTTACATAATTTTCTCTTTAGATTCGGCTGGAAATGATCCGAATATTTCAACATTTCTTGACAATGGTGGGTAAATGTTTACCTATGTTTTGCAATTTCAATTGTCAATCACAATGTCCGTTGCTGGCAGCAACACTTCCGCGGTTTGGGTGCCGCTGCCTTCTCACTGTAACGTCAACAATTGTACATTATTCTGGCTCCTCCTAAGCATTTTCTCTAGTCCATCTCTTAACTCTTACCTATTGCTGCCAATGATTTTTTAAATGTAGATATTCTCTTGCAACTGGGAGGAGGGTGAGGGGAGGGAGGAGGATGGGGGGGGGGGGGGTGGCAGTGGTCTCGAGGTAATGTGCTCGCCTAGAGTGCTGGAGGTTGTGGGCTCAAATCCCGGTGGAGACCGGGTTGTTTTCATATGGATCATCCGGCAAATATTTCTCCTGATCTTTGAGTAGTGTGATCAGTTACACGTGTGCAGGGGCCCGGACGTTAAATATTCCTTATCAGTTGGAAATTGAAAAAAGTAGGCTTAACAGCCGCTTGTCAGTTCAAAATCTACTCAAAAATTATTCTAGGGAATACTGGGAATATGTCGCAATAAGGTGACTGTGCGGTTATAACATCAGGTCTTGGTTATGTAGTTAGCAGAGCAGCATAGAAAACGCTTGACAGGCTGCAGGTCTACCTTGCTCTAATTTAAGCTTCCAAAAATAGACGATCGTATATTCCGTAGGGGTGGCCGTAGGGGTGTGAGATGTTAGCGATCTCACATTTCAAAGGCTCGGCTATATGAGGGCGGTAGCCATCTCCTCTCCCTCGCAGCTTTTACTTCCCGGACTGAACCGGTACCCATTCAAGGCTGGGTCGACCCGGTCTGTAAAAAACATTACCAACTGGGGAATGAACCCAGCACCACTCAGATGCGAAGCCAGCGAGCTAACCCCTGCGCTACGCAGCTCCGTATATTCCAGGGGCTATCAAATGCTGGGATTGACCTGACAAGTCATCAGCCTGCCAAAAAATATGAAACGAAGAGGTCAAACCTCCCCACGCCATCTAACGATATACGTGGACTGAAGTAAGATTGACAGATAGATAGATGCTCTTGCAATGCACCCCAAATCAAATATAACGTGCAGCTAATATCTAGTATATTTGGAGACCCCAAATTAGTTTCGGTGAGTTCATGTGTTTCCGTGTGAGTAACTGTTTCACTGGCAAGATAAGGAAGCACGTCACGTTGGAAGTACAATATTTCTGACATTTGTCTCATATCTGCAAGCAAGTCCATAACCAATTGTTGGCTGTGGTACTAATCGTCTTGTATATTGATACTAGATTGAACAAAATACGTTGCTGTGTCTTCTAATGATGAAAAACAATCAAAAGCAATGACTGGTTTAGCTCGAAGCAACCGACTGACATATATTGTCAACAACCGATGATACAGACCGAGAAAACTGTCCAACTGTCCTTATAGATACAGTTATTGATCAAATCCGATAATATTCGAGCCATTATCGTACAAGTTTAAAATAACTCTTTAAAGATCATAGATTACATTACGTGAATGTGGATCTTTGTATATATGTATATATTATTTGGCTAGTAAACAGTGTACTGTTCAGAAAACGAAAATATTTTGACCAGAACAAACGTCGTAATGGCCTGGAGACAAAACGATTATGGAGGGTTTTGTGCCTGGGAAGCGGGGCATAGGCACACCGAGGAGAAGATGCATACAAGGCGTCACGGAGGCCCTGACGATGACAGCGACATAGAAGAGAGTTCTGGGCAGAGATCGGCAGTCCTAAAGATCGACTGTTGTGTGAGCGACGTTCTGCAAAAGGCCATGATCTATGATGATGATGAAACATAGATATATATTTGGGGGTCGCTGTAGTCAAGAGGTTAGTGTGATGAGTCACAGTGATGAACGGAAACGGTGAGCGATCGAATCCAGCTAGTTTCAAGCGACCACTGTTCGGGAAGTAAGACCCGAGTGCCTGCATCCCTAGTGACCTCAAGTCGTCTCGACGAATAGTCTTCCCTTGATCCAAGGTAACTCGGGATAAGAGCGAGATTGATGACCACTCTGATCATCTACATACAGCGCACATCACATTACTAAGACAAAACCGTCTGATGTTGTGGCGATCTTTCCTTGATATGGGCAATAACTTTATGGGTGTATATTTATATATAAATATATATATATATATATATATATATATATGTCTGTACACATGTAATTATGCATGTATATATGTATTGAAGTATATATGTTTTTATGTATGTATGTATATATGTATGTATGTGTGCATGTATGTTTGTTGATGACATATATATATAAAATTAGAGCAGGGTAGACCCGCATTCTGTCAGACGCAATCTATGAGGTTCCGGTAACCACATAACCAAGATCTGATGTTTTAGTCACCTTTTTGCTGCATATTTGCTAGCTAGATGAAAATAATTTGAAAATCCAGGGCCTTCCCGGTGCAAAACTTGAAGTAAACAAATAACACCAAAGGGACACACCATCTACATCAACAAAAGCGGCCTTCAACGCTTCTCGCAAAGCTGTCCAGCCAGGCGTAGAGAGATGCAAGACTCCTGGCTCAGTATAAGAGCTAACGAAATCGAGAAGTTCGCCGAGCGTCATGATACCGAATAGTTTTACGAAATGGTGGAAGCTCTCTGCGGCCCGCATCCCTCTGGTTCCTCCCCAGTTCACAATGTGGATGTTACTCTACTAACAGATCATAGACAGATGGGCGGCCCAATTCTGAAAATTACTGAACCACTCATCGATTATAAATGAGGAGGCCACCCAGCGAATGCCGTAGGTGGAATTTAATTTGGCGCTGAATGAAATCATCACTGGGAACGAAGTCGACCGGGCAATCAGTGCACTATCTATAGGAAAAGACCTAGGAGCTGATACAATACCAGCAGAGGTATACAAGACAGCTGGCCCATCTCTCACCAAAAGAATCTCTAAATCTTCAGCAACCTTTAAAGCTGAAGGAGTAATTCCGCAGAATCTGAAGGTCGCCACATTAGTTCACATACACAAGAGGAAAGGCAACCTCCAAGAATGCGCCAATCATTGTGGAATATCGCTACTTTCCGTAGCCGGCAAGATCCTAGTGCGCTTGCTGTCCAACCGGCTGAACAAACACATAGAACAAAGCCACCACCTCCCATAAAGTCAATGTGGATTCAGAGCTGTAAGAAGAACAGTGGACATGATCTTTGCCGTTCGCCAATTACAAGAGAAGTATCGGGAACAAAACCAAGCCCTATGCACCACATTTATTGATTTGACAAAGGCATTTGTTTTGATAAACAGAAGAGGGATGTGGATAATTATGTCATAGTTTGTCTGGCACAACAAGTTCAAACTCAAAGTCTACCGTGCCACAATTATTCCAGCCCTACTCTACGCCTGCAAAAGCTGGACTGTATACTCAGGACATGCAAGGAAGTTAAACCACTTTCACCCAGCTTCCCTGTGTCGAATATTCCACATTCGATTAACAAAAACGTGTCACTGACATCGAGGTTCTCTCGATGGCAGACATGCCCAGTATCCATGCACTCCTTGAAAAAGCACAACTAGGATGGGCCAGACACCTCGTCCGTATGTCAGACGAACGGCTCTCAAAAACCAACTGAGAGAGGATTGGCACGAGAAAGGACGTCTAAAAAAACGTTTCAAAAACAGTATAAGGTTCTCAGTTGCTAGATATATGCCACCACCTGGGAATGTCTTTCGAAAGACACCTTTGACTGGAGAAGCGCAGTCAAAGCGGGTGTAGCTAGCAGCGAGGACCAACGTCTTGTGAAAACACAGAGCAGACGCGAGACCTGGAAATCACAATCAGCGGTAACACCATCACCTTCCACTGATCTCGTGTGCCCGTTATGCAGCAGATGTTTTCGTGCCTGCATTGCCGTGTTCAGCCACATGCGCACCCACACCCAACAGGGAAATCTGCTACAAGGATGATGTCGGCGGTCTTCATCGACAACGATGGGCAGCTATTATTATTATTATTATTATGTATGTATGTGTGTGTGTATGTGTGTAAGTATGTATGTATGCATGTATGTACACACACACAAGCCCGTCACAATGATTCCGATAGGATAAATTAAAAAGCACACAAATAACCATTGTTGATAGTATACTCTGATTTCTCCTCAATTAGACATCTATTTTCTCAATGGATGCTTCAATTCCCTTAATTACGTCTTGTCTTTAGGACATTTTTATACTTACATTTTCCAACGACTTCCCAAGTCCTCTTTGACCGAAAATGGAAATGAGAACGAAGACCACTTACCCGTGAAATCGCTGGTAAGCTGTGAGTCTGGAGAATTTGATTGGGCCATTGACTGACCAATGCGTATGAGCAAATTATACCAAATTGTGTTTGGAAAATGGATAACGTTTTATATTCAACGTGTTTGAATGATTTTTTTTTTTTGGGGGGGGGGGGGGAGTTACACTGTGCGTAACAGAGACCAGACTAGGATCGCTGCCACGCTGAGAGAAGTTTCTAGTAAGCTATTAATTTTGAGATGTTATCCTTAAATTCGGCAAGAGTTGAGCATAGATTAGAACTGGTGTAACAACTCCATTATCCATTTATCAATTCCATTTTGGCTACAAAATGCAAATACTTTGGTTACATCAAGAGACTCAACGGTCTTGAGACAACGGCGATGGAAGGTATGGTGCCAGGCAAAAGAGGAAGGGGTAGACCAAGAAGACGATTGCACCAAGATATCCAGGAGTGCCTGGGTATGACAGTGGCGGAAGCTGGGGTTTTAGCAAGAGAACGAGTTTCTTTCAGACAGACTGTGATGGGAGCGACGTTCTACAAAGAACATGCTACATGATGATGACATCTTTAAAAGACATAACACGTCCTAGCATTGCATGTCCCATTTAGGCATTATTTCACACATGTATGCTTTCGTTGTGTAGAAATAATATCAGAAATGTGAGACAGGAATACACCTAGCCCTTCTCAATAATCGCCAAAAGAACACTATTCAAAGAGTCTGGTGGATTATTTAATGAACATGTGTATTGCTAATAGAATCATCAGCAACTGGCATACCGCATGGTATTTACCCATTCTACAAAAAACTGTAAGGCTAAAACAGTGTGCGATAAAATTATCAGCAACATAGAAACACGAGAAGCAAAAATGTATTGGGTAGATTATTAGGAGCTTTAGTTGTGTCAGAAGCCTCTACGTTTAGAACACGTCAGTCCTACAACTGAAAATGTGGCTTTCACAGTATCATGTCAAAAACGTAGATTAAAACCGTTTTTTTAGAACTTTGGACAAGAAACTAAACGAAAAGAAATCGTGGAATTTCTAGCAGGATAAAAAAAAATAGCTCAGCTTCAAGCGTATCAAATACATACACCAACATCATCATGAAACATGTCGTTTGCAGAACATCGCTCTCACGACAGCATATCTGTAAGACTCTGGATATCTAGTCAGAACTCACTCATCTGTTGCTGTTATCTCCATAAGCTCCGATATGTCTTTTTTTCCTCTTCATCTCGGTCTGTTCTGTCCCCCTTTCCAGATACCATACTCTCCAGCCTCGTTCTCTCGTACCCATTGTGGCGTTATGTCACGATTATGTTTACTAGCCTGTTTTTTTCTCTCGATATCCAGTTCTTTTCTGATATCTGCACTTTTCCAGTTTTTCTGTTCTTGGTATGTTGAGCATTTCATGTAGCATTTTAGTTCAAACGATTCAATCCTTTTCTTAAGTGTTTGTGTGGGGGTCTACGTTTTACATTAGCAAATGATACCGGCAAAAGGCAAGTTTGAAGATTTTAATGACAGTCATTTTATGAGACTTCTGCCAAAAGTGTATCATTGAACCTCTGCATTGCTATAGCCATTCTCCTTCTCACTTCCTTCAGACAATCTCCACTGTTGCTTATAATAATTTCATACTTCTGAAAATGAAAACAAAAAGGCACAAGCTCACACCTTCCACAGTATGAGTTTTTTCAGCCATGACATATGACTGCGAGGGATTGAACCTACGAAAATCAGATACAGAAAAGATTCGAGTTGCTCACATGGCAATGGAGTGAAGAACAATGTCAGTCTCTCTTTGGGACCGAAAGCATAAAACCGAAATCAGGCGCTATATGAGATTCAACGACGCCCTAGATAATATGTGGGTAAGAACATGCAAAAGAGTCTGGCATATAGTGTGCTTATCTGGCAACAGGTGAACATAGCAAGTGACTTCATGGTGGCCCTACAACTTTTAGATGTCTACACGGACGCTTACCAATAAGAAGGATAAGTGGCCTGATTAAAGCACTTGGCCCAACACTGTTTTTCAAATTAAACAAAATCAGTTGAGCCAATGTGGCGACCTGGCACGAGAAAAAAAAATATACCTGCATAAGTACCAGGATATTTGAAATTCCGATTATAAGGTCCACACAGAACGGATATACAGATGTAATTATAGGGAACTACACCGGGCTGTGCATGATGTTAAAACAACCAGAAAGATAATCAATTTAGTTAAAATAAAAACAAAAAACTGTTCTACGACTTTGTTCATATTGCTGGAGTAATCGAGAAGTTTTAGTGACTGAGGACTACAGACCGCGACGCTTCATTTGTATCATGCGGTGTATATTAGTTAAATTTGTTTATTTCACCCGCATGAGACATCCATCATATGCTTAACTGGGGATTCAGTCTGCTGCCTTCAATGTCGAAGGGTAGACATCGAAACCATTCGGCCACGAGATGCTTAAACAAATTGTTTCAGAAACCAAAGCTACAATAACTAATAAATCAAAGCTACAACAACTAATAAACCAAAGCTACAATAACTAATAACCCGAAGCTACAATAACTAATAAACCAAAGCTACAATAACTAATAAACCAAAGCTACAATAACTAATAAACCAAAGCTACAATAACTAATTTACCAAAGCTACAATAACTAATAAACAAAATCTACAACAATAAATAAACCAAAGCTACAATAACTAATAAACCAAAGCTACAATAACTAATAAACCAAAGCTACAATTGCTAATAAACCAAAGCTTCAATAACTAATAAAACAAATCTATAATAACTAATAAACAAAAGCTACAATAACTAATAAAACAAATCTACAATAACTAATAAAACAAATCTACAATAACTAATAAACACCCAGGATCCCAGTATGTAGTAGACCTATGCGCTGTCCTACTCGAACATCGAAAACGGGACAACAAAAACAAGGCCCTATACCATTTTGAGGTGTTGAGGCTGGCAACTTGATACTTTATCCCTGATGAAGGTGCTCATTGCAGTTACATATGCGCTTTTTCGCAGCTGTGATATCTGGTTATTTTGTGGCCCGTTCTTTGTTATGAAAAATCAGCATCAATGGCACACTGAGAAATCACATATGCACTAGTGCTTCAGAGATTTCGCTTAGAGATAGAGACCGATAGTTCCAGGAACATTGGTTGGAGTCTTTCTCGTCACTTTCTCTATTTATCTCTCTCTCTCTCTCTCTCACTCATTCTCTATTTATCTATCTATCTATCTATCTATCTATCTATCTATCTATCTATCTATCTATCTATCTATCTATCTATCTACCTATCTATCTATCTATCTATCTATCTGTCTGTCTATCTATCTATATATCTATCTATCTATATACCTATATATCTATCTATCTATCTATGTCTGTCTGTCTGTCTGTCTGTCTGTCTGTCTATCTGTCTGTCTGTATGTCTGTCTGTCTGTCTATCAGTATGCCTATCTGTCTGTCTATATATCTATATATCGTTCTATATATTTATACATCTATACATCTATACATATATATATATATATATATATATATATATATATATATATATATACATACATATATATCTGTCTATCTGTTTATCTGTCTTTATGTCTATCAGTCTGTATATATGTATGTCTAGATGTCTGTCTAACTATTTGTCTATCTAACTCTCTGTCTGTGTGACTAACTGACTGTCTGCCTGTCTGACTGTCTATGTGATTGTCTGCCAGTCTGCCTGTCTATCTGACTGTTTTGTCTGTTTGAATGTCTGTCTGTTTGTCTGACTGTCTATTAGATTATCTGTATGTATGACTGTCTGTCTGACTGTCTATCTGCTTGTCTATCTGCTTGTCTGGCTGTCTATTGCTCTGCTTGTCTTTCTGTCTGACCACCTATCCGTTTATCTGTACACCTACCTATTTGTCCTCTATTTTCCTCATCTATCCTAACTCTCCTTCTGAATGCCTCTCCCAGAATGTTATTCACCGACATGATTTATTGACGTCAGAAAACGATTTTCATAACTCCCTTGATGATTCTGATTATAGCTTGGCCTTAATATTTCAGTTTAATGTTGCGCGTATTCTGATGCAGTCTAAGAGACGGTACATTTCCAAGGCCCGCTAGACAAAATAACATGTACAGAATTTAAGGACTAAGAAGAAAAAATTAGTGCTGATAGAAAACAGTAATAGATGATATCACTAAAATATATCACAGTTTTTTACATCATAAGCTGAATACATTACATGACTGAAATTAAATTGCTTGGTCATCTAACATAAATGGAACCCTATCAACTACCATCACGTGAATATAACAATAGATTTGGTTACAAGTAACGAAGAAAACAATTATCATATTGATGCTATATGTAACACAAATCATAAAAACATTTGCACATATACATTTGAATAAAGGACATTCATGCATCCCACGGCCATATTGCAAATAAAAAATAGAGTGCATGATATTAGAAAGTATGTTCGTTATTTTAATTTTGCGACATTTTATCCATTGCTGTTCAATATTTACATTGGCCAGATAACGACCGAAATCAGTCAAATTGAAATTCATTACTGGAAACATTGAACCCAACTCGTCCGTCCACTACTCTTTGCAGACTAGCGAACCCTACATAAGGAAAAAGATTAGTTTCTAAGTAATATGATTCAGGGATGCCTCAGTGCGTTTAGTGCCGGAGGTCGCGGGTTCGAATCACGGTGGAGACAGGGATTTTTTCACCTAGACCTTCGGGCAAAATTTTCCTTGATCTCTGGGTAGTGAGATCAGACTCCCGTGTCCAATGTCGAGCACGTTAAAAATACACTGGCAGTTGGAAATCGAAAAGAGTGCTCTTAACGGCTGATGCCCGCACACAATTCTACTTAGAAATCCACCCAAGTTATTTGTACCTTTTCTCAGGTGGTTTGTTAAGAGTAGCTATATATGGCGCCTAAATGACTGCATGTCTACTTAGCTCTAGTGTTTCAGTTTATTCAGAATGACTGGGACATCAGTTAAACCACCCTCAAAGAAAAAGGTTGTATACAGACGTTAAGTTATATAAGAATGAGCTTGGTACAGTTTGTGAAAGATAAAATATAAGCATTGCACAAAGAAAACAAATTATAAAGAACAGCACACCACAAGGTCAATGAAACATACATGTGAAAAAAACATGAAAAAAAAACTAGTAAAAGTTGATTAAGGTTGAGCTTAATCAAAATTTAAAAATGGGTATGGTCAGATACCGCACCGAGACGAGAACACAAACAAAACCTACGTTACGACCAATAGGCCTTCATCAGGGACAACAACACTGAACTAACAAATCAACATATAAAAAAAAATGGTCAACTCATCTGTTTCAGGTAGGAAACGCTTTCTGTCTAAGCGACCGGTTGTGCCAAGTACTCGATAGAAACTGAAATAGGAGCGGTCAAACAAAAAGTGGCGGAATATGCCTGATAAGCCAAGCGTGGCCAAATAGTGGTCCAGATAGGAGAACAATGAGAAGGCAATATAAGCCAGGAGGGCGTGATATTGATATAAGAGAGGGGGGAAGAGAACTGATGGAAGAATGGGGGAGGCAGGGGGGGGGGAGGAAGACAAACAGATGGGGGCCAGTGTGAGGGTGTAAGAAAAAGTATGGAAGATATTTATACCATGTGGTTGGAGACAGCCCATACTCGAGATAAGTCTGTTCTCAAGGGCGAATCGATGACGATCGTCAGAGAAGCACGAAACTAGACCAGTGACACTGACGTTTGCCATACCCCGGCGCTCAGGACCATTGAAGTGGCTGGTAATTGGGGAACCAGTGCTGTTGCGGATGTCGTTGAGGTGTTGGCGGAAACGCTCCCGTAGTTCCATACCAGTTTCCCCAATGCAAGTCATACCACACTGGCGGCAGATGATGGAATAGATGAGGCTACGAGATTTGCATGCGAACCCCTCTCCGATGAAGAACTCAGCCCTAGGAAAGGTAACGGAGCGAGAAAGGATGACATGAGGGCAGGTAACACAGCCACGTGAATTTTTTGCACGGCCTGGTGCCTGGTAGGCTATGAGGGCTGGTGTGTAGGCGACTACTGACCAGCAATGACGTTTTAACTGCTTCTGAACAATAACTTGCAACAAAATAATTATATTAACTTACTTTCCGTGTCCACTTCACCATGTGATACGGCATAGCTTCAGCGTTCTGCCACACTCACCGCCTTGTCGTTTTCCTCTAGCAGATCAGCCATTGTAAATGCATGTTGTAGATTTCGCCAGGTCATGAGTTGTTCCTGGTTCTGGACATGGCTGCATACACAGATATCGTCGTAGCTGTATCCCAATCTCATGCAGTTTATTTCTTCATCGAGTCACGCCAGATCGAAGTTTATTTCTTCATCGGGTCACCCAAGATCGAAGTTTATCTGAGGTTCTCCATATTGTCTATAGTCGGTGTTCTCCTGGCGCAGCTTCCTCCAGCAGCTTTATCCATGGTGTCTGTTGTTTGTTTCGCCATTTCTCGATTACACTCTCCAGGGCTTTCCTTGAGTCTTGTCTTCTGCAATTGATGTTCGTATATTAGGTAACTTGAATCGTTGGTCTGTTTTTATCGCTCAACTGCTGCAGTAGGATGGTATACCAAGTATGGGTTATGATGTTGTTGTTCAGTGCCCAAAATGAGGAAGTTTACTCTTTTGTGCGCCATAAAAAGGACGTTAAGAAGTGCGTTGTAGTTGCTTTCCTCACATCCCTGGCATCTTGTTGAAGGTGGACTGAGGTCCTTCAGGCTATTGTGCTATGCTTTACTTCATCTGCGTGGTGATATTAAACAGTGTATTTACGTCAGATTTGTTCTACAAATGGTAAACTTTGTCTTTATCTACAAGAGAGACACATTATAATGCGTGAACAGAAATGTCAAAGAAATGTTCTTCATGTCGCCATGACCAATTATTTAATGAAAAATTCTGGTGAGCATTTCCACACATGCTCAATTCATATCATGACTGCACATCTCTGAGTTCGGTTATCTGATAATGTTGTAACTTCATCAACTACCACTGCGAAGGATTACCTGACAATCAAACACACGACAAGCCGAGTAGATATGGAAGATGCCATAACAACATTTCTACAACAATATGCACTTACAACAACTGACACTATAGACATGGGTCCCCAAAGTCAGATTAAGATTATCACGATGCATAACGGCACGGTAGAAGGTCACATACATAATTAAGTAATTAAGTAAGTAGTTAAGTTATATTTCAGTAAATAATTCAGCAAGTAACTAAGTAAGTAGTTCATTATTTCAGAAAGTAAATAAGTAAGGAATTCAGTAAGTAATTCAGCGTGTAACTCAGAAAGTAATTTAGTAAATAACCAAGTAAGTATTTTAAGAAGTAATTAAATACATTGTTTGGTAAGTAATTCATTATTTAAGTAAGTATTTCAGCAAATAAATAAGTAAGTAGTCCAGTAAGTAATTCAGTAAGTAATTCAGCGTGTAATTCAGAAAGTAATTCAGTAAATAACTAAGTCATTATTTTACTAAGTAATTCATTAGGATATTTGTTAAGTAATTCAAAAAGAGACTCGGTAAGTTATTCGGTAATACAATCTACAAGGGGTATAGTAGGGGTATAGGGGTATTCAGCATGTAATTCAGTAATTGAGTATTTAAGTAATTCAGTATTTTTTTATTTTTTTTTTCAAATTTTTTTTTGCGTTCGCCTTATTTCTCTAATCCTCAAGGCGGTGTGCGTTGCACTGTGGTTTTTATTTTGCGCCTGTCGGCCCACTGCATCCGACTTCAGCATGCATTTTATGTAAGGGCCTGCTTCCTCATGCATTTTCTAAGGGTTTGCTTCCCCGGGGTAACGGCCGGTGCTGTGATGGGAATGAATCCAGCACCTTCATGTTGTGAGCCGTGCCACTTAACCACTAGGCCACACCGTCCTCAGTAATTCAGTATGAAATTCATTAATTAATTCAGTAAGTGAATCAGTGACGGCTTCAGTTTCTGATTCAATAAATTGAAAAACTAACTCAGAAGGCAAGTAAATAAGTAATTAAGTAAGTCATTACACAAGTGATTCTAAAAGTAACTAAGTTAGTAATTCATTAAAATATTCAGTAAGTAATTAAGTTGATAATTCAGTAATTAAGGATTCAGTAAGTACTTCAACAAGTAATTCAGCAAATGTTTCAGCAAGTAATTCAACAATATTTCAACAAGTAATTCAGCAAGTAATTCGGCTAGTATTTCAGTGTGTAATTCTGCAAGTAATTCAAAAACAATTCAGCACGCAAATTCAGTAATTCAGTAAGTAAATCAGGAAATGATTCAGTAAGTGATTCAGTAAGTAATTCAGCAAATATTTCAGTTGGTCAATCAATAAGTAATTGATTTGTAGAAAATTCCTTAAGAAATTAAGTTAATAATTCAATGAGTAAATTAATAAGTGATTGAGTACAAAAGGCAGCTAATATTTCAGTAAGTACTTCATTAAATTAGTCAGTATGTATTTCAGGAAGTACTTCATTAAGATATTCAGTAAGTATTTCAGTAGGTAATTCAGTAGATAGATGAGAAAGTGTTTCAGCAAGTAGATCAGCAAGTATATAAGTATGTAGATCAGCAAGTATTTCATTAAGTAGATTAGCGTTTCAGTAAGTAATTTAGTAAATAGTTCAGTAAATAATTCAGTATGTAGATCAGCAAGTGTTTCAGTAAGTAATTCAATGAGTAGATCAGTAAATGTTTCAGTAAATAATTCAGTGAGTAGTTCAGTAAATGTTTAAGTAATTAATTCAGTGAGTAGATGAGCAAATGTTTCAGTAAGTAATTCAATCAGTAGATCAGTAAATGTTTCAGTAAGCAATTCAGTGAGTAGATCAGCAAGTATTTCAGTAAGTAATTCAGTGAGTAGATGAGTAAATGTTTCAGTAAGTAATTCAGTGAGTAGATCATTAAATAATTCAGCAAATATTTCAACACTTCTTTCATTAAGTAAGATGTTCTCACTTTTAATAAATACTTGATAACAAACCACCCGAACATTATCCCATGATCCTCCAGTGTTGTATGTTTTGTATTTGTGTTGACTAACAGTACATTGTTCATCTGTCCAAGAACACTCTCTCGTTTACTATATCTCTCTAAAGGCTCACAATGAGAAACAGAAAAGAATATCTTCCGGCAATCGTGGTCCAATGTGACAAATATGTACAGACGTGATCTAATGTGACAAATTCATATACGTTATTTGAGTGCCAGATTAATATTTTTCTGTCATGTTCGGCGCCACTAGAAGGTGGAATTATTGTTTATTATATTTTTTTAACGGGACAAATGCATACGAAATGCAGGGCTATATGGAGAATTATGTTCGGAACTAGGGAGTTATAGAAAAAAAAAACCCGCAAAAATGGAAAGATATTCAATGAATAATTAATGAAGATTCCTGGAAGAAAGCTAGTTTTAAGATTTCAAGAAAGGATCTTTTGTTTGCACGAACGTTAGTGTATATCGATTCTAGAAATGTGTTGTTCGTTACATGTAGAATACATTCCTAACACATCAAACACTGGCGTTCTCAATGAGTTTCGGAGTTAACACTAAGCTTTGGACAAATCTAGTTAGAGGTATCATTTTGAGTTGCTGAGATTCCCACTAGACTATGGACAAAGCGTTGGACACCTCATTTTCAAATGCTGCGTTTATCACTAGTCTATGAATACATCTGTAGCTCGTTCGGAAATTGTGCCGGTATTTTCCAGCAATTGTTGTCAAAATGAATTGAACGCTAGCACTAACTATTTGCTGGCCAGTCTTAGATTGTCAATTACCTACAAATGTTCTTATCGAAATTTACCATATGTAGTAAAATAACACTATTTATGCCACATTATATTTTACTTTGGTTGCACAGAGAATGGTCAATAATTTGATAAAACAATGGGGATTCATAACCATGTTCTGGAACAGGCAGTGAAGCAAATGGTGAAGGCGCATTCAACATAGATTGACATATGCACTACCGTAATCCAAATATGGCGACTTTAAGACACACCAAAATGTTTCCAACTGAAATCCATCACGCTGCCAGGATTCTTCTTTTTCTGGGAGCACATGCTATTCCAATTTCTTCCAGGATGCAAGGTATATTTTTAACATCATCATCATCATCATCATCATCATCAGTCGGGTAAGCTGAAAGGTCCTTGGGACACCAAGACTGCAGATTGTCGGATCAGTTCCCGTCACTCCACTCGGTTTTGTGCCAGGATATCAAATCTTTCGTCTGGTCGAATTGACCTCATTGTTATAGATTGAGACGGCCGGCGAATTTCTCTCAATGCTTTCTGCAATATCGGTGTTTCTTGAGCCGTTTTGCACCTGGCGGAGCCCATCTCTCTCTCCCTCCACATTGTGAATGTTTCTATGATGTCCCTGTCTATTCAAGCATGGGGTCAATATGTTCATCTGGCGGAGCCCATCTCTCTCTCCCTCCACATTGTGAATGTTTCTATGATCTCCCTCTGAACTCAAGCTTGGGGTCAATAGGTTCACCTGACGGAGCCCATCTCTCTCTCCCTCCATATTGTGAATGTTTCTATGATCTCCCTATGTACTCAAGCTTGGGCTCAATAGGTTCACCTGACGAAGCCCATCTCTCTCTCCCTCCACATTGTGAATATTTCTATGATCTCCCTCTGTACTCAACTGTGGGGTCAATAGGTTGACCTGACGGAGCACATCTCTCTCTCCCTCCACATTGTGAATGTTGCTATGATCTCCCTGTCTACTCAAGCATGACGTAAATAGGTTCACCTGGCGGAGCCCATCTCTCTCCCTCAACATTGTGAATGTTTCTATGATCTCTCTGTCTACTCAAGCATGACGTAAATAGGTTCACTATGAAGATTATGTCCTTTCGTATTATTTTTCCGACCTCTTTTTCATCTTGGCTGTTTGCTTCTAATCGCTCTTGTGTATGTTGTGTTCTTTATCCTATAATATGCCGATTGAAATACCTCTCGGCGCTTTGACGGGCACGTCCAATTGGAAAAACGCACATAAAACACGTTATCCAAGAGGAATCCGTAACACTACAATTGTAGATCTAATAATCAAATAAAAACACACATGATTCAGAAGCGAATCAGATCAACAACCATGTTGGCGCTCGACCCAGAAGGATATATCACGTGTCAAATCTTTACCGTCACAGAATTGAAAAAAGGCGTTCTGTGCGACCACTTGCCCTTTCGCTGCAGCCCACACAAATTCTATTATATAAGATGTGAAGGGTAAGGTGAAAGACAAAAATAAGTGTGGCCCTGGTGTGTAAAATGTATATTTCATTGTGATGCACTTAAGTCTTCCTCGTCTGCGTTACAATCTGCAAAAATGCTAGTTTCAATTGGGTGTCGTCAAAAGGGCATTTGATTTTACTAGGCAAGTCAAGATTTAATTTCTTTTCTACTACTTCAAGTTTGCACTTTGTTTTCCTGTGCTAGAACAATATGATAGGATGCATTGTACATTATCTGGCATGACGGTCTATCAAGAGTGGGGACCAAATTGTTCTCTATCCAATCCCTAAAATGTGCCCATTCATTTCAGTGTAATATATCTTACCGTCTAAAGACTTTACTTGAAGCTCTGCATCAATAACAAGCGCAATCCCTCTGTTGCCAGCATGTGCTAGTATAAATCAATGTGCTTTTAATCAATCATCAATTATAGTCCGTCGTTCCTCTCGGTGCAAAGTCTTTTGACAACATCCCACCAGCATATACCGTCTTCAACTGCTCTTTCTGCCTCTCTCCAGGTGTAATCATTTAATCTTAGTTCTTCTCACATCTTTTTCACCATGCCCCATATGTCCTTATTGTGTCCATCTTATTTCGCACAGTCCTAGCACTGCCATCTTGTAATTGCGCAACTATTTAGCTATATGTGGTGTTGTGCCTGACTGGTACATTTTTCAAACATTCAATATCGCTATATTGGTTTTGTCATTGGTTTTGAATATTGGCATTAGTCAGCCGCGGAGCTTCATTGCGGCGGTTCACTCGATTGCATATTTCTTCTCGTTCCCGATGATCCTTGCTTTCCCAAGTAAGTTTGCTTTTGTTTTGTTGTCAACGTCTGTGTAACTAACTTGCAGCGTTGGAGATTGCAATATTGCATTCTGCCTGCAGCTTAAATTTAGTTTTTGGAGAGCAACAATTTCATCTGCCTTAGCAATTTTCAAAATCTCACGTCTAATCACATCTTTGTTAAAATCATGCACTTTTCTGTACCTTTCTTGCATGACCGCAGTCTTTACAGATTCACAAATCTGTCTTATCTGCCGAATTAATGATGCCCTATCTACACCAACCCCCTGCGGTGTTCTCTTCTTAGGTCCTTGAATGTCGTGATATAAATTAGTTTATCTGCAGAAGTGCATATACACCATTACAGTCACCTTTTACATGGTGATGACTTTACACTTCAAACTAATTATGATTCTGCAAATGAGCTAGATCAGTATTTTACCAACTCACTCTACTGTCGATATGTATTACTGACTATCCAATGCTTTCTGATCCACCACTGCAATGTGAACACAGGAAGGTCATCATACGCATACAAAATGGCGCGTTACACAAAATGTCAGTTGCCCTTTTTACAATGACATTCCCTTTTCCTTACTTATGTTGTCATTACATCGAGTACATTATAAATGATCACGTACGTTCTTAATTCTCGTACACGTCTTTTCAATATATACAAAATATGTAAAATGTGGCCTTTAGGTAGAGCTGCAGAACCCACCGTCGAGTGGTACACTCTCTGGGCTAAATCAATCCACCCCACTTCATGAGTTAAATGCATTATTACCTCGTTCTTTACTTTTGTTTTCTATCATTCATCCCAATGAACGTTGCAGTGAAACAGGCCAGCGGACATTGCACCTATACCACTTTGTGACGACCTCCCAGGTGGCTGGGAATGCTAGGTGTACCGTCACTGAAGATGAGCCGAGAATACTAAAGGGGAGTAAGGTGATACCCCACTCACATGTATATTCTACGTTTCTGGCAGGACGTGACGATCTTTGAACACAGACACACTGGGCTGCCTCCTTTTCAGTGATACAAGAAAAATGGCTCCATAAGTCATTCATCACCATCATCAGACCCTTTCGAGCAAGACCACAGTCTGCCCAAGAAACTTTAAGGTGCTGAAGATGGATGCAACTAGTCAAGAGACGCATAACAGCACTCAGATTGTCACGCATTTTCGCAATATGGGCGTATGTCTATATTAACAAAACTCTATGCCGTTCGGCCTGTGATGGACAATCAGGCAGGTGCAGTGATGGGCTCTATCGAAAGCCCAACCTTAGTTACTGGAGGTCGGTCCTTCTCGGTTGCCTTGGAGAGATAGGAGGCACAAGAATAGAGGTACTGGCCAAACAGACCCAAACAAGCCAAAGCAAAGACCACTGAAAATAATGCAAATGGAATGCGGAAGGAGTCAAAAGCAAAAGAAATTGGTACAGCAAAACACTATAACGAACATATACTAAATAAAGAAACAAGTCAATGTGTGTTGCATACAAGAAACACATCTAAACAAAGAAACAAGTCAATGTGTGTTGCATACAAGAAACACATCTAAACAAAGAAACAAGTCAATGTGTGTTGCATACAAGAAACACATCTAAACAAAGAAACAAGTCAATGTGTGTTACATACAAGAAACACATCTAAACAAAGAAACAAGTCAATGTGTGTTGCATACAAGAAACACATCTAAACAAAGACACAGTGTTCACAATTAGAGCAGATCAGTGCTATCGGTTGATCCGAAAAGACAGACGAATGGGTGGAAGAATAACAGTCAGTGCAAGCCAGAATGAAGTATATTTGTATGGGCCAGAATACCAGATCCTTCAAGACAGAAAATACTGAATTCACCTGCTGAATTGATACCGCCCGAGTGACCGACTCAAGGCACTGGATACAATCCCTAAAAAAGATAAACTGTTCGTGTGTGGAGATTTCAACAGCCATTCACAAAGCGGGGGCTTCGATCAAATGGACAAGAGAGGAGAAGAATTAGAAAATTGGCAGGATGACAATGGACTTATCCTGATCAATCAGCCAACTGACCTGCCGATCTTCTACTCGAGGGCATGGCATACCACCTCCACACCAGACCTAGCACTTCATTCCCCAGATATGAAGTGGAACATCATAGGCGTTATTGAGAAACAACTGAGTGGCAGTGATTACATGCCAGTTTTCTAACTGTTGAAAATGAATATGTCAGGGAGAGCAGCATACTACCAAGAGGAACTGCAAAAAGGAAGACTAGAAAATGTATCAGCATTGTACCAGTGTAATAGTTAAAGATCTAAATGTAGACACAGATATAGATAAGGTAGTTGACGAGTTTAGCAGACACATACTACAGGCTGCCCGTGAAACAATGCCTAGAGGGGCGCAACACAGCTATAGACCTTACTGGAACAGTGAACTAGAGCAACTGCACAATAAAGTGGAAACTTCTCGAAACCAAGCAGAGACTATCCCAAGTCAAAACCACTACCAACATTATCAACATGCCAAAGCCAAATTCCAAAAGGCTAGACTACAAGCCAGGAGGAAAAGCTCGAAGGAGAAAACAGAGTCCCTGAACTTTGAAAAGGACACCAGGAATATGTGGAAGTTGGTAAAACAGCTACATGATGAAGGTGCAGGAAGAAACACAAAGGTTGCACTAAATACAAATGGGAACATCATCACATGTAAACAAGCAGCTGATCACTTTGCAGATTCCTTTGCTAAAGACGTTGACATTGAAGTAATTCCGGTACAGCGAAACAGCAGGAGATCAGAGAGAAGGAACAAAATGTAGGAAGTGATGAAACTATACCAGAGATTATGGAGACCTCCATTCACTATCAGAGTATTGGAGCTAAGAATAGCCAAATTAAAAATGAGAACGTCGTCAGGAGCTGACAGGGTATCAAACGAAATGATTTAGAACTTGGGAGTAGCAGGTAAGACAAAACTACTACAGATCTTCAATGCCAGTTGGTCCTCAGGCAGAATTCGTCGGACCTGGAGAGAAGCAATTATGATACCGTTTCTAAAGAAAAGAAAAACCAATTCCACGGCATCCGGCTATAGAGCAATTAGCCTTACAAGTTGTCTTTGTAGAACAATGAAACGTATCATTAATTCCAGGATGCAGTGGTACCTTAAGAGTGCAAACCTCCTTGGGTTCAAAGCAAGTGTGTTTTCGAAAATGCTTCTCTACTAATGATCAAGCAACTTTTCTTTCTCAAGAGAATGATAATGCTTTCCAGGAAACTGGTACTAGCAGGAGGGATACACCTAAGGAAAGTATCTGACAACGTATGGAAACAAGGACTCTTGAAGAAACGGAGAAACAATCAAGTTAACGGTAGGATGTACACATGATTAATAGCATACCTGCATAATAGAAGAGCCAGAGTACAACTAGATGGGCTGAAGAGTAAGAACATTTGACTACGCCCTGGTGTACCGCAGGGGGGTGTGCTTTCCCTCACACTTTTCAGAGTCTACATTAACAGCCTGATTAGCGAACTGCCAAGTGAAGTGAAAGTGGCAATGTATGCAGATGACATGGTGATTTGGTGCACTGATGAATATACAACAGTCACAACCAAAATGCTACAAAAACCAATAGACGCCTTAACCATATACGCAAATAAATGGTATGTTAGAATCAACACAGATAAATGCAGCACTACGCTCTTCACCCTCACTCCAAAAGAAATAGCGTGAGACATCAAGATATATATGAAGACCTAATAAGAGAAGATAAGTAACCCATCTACATCGGAGTTACATTTGATGATAGGCTGACTTAGAGACAACACGTCAACAAGGCAGCAGGAAAAGCCTGAAGGAAGTTAGCCATTCTGAGAAAACTAAGTGGAACCACATGGAGAGCCGGAGAGAAAATACTTAGCAGTGTTTACCAACAAGGTATACGACTACATCTGGAATATGGATCAGCTGTCTGGTGCCCATCATCAAACACTACATTGAAAGACTTAGATAAGGTACACAATCAGACGCTAAGGGTTATTACAGGGGAAATGAAATCAACACCTGTAGTGGGAACGGATAAACTAGGGAGGATGCAATCACTAGGGGAACGTAGAGACACAAAGGTCCTAACACAGGCAGAACAGTTCAACTGTATGCCGCGTCACCCAATAAAGGATAAATTCCAGGACCAGCAATGGGACGATTGAAAAGAAGTAGCTGTGTACACCAAGCTAAACGACTTCGTAGACACCCCACATGAATGCCTGAAATTGATATTCCTTTAACAACTGTGCCAGAACAAGCACCCTGGAGATAGCAGCATAGTACGAGTATAAACAACCATTCTGGGAATACTAGGCAAGAAGGAACAGAACAATGTGCAACGTTAAGACAATTGCTCTCAGTTTCTTGGATCTATGGGTCCAAGTATTTGCATGAGTGCATACAGAATACCCAAATACCACTATGGAAACAGTTGCATAACCGATAGGGACATTCTGTCGTAATTATGATGCAGAGATACAAGCGATGAAAATGGCGACGGAAAAATGCTAAACACCAATCTTGGTTCGTATCCTGTGGTATTTCTGAAAGATGCAAAATCAGTACTACAAGCACTATCATCTAGGATGCTGTCAGATCTACAAGTTTTATTGTCAACATTGAGCAACCAGCGCAGAATCATGTGCAGTGGATACGTCTCACTACGGAATTCCAGGAAATGATTGAGCTGACAGACTTGTGAAGGAAGATGCTGCATACGAGCAACCAGATTTACCAATTACATTTTATCAAAATAAAAAGATGATTCAATCAATAAGACAGCTTCCAACACAACAAAAAATTGACTTTCATAATATACATAGGAAAGAGCAGATTGTCATACTGCGTCTCAGAACGGGACACAACCGACTCCGCATTCACATGTATACATAATTTAGAATTTGCAGCTCAAGTATGTGTACATGTGAACAGGCACCACAGACTGCGGAGCATATACAAGACTGCCTAAAGTATAATATACTGAGGCGGACATACTGGCCAAGAAAAACACTACTGGAAGTGAAACTATATGGACCTATGAGTGAGCCGCAACAGACAGTTAGGTTTATACAAAAGACAACTTTGCAGATGTAGACA
Source organism: Ariolimax columbianus (assembly GCA_036924085.1). NCBI lineage: Eukaryota > Metazoa > Mollusca > Gastropoda > Stylommatophora > Arionidae > Ariolimax > Ariolimax columbianus. The sequence continues at coordinate 101,092,160 of JAVGWX010000003.1, forward strand.
TACTCCAAGCGATACAAGAGATAACTTTGCAGATGTAGACATACTCCAAGCATAACAGCTTTGCAGATGTAGACATACTCTAAGCGATACAAGAGACAACGTTGCAGATATATACATACTCCAAGCGATACGATACAAGAGACAACTTTGCAGATGTAGAGATACTCCAAGCGATACAGGAGACAACTTTGCAGATGTAGACATACTCCAAGCGGTACAAGATAACTTTGCAGATGTAGACATTCACCAAGCGGTACAAGACAACTTTGCAGATGTAGACATACTCCAAGCGGTACAAGACAACTTTGCAGATGTAGACATACTCCAAGCGGTACAAGACAACTTTGCAGATGTAGACATACTCTAAGCGGTACAAGACAACTTTGCAGATGTAGACATACTCCAAGCGGTACAAGACAACTTTGCAGATGTAGACATACTCCAAGCGGTACAAGACAAATTTGCAGATGTAGACATACTCCAAGCGAACGAAAGAAGAGGAAGAAGGTAACAAATGTATTAGTAGTCCCAATACAGAAATTGCTGTCGAGGATGATAATATAGAGGCTTAATTGTTGCTAGGCTTCTTCTTTTCGTGATGTGTGGTGGCTAGTTTGGGGACAAGAAAAGAGCTTCCAAGAAGACTGAAATTATCACCTCAATCCGCCGTCCTCTGGAAACGACTTTTCCAGTTGGTCAATCATTCCACTTTAGAAGCACTATTAAAGCATCATGGACCAAGAAACAGCCCTAAAGCTGATTTCAATCATCATATATCTACTTTCAATACAGGACCTATACCACCTAATCTGCATAAATTATATCGATACATGTAATATGGATGACTTGTTGAAATGGAACAATAGATCATCCACGTGGTCAAACTTTGAAAATATGATGTCTGACGTGGTGCCCAGGACAGGAAAAGTAAGTAAGTAAATTAAGTAAGTAGGTGACTAGTTTATTTCCTTGCTATTATTCATTCTTTAACATTAGAACAGGTACCCATTTGCAGCAGTGTCGAATGAAGTTTATCGATAACGAGGATTTCTTCTTCTTCTTCTTCTGCGTACACAGTCAGACAGTAACCATTATTTTCTCGAAAAAAGCGGCGGTCATCCTGAGACTCTCGCCACTACCATAGAGCTTGTCTTGCAGTTCCACTGGCAATGGCCACATCTGCTCTCTCTGATCCTCGTATGTCGGGCAGTTCTGCAGCAGATGTTCAGTGGTCATTTTACCAGTACCGCACGGGCATTCGTCGGTACACCCTATCTTCAATTTGTTGAATAGGTGGTACCTCAGTCTGTTGTGGCCAGTGCGAAGTCTGAAGACAACGACCTGCTCTCTTCGGTTCAACTGGTAATAGGCATCGTTTTTGGTGTAACCAGTATGTTCGGTTTCCCATTTGGTCATGTATCTGGATTTGATAAGCCGTTTTTACTCTTCGTACGTCATACTGGTATCTGTTTGTGGTAGCCTTGCACCTTCTTTTGCCAGTCTGTCTGCCTCCTCGTTGCCTTGGATGTTGCAGTGTGACGGAACCCACTGTACCACTACCCTTTTTGGTGCGGACTGCTGGCACAGTTTGCAGAGTGCTGCTCTTAAGTCATTAAGCTCAGTGTTTTTCTGGCTTTTTAGCGCTGTGACTACTTCGAGAGCATCTGTCAGCAGGACTATATGGCTCTCATTTTCACTGTGTGTTACCATTTCTTCCACTGCCGCCCTCAGTGCCTCTGCCTCTGCTCTGAAGTTGCTTGTGTACTTACCAGTAGCGAATGACAGTGTTATTTTTCTGCCATTTGGTAGGTTCAGGAATGCTCCTGCCCCTCCGTTCTGTGTAGTGTTTGTTACAGAACCGTCGGTGTATGCATGGGTCCAGTCCATGCTTGGGTAGCTTTTCGTTATGAAGCTTAGGGTAGTGTCTCTCCTTTCTTTTTCACTCTGGCAGTTTTTGTTTGCAATACCTGGTATATTTTCTACCACCTCTGGAAATATATCCTGCCTCCAAGTAGGTTTTCGTACAGTAGTGATGGGTTTTGGTGTTGTTAGTGCGTTTATGGGATCTTCGTGCATCTTTGCTTTGGCTATTTCTGCAAAGTTTCTCCGCTTTAGTTTCCCATTTCCCAAATTGTTTAGTCTCTGGTACATTGGATGGTCCGTCAGTCTTCTGAGTTTCTCTGACTGCAGCTGGGCTCTGCAGTCTCTTCTATCGGTCATGGATTGCAGTTTTGTAATCTTTTCAAGTTCTACAATTGGCGTTGACTTCATGCCACCTGTTATAATTCTCATGGCTTGGTTTTGAAGTTTGTTACCTTTATCGAAGTTCGTCTTCGCTGCTGTTGTCCATGCCGCGATGCCATACTCGAGAACTGGTCTCACTCTTCCAGTGTACAGTTTCTTTAGTATGCCTTCGTCTGCTCCCCAGCTTGTGCCAGCAAGTTTCCTCATGATCGCCATTCTTTCTCTGGCTTTCATTCGGTTTCTCTCAATCTGACTTTTCCATGTCATGCGCCGATCAAATGTGACTCCCAGATAGGTTGGGTTGTCGTTTGGCTGCAGGATTTTTCCATTTAGCCTTAATTTGGTACTTTGGGGTTTTAATGAGAGCGAGAATATTGTGCACGTGGTTTTCTCCTCGTTAATTTTGACCAGCCATGAGTTCGCCCATTCTTCCAGCGATGTTAGGGCCGTCTGCATCCGATTTCTTGCTATGGTGAGATTCTTTTCAGAGGTCCACATAGCCAGATCGTCTGCAAACATTGAGCTATGGACTCTTCTTGGTATATTCTCTGTAATATCGTTTATATATACCAGGAAGAGTGTGGGTGACAATACTCCCCCTTGGGGTACTCCCTGCTCGAGTGTCACCTTTTTGCTCATCTGCCCTTGTACTTGGACTCTGGCCGTTCTTTGTTTGAGGTAGTGGTTGATCCACTTGTACATCTTCCCACAGACATCACTTCTTCTTAGCTTGACTCTAAGTCCATCCTTCCAGACTTTGTCAAATGCCTTTTCCAGATCCACCCAAACAGCCACTGTGTGTTTCTGTGCCTGGTAGGCATCTTCTATCTCCTGGGCTATGAGGATGACCTGGTCCTCAGTGGATATGTGCTGTCTAAAGCCGGCTTGCTGTGGAATTAGTATTCGTTTTTCTTCCAGATGCCACATCAGTCTGGTGTTTATCATCCGTTCCATCCGTTCCCGTCTTTGTCCAGGTTCAGACTTTCCGTTTTATTTTTACAACTTTCTCTTGCTGTTTGCTTGAGAGTGTGTTTGTACTTCGCCGCGGCGGCTTTGAGGGCGATGTTTGCCTCCATGGATTTTTCTCGTTCTGCCATGTTCCTAGCATTTGTTACTGCATCTTCCACTTTCTGTAACTCATCATTCCAGTAGGGCTTATAGTTTTTCCTAGCTCCTCTTGGGATGGTTTCAGTGGCGGCTTGCATTATTGCCTTGCTTAGGCTCTCCACCATGGGCTTCATTTTGGTGTTTCGTGTGTTGATGGTTTCACACAGCCCATCTGTCAGGATTGCAAATCTGTCCCTGTCGGCTCGTTTGTAATTCCAACGTGGGAGCGGTTTTGTTTCCTGTGGGCTTACTTACATGTCAATGGTTAGCCTGATCGGCCTGTGGTCGCTACCTGCCAGTTGGTTCAGCACCTGGCGATCTATTTTATAGTGTATGTCTTGTGTGGAGAAGGCCAAATCTGGAGTCGAGGTGGTATGCCATGTTCTTGAATAGAAGCTAGGGCTATCCTCCGGCCTATTGATTAGGGAGAGATTTGCATCTATCTCCCAATCTTCCACTTCGTCACCTCTACTGTCTGTGTCAGAGTATCCCCATCTCTCCGAGTGGCTGTTGAAATCTCCAACTACTATGCAGTTGGAGTCTCTGACCTCCATACTCGAGAGCGATAGGTCTCTGTTTGGTGGTCCGTACAGATTGAAAATGCGGAGATTCGTCTCTTGAGCCATTATGTCAACTCCTACAATTTCTGCTTGTCCGGTGTGATTGACAGGTACCGCGCTACTCGGTATGCTGTTTCTGGTCAGTATCAGGACCCCTCCTTTGTGGCCTTCTCTATCTAGACGGAAGGTCTGGTATCCTCTGATTGAGAATTTATGGTTATTGTTGAGGTGCGTTTCCTAGATACATGCCACGTCAATCTTACCTTCATGCAGGTGGTGTGTTAGGGAGAGTTTTTTGTTAATGACTCCCTCCGCATTCCACTGTAGTATTTTGAGGGTCTTGAGGTTTTGGCCAATAGACGTTACCCCATAGCCATGTGCCTTGACTCCACGACACATGGGTGGGTGACCACCAGTAGTCAAGGGTGGGCCCCTTCGAGGCGTGAGGCCCGGCGCTATCGCTGCCTGGCGGGTCTCCTCAGGATGAGCGCCATACGTTTTTCGAATAGGTTGTGCTGCTATCATACTGTGATTTACGTTGCACTGTTTTTTTAGGCTTGCGGCCCCGTGCATCCGATTTCAACAGGCGTTTCTGTAGGGATGCCCTCCTTAGCCTTTGGCTGTCCCCAGCCTATCTGCAAGGCAGCAGTTGTTTACGATCAGAGTTTTCTCTCCTATGGAAGTTGTCTTACCAGACTTTCGAGTCTTCACTACTCGTGTCTATAGGGTGCAATGATGAAATGATATATGAGATGGACTGGTTTACCCGGAAGAGAGGCAGTCCAGTGTGTCTGTATCCCAGGATCGTCACGTCCTGCCAGAAACGTAGCATTTGCATGTGAGTGGGGTATCTCTTTTTCCCTTTATTTTCTTGGCTTCTATGCAGGGATGGTACGCCTAGCATTCCCCGCCACCTGGGGTGTTGACACAGTGGGGCAGGTGTGCAATGTCCGCTGGTCTGCATCTCTTCTGCGTCCAGCATGATAGTTATGGCTGATAACGTACAGAGGTAGATATCGTAGCCGGAGTGCATTTCGCCAGAGGACAAGCCTGGTAATGTCACAGAGATGTTGATCGCCTGGTGTGCGGACAACTCTCATAGTCAGTGGTTGAGTCTTAACAGTTCACAGTGAGGTGGCTGCTCTACTGTTTTCGACACCCCGACCAGGTTCTAAGTCTATGGTTGGTGTTTTTTCGCACCCCATCGCCGTATAGGGTGAGTATCAAGCAGTTGTCCACCCGCTTTGATTGGCGGGCGGCAAGAACCTCTTACTGTGGCTCTACCTGATAGGGCTGGGGCGCAAGCCCCAGGTCCCGAGCATGTAGGAGCCTCCCATTGCAGTGGTGCTGAGATTTTGGGCGGGATTGCGGCTTACAAGGTTCGGCCGTAATCCCCCACATGGTAGCCTCGCGCCCTTGGCTTATCAGCCTGGTACGTGAACCAAAGTGTCTGCGGCTCCTCTCGATTTGAGCTGGTTTTCCGTAGCAACGCCCTGTCATTTGTAGGGTAAAACTGACCTGTCTTCAGATGATCTATTTCCAGCACCCGTTCACTATTTGGTCAGACGAATTTATTGAGGGCTTTTGTTTGTCAATGACCAGGTATTTGAAATCTGCGGTTTCTGCGGAGTTAAACACGATTTCCGTAGCGTTCTTTCATTTGAGTGTTTGAGAGCTGACTTGTCATCCGCGAGTCTAATACCAGCGTACGTTCATTATTAGACCCAAACGGCAGTGCTCTCGATTTGTCAGTTGTTCTACAGTATTGGCGTGTTCAGTCAAGTTAAGCCGCAGGTTCCACACCTGGTGGTGCCCTTCCGTCAATTCCATAGCGAGACAATCAAGAGGGTAGCCCCAAAATTTTCGAGGGTCTAATTCCAGCACATGTTCTCTATTAGACCCCACGAAGGTGTACTTTTGATAGTCATTCTGCATTATTGGCGTGGTAAGTTAACTTAGGTCTCAGGCTCCACTCCTGATAGTGCTCTTCCGTCAATTCCTTTATCAAACACTGGATGCAGACAAAACCGAGCCACAGGGGGCATAACCCCAGATTTCTGTGGGTCTAAGTCCAGCACCAGTTCCATATTAGGCCCCAGAAGAGTGGTCTCAGCATGTCAATCATTTCAGTGTTGGCCGTGTTGAGTCAAATTAAGCCGCAGGCTCCACTCCTGGTGGTGCCCTTCCGTCAATTCCTTTAAGTTTCAGCTTTGCAACCATACTTCCCCCGGAACCCAAACACTTTGGTTTCCCGGAAGCTGCCCGCAGAGTCATCGAAGCAACTCCTGCGGATCGCTAGTCGGCATCGTTTATGGTCAGAACTACGACGGTATCTGATCGTCTTCGCGCCTCTGACTTTCGTTCTTGATTAATGAAAACATTCTTGACAAATGCTTTCGCAGTAGCTCGTCTTGCGGCGATCCAAGAATTTCACCTCTAACGCCGCAATACGAATGCCCCCGTTTGTCCCTGTTAATCATTACCTCCAGTTCCGAAAACCAACAAAATAGAACCGAGGTCCTATTCCATTATTCCATGCACCATTATTCAGGCAGCCGAGGCCTGCTTTGAACACTCTAATTTTTCAAAGTAAACGCGCCGGCCACCCAGGACGCTCAGCGAAGAGCACCCGTGGGAGAGAGCCGGCAGACGGTAGGGCAGGAGACAACGGGCAGTGAACCGGCGCGAGCCGGACCGCCCGCCTGCGCCTGAGATCCAACTACGAGCTTTTAACTGCAACAACTTTAATATACGCTATTGGAGCTGGAATTACCGCGGCTGCTGGCACCAGACTTGCCCTCCAATAGATCCTCGTTAAAGAGTTTAAAGTGTACTCATTCCAATTACGGGGCCTCGAAAGAGTCCCGTATTGTTATTTTTCGTCACTACCTCCCCGTGCCGGGAGTGGGTAAGTTGCGCGCCTGTTGCCTTCCTTGGATGTGGTAGCCGTTTCTCATGCTCCCTCTCCGGAATCGAACCCTGATTCCCCGTTACCCGTTACAAACATGGTAGGCATGTCACGTACCATCGACATTTGATAGGGCAGACATTTGAAAGATGCGTCGCCGGCACATGAGGCCATGCGATCAGCACAAAGTTATCCAGAGTCACCAGTGGGGACGCCGCAACCCCGCGAGGGGAAACGACGATTGGTTTTGAACTAATAAAAGCGCTCTTTCCGCGAGGGTCGGAGCTTGGTAAGCATGTATTAGCTCTAGAATTGCCACAGTTATCCAAGTAGGATCGTGTCATCTAAGGAACCTCGACTGATTTAATGAGCCATTCGCGGTTTCCCGTGAGACAGTGTGAACTTAGACATGCATGGCTTAATCTTTGAGACAAGCATATGACTACTGGCAGGATCAACCAGATATCTGTCGGAGACGTACGTACAGCACACACCGGTCGGCGGAGGAAGGGTGTGTAAAAAGCCTCGCTGGGACGACGGCCGCAGGGACCGACTGACGGGACGGACGGTTTGTTCCACCCGTCCCTCACTCCGTCGACCTAGGACCGCCTGACAGGGGCCTCCCACACGCACCAGACGACCGACCGACCGGGCTCGCTCGAGGAGGGATGGCAGCGCTCTGTGCAGAACGGATCCCAACGACCTCGGCGACGAATTTCACTGGGACTAGAGACACAATTTGGCCTGCCCTTCTTCTCCGTAGGGAGAACGCAGGGCCTCGCGAGGCAACGATTCCTGCTTTCCATTTGCCGGTCACAAGCTCTTTGCGAGAGTCGGACCACCAGCGAGACGTACTGTCGAGCTCTGCTATAAGCCTTAGATAAATCACCACGGACGGACCACGTTTCCTGATACGGACCAGACTAGCGCACCTCGGTGGAGGAGCCACTACCACAAACCGCACCCAATTCGCACTACGGGGAAAGGCAGGCGAGCGTTTTCCGCAAGCCCGCGCTATCACTCCGCCTGGCGGGACTGAGATCGCTTTACGAACACTGGTTGAAATTGAGTCGCCGCGGCGAGACAACTACCCCAGATTAACGAGGATTTAAATCGTAGACGCGCGAATCAAGCGATCAAATACTCTTTTACTCTGACGCCCCACAAAAAATTAGCCGAGTCTGCAACTGGGATCAGAACCTCTTGTAGTAAATTCGGCCATGTCTTAAGTACTCAGAGGAGTGTACTATCAAGTGCGGAGTAAAATAAGGCTGTGTACTTGCTCCAACCCTCTTTGAAATTTATTTCTCACTTCTCTTGAAGCATGCATTCCAACACCAGGAACGCAATATATTTATTCATTGTTGCACAGATGGTGGCATATTCCATGCCCAAAGGCTTAACGCCAAGACCAAAGTAAGCAGTGATCAGAGAACTACTCTTTATCGATGATGCCGCAATTACGACTCACTCAGTTGAGGAACTACAAAGCTTACTATCTGCATTGTCTGATGCCTGCTGTAAATTCAGGTTAACCATCAGCAAAAAGAAAACACAAGTTATGGCCAAGGGTTCAAACAAGCCACCAGTAATGTCCATTGATAATCAGAATCTCGAGGTGGCAAATAATTTTACTTACTTATAATTCTTAGCCAATAATAAAATATCCCTGGACCACGAGATCAATATCAGGATAAGCAAGGCAGCAACAACAATGAGCAGATTAACACGGTCTACCTACATGCACCAGGAGATGAGGCTAAACAGCTATCACATGAGGTGCCTGTCCAGATTTTGGGGGTTGCGTGGCAAGACAAGATCACCAACGAAGAGGTGCTGGAGAGAACAGGCAGTGTCACCATCTTTTTCATGCTTTGTCATCGAAGGCCCCGATGGCTGGGACACATTCGGAGGATGGATGGTGGCAGAATACCAAAATATCTTCTTTATGGGGAATTTCAGTTGGGGAAAAGGTTTCGGGACAGGCCACTACTTTGGTACAAGGATGTATGCACGCGGGATATGAATGACGCAGTCATCGATTTAGAATCATGGGAACAGGACGCCATGGATCGTGTTACATGGAGGGGCTGGATTAAGCATGGAATATAGACAAAGGAGATTATGATTTCTGATAGGCTAAAGACTCAGCCTTTGAGAAGAAACGTCGCGCCATGCTATTCTGCACACAGACCTGACTTTCTTGCACACTGTGGAAGACGCTTTTCTGCTCGGACTGGTCTTCAGAGTTGTGTTGTCGTCATGTACTGTAGTTGCATAGCCTTTTTCAAAGCACAATTACTATCGTCTAAAAAGACAAAAAGACTCAATAAATAAATAATTGACGATTTAAACATATATGGAAGAAATATTAAATCCGCTTTACCCTCTCTAGGTCTTAACCAGAGACAGAAAACAGACGAAGACCTTACAAATTACAAAATAGGGGGTCGTAACGTGAATTTCGCTTTGTGTATGTCCCAGTTATGTGACTGAGTCATATATGTATTATGTGACATTTGACCTTACTTATCGCTGCAGCTTCTGTTTATTGATCAGCTACTATTTTGGGCCAGGTCCACTTCAGTTATAAATTATATTTATCATTCATTAAGAGAAAAAAGCACTTTGAATATACGTTTTATCAGAAAGGTGACTTATCGGTTTGCACCAACTGGCAAAGATTTATACTTCTATCAGTGCCCTCAAAAATAATTTCCAGTATGATGTTGTAAAGACTCAAGGATAAAATAGACATACGATTGCAAACGTTGGAAAAACTCAGGGATAAGATGGACATATGATTGTAAAAGTTGGAAAGACTCAGGAATACCATAGACATACGATTGCAAAAAGATAAATCTTCTTGTAGATCAACGATATCTTGAGTCGACCCCATTTTCACTCCGAGGAAAATTGAGGAATTCGTAGAAATGCAATCCCCACTTATCATTAACTTATTTATTTTATTGATTTAAAAAAACAAAACTTGTTATGGCTATCTTTGATAGACACTTTGTAAAATACTCTCCAGCGATGCCTTTGCCGTTCTTGACCATGATCACCGATGCTCGGTTCGGACCACTACAGGCAACACAGATTGGTTTCGAAAAGAAACTAGAGTGAAACGAGACTGTATTATTTCACCTTTGTTATTTGATATAGCTAAGGATTGTGTTTTGACAAATTATGCCCCAGTCGAACATTTTGGCATACAATGGATATATGGCACGATTTTAGTGGACCTTCTTTTCGCAGATGACTTAGTACTCTTGCGTTTCACTCCCAAAAAAGCGCAAAACAAGTTGGATCGACTATGCCGTCTATCAGAACAAAAATGACTCAAAATCAATGCATCCAAGACGAAGTGCATGAATTTCAAAAACAAGTCTGCACATATCGTTGCATGGAGAAATATTGCAAACAGTTCACAGTTTCACCTATCTTGGAAGAAAAATGACCCAGTATGGAGATACATCTAAGGACATTTTTCTCTCATATTGAACTAGCCACAGGTGATTTACCAAACTAAAGTACATCATGAAATCAAAATCACTGAGCGACTACACAAAGCTACGGTATCATTACCAATACTCACCTTTGGGTGTTCATGTCGGAACAATAAGAACATTTGGAAAAGAGGCTAAATGCATTCGAGATTAAGTGTCTTAGGAAACTGTTCAACATTAGCTAGGAGGATTAGAGAAAACAATTATAAAACAATTAGAGAAGTCACCAATTATCAGGGTGTTTCATCAGTCCAAAGGAAATACAACGGTGGTCATACAACGGACATGTTCTTAGAATGGGCTGAACACACTTCCTCTGCACGTATTTCTGTAGTCACCATCTGGCAGCAGGAAACCAGAAAGACAGAACCAAATTTCTGCATAACGATTGTAAGAGAGGGATCTACTATGGGCTTGAACAACATACACAAACTGAAAAGAGTGGCGTCACACAGATCAAGCTGTAAATTATTGGCTTCTGCCTTTGGTGTCATGTATGGAACTTCAAGAACATTGATTGATTGATAATATTTGGGGCGAGGACCCATTATATTAGAGAGAAAATGCATCATACATCAAGTAAAGGAATCACTTTAGACATGCGTATTATACCCTGTACCCCCGTCATGCAGATGGTGTCTCTTTGTGTCGGCTCATTACAGATGATTGTAGAATAAGGGCGAGAAAGGCGCAGTGATCTCGCCTACATAACTTACATGGCCTTTAATGAGGGTAATGTGTTCCATCACGCAACAAATTAACAATATGGAAAGTTAAAAAATACTGCCTGCCTCTTGATTAACTTGATTTATCTCTTTAAATTCCAATTTCAACATAGATCCGCCTGCAACAAGCACGCTTCAGTGTTTCCTTTTTTGGGAGGTGACCTTGACCTCCTACCATAAATCACAGCTTGTCTTAATTACACGTTCGTTTTGCTTTTCACTAGCTGTTTATTTGTGTTTCCACGATCTTTCTCAGACATTGAGCGAAGACACAATTCAATTTTTAAAATATAACGGCTCAATTTTAAGAAAACCTTACGTTGTAAATCTTTTAGGAAATGTAACCAGCTGCCAAAATCCACACAAAGATTTTGGAGAATCTACATCAAGTGATATCATTTACAGATGAGTGCTTGACGCACTGTTCATTAAGGTAAAGGTGGACAGTTAAATCGGGGGTTTTGATACGCCCCAATATATTCATCTGTAAATGGGCTCCGGACTTTACGAAAAGGAAAGAAATGCACTGGTGATCCTATCTAAAAGGGACGATGAGGCTAACGTCTGGTTACGCAAAACACATTGATCAAACAATGTTAGCCAGGGTCACGAGAGATGTGCTGGCCAAGACCCTCAGCTGACCTACTCGTTGGCTATCCTGGAAGCGAACTGTTGCAGGACAACAGTCTAGCTAACAAGGTGAGGCTCGACGTGATCCCCGTAGTAGAGATTGACAGGCAGATGAAGTCAATCATGGCACAACCGCACGGAGGACCCGGTCCACTTCATCAGCATGCTCGGGATGTCAGGAAACTTACTATATTCTGTCCAAAGTTCCGTCTTTTTATAGGCGCACAAAAGGGTTACCAACCCATTGTGGCCATTAGCAACCAACCAACCAACCAACCAACCAACCAATCAACCAACTAACCTTATCTAAAAATAAAAAAGTAAATGTAAAAATCGACGTTTATCAGTACATTATTTTGTTTATGCTAAGACACGTTTTTGTTTTTAGGAATACATGAGTGTCATTTTTTAAATGGTGATGTTTATTTGGGAAATTAGAGTATTGCATTTCAAAATATTAATAATTATGTTTTGGTTTATTATGAAAATGTAATGCGCTAATCTAGGGGGGTAGGGGGGAGATGGGGGGATCTTTTTTTTTTGGGGGGGGGGGGGGTCGTGGTCGTAATTATACAACTCATTTAACGGGTGTGCCTTTTTTTATTGACTAAAAGTTGCTGATCTCGCTATCGGTGCAGATAAATATATTTAAAAAACTAGGTTTTTGAATACAAACTTTTAAATGACCTGCACATGATCCATTAAAATGTGACAAGTCACACTATTAGAGCATGTGTACCACAATTCAGCTTTCTAAGTTATAGGGAAGAGGGGTTCAACTAAATTAAATAGAAGTTCCCAAAACGGACAAGGATCATGTCTATTTGAATAAAAGCTAGTAAAACAAAATTTGCAACATTGTCGGTTGAAGAAGAACACAATAATGCAGTTTGTTACAACAATGTAATACTTATTTTAATACCTTCTCCTAATGCCGGCTGGGTCAAAATCACTCACAGAGACGGCATTACGTTTTTGATGCGATAGGGGCTTATTAAAAACAATAAATGGCAGATTGTTTGATGATGGCACTACAATAAATCTATTAATGTTCTATAGGTTGCAGGAGTCCGATATAAAGAGGGAAAAAGAGAATGGAGCTTGTGTACAGCCAGTGAGCTGCATGAATCGTCAGCCTCCATGAATCCATGTACTTCATGATATATTAACTTATGAAGTACGGAATAATTTTGACAACTTGACATATATTCTTTTTAAATGTAAAATCTACAGTAGGAAGTATGTGCACATTTTGGAAAACGTTTTTTAGAAACATTAAAATACAAGTATGGTATTTCTTTAAGCTAATATATCGGCTGTATGGCATTATGAGAAAGATTGCACGCTAATAAACCGACTCTACAGAGTGAATCTGATAAGAAAGATTGCACGCCAATAAACCGACTATACAGAGTGAATCAGATAAGAAAGATTGCACGCCAACAAACCGACTATACAGAGTGAATCAGATAAGAAAGATTGCACGCCAACAAACCGACTCTAACAGAGTGAATCAGATAAGAAAGACGTCTTTGGCTTTTCTTGGACTTCAGTGATGTCCATTATATCCATAGTGACATAACACATTAGGCAACATTATAAAACCACACACTTCCCCTAAACAAACATTGATTGTAATCATTGAATAACTTAACATCTTGTCGGGGGGAGCACGGTTATTCAGTAGATACTTGCATGAAACATGAAACACCTGTTCATACTTTTTGCCACTCTTGGGGCTTCAATTTTCTACAGGATGTGGCAGCCAACGCCATGTCCATCTCTCCTGTACCACCTGTGATAACATGCCTGGTTGGTTACAATGTCCCTCTTCTTTGTTGACTATTCGGACTCAGCTAATTCTCGGGCGAAATTGTTACTTTTCAAGTAGCGGCTGTTCTACTCCTGATCATCCATAATAATTATTACTAAACTAGATCTCATTGTAAGACCCTACTCCGCAGATATGTGTGTCTTGTTGCAGAGGTTGCCTAAGTAGCATGTTTTGTTACTTTTACAAAATACCGTTTAAACTTTCTCAATAGAAAGAAAGACTAACGTCTGGTCAAACAAATTATACTGATCAGACATGTTAGTCCGGGTCAGGCAACATGTACTGGCCAAGACCCTCACCTCGGCTTCCTAGTAGCCCTCCCTGGAAACGAGCTGTTTTCATGGAATCTTGTCTAACGAGCTGAGGGATCGATGTGGTCCCCATAATAGAGAGTGACACGCAGATGATGTCAAGCACAGCACAACCGCCTGGAAGACTCCGGTCCACCTTCATCAGCACGCTCGAGATGTGAGGAAAGCCACTGCAACCCGCCACTTAACGTCCTTTTCTGGGCGTACACAAAATTAAACCTACTCATTGTATTCGCAAACAACAAGCTGTCTCAAGGGATTGTCTCAAATCCAAAATACCTGAAGACAAATACATTTTCATGACTGTCATTTGTTTGCGTGTCCCCTTATCTCTCTCTCTTTCTCTCTCTCCCTCTCTGTTACCAATTTCCTCTCTCTCAGTTTCTAGTCGGCAACATTCTGCACTTCGCACATTTGAACTTAAATTATAAGAACCATTTTACCCCACCCCGCAACCGCATTGTTTTACTTACTCTTTTTGTTGTTGTTCCAGACAGAAGATAACACATCTAGATAATGTTCCACACAGAAAATAACACATCTAGATAATGTTCCACACAGAAAATAACACATCTAGATAATGTTCCAGACCGAAGATAACACATCTAGATAGATAATGTTTCAGACAGAAGATAACACATCTAGAAACGTTCTAGACAGAAGATAACACATCTAGATAATGTTTCTTGACTGAAACAGAACACAAACAACACGACACCTACGTCACGACAACAAAGTTTTGCAAAGGACAAATAACGAACGAAAACAATTAATACATCACAACGAAACCCCAGATACCACGTGTTACAGACGGCTTGAGTTGAAAGCTACAAACAGGAAATGGGATGCATGGAGCATAGTATGCCAGTTACCAAAAGCAACAAAAACTAGACTAAACACCACCTGGCTAATGTGATTGCACACAGCAAGAATACAAATGATAAAAGTCTACATCTAGACACGGTCAGTGAAGGCAAGACTAGACAATAGCTCAATGACAGCAACAGAACGAAAACAAGCGTACAAACTGCAATAGCTTATCAGGGACAACAAACGACAGACAAAGCAGGAAAAACAATCGTTATACATACAATTGTCACACACACACATAAGCACACACACCCACGCCCACACATATACACGCACGCACGCAAACCCACACCCACACACATAATACATACACACGTATGTAAATATATATATATATATATTTGTGTATGTGTAATAACAAACACATTTATTGAAAACGCATACAGAAATGGAAGTATAAACATAATAATTAAGAGATACAGAAGGAGAGAAGTAAGAGAGACAGAAAGACGAGAGAACTATAGAGAAGAATGTGCGGGGACGCTTACTTAAACGCATGGAAAGTATTCAAAGCATGACGTTTCATACATTATGTAAAGAAGTTAGTCGATTTTCACACTGAATCCTCAATCTGTGAAGCAGGAGACGATGTCAGTAACTTTGATGTTAACCGACCTCTGGTATCCTGGACTATTGAAATGGCTGGCGACTAGACTGCCACAGTTATCAGAAGTGTCATTGATGTTTTGACGTAAGCAAGGACGGAAAATCAAAGAAAATTATTCTGACAAAATTCATCGTGCTGGTTGCAAATAATTGTGTATATTAGGTTAGATGACCTGTAGGTAAACTCCCACTTTTATATAAGAAACAGGGGAAGAAGACTAACGTCTGGTTGGGCAAAACATACTGATCAGACATGTTAGTCAGGGTCAAATAAAACATACTGATCAGACATGTTAGTCAGGGTCAAATAAAACATACTGATCAGACATGTTAGTCAGGGTCAAATAAAACATACTAATCAGACATGTTAGTCAGGGTCAAACACAATATACTGATCAGAAATGTTAGTCAGGGTCAAACAGAATATACTGATCAGACATGTTAATCAGGGTCAAACAAAATATACTGGCCAAGATCCTCACCTCGACTTCCTCGTAGTTGTCCCTGGAAACAAGCTGTTTTCATGACATCCAGGCTTTCGAGATGGGGAAATCGAGATGTTGCCCGTAACAGCGATACAAAGATTAAGCAAAACATAGCAAAATCACCAGGAGGACCCAGGTCCACCTTCATCAGCAGGTTCAGGATGTAAAGAAAGCTACAACTCGCAATGAAACGTCCTTTTCAGGGCGCACAAAAGAGCAAGCCTACTCATTGTGGGCATTTAACAACAACACAATAAGAAGCTGATTTCAGGAAAGACATTGAACGTATTCAGATAATATAGAAACATGTTAAGCAGTCACGCTTGTTTTTCCACTGCAACGTCAAGTGGAAGTCCACCAGTTGAGTTTCATTTCGACTTCTAACAAACAGTTCATGTACGATTCTATCACGTCCGAATGCTAACAAACAATTCATGCAAGATTTCATCCCATCTGAGTGTTAACAAATAGTTCATCCAAGATTATATCACGTCTGAGTGCTAACAAATAGTTCATCCAAGATTCTATCACGTCTGAGTGCTAACAAATAGTTCATCCAAGATTTCATCCCATCTGAGTGTTAACAAATAGTTCATCCAAGATTCTATCACGTCTGAGTGCTAACAAATAGTTCATCCAAGATTCTATCACATCTGAGTGATAACAAAGGTCAATCAGGAAATTCCACATGTTTGGAAGGATTGGAATGAGTGATGCGGTTTTGTGGAACAAGAACTAATGGATAGGCGAGGTGGAACAAGAACTAATGGATAGGCGAGGTACTGGTATCAACAGTAAGAAACAGTTTAACACGGTCAGATGGGCAACGATTATGTAGGGATGAGTGAGCATTGGTGGGAGATATGCATGCCACGGACAGATGTAAGAATAGCTTCCGGATATTCCAATTGAAAACGCCGAGCTTATCTTTGGCCATAAGTAGAAAATCTAGTTTTCTCGCTTTTCCGAAAATAAATCTAATTTTACACTTAAATCCAGTGAGACTTGCACCCTTGACCTATAAGATAACCCCATCGCCTACGATAATTTGCTGTCTCTTAGCCTGAGGCTTACACATTATGTGACTTTTGTTAACTTCATGATCATTTCTTCCGACACTGGAGGAGCTTTAATTGTGCGTTCATGAAGGTCGCTAACAACTATCTACCCTTTCATTCTATACATCACATAATGATAATGTTGCTAGGGTTACAATGCCAACGCCCAACCAAAATCTATATTCTTGCTTTGACTGGGAGCCAGCTCCTCCCTGCGATTGCTTATATGTTCCGTATCATTGAAAGTTTTTGGGCGAATCGTCTTTTCTCATTCTCCCCAAAATCGTCAAACCAAATATTCCTGACAGATCTATGGTTTCGGATTGTGTCTGTCGAACTGAACTCATAAACCGCGGTCCAGACAACATTTCCCACACCTAGTCGAGGATTTCACCTAAATGACGGAATTCAAATTATGCCAAAGTTTATAATAAATCCATACTCCACACAGAAAAATAAAACATACTCACGGTACAAAACACAACAAATCACTGTTAAGAGTGATCATTTCATAGAGATCTGCTCTGAAACCAACTGCATATTTATCTTTGTTTCCCGAACACTCTATTATAGTTGCACTGATAATTTACGCATGCAAGTTCTGCCATGCAGTTAGCCTTAGAATGTGACGTTTCAAAGGGTCTGATCCGCGAATCAGAAGGCCTGATTACAGTTGGCCATACTGTAACAGTTCCCGCCGGAGCAAGGGGAGTTTAGGATGCCTGAACATGTTAAAGCTTAAAGCTACCTGAATGCATGTCAAGGTCACTCACCGTCTCAGCAAAGGAGAACAGAGTTGGGTTAAGGAATGTGGACACGTAGAAACTGACCACTGGCCTTCCGATGTTGGTAGGGGGACATTGATTGACAGACGAAATTGGCAGCGGGGCTTGCTGCGAGAGAATGAGTGACAGGTGTGCAAAGTGTTTCGTCCAATGGGACTGAAGATGACCATCCCCTGAGATCGATTGGTCAAGCTCTGGCCTTGCTTGAGGATATATAACTCGAGACAAAGTTTAGCTCCAGAGGCTGGAGAGAGGGATGGAGAGAGGCTAGAGAGAGAGGCTTATGGAGGAGAGTGGGAGAGAGAGAGAGAGACTGAATGTGGATAGTATGTTTAACTCACCGACTTAGATAGAGGAGCGATTGATAGACGGTTGGACGAATGTTTAGTGATAGAACAGGATCGCTCAAATGGGTCAATGAGTTTTGCATTAATAGATAATCTGAAAGTGTGTTTGTAAGCAAGGATACATTGTGAACGAGTTATGTCGAGATCGCCCGCCTGAGGGGATTTCAGTGAGGAAGAGTATTTGATAAGGTGTGTTGAAGACGCAGTTAAGGCGAAATGTGTGTGATGTAATTGCAAGGCAATAGAACTGGGTTTTAGTTAGTTGGGAATTCCATCAATAGCTAATGTTTACAATTCCTGTTTTAGTAGAATGTTTAGTTAAGATATGTATTATATTGTGTTTGTAATTTCTCTACTCATTCTATGATATGAGTATGATATAATAAATATGCCACCTGTTGTGTGATATGTCATTTACTGAGTATGGTCATGATGATGTGGATGAGTGTGAGAATGTTCTAAGTTAGAATAACGGCCAGGGCAACCAGTGGGGTTTGCTACGATACTTAGTGCATTTAAGAATACATTGGTGGCCAAAGTTATTTTCAGATCAAGTAGAGTTGACGTAACTGGTCGAGTCTCAAAAACCAGTATAAAAAAGTTAAGTGAAGTTATAGGATGTGTTGGTTTTCATTGTGATTTGTTAGTTCGTTCTTTGTCTCCGAAGCAGGCCTTATGATTTTAACGTTCGTGGCGTTTTGTTTGTGTTCGTGTGCGGTCAAAGCTTTGATTGACGTCTGACCACCCATGCAGTCTCATCTTCAATTTATTGATATTTCATCTCCCTATATCTATCTGATATTGTTGAGTGAAATATATGTGGTTATATCTGACGTTGGAACATGTATCTAACGTTTCAATTCTAATTTAATTGAAGTATGTGTTAGTTTCACATTTTTTGTCTTCCAGTCGCACAGAAGGTTATATTTATTAATTTTTGTCATCGTCAAATGTAGGAATATTTGCTTCTGTAATTAATTAAATAAGGATGTCTGCCCTATATGATTGATTGATTGGCATTCTATTGGTCTTGATTGACAGTGAACTTCACGCCTGAGAGGGAGGTCTTAGGCAGTTGCTGCCCTTGCTTTCACCGTGCGCGTTTGGAAATGGGATCTTTTCTACCTCTGGTTACATTAAGGTCAGTTAGATCTGTCCCTTATACTTTGTGCCGGGGTTTCGTTTCGAAGATAGTGTTTGTGATGCACAGGTCGTGATAGACGCACAGCCTCAATAGCCGCTGTCCATTTTTGGAGCAGACGCGTTACTTGGAAGTTGACGATGTCGACCTGAAGCCTTTGGAGCACCTAGTTAATGATTTCGGTTTTGCGAGCATCGTTTATCATCTGGAGGAATTCTGTTTTACCTGTGGTCATGGAGCGTACGGTCCAGCAGCCAATCTTAACTGTAGGCTGATTTGCTATGGGATTAGTTCTGACGTGATCTATCTAGCGCCTGCTTGAGCATATTGATGCAAGTACGGTTGTTGCCAGTCAACTTACCTCCTCCCTCTTTACAGAGCCGGTATATCCAAGGAAGCGACAGTTCGATACCATATTGAATCGTAGTAGGAGTTGTCAGACTGCACTGAGTACAATTTATGATTGGTTAAAGAGGATATAGTCGATCTTCTCCAATAGATGACACTATTTTCTCATATAGTGATTCATGAACTGTTTTGCTCTATATTTTAAAATACGTTTTTAAAAAAAACATTTCAAACGCAGGGACAACAACCCAAACTGAAGAAATATATATATATACATACATTTAAACACTGATAAATACAACGTCTGAAAAACAATATTACATAGAGAACACCAAGAGCCTTACAAAACAGCTGAGGTTTGATAGTTTCTTTGACAAACTTCTTCATATAAACAAGTTATTGCCCATAGAAAGCTATGATAGCCACAACATTAGACGGTTTTATCTTAATAATGTGATGTGCGCTGTATTTAGATTATAGCGATGAATTAAATTCGCTGGACATCAATCTCACTTTTTTTTCCCCATGTTATCTTGGATTAGTGGCAAGAATATTGGTCGAGACGACTGAAGGTAACTCGGAATGCATATACTCTGGTCTTACCTCCCGTGAGACGGGGTCGCTTGAAACTGGCGGGATTCAATCGCCCACCGTCTCCGTGTGAGAGGCAATCACCTTTACGTCTTGACTACAGCGACCCCATGCAGCGAAATCATATATATAATATAAATGTATTATAAGAAAATAGAAGATATATAATTATCTTTTTTTACATTATCATCTCCAAACGCAATAGTGCATGCTGTTACCAACATTCAAGTTTATGTACCAACAGCAGTCAAATGCTAACAAAAACACGCTGATTAAGTCATCCGGTGATACCGCAGCTATTACTAATTCATTATCGGCGACACCATGACGGAACCTATGTGGGACAACACTCTGGCTAAGTAAGAAACGATGCATGCGACAGACTGGGCCACTTTTTATGAATGAAATCGACTGTTCCACCTTACCAGCTTTTCCCAGAAGTCCATCTACAAGGGGTAGACACATGTGGGATTCAGTGGATGTCATAGTCATGAAATTGACCATTACCAAACGATTATCGAATACAGATGGCTCAATAGTTGGTTCCTTCTGCACCGGTCAGACTCCAATTCGTTAGTCAGACTGTCTGGCTGTACATAGCAGCATCCCGAGACGCCTCTGGAGGAGAGCTTACCATGCACTGGACTTCTGTGGCCCAAGACATGTTCCTCAGGAGATGACGTTGGGACCCACAGCTTCGTTGAGGAACGGGCTATCATTATCAAGATAAAATTAATGGCACGGATAAAGGAATGAAAGTGGGGGTGGGGGGGCGGGGCTGATGATGGGTTGGAGGAGTGTGTGGTGTAGTAGTGTAAATCGACCGTGAGCTTGGCCTCTAATCCCAACCTACCGGGTTCGAAATCACTTGGTGTCCAGTTTAACTGAGTATGTTCCAATCCCAACCTACCGGTTATGAAATCACTTTGTGTCCAGTTTATCCTGGCACCTTGGGGATATGTCTCGATATGACCACTTTGTGTCCAGTTTAACTGGGCATGTCGGGGATATGTCTCGGTATGGCCACTTTGTGTCCAGTTTTACTGGGCATATCGGGGATATGTCTGGGTATGACCACTTTGTGTCCAGTTTAATTGGGTATGTCGGGGACATGTCTGGGTATGACCACTTTGTGTCCAGTTTATCTAGGCATGTCGGAGACATGTCTCGGTATGACCACTTTGTGTCCAGTTTAACTGGGCATGTCGGGTATTTGTCTCGGTATGACCACTTTTCCACAGATATGACTGACAAAACAACTGCCTGCAAATCTGCAGTAGTAGAATACTTAACAAACACAAGCACGCATTAATATACTCGTCAAACCGCCCTGATATCAACTGAAAAGACTAAAGTCTGGGATAGAAAGCGCCTGCCTACGTCAATAGAATCCAGAAAGGCAAACATTTAATCACACAAACAGAAACAGAGGAAGGATACACTTGATGTTGATGAGAGACCCTTGAAACAGACCGCAACGTTGATGATGTAAACAGATGTACAATTTTATAGAGCGAACGACGAATATGACTTTAGAACGTATCCAATGTACTTGTTATATTAATGTCAAGAACAGCGACCTTGAGCAACAAATAGCCTTGTACAAGAAATTAAAATCGTTTGTGTAAGCTAAACCAGACAATTAGTAACTAACGACGTGTTTCCACGTACGGACATTTTAAATTCAGAAACTGTCAATCGTTAAAGAAACTATTTGAACAACTATACATTCACATGTCCAATGAATGTTGGAGAGTCTAGACCTTGGAGTGTATAACATATATGACGATTTCCGAGTTTGGTCAAATAGGACAAATAAGTTATAAGTCAAGGGCACAACAGCAGTGAATCCTATTAAGATAATAGGCATTGAAGAGGGAAGATAAACCTGATTCCCAGAATGTATTCCTGAAATCGGATGTGTCGGGCCTAAAGGCGTAGATATCGAAGCTTAATTTGAATCTTAATCGATCGGTTCTTCAACCAGGTGGCTGGCCTTGTTCGGATCCTAACTCTGTTTCCACCTGTTGTGGTGGCGGGCAGCAGATGATCAGTAGCGGAGCAGTATATTCAATATAGGGTGACGAATGTTGTTATTCCTCTCTATCGAGTCTTGTCATCTAATGTGTGACCGACCGCGGGGTCTCTACATTTCCCAAGGATACCACAGATCACTTCTAGAACTCCAGGATTCGTTTTTCTTTCTTGCGATGTTGTCATTGGTGTTTGGAATGGTTTATATGCTGCTACATGTTTTTGACCTGTGACATTCTTTGGATGTGGCTGTTGTAAGGTCCCGATGTCACTGTTGTCTGATAGTCAGTCCTACAAAACGGCGTTCACGTGAGGCGTGCGTTGTCTGTAATTTATATTGTAATGAATATCGAAAATTCGATTCATTAATTTAAATAGACGCATTATAGCAATGCCTCAAATAGAAGTGGCATTGGAGGAGTGGCAATGGATGATCTAAAATATGATACAGTTTGTGTGGCAAGATGTAAGCCATGATTATAGGAGATTGTGACAAACATATACAAAATAAGTCAAGAGTTTTGATTAGACATAAACATAAAGAAAACAAAGACTATGATACTTTTGAAGATCAATTACTGGAGCAGGTACAAAGTTTCTCCTATCTAGGTCACATAAAAACGGACGAAGGCAGATGTGAAAAGGAAATAAAGAAGCTAACGTATGGTCAATATGGCATTCAGCAATACCGACACATACTGGTATTCAGCAGCACCGACACATACTGGCATTTAAACTGATAAATCGATTTTGAAAATAAGAATTGTAAGGTTGTATGTAAACACGTCACTACTTTATGGCGCAGAAATATGGACACCGAACAACAAGTTGGAAAAGAGTATTCAAGTTTTCGAAATGTGGATACTTAGAAGATTGGGTTGCATTTCTCGGAAAGAGAAGAAAACAAATATGGAGGTATTGCAAAAGTTGGGGGTGAAAAAAAAATTAAATGCCAAAATCAGGGTTAGACAGTTGTTTTTTTTTGGTGACAAATAACAAGACCTTATTGAAGACCTAACCCTAACTACAGCGCATGGTAGAAAGCAGTAGTTCAAAAGACAGACGTTTTAAGTGGGTGGATAACATCAGTAGATGGACTGGAAAAAAAGCTTGTCAGATTGCATCATTACTGCAAGATATAGAGTACACTGGATATCCATTGCAACCGGCCGTCGATGTGTATATGACACTTAAACTGAAACAAGTAAAAGCTACACATGGTAAGGATGTGTCTGGTATGAGTTGAAACAGCCTTCACGATTATTCTTGACCTCTGTTCAGAACTACTGTCGATCACTCACACACTCGATCCCACACGCACAAACACACATGCATTACAAACAAAGCAATCATATATGCCTTCCAAAATTCAGAGAAAGAATAGCAGCTGCCCTCAATGACATGATTGTTATATCATCAAATGTATTTAACGTATCTTCAATTTTGAAAATCGTCAAAAAATGTTTGCCAGAAATAAATACCAAGTTTAAATCAAGTTTATGCAAATCAAATTATTTTAAAAAAATCAATCCTCCCTTTAATGTGAGCGTTTAAAAAAATAAAGCAAACGTATCTAAATGTCGTTTTCTTTATTTTCTTGAAGTCAGTGCTGACTGGCGTAGAAGATCGTGTCAAGCTAACAATTAGTACCACCTTTATATTTTCCCTTGTTAAATCTTGTATTTGCAAAATAAGCTTTGCCCTAGTGGAAGGCTCTGTTTTTTTGATAAAAACAAGAATGTATCTACTAGTCCACAGAAACCGAAAGAGGTTACAAACTGTGAGGTCTTAATCCTCCAGGGTGTACGATTCCCAATTCATGGCACTGCGCCCCTACCATCCACACTTACCAAAACCATTCTAAGATTGAACTTATTTTCATTTTCTGTTCTGATTGTTAAGCCTAGAACGTGTATATTTATATGAATCAGTGAGGCAGAAGACGCAACGGCTATAACTGAGAACATCCAGCGACTCATAGCTGGCTGATTGCGTCAGATCAACAAATCATAGCTGACCAAAGGGGGACTATTGAAACTAAGAAAAAGTTTTTCCTACAAACTGTACAGTTTATAGACCATGAACATGAGCAAAAACCGCTCCAAGAAAAACATGAAAGATGTGGTGAGGATTGGATGGGGATCAAAGAAGAATAGCCACAGGGCATAGAATGCGATATCCTGCAAGAAGATCCCTAACAAATTAAGAACGGGAGAATCCAGGTGTAGATCGAATTTGGAAAAATGGGGAGATCCAGATGACTATCTTCGAATGCGGAGCGATCCAAGACACAAAACACCTGTACAACTGTTCAAATATGCAAGAATTATGTGGACCTCTAAAGAGCAAACGAAATTGTTTCCATGGCGACAGATTTCTGGTTCAATGTTTTGTGAGGTTCCGGACACTGAAAGCAAAAAGTAAGTATAGCATACGTCATAGTAAGTTGTTTGATTCACTCAAAAAGAGACTAAGAATTGGTCATTAATAAGACTGTCCGATACTTTTAGCCGTGTCTGCAAATTATTGCCTCGTTATCATTTACAACAAGCATGCGTCTTCTTTACAAATTCGGAGGATTATGCCATTCACATAATTTTGGTTCAGGTTCCTTCACGTTATTAAAAGAATGGTCATGGACATAATCATTCAACCAGACGGACCCTGGGTGCCTTAAACGAGCTATCGTAAAAGTAACCCATAACATTTTTACTTCCTGCTTTTACTTTCCGAAATGAACCGGTACTGTTGATTGATTTATTAAAGGGAAGTCACACTGAGGTAAGGTAAGGTATGCTACTATGCTCAGGTGTGATTTTAATACTTCATACTGTACATTTGTCATCCACGATGCTTTTGCCATATGTCTTGGCTTCGTTCATTCTCAATCTCCCACTACCAAACACTGAAATGGCTTAAGTAGCAGAACGTAGTCCAGAGAACGGAATGCGTTATGTCGTAGTTTACAGCTTGACTGCGATATTTGCACCTTTCTATCCAACACATCCGACTTCAGCAATCATTTTGTGAGTACCGGGTTAGCATTCCCTCTTCGATCCCTTCTCCTTAGCCAGTCTGCCCTGCTGCAGCCTGTTATCCATGATCACCGCTGGGAGGTGTAGACGGGTCTTGACAGTTCTGGTTCGTGGCCCTGACGCTAGCAGTCAGCTATGCATCGCTGACCACTGCAGCTCCTGCGCTGCTCAGCATCTTGATCCCCTTTTGTCATATAATCTTGATCTTCATTTTCTTCTTCCTCTTCTTCTTGTTCTTCTTCTTCCTCTTCTTCTTTTTTTGGCCATACTATCGACATAGTTTTATGTTCATATTTATATTATCATAACTTCTCTCTACTGCCTCTCTCTTTCTCTCTCTCTACATATATATATTTATTTATATATATATACATATATATATATGTATATATATTTCTCCATCTTTAGCTCTCGTTTTACTCTTACTGTCTCTTTCTCTTTCACTGTCTTTGTACTTTTTCTATCTCAATCTCTTTATCTCTTTCTCATTCTGAATGTCTTTCTCTCTTGGTTCTACTCTAACTCTCTCTCTCTCTCTCTCTCTCTCTCTCTCTCTCTCTGACTGTCTCTCTCTCTATATATATATACACACATACACACATTCTCAGCAATATCTAAAACACAGCCAATGCATTTGGTATGTAGATTAATGCTAGCAACACAAATACGAGGTTTGTTGTCAATCAACCTTATCGAATACAGTACAGCATAAATAGGCAGACCACAGATCTAGTGTATAGGTTTTCATATTTGGACCATATTGTTACCGGGGATGCACATTGTGAAGCTGAACTCAGAACTGGTATAGGGGAGACAAAAAAGGCATTGCAGGAGAGACAAAAGCCTCTTACATTTAGTAGCATCAATACCGAGCTGCATAAATAACGACAAAACTGGTAATCCAAAGTCTGCGGAGAAGTGGAAACATAGTAAACAAGCAGAAAACGTGTGACGATCATGGGGCAGAAATTGCCTGCATTATTGACCTGGTTAGTCCTAGACTGCGCCCATCAATCAGAAAGCGATGTAGGAATTCAGATGTAGTTGATGTCGGACGTACTCATCGATGACCACGCATTAGCACAAATGAAGAAAAATAGAACATGAACAACAATATAGACAATGATGTCTACTAGCCTACACTGCCGTCAGGGACAAAGAGTTAAAGATTTCATTGTGATAGGTCTCAGCTTGTTCGGATGTAGAGCCACCATCTTTCTTCCACATTGCCATGCCGTCCCTAACTGTAATCCATTTTTCAAATATATTGCTGGGTAAACTGAACCATGTCGAGACCGAGTTAAAGCTCCATGATTAAGTTGCTAGAGACAAACGCTTTAGGAACTCTACCACTCAGCACGCATGATCATATTTTGTCACACAAACAACTGCATTTGGTGTTACACCAAAACCAGTATTCCATTTGCCACAACTGGTAAAAGCTCATCTAATGCTATATCACACTTCTCGGCGTATTAAAATAATGATACAATCAGAATAACCTCCCCTCACCCCTATAACCCCCCACCCCATCCCCTACTTCTCCCCCCCCCTCCTTCCACCCATGCAAAAAAAAACTAAAAAACAAGGTGCCAAAAGTTTAATGATTTGCAGCGTTTATTTGCAACGTACAAGCATCCATCCACGTCTAAGTATTGTGACGTAAACAACATATTGTAAACAGCATATTGTAAACAACATATCGTTAACAACATATCGTAAATAGTATATCGGGTGTGTTTGTCGGGAGTCATCAGATAGACTAACTACACTCTTATTTGGACAGAACAGCAAAATAGCATTTGCTTTCCTCACGACATTTGTCATCAATTAGATTAGTTATCTTGTATGTGTTATCTTTCTAGTTCCCGACATGGACCTAGAAGTGGTAAAGAATATTGTATTTTGTTATGTACTTATTTAGAATTGTCTGGTGCTTATTTTATTAATTGCACATGAATATTATACATACGAGGCGTGTTCAAATCAAACCAGACCAAACTGCAACAAGTGAACATATACGTATTTATGGATATCGACGTCACTGCTAATGTAAACAGCATATAAAAACCGTAAAGTTCGTAAAATGTCATTATTGCCTTACTCATAGTTTCCTTAACGGACTGTTGAAAACATGACTGGTGTAATACGGAATCCGTTGTTGTTGATCAGCAAGCGATGATTCGGTTTCTAACAGCTGAAGGATGTCGACCAGTTGACATTCATCGCAGAATGGAGGCAGTGCATGGTTACAAAAGTGTGTCAAAGACAACAGTGAAGAACTGGACAACGATGTTTAAAGAAGAACGCGAGTTAGTTAGCTAGTTTTCTTTCCACTTGTGCCGTTTAGCGTCGTGGGGAGCTTGAGTCGTATATCCTGCGGCAAGTGCGTTGCATCGGTCAATGTAAGCCCTTTTCGTTGCACAATCACTCTGTCATCTATCCACCTAACTCGCGGCCACCCCCTTGCCCTGTAGCCACATCTACCAGCATTGTAAGCCAACAGTAGAAGATGAATGGGGGTGGATTCTCATGAGATGACGAAACCAACTTATTTTCTGTCTGGAAATGTATTCGGCACAAGACGTAGTGTCGACCATTCTTCGAATGTCGTCATTCCGCATTATGTCTCTACTGGTAACACCGACAACTTTCCTCAAACACTTCATTTCACAACTCAAAATGCTGCTCTCACACGCCCTTGACAGAGGCCATGTTTGGCACTGGTAGCACAAAATTGGCATAAATACACTGTTTATCAGCTGTTGCTTTGTTGCCAAACTAATGCTCGAGTGTCTAAGCAATGTGGACAACTGATAAGTCACTGCAGATGCTTTCTGGCACCTTGTCTCGAGTTCCCTGTCGATCCTAACGTCTGCCGAAAAAATACTGCCCAAATACTTGAACTCATAGACGCGAGTTAACGCAACAATATGCGGCTGACCTGATCTCAGAAGATCTTTAGTTAACTCGCGTCTTTCTTTAAGTATCGTTGTCCAGATCTTCAGTGTTGTCTTTGACACACTTTGTCACGGTCTGCTGAAGAAACTATGAGTCACAGGATAATGACAGTTTTTAAAACTTGACGGTTGATATGTGCTGTTTACACTAGAACTGACGTCATCATGCGCATCGTACGTAAGTTCACTTGTTGCAGTTTGGTCCGGTTTCATCTGAACACACCTCGCAAGACATAGAGATCAATCTTATACGATACTAAAAGGCAAAATTCAAAAGAGAAAAAAAGAAGCGATCATCCATAAAATAAATACATCGGACAGACATGCAAAGTCATAGGGATGGAGACATATACTAAGCTAAAGAGGACAAAGAGCAAAGGTCAGTGGCGTGACTTGACGCGACGACTTCAACACAAGTTATCGTACTAACATGGTGATGATCATGTCACAGACTGCTGCGTGATCTTTTAGAAAATCTATGTTATAAATTAACTCGAAACTGTTCGTTAAAGTATATGTCACTAGCTAGCCAGAAATAGTTTGAACAAATATATTTGACAACTAATAGATGATACATGTATCTATGGTTTGCGATAACCATTAGCGGCTCTATAAATATATATAATCATATTGATGAAAGTTGGTCTTGAAAATCTATGTTAGCACAGAGGAACGAGTATTTTAATGGAAGTATCAGTTATAACGACAGGGTGTGCCACTTTAACGGTACTTGTGACAGGCGCTTGGATATGGCACATACGAATAAACGTTTGTGATCAGCTGTCTCAAAATGACGGCGTATGTGAAAGGGAATCGGATATAGCCCAATAAAACATTTGTGATCAGATCGTAAGAATTGCGACTTGACGGTGTATGTGAAAAGTACTTAGATATAACTAAATAAAACATTTGTGATCGGCTGATGAGGTACACTATACGATTTATGTGAAAGGTACTTAGATATAGCCCAATACAACATTTGTGATCGGCTGATGAGGTGGACCAGAAGGTGTATGTGAAAGGTACTTGGAAAGAGCCCAATCCAACATTTGTGATCGGCTGATGAGGTGGACTAGACGGTGTATGTGAAAGGTACTTAGATATAGCTAAATAAAACATTCGTGATCGGCTGATGAGAAGTGCGACTTGACGGTGTATGTGAAAGGTACTTGGAAATAGCCCAATAAAACATTTGTGATCGGCTGATGAGGTGGACTAGACGGTGTATGTGAAAGGTACTTGGATAGAGCCCAATAAAACATTTGTGATCGGCTGATGAGATGGACTAGATGGTGTATGTGAAAGGCATTTGTACATGACCACATATAATTTCCGTGGCCAGCTCTATAGAAAAGCTTCTTGAAAATATATATGATCAAATAACATGTCATGTGTTTTAAATACGCATGTCACTAGCTGATAAAAATGGGTAATTTGTATTTGTGTTATTTGCGAGCAATTATAGCTGTTGACAGTTCTTGTAATATTACAAATGATTTATTAAACGAGGATCTAGAAATTATATCTTTCAGCTGTCAGGAATTTTTGTAAATGTTTATTACAGCGATTAGGACATGGTTCTTTGCCGTTAATGTTACATATTGCTTGAATTGGCTACTGGTAATCTTTGTCATTACATAGATTGAAGTGACTCTTTTATATATATGTGACAGTCTGCCGGACGAAGTTATGTAATGCCATTATTAGAAGTTAGATAGAAAAAGGTTTTGAAAAATATGTGTCGTCAATTAGCTAGGAATGATTCAAGAAAATCACAAGTTAAACAGAAACTGTTTTAATGTATTTGTGTGACTAGCTGCTGGACGAAACTTGTAACTATCAATTTTTCACCCATGTTGGAGACGATTCCTAAAATATGTCCAATAGTTTAAGAAGAAGTGCTGCATGGAAGTATACGTTAGCAGTTATAGCTATAAGTTGTTTAAAAAAATGTCCGTTCAAGTATCATGATCTCGTACTTGGCAACCTAATTCTGATTGCTGTTGTTCTTGAACATCTTCGATATACATTCTTGGAGATATATGTTACATCAACCGTTCGCTATTATTAAAGTAGAACATAGTTCTTGATAGCTTGTGCTTACTGTTTCTGGAAGGCTGGATTGACATTGAGAGAAGAAACAAACAGAGAAATGTTGTAATCGCTGCAGATTTGACATAGATATGGCTCCCAGACACCATGCCAAGAAAAATCTAAAATATTCCGGTCACGGAAAGAGACATGAAGGTCTGGAGATAGGACATAATTGATGGCATGGTTACTGGAAAGAGGACAAATAGTCTGCCCAAAGTAAGATGCTATTAGAACATTACATACAAACAAGGGATGGCATTCATGACGCCAACCGAGTTCTACTAAACCGAGACGCATACACAGTTACCCGGATAGAGACTACGTTCTGGATAGAATATGACACATGACAATGGATGAATTGGCCACAGCTAGTTACATGTATATTTTTGGATTGAGTTGTTTCTTAGATACCACGGCAAGCAGTTAGTTGCAAGTAGTTATTGTACTTGAAGAGTTGTTTCCAGGATAGCTCAGTGAGGGACAGAGACAAGAATAAGCCCCCTGCCATACTGCAAGTATGCAGTATGAGGAGATTAACAGTTCGGGCTAAAGCAACTTGGACATAAGACTGTCCAATTCACAATTTTTCGCACCTGGCTTTCAGTTATTGCAAAAATATGATAAGTATTGCCGTTTGTGTGCTTTGAAAAAACGTTCTACGACCTGCAGCAGAGATCATTTAATGTGCCCTCTCCGCGACGAAGATTGGCTGTAATGGTTTTCTATTGCAATTAATCTCGTGCTCCGATGGTGCAATCGAACACGATCCCGGTCTACATACGAACGCCAAAGTCGGACAAGTTGTTGCATCCCGTCAACTATTTACGCACAGCTGCATGCACTTAGTCGTCATAAGCGTAACGGTGTCCCTAAACTGTTCGTTTAGCGTCGTGGAGAGGCAGACGTCATAAGGTGCCAGATCCGGGCTAAACGATGGATGCAATAACGTGTCGCTACTTGAAGATTGCAAAACACTGCCCTTTGTATAGAAAATATTCGTACACGATACTTGAATATTGTAGGACACTGCTCTTTGTATAGAACATATTCGTACACGCTACTTGAATATTGTAGGACACTGTAATATGTATAGAAAATATTCGTACACGATACTTGAATATTGTAGAACACTGCTCTTTGTTTAGAAAATATTCGAACACGCTACTTGAAGATTGCAGAACACTGCTCTTTGTATAGACAATATTCGTACACGCTACTTGAATATTGTAGAACACTGCTCTTTGTATAGACAATATTCGTACACGCTACTTGAAGATTGCATAACACTGTTCTTTGTATAGAACATATTCGTACACGCTACTTGAATATTGTAGGACACTGTAATATGTATAGAAAATATTCGTACACGATACTTGAATATTGTAGAACACTGCTCTTTGTTTAGAAAATATTCGAACACGCTACTTGAAGATTGCAGAACACTGCTCTTTGTATAGACAATATTCGTACACGCTACTTGAATATTGTAGAACACTGCTCTTTGTATAGACAATATTCGTACACGCTACTTGAAGATTGCATAACACTGTTCTTTGTATAGAAAATATTCGTACACGCTACTTGAATATTGTAGGACACGGCTCTTTGTATAGAACATATTCGTACATGCTACTTGAATATTGTAGGACACTGTTATATGTATAGAAAATATTCGTACACGATACTTGAATATTGTAGAACACTGCTCTTTGTATAGACAATATTCGTACACGCTACTTGAAGATTGCAAAACACTGCTCTTTGTATAGACAATATTCGTACACGCTACTTGAAGATTGCAGAAGACTGCTCTTTGTATAGACAATATTCGTACACGCTACTTGAAGATTGTAGAACACTGCTCGTTGTATAGAAAATATTCGTACACGCTACTTGAAAATTGTAGGACACTGCTCTTTGTATAGAAAATATTCGTACACGCTACTTGAATATTGTAGAACACTGCTCTTTGTATAGACAATATTCGTACACGCTACTTTAAGATTGCAGAACACTGCTCTTTGTATAGACAATATTCGTACACGCTACTTGAATATTGTAGAACACTGCTCTTTGTATAGACAATATTCGAACACGCTACTTGAAGATTGCAGAACACTGCTCTTGGTATAGACAATATTCGTACACACTACTTGAATATTGTAGAACACTGCTCTTTGTATAGACAATATTTGTACACGCTACTTGAAGATTGCAGAACACTGCTCTTTGTATAGACACTATTCGTACACGCTACTTGAATATTGTAGAACACTGCTCTTTGTATAGACAATATTCGAACACGCTACTTGAAGATTGCAGAACACTGCTCTTGGTATAGACAATATTCGTACACACTACTTGAATATTGTAGAACACTGCTCTTTGTATAGACAATATTTGTACACGCTACTTGAAGATTGCAGAACACTGCTCTTTGTATAGACACTATTCGTACACGCTACTTGAATATTGTAGAACACTGCTCTTTGTAAAGACAATAGTCGTTCACGCTACTTGAAGATTGCAAAACACTGCTCTTTGTATAGACAATATTCGTACACGCTACTTGAAGATTGCAGAACACTGCTCTTTGTATAGACAATATTCGTACACGCTTCTTGAAGATTGCAAAACACTGCTCTTTGTATAGACAATATTCGTACACGCTACTTGAAGATTGCAGAACACTGCTCTTTGTATAGACAATATTCGTACACGCTACTTGAAGATTGTAGAACACTGCTCTTTGTATAGAAAATATTCGTACACGCTACTTAAATATTGTAGAACATTGCTCTTTGTATAGACAATATTCGTACACGCTACTTGAAGATTGCAGAACACTGCTCTTTGTATAGACAATATTCGTACACGCTACTTGAACATTGCAGAACACTGCTCTTTGTATAGACAATATTCGTACACGCTACTTGAAGATTGCAGAACACTGCTCTTTGTATAGACAATATTCGTACACGCTACTTGAAGATTGCAGAACACTGCTCTTTGTATAGACAATATTCGTACACGCTACTTGAAGATTGTAGAACACTGCTCTTTGTATAGAAAATATTCGTACACGCTACTTAAATATTGTAGAACATTGCTCTTTGTATAGACAATATTCGTACACGCTACTTGAAGATTGCAGAACACTGCTCTTTGTATAGACAATATTCGTACACGCTACTTGAACATTGCAGAACACTGCTCTTTGTATAGACAATATTCGTACACGCTCTTGAAGATTGCATAGCACTGTTCTTTGTATAGACAATATTCGTACACGCTACTTGAATATTGCAGAACACTGCTCTTTGAATAGACAATATTCGTACACGCTACTTGAAGATTGCAGAACACTGCTCTTTGTATAGACAATATTCGTACTCGCTACTTGAAGATTGCAGAACACTTCTCTTTGTATAGACAATATTCGTACACGCTACTTGAAGATTGCAGAACACTGCTCTTTGTATAGACAATATTCGTACACGCTACTTGGAGATTGCAGAACACTGCTCTTTGTATAGACAATATTCGTACACGCTACTTGAAGATTGCAGAACACTGCTCTTTGTATAGACAATATTCGTACACGCTACTTTAAGATTGCAGAACACTGCTCTTTGTATAGACAATATTCGTACACGCTACTTGAAGATTGCAGAACACTGCTCTTTGTATAGACAATATTCGTACACGCTACTTGAAGATTGCAGAACACTTCTCTTTGTATAGACAATATTCGTACACGCTACTTGAAGATTGCAGAACACTGCTCTGTGTATAGACAATATTCGTACACGCTACTTGAAGATTGCAGAACACTGCTCTTTGTATAGACAATATTCGTACACGCTACTTTAAAATTGCAGAATACTGCTCTTTGTATAGACAATATTCGTACACGCTACTCGAAGATTGTAGGACACTCCTCTTTGTATAGACAATATTCGTACACGCTTCTTTAAGATTGCAGAACACTGCTCTTTGTATAGACAATATTCGTACACGCTACTTGAAGATTGCAGAACACTGCTCTTTGTATAGACAATATTCGTACACGCTACTTGAAGATTGCAGAACACTTCTCTTTGTATAGACAATATTCGTACACGCTACTTGAAGATTGCAGAACACTGCTCTTTGTATAGACAATATTCGTACACGCTACTTGAAGATTGCAGAACACTGCTCTGTGTATAGACAATATTCGTACACGCTACTTGAAGATTGCAGAACACTGCTCTTTGTATAGACAATATTCGTACACGCTACTTTAAAATTGCAGAATACTGCTCTTTGTATAGACAATATTCGTACACGCTA
This sequence comes from Ariolimax columbianus, assembly GCA_036924085.1. Classification (NCBI taxonomy): domain Eukaryota; kingdom Metazoa; phylum Mollusca; class Gastropoda; order Stylommatophora; family Arionidae; genus Ariolimax; species Ariolimax columbianus. Next base: position 101,126,677 of record JAVGWX010000003.1, read on the forward strand.
CTCGAAGATTGTAGGACACTCCTCTTTGTATAGACAATATTCGTACACGCTACTTTAAGATTGCAGAACACTGCTCTTTGTATAGACAATATTCGTACACGCTACTTGAATATTGCAGAACACTGCTCTTTGTATAGACAATATTCGTACACGCTACTTGAAGATTGTAGGTCACTGATCGTTATGATTGATGCTGCTGTTTATTTCCACAAATTGAAACTTTTACATATGGAGAGACAGAAAGGAGCATTAATTTGTTGTTATTAACGTAATATGCCATATTAAGGTTACCTTTTGTACCCCTCACTGTAGTTAAGAAAAATATGTCGTTGCATGCAATAGATATATTATTTTCTGTTACTTTTGTTTATTTTAAATGACGACACTTAACCTATGTGAACCGGTGCAAGATAACCTAATATCCGTGTTGCGAAGCCCCCCTTGTTATTTTCTCACAGATCAAACCGCAGCCAGTGTTAAAATGAATGAATTAAATCATTCCCACATCAATGGCAACGCATGTATTCAAGGTCACGCGTGCAGGAATACACGTAATGAACCAATTACATGCTTTATGTTTGGCTCAAAGCTTTGAGAAAAATTGCGTTGCTCTGTTTCGGAATATGGCTACTGTATATTAAATAATCGATTCTGTGGAATGTTAAAGATGGCTGAAAAAAAAGTGCAAACAATTACCTTTCCTGTGCATTAACAATGAATTGTTTCTATGTGAGTGAACCGTAGTAGTTTGAGAATTAACAGACGTCTCTCGCTTAGTCTTATGACTTTGATGCTCGCAATACGTTAACCTTTAACTTTCTATTAGTTCGGTTGGCAAGTCTAACAATCATAGTTTAACATGTTTGACAAGTTGAGAATCAAAGTTTAAGAGATAACACTTTTCGTCGATTCATAAAAGATTAGCGATGTTATTGACATCTGTTGGTTGTCAGAATTAATCACGTGTCATCTGTTCTGCTTCTTCTTACCTCCTTAACGCCTCATATAGAGCAGTGTCGTTACCGCAGATGGCGACATTCAGACGCCTGTCATGAACACCTGCAAGAGCTATTTTATCAAGAGGCAAGAAAACATAAAGGAAAAGAAAATATGTAAAGTTGATCAAAATTAAAATTTAATTAAAATACAAAATTGGTAGCGTCAGATGCCGCAATGGAACGAAAACACACATGAAGCCTACGTTACGACCAATAGGCCTTCATGAGTACCAGCAAAAAAACAACAATGCTGAACTATCAAATCATAGAAGAAGGGAGGAATACGTGTATGGAGATGTCAGCATATAATGAACAGATGGTGTCTCTCTGTCTTTCGCCTTCTATCACCGAGGGGTGTATAGGTCATCAACCTACCCTCGCCAAGCAGCTCTGTCCTGTGCAATCTTTTCCATTTCCTTCAAGCTTTTTCCTGTTTTCTTTACTTCCACCTCCATACCTCGCTTCTATGAATTCCTTGGTCTGCCTATGGCTCTCCCTTCCTGGGGGTTCCATGACACGGATTGCTTTGTGATACTAGTCTGTAGATTTTTTAATGTATGACCCATCCATTTCCACTTTCTTCCTAAGATGTCCTGTTCCAATTCATCTTGTCCCGCTCTCTCAAACAATCCGTCGTTTCGAAATTTGTCAAACCATTTTATACCAAAAATCATTTGTATGCATATGCTGACAAAACCCTGCAGTCTCCTGTCATTGCCTTTGGTCATCCTCCAGACATATGCTGACAAAACCCTGCAGTCTCCTGTCATTGCCTTTGGTCATCCTCCAGACATATGCTGACAAAACCCTACAGTCTCCTGTCATTGCCTTTGGTCATCCTCCAGACATATGCTGACAAAACCCTACAGTCCCCTGTCATTGCCTTTGGTCATCTTCCAGACATATGCTGACAAAACCCTACAGTCTCCTGTCATTGCCTTTGGTCGTCCTTCAGGTTTCCGCTCCATACAGCAGGGCTGGTATCACATTTGAATTGAAAATCCTTATTTTTGTCTTCCTTCTTATTTTCTTGGAGTTCTACATGGGTTTCACCATTCCGAATGCAATTCTTGCTATATATGTGTTTTTTTTATATCCTCGTCTGTCCCTCCTTCCTTGTTGATGATACTTTCTAGGTATGTAAATACGTCTACCTCTTCCAGTGGCGTTCCTCTCAGTCAGATTGGTTCTGTGTTTGTTGCATTGATTATAATTATTTTTTGTCTTTTCCTCATGGATCTTCAAACCGACTTGTTTAGAGGTATAATCCAGTCTATCTAGTTTCCTTTGAATTTGGCTTTGGCTGTGGGACAGAATGGCTATATCTCCCGCAAAATCCAGGTCCTTCAGCTATTTATTCCACAGTATTCCATTTCTCTCATTTATTGTTACTTTCATGATCTAGTCCACTGCCAGAATGAACAGAAAAGGCAATTGTAGGCAACCTTGTCGTACCCCTGATTTAATTTTGAATGGCTCTGTGCAGAAAAATGGTGTATTATCTGATATCACGTCTCACATCACGACTTATCTGGTCGGCGGCTCGACTCAAAAAGGAGAGGGTCAACGTTTCTTTCGGGACACCTTTTATTCACTAGATGGCATCATATTTTGTTCTAATCTACTGTTTAATGCCATAAAGTATATTGTCTGTAAAGCCAAACAAAATGATTTGGGAGATGCGAGAGAAGTGAAATGGAGCTATGTGTCGATTTTCTCCAATTGAGGTATTTATGACTCTATATTCCCTCCACGATAAATATAAAAAAATTGAATCAAAGAAAAGAAAACACACGTGGGTTAAATATTTTTCTGTATGCTACAATACTGTCAATGGGAAATAATTCACACTAAACTCTATTTAATATTGCAATGCAGATCAGATCATCAAAAGTAACAATTATTAGTTAAAAAGTAAAAAAAAAATAAAAATTAAAGAAAGGTTTAGTACTTACTTTACAGTAAGAGCTTTTCTGGTCTTTTTTTGTGTGAACAATTTTGAATCAGAATACGTTCTCACAATAGCAGTACAACATCAATGATGTGCTGTAATAGATTTCAATTCACAGCTTCATTGTTTATTGACGCTTAGTTCAACTCTTGTCCACGACAGCAGACGTCTGTCTAGTTCTCGCCAAGTATGTCACACTCTATGTAGCTAAATCATTTCCCAAGTGTTAAGAACCCTGTGAACCTCCGAATATGATCGAAGTGGTCAGCGGATAACAGTGCCTATTTAGACACTGAAGTTCTAGTCTTGAGACTATTGACTGTCTTGTGCTAAATTATCGAAATGGAAAGATTGTGTCTGTGTGGACTCAGTCTCTTGCATGTAGATCTCCATTGGTGATAAGCAATTTCATCGTGTTCTGAACCCCTAAAATATGGCTCATCGTGGAAACTTGTTGGACAGGTTGATATTTGAATAAAGGGGGAACATGCTTGGTGGGTATTTGCTGAAGAGTATGCTCCGAACAGAGTTTAAGAGTTTGTCTGATGAAATGCATGATTGTTAAACAATAAACAACAACTTGATTGCAAATATCTTGTTGGAAATAGTTCGGGCTGAGGTTTGGGGTCATACCTTTCAATTCCTTTTTGAGTTGGAAATTCGATTAAGCTACATCCAATGTCAATGTCTACATTATGATTAGTTCAATCGTTTTAAAAACGCACTTCCCCATTATCTTTATGTTTTTTTTTAAATTTTCTCAGCTGCTCCTTTTTAATATCTTATATATGATTCCCAAAATAAGATATTCCTTGTTTAAGATTACACTTTTCAATAGTATCTTTATGCTTCAATTGTATAGGTGAGATCAATAAAACATGTGAAGCCGCACTTAAAACAAATTGAAAGATTGTTTGATGATCCCTTTTTATTTATTTTAATCTTGTTCTTTCCTTTTTATTTTTATTTTTTGTTGTTGTTGGTTTTGTTTGTTTTCGTCACATTGCCATTTCTGACCTTACTTATGTAGGCTGTTTTACACTTTTCAAAAACATTTTGGAGAAATGTCTTTTTGAAAAAATTCCTACTGGGAAATCTATCACTGCTCTACCTCTCTGACGTTACTCCTCTCTTTGTGATCTCGTGTTTCTCTCGTAAAATATATTTGTAGGCCGTTTCATTCTCATTTTCTCTTGGCTTTCTATCTGCCTCGAATTTATGCTTCAGTCCACCCAAATCAATCCAAGTATAATTTTCGACTTTCTAATGCCTCAATATACAATTAGTTGACGTGTGCTCAGATTATGTTAATTGGCATATAGTTATTTTGTTCAATGCTGTTCCCTGAACAAATCATTAAACCGACTGATAATGTATCCACTATCTAGCTCTCACCTGCTCATTAGGTTAATTGATATTTCTGTCGGGGAGACGTATACGGACGAGAACAAATAAGCATTTGAGCTTTTACTGCCTACAATTATAAGTCACATACACGACTCTGTCAAAGTAGTATCAGTGATAACAGGAGTCGGAAAAAATATGTGCTAGTCAATCAAACTGTACACATTGAAAGAAACAACATCAGATGAACAGTTTCGCTTCTCGTACCCATCCCCAGTGCACTCTTTCTCGTCCTCCATGTCGCCTATCCCATCCACTCCTCACCCGCGCTTCATACTCGGGAAAAAAATCGTAGGGGTCCCGTCTAGGATCTGAACAACTGGCCTGTTGCATCCTAGGCGAGAATATCACCTGTATACCGCCGTACCAATTGGAAATCAAGTTTCGAATGGAAGTATCTAGTGTTGGTTTGTTTGAAATACGCAGACAGATAGAAAACTAAAATTATTTCACTTTATTAGTTTTAAAAAAAAGAGAAGCACTTTTTGACCTTTTACGACCGATAAATAATAAAACCGGAGCTGTCTCCCGATCAGATCTGTCCATTAATTTGTTTTGTCGAGGAAATCCTAAAATGACGCCAAAATAGAAAGGATGTATTAATCGGGTTTCGAACAAGAAAATGGGAAGAAAAATGTTAGGTCTCGACCGGATTTACTTTCTGGACTTCTCTCAACATAAGCGAGAATCATTTAATTCGATTAGCCAATCTAACCACCCTCTCAAATTCGGGATATACATAGTGACGAACGAGAAATAATAGTATGTTATTAATGGTAGTAGCAGTAGCCGGTGTAGTAGTAGTAGTAGTAGTAGTAGTAGTATTAGTAATAGTAGTAGTATTAGTAGTAGTAGTCGTAATAATAGTAGTAGTAGTAGTAGTAGTATAGTAGTAGTAGTAGTAGTAGTAGTAGTAGTTGTAGTAGTAGTAGTAGTTGTTGTAATACTAAAAAGCAAAAGCAGTAGTAGTTGTAATAGTAGCAATACACTGGGATATGCTGTAGAAAATTCAATGCCGAAGCTAGAGCCCAGTAACCACCAGCTGAAACCCGTATAGATCACAAGGAACATACAGAAAAGCAAGTAGTCATTCCCACAGACTCTCTCACAGTATTAACGGCTCTCAAGAACCAGCACACAAATGAACTCGGCGCTCTATCTGACTCACTCGAACGCCTGTCCCAGTGCTTCATTAAAAGGATAGACCAGTTAATGGCGGCGTACTGAACATTTCAGGCAACTATGAGGTAAACAGACTCCGCAGAGAAGGAGGAACACTGCAGCAACAGGATGCAGCAACCACATACGGTGAGACAAAAGAAGTAGCCACATACGGTGAGACAAAAGTAGTAGCCACATACGATGAGACAAAAGCAGCAACCACATACGATGAGACAAAAGCATTAGCCACATACGATGAGACAAAAGCATTAGCCACATACAATGAGACAAAAGCATTAGCCACATACGATGAGACAAAAGCAGCAACCACATACGATGAGACAAAAGCAGTAGCCACATTCGATGAAACAAAAGAAGTAGCCACATACGATGAGACAAAAGCAGTAGCCACATACGATGCGTCAAAAGCAGTGGCCACATACGATGAGACAAAAGCAGTAGCCACATACGATGAAACAAAAGCAGTAGCCACATACGATGCTGAGATAAAAGCAGTAGCCACATACGATGAGACAAAAGCAGTAGCCACATACGATGAGACAAAAGCAGCCATCAGGGCTACATACAGAGCAATAATGAAAAAAAGACCGCACTTGTCACATTTTAAAACGATGCCTACGACCAACTCGTCAAGCGAGATAAGCTCATCATTCGACCACTCACAGGATACAGCAGACCTGAGATGTCATATCAATAAGTTCAAGATTGGTACTACGGATCTTTGTACCTGCTACACAACTCGCATTGCAGCAGAAAGTACTTTGAACCCCTATTCATCGTTTACTGACAAAAGAAGGAACATTTGACAACAGCCAGTGGCCGTCCACGAGAATCTGAACGGAAGTGAACGAATCTCAAATCGAAGGCTGCCCTAATTAGGGTAATTTAAATCGAGGATATTATGACGAAGAAGGAGAAAGAACATAGTAGCATTATGAGTAGTATTAATATTAGCAGTAATAGGAGTAGTTGTTGCATTAGTAGTTTTAGTAGTAGTAGTAGTAGTAGTAGTAATAGTAGCATTACCATAAGTAGTAGTAGCATTAGCAGCAGTAGTAGTAATAATAGTAGCAGTAGTGATAGTATGAGTAGTGGTACTAATGGGATTAGTCGTAGCAAAAGTAGTAGTAGAAGTATTAGAAAGAATAATTGTAGTTGTAGTAGTAGCAATAGTAGTAGTGTTAGTAGTAGTGATAGAACTAGTAGTAGTATTAGCAGAAGTAGTAGTAGTACAAGTAGCATTTGCCGTAGTAGTATATAGTACAATAGTAGTAGTAAAAGTAGTAGTACTATTACTAGTAGTAGCAATATTACCATTAGAAGTAGTAGTAGTAGAAGTATAAGTAATAGCTTTAGATGTAGTAGTAGTAGTAGTAGTAATAATAGTAGTAATAGAGGCAATTGCAAAAATAGTTGTCTTAGCAGTAATACTAGTAGTAGTGGTGGTAATAGTCGCATTTGCAGTAGTAGCAGTAGCAGTAATAGTGAAATTATCAGCAGTAGTAATAGTCTAGTTGTAGTAGTAATAATAGTATTAATTACATAAATCGTAGTACTAGCTTTAATAGTAATAGTATTAATAGTTATAGTATGAGTCGTAGTAAAAATGGGATTAGTCATAGTGGAAGTATTAGTAGAAGTAGTAGACATAGTAATAGTAGTAGTAGTAGTTATAATAGTAGCAGTATTAGCATTAGAAGTAGCAGTAGAAGTAGTCGTAATAATTTTACATGCAGTGTTAGTAGGAGTAGTAGAAGTTGTAGTAGTAGACATTGTAGAAATAGTATTATTATTAGTAGCAGTAGAAGTAGTAGTTGGAATAATAGTAGTAGTGGTAGTAGTAGTAGTAGAAGTTGTAGTAGTTGTAGTATTAGTAGTAGTATTAGTAGTATTATAAGTTGTAGGTGTAGTAGTAGTATAAGTTGTAGTGGTAGTACTATTAGTAGTAGTAAAAGTTGTAGTAGTAGTAGTAGAAATTGTAGTAGTATTAGTTGTAGGAGAATTATTAGTAGTAGAAGTTGTAGTAGCAGTAGTAGTAGAAGTTGTACCAGTAACACGCGCTGGAATTCGATATGACAGTACGTAAAAAAGGAGAATCAAATATTACAAGACAATCTCTGTTGTAGAAGCAGCAGTACAAAAAATTAGAACACAACACAAACGGAGAAATGAACCCGAGATCGCAAACAAAACACAGATGACGTTGACAAAGCTGGAACGGATGTCAAAGGCATGAGGGTATGGTGTGTTTTTGTTGACGACCTGCTCTCCGCAGAGTTTTGATTGACTGATTTTAGTATACAAGACATTCCTGGAGGTTGCTGTGCTTGAAAAAAAAAAGTCAACTCTCGTAAAAGGCGGCAACAGTTTTTTGTACACGAGTATAGCAATTTCAAAATGAGGAACCATTTTTACTGGAACTGTCACTCGAGTACATGCTTTCTCTAAATACAAAAAACAGTTTTAGTAGATATCTTATGCTTCAGGTGTAACGTAAAGGAGAGCTATCATCATATATTTGATAACTAATCTGCTGAAAACTGATGTGTCGGACCGAAAGGTGCAAATATCGAAGTCAAGCTGAAAACCAGCAACACAACGCATTCCTTTCTGTGGACTGCATCCTGCTACTTGCATAGCACTGTTTAAGACTTGGTAGCCGGGGATTGAGAACGAACGAAGAAGAAGATAACTAATGCGTCGTTTTCGGGAATATATTGTTACAACTACATATTTCCACAAATATAAAAAGGAATGAAAACTAATACCCAATTACAAATCTTCAACTCCAAAGTAAAATATGTTAATTACATGGCTCTGAAACATGGAGGGCAACACAGGTACTTTTGATAAAAAAAATACAATCTTTCGTAAATGGTTGCTTGCGTAGAATGCAATGGTGGAAATGATACGATAAGATTTCAAATGTGGAAAGACCACACATTTCGGAAACCAGCTGATATCATTTTAAAAAAAACTATCCCTGTTCTGGAATCCACAGGGCTTGAGGAAAAGCGGAAACCAAGATATTCATGGAAGAGTGAGATGGATGCCAATATCAGGACGGTAAACAAAACAGGGAAAGAACTGATTAGGGGGATTCATGATAGAAAGACTTGACGTACATTTGTTGACGTTCTATGCTTGCATGAAATGGTAAGGCCTTTGAATAATTGATTAATTAATTGATTTTCAAACATGATGTAAGGGGACGGCGTGGCCTATTGGTTAAGTGGCACGGCTCACAACCAGAAGGTGCTGGGTTCGATCCCCATCACAGCACCGGCCGTTACCCCGGGGAAGCAAACCCTTAGAAAATGCAGGAGGAAGCAGACCCTTACATAAAATGCATGCTGAAGTCGGATGCACTGGGCCGACAGGCGCAAAATAAAAACCACAGTGTAACGCACACACGCCTTGGGGAATAGATAAATAAGGCGAACGCAAAAAAAAAACCAAAAAAAAAAACATGATGTAAAATGCTGTAAATTTATACTATGCTACATACAGTTTATCATTAGAGTACTTTGAAAGAGAACTCGCTAAGTGGGTCGGCTAAAGTGGTCGCTAAATGTTTTGCACGAAAGATAAAAGAGACACAAAATGTAGTAGAACCCTATCAGACTTAGTACGTCAAAAGCTGCGTGGTGACGTCAGAAGCCTCAGACAGGCTCCCATGTTTAAAATGAAACAGATGCGCTTGTTTAAGAGTGAACTGCGAAGAAGAATACTTTCCAACAACTGACAACAATTGACAAAATCATCACTCAATCAAATCAATCAACATCTTTGAACTTATTGCGTAGCCAAGGCATTCAATAAACATTGAATACTTTCCGACAACTGGTGCAATTGAAAAAATCACCACTCAAACAAATCAATCAACATCTTTGAAATGTTTGCGTAGTATTGGCATTCAATAAACATTCACCAAGTATGTATATCTTGTGTCATCGGCTTTAGCTTTTGACAAGAACTTTCTTCTTTCAAGTTCGCCACAAACTCCCTTCTCCATATGTGCATACATCTTCTCCTTCTCATTTTATTATGTGGATTCCTTAATAGGAGCTGTATAGCAATACGATGCGTGTTCAAATGGAACCGGACCAAAACGCAACAAGTGAACATACGTACGATGTGCATGACGACGACACATACCAAACATCAAGTTCGCAAAATGTCATTATCTTCCGACTCATATTTTTTTCACCAGACCGTTGAAAAAATGGCGGGTGTGATAAGGAATCTGTCCAGAGTTCATCAGCGAGCGATAATTCGGTTTCTAACAGCTGAATGATGTCGACCAGTTGGTATTCATCGCAGAATGAAGGTAGTGTTTGGTGACAAAAGTGTGTCGAAGACAAAAGCGAAGAACTGAACAACGATGTTTAAAGAAGGATGTAAATTATCGCAACAATATGCAACTGACCTGTTTTCTGGAGATCTTTCGTTAACTCAGGTACTTCTTTAAGTATCGCTATTCAGTTCTTCACTGTTGTCTTTGACACACTTTTGTCCCCATACACTGCCTACATTCTACTATGAATGTCAACTGGTCGACATCCTTCAGCTGTTGGAAACCTAATCACCGCTCGCTGATGAACTCTGGACGGATTCTGTATCACACACCCACCATGTTTTCAACGGTCTGCTGAGGAAACTATGAGTGAGTCGCACGATAATGACATTAAGTGTGAGACCTACCACTTCCCTTCGCGACATCAGTGGAAGGATTCACAAGCAAGTAAGAAAGTAGTGTGCAATAATAGTGTGCACTGTATGTCTGCTATACGTGATGAATTATGTGGGCCTAGCTTTAAGATAAATCTGTTGGATTATTGACGTAAGAGTTGATTATACTTTCTATGATAACATGGTCCAAATTGAAATAAGTGTTGAGGATATAGAGAATTGAATTCAAAAACAAAAAAAAAGACGCACCAGCAACTGGGACATCCAAGTATCCACTACACAGACATTAATAAACACGCTGATCATCTCTACGTTTTGTTATCAATGTCAAACTTGAGCCCTATTAGATAGGACCGAATGGAAGATTCAGACCTGTCGAATGCTCTTTGTACAAAGTGCATTATAAGAGACAATTCATGACAAAATTCACAATGGCAAGTTGGAGAAAATTGTAGGGACTACATTGCTTTTTAACGTACTGAATTATATCCATCTATCTATCATCAGCCAACTTAAGACTGCAAGATTACCACAGCCAGATTTTAGTGTGACCTACGAAGAGTCCAAAAGGCTTATTAGGGCCAGATACATATCCAAATGGGAAACAGAGCATACTGACTGCACACAAAAATGATGCCTATTACCAGCTGAGCAGAAGAGAGCAGGTCGTGGTCTTCAGACTTCGCACAGGCCACAACAGACTGAGGTACCATATATTTAATAAACTGAAGATAGGTGGCACTGACGAATGCACCTGTGATACAGAAAAAATGACCGCCGAACATCTGCTGCAAAATTTCCCGATATACGAGGACCAGAGAAAGCACATGTGGCCATCACCAGTGCCAACACTAGACAAGCTCTATAGCAGTATCGACAGCCTCAGGATGACAGCTGCTTTCTTCGAACAAAAACAAGTTGACGTCTGACAGCGTACGAAGAAGAAGAAGAAGAAGTCAACTTAAGTCGGTCGGTATACGTTGTCGGGAAATGTGACGTCCTTTTTTTCATATTTTTTGGCAGGTGAAAATCCGCTGGTGACATGTCAGATAAATCCCCTAGAATATACAATCGCCTATTTTTGAGACTGGTGGAAGTGGACGCTAAAATTAGAGCAAGGTAGACCCGCAGCTTGTCAGGCGCCATCTAAGCCCCGCTCCGCTAACCACATAACCAAGACTTCGAGTTATAGCCACCCAGTCCTCTTTTTTGCGACATATTCTCTATAGGGTGAATATCCCTAAAATAATTGTAGTCGATTTTTAACTTGAATTTTGCCCGAGCAGCGGCCGTTAGGCCTTCACTTTTCATTTCCAACTGCTAAGGTATTTTTAACGTGCGCGCCAATGTACACGGTTGCCTGATCTCACTACTCAGAGATCATGGGAAATACTTAACGGATGATCGATATTAAAACATATCGATCTCCACCATGATTTGAATGCGCGACCTACAGCACCTGAGGCGGTCAACTTACCTCGAGACTACTGAATTACTGTACAATAAACTCGATTAGCCATTTAACAATGATGCAGTATGATCAAACTTGCCCACCAGTCGATTGTACAGGTCCCTGTCAAAGGTCTGTGTGCATGTGTTTCTTTGTTTAATATGGATATGTCGAATCTATTAACAGACCCCCGTTCACGATAACCTTAATAGACCTCCGTTCACGATAACCTTAATAGACCTCCGTTCACGATGACATTAACAGACCTCCGTTCATGATGATCTTAACAGACCTCCGTTCACGATGACCTAAACAGACCTCCGTTCACAATGACCTTAACATACCTCCGTTCACGATGACATTAACAGACTCCCGTTCACGATGACCTTAACAGACCTCCGTTCACGATGACCTTAAAAGACCTCCGTTCACTATGACCTTAACAGACCCCCGTTCACGATGACCTTAATATACCTCAGTTCACGATGACCTTAACAGACCTCCGTTCACAATGCAATTAACAGATCCCCGTTCACGATGACATATCATAAGCGCCACATCCATGTAGGACGTGGATACAATATGCCAGTTATCTGTCCAGACATCAGGTTCACACATGGTCAAACATACGTCGCGGCATTAGGCCGATGCCGCCGCCATCTTCGCTTGCGATGGGACAACAACTTATAATCAGCCTATCTACAGTAAGGTCATACTACATGGAGGAATCAGGGCCGCCAGCAAGATATCGATGCATGTGTCGGTGGATAGAGGGGATCAAAGGAATACTCCAAAAAAGAAACACACTGCAGCATAATCCTCCAACCTACCGCAAACCAGACGTCCATACATACCTCCTCTCTGTGACGCCGCAAAAACAGAACCTGAATGACAAAATAAGCAGAATAAGAGGTATATGACATTTTGTACAATGTACCCGTGAAGTAATTTATAGTAACGGATAAATATCATTTCTACAAAGTGGACATACTGAGTGTTTATTTGATGGCACTTGAATAATACAAATAACCAGGTTTTCTGTATACATCTAAATCACTCAAGATAACAAATCTTATATTCGGACAACGAACTTGATCGTTTACTCGATATCAACAAAACAACACCAGAATACCATGCTAAATAAATGGAAACGTTTACTGAAGAGGATCATACATTTGCATTAAGCAGAATAGATTCTGTATGAACCTCTTAGCGAATGTCCCTTTTAGCAGTTGAGCTATGTGAATTCGACGAGAATAGAAGCTGCTTTGGTCTCAGTGATATTAATTATGTCAGGTGATAAATGAACCTCTCACAGTGACGCCATTTTTGCCTCTCGTTAAGAATATTATCCACATAGTTGCAGTGGTATCTTTCAGTTCAGATTGGAGCTTTATTTATTGAGAGACCCGGCTGGTGGAAAGAAGTGTCTATTATCTGCTTTCGAGTGGGAGTTCTGGATAAATATTGCCGACAATTCAATGGTAAAAATATCCTTGTGCAATATTCGTATTTCCACTTTAGGTCAGTCCAGACAGGCTGATTACTCGAGAGGTCTCTCATATGGTTCTGGTAGAAATCAATATATTTGTCGCTTTATTTTATCTCTCTCTTTCTCTATATTCCTGTCTATCTCTCTCTTTATCTCTCTGTCTCTCTCTCTTTCTCTCCTCCCGATCTCTGTCAGTGTGTGTGTGTGTGTGTGTGTGTGATTATCTCCAGACTGGCAATCAATCTAGTAGAAACGGAAAGCTTTATCGGATTGTGCTGTCCTCCTTATCGTACATACAAACAGATGCAAATGAAAGTTTAGCAAGATAAATATACATTATAACAATATCTATTGTTTTTACAATTATCATGGAAAGCAATATCAATTAATTTGTTTGCCTTAGTAAATAGAAAATGGTTTGTAGAACCAAAAACATTTTACTAGGGCGCTCCCGTATGTTATCAGTCTCTGTTACCACGGCGCCCCCGTGTGTGATCGGTCTCTGTTACCAGGGCACCCTCGTATGTGATCAGTCTCTGTTACCAGGGCACCCTCGTATGTGATCAGTCACTGTTACCAGGGCACCCCCGTATGTGATCAGTCTCTGTTACCAGGGCGCCCACATATGTGATCAGTCACTGTTACCAGGGCGCCCCCGTATGTGATCAGTCATTGTTACCAGGGCGCCCCTGTATGTGATCAGTCATTGTTACCAGGGCGCCCACATATGTGATCAGTCTTTTTCAATGCTGAAAGTGCGTCGACAGAGCACGAACTCCGTACCCGCCGCGGTTAAGAAATTGCCCCCTGGCGTCATCAGGTATCCATTTACAGGCGGGTCGATTGGAATAAGCTATCATAATATGGACGAGTTCACGACATGCCCGGGTTGAGCACAACATCATTCGAACCCGGTATGTGAGGATTGAGAACCAAGCTCACAATCCCTAGGCCACCGAATCTCCAATGTGCATACTGCATAACGTATAATCATGTGTATTACCGGTATAGAAAGGGAAAGAACAAATATTAATACTGTAACCTGCCAGAGATCTTGTAAGAGGGAATTAACAAGGTTAGCCATGGATCTGACAAACTCACTAGGAAAAGAAAGGACCTCTACACTCTTCTTTAGAAGTGGAGGGAATACGTCGTGTTGTGTAATCTTCTTCTGCGATTGTTGCTCATCTAAAAAAAAAATTTGTATAAACATAATTATAATAATAATAATAATAATAATAAAAATAATAATAGGTGCTAATAATAATAATAGTACAACCTGCAATATGCAATGCGGCGGAAACATGGACACTAACGATGGAGATGGGGTCCAAACTCAGAGTGACCCAAGCCTCCCTCGAGAGACGGGTGGTCGGCTTCACGCTTTATAGCCAGCGCATAAAAGTTCTTCACACCTCGGACATGCGTCATTTGTCCCTGGTGGAAAATGCAGTTATTTATGTAGACAAAATGAAACATCGCTGGGAAGGACGAACGATCATTGGAGCACAGCGACAGTAATATAGTACATCAGAGACAGCAATATAGTACCCCAGAGACAGCAATATGGTACCCCAGAGACGGCAATATGGTACCCCAAAGACAGCAATATGGTACCCCAGAGACAGCAATATGGTACCCCAGAGACAGCAATATGGTACCCCAGAGACAGCAATATGGTACCCCAGAGACAGCAATATGGTACCCCAGAGACAGCAATATGGTATCCCAGAGAAAGCAATGTGGTACCCAGAGACAGCAATATGGTACCCAGAGACAGCAATATGGTACCCCAGAGACAGCAATATGGTACCCAGAGACAGCAATATGGTACCCAGAGACAGCAATATGGTACCCAGAGACAGCAATATGGTACCCAGAGACAGCAATATGGTACCCAGAGACAGCAATATGGTACCCCAGAGACAGCAATATGGTACCCAGAGACAGCAATATGGTACCCAGAGACAGCAATATGGTACCCAGAGACAGCAATATGGTACCCAGAGACAGCAATATGGTACCCCAGAGACAGTAATATGGTACCCAGAGACAGCAATATGGTACCCCAGAGACAGTAATATAGTACATCAGAGACAGCAATATGGTACCCCAGAGACAGCAATATGGTACCTTAGAGACGACAATATGGTACCCCAAAGACAGCAATATGGTACCCCAGAGAAAGCAAAATGTTACCCCAGAGACAGCAATATGGTACCCCAGAGACGGCAATATGGTACCCCAAAGACAGCAATATGGTACCCCAGAGACAGCAATATGGTACCCCAGAGACAGCAATATGGTACCCCAGAGAAATGTATATGGTACCCCAGAGACAGCAATATGGTACCCCAGAGACAGCAATATGGTACCCCAGAGAAATGTATATGGTACCCCAGAGACAGCAATATGGTACCCCAGAGACAGCAATATGGTACCCCAGAGAAATGTATATGGTACCCCAGAGACAGCAATATGGTACCCCAGAGACAGCAATATGGTACCCCAGAGAAAGCAAAATGTTACCCCAGAGACAGCAATATGGTACCCCAGAGACAGCAATATGGTACCCCAGAGAAATGTATATGGTACCCCAGAGACAGCAATATGGTACCCCAGAGACAGCAATATGGTACCCCAGAGACAGCAATATGGTACCTTAGAGACAACAATATGGTACCCCAGAGAAAGCAAAATGTTACCCCAGAGACAGCAATATGGTACCCCAGAGACGGCAATATGGTACCCCAAAGACAGCAATATGGTACCCCAGAGACAGCAATATGGTACCCCAGAGACAGCAATATGGTACCCCAAAGACAGCAATATGGTACCCCAGAGAAATGTATATGGTACCCCAGAGACAGCAATATGGTACCCCAGAGACAGCAATATGGTACCCCAGAGAAATGTATATGGTACCCCAGAGACAGCAATATGGTACGCCAGAGTCAGCAATATGGTACCCCAGATACAGCAATTTAGTACTCCAGAGACAGCAATATGGTACTCCAGAGACAAGAAATGACCACGGGGACGACCACCAACACACTGCTCCGACTCCCTCGCATCTCGCAACAACATTCACTAAGACACAGATAGTCAACTCATTATCCACTGTGGCCCAAGGCAGAGACCGTTGGAAGAGATGTTGGGACCCCCAATGGTGTAACCGCCTCTGAAGAACGGGTTGTCCAGTAATCCAGTAATATTTGCTGACTTAGAATAATAATATTTATAATAATTATAATAACAATAAATATAATAGTGATAGTTGCTCATCGAGAAGAATAAAAATGATAATAGTTTTAGCAATAATAATAATAATACAATTAATACTAATTACTCATTTATAATAATAATAATAAGAAGAATATTAAAAATAATAACAATAATAATAATACAATTAATAATAGTTGCTCGTTTAGAATAATAATATTAATAATAATAATGGCTGCTCATCTAGAATAACAATAATAATAAGCATAATATAAATTATGAGGAGCCTCGCAGTGCATTACAGCCAGGTGAACCCTAGCCCACATTCTCAAGACAACTTAGAATGCAAGACAAAACAGTGTAAACAGGAGCCAAACACACCCCAATCAAGAAATAACTCAACTCGGCTGAAGGAGCTTTGAACATAAACAACACCACAGTATGGACGGAAATACTCGTCCACTTATAGACAGACCCGTACTTAATTGGACGCCATACTTTTTTGATTTTACATAACAATATTCTTTATCCAACAAACGTTTTTCACAAACGAGTAACGAAAATGTACAATGAACACGTACGTTAATGAAGGACTACCAACGATTTACAGAAATACAGTCTAAAAGTAAATCATCATCATTATGTAGCATGTCTTTTGCAGAACGTCGATCTCATGACAGCTTGTCTGTAGGAAATTCTATCTTTCGCCAGTCTCCCGGCCTGCGCCAAAGTCAAATTCAGCGTTTCCTTGATGTCCTGAGTCCATCGTCTTCTTGATCGACCCCTGCCAGTGACAATGTCTTCCAATAACCACTCTCTCCAGTCCGTTGTGCCGTTTGACGTGTCTAAAAAACCTCAGTTTTCGGGTCATTACGTGAGCCAATTATGAGCCAATTATCCTCTACATTCAGGTCTTGCCGGATGAATTTGTTTGTTTAATTCTTTGTCCACAAGATTTTCAGGACTCTTTCTGTAGCACTGTGTTTCAAAGGTGCCGATATTCGCTCATATTGCTTCTGTAATCGTCCACGTTTCACATCCAGAGGCTACCACAGAAGAATGCATGTTCTTAGGATCTTTAGTTTTAGTTCTTCGTTTGTATTGTATAAAATATTAAATATTATATTAAATGCAAATGGTCGAATAAAACATGAAACAAAAAACATCTTTGAAAACGTTGTTATCGCTAAACAACCGTTTTTTAAAACAAAAAAATAGATGTTTAAGATGACATATAGATGGACAGAAAAAGACTGAGAGTCTGAGAGTTAAAGTGAGGGAGATTTCAAACTGTTTAATAGTGTGGCAAAATTTACTTTAAAAAAATAAAAAGTTATAATAAATATCTGAAATAAAAGACAGCAATAAAGTCAGAAAGTTGGAATGACATATGATCACTGATAACAGTAGAAACGATTAAAGGAAAACTATTTTACTATTGAATTATAGGCGAGGTGTAGCGAATCATAAGTCAATAAGTCATACTACACATCAGATTCTGCACGTCACAAGATAAAGGTCCCAGAACGAGACAGAAATAACCCCGTCAAATAACTCGGTCACATGACATTGTTTTTATTTGGATCAGTGCCGTAACACTATACCCAGTACTAAAAAATATATTTTTATGTCCAATCTTTCGCCGAAACCATAACTAAATTTATGGCTCTTTTTATATCTGATTTGATGTCACTTTATGAAGTCGCCGACGTGGAATTCTACCAGAACAAAAGATACCGAGAAGTCTAGAACTCTTTTTCCATAATGTCGTCTGATGTAGCGCAGCAAAGCCTAACCTCCCCTCCAACTCTCCCCCCTCCCCCAGCCGTTCTCCTTTCGAGTTGAGGGAAAACAGAATTCGTCTGTTTTGTCGTGTCTACAGATTTCACATTTAACCAGAAATATCGTCTATACAGTGTCGAAAAAAGCTTAAAGGTGGTCCCATCTAGGACACTACCGTCGAGAGTACTTTCATACAAAATATTCTGAGCTAATTTTTCTGAGCTGAGATTAAAAGTGCCCTACAGTTCCACATAACATTCTCCAACTTGTAGTCATTTTATCTCGTCTGGATAGACTGGTGCGTGTTAAGAACAGATATGGTGCGCTGTTACTGCGGAGTGAAATACATTTTACCCGACGTGTTACACTCAACAGTTCTCAACAGGTGGGTGAGACAGTTTTCAACATGTGGTTGAGACCATCTCTCAACAGGTGGGTGAAACCAGCCGTCAACAGGTGGGTGATACCAACCCTCAACAGTTGGGTGAGACCAGCCCTCAACAGGTGGGTGAGACAGCTTTCAACAGATGCGTGAGACCAGCTCTCAACAGGTGGGTGAGACTGCTTTCAACAGGTGGGTGAGACCAGCTTTTAACAGATGGGTGAGACCAGCTCTCAACATATGGATGAGACCAGCTCTCAACAGGTGGGTGAGACAGCTTTCAACAGGTGGGTGAGACCAGCCGTCAATAGGTAGGTGATACCAGACCTCAACAGGTGGGTGATACCAACTCAACAGGTGGGTGAGACCAGCCGTCAACAGGTAGGTGAGACCAGCCCTCAACAGATAGGTGAGACCAACCCTCAACAGGGGGTTGAGACCGTCTCTCAACAGCTGGGTAAGACCAGCTCTCAACAGGTGAATGAGACCAACCCTCAATAGGTGGATGAGACCAACCCTCGTTAAGTGAATAAGAACAGCCCTCAACAGGTGAATGAGACCAGCCCTCAACAGGTGGATGACACCAGCCCTCAACAGGTGGATGAGACCAACCCTCAAGAGATGAGTGAAAAGGCCCTCAACATGTGAATGAGATCAACCGGCAACGTGGATGAGACCAACCCTCAACAGGTGGGTGAGACCAGCCCTTAACAGTTGGGTGAAACCAGTCCTCAACAGTTGGATGAGATCAACCGGCAACGTGGATGAGACCAGCCCTCATCAGATGGATAAGATCAACCGGCAACGTGGATGAGACCAGCCCTCAACAGGTGGGTGAGACCATCTTCAACAGTTGGGTGAGACCAGCCCTCAACAGTTGGATGAGACCAGCCCTCAACAGATGGATGAGGCCAGCCTTCAACAGTTTGGTGAGACCAGCCCTCATCAGATGGATGAGACCAGCCCTCAACAGTTTGGTGAGACCAGCCCTCAACAGTTGGATGAGACTAGCCCTCATCAGATGGATGAGACCAGCCCTCATCAGATGGATGAGACCAGCCCTCAACAGGTGGATGAGACCAGCTCTCAATAGGTGGATGAGACCAACCCTCGTTAAATGAATGAGATCAATCGGCAACGTAGATGAGACCAGCCCTCAACAGGTGGATGAGATCAACCGGCAACGTGGATGAGACCAGCCCTCATCAGATGGATGAGATCAATGGGCAACGTGGATGATACATTAACATTGCTGTTCTCAGCAGCACAGAGTGAACAATGCTCACAAGTACCAGTGCTGGAAATCAGGTCAACGTGTTGGCAGCTCCTCGCTGGATAACCGCCCAAATCTAAAATTCACCTAAGGGCCACACTCCTCGAGCTGATGATGCTCTTCTCATCTCCCTCACCCCCTCCCCCCTAATCCAACTCCTCTCGCTACAGCTGAAGATTTCAAGTACACTTTTCCTTCTCGTTATCCTCAAAAGAGTCACACTGATCCAATGAAGTACACAATCCAGAGGTCAGAGAGGAAGTAATCGAAAACAGAGTGAGCCAGAGACAAACACCAGATCAAAACACACCCCAGTAGCAGTCGCCATGTCCCAAGGCAGCGAAGTACTCGGCTCTTCTCAAGAAGTACACAGGGACTATGAAACCACAAAGCGCTAGGGTGTTATGTCCGGATATGGAAAGGTTAACCCCACTTGAGCACTGTATGAGGTATGGCAACAAACTGCAGTACATGGCCACAGCAGTTGTCGAACGACGAAACGGTCCACTGACGCTTTAGCGAAAATTATTATTTTAATTAACGAGCTTTTCTTTGAAATTCTGTTCTAAATCTGAGAGTCGCTACTCGCTTCTCCTGAGAGGGTACTGCTTAGGTAAGTGCAACTATGGACTACATATGGATGTTGGTTTGTATAGTAGCATTTGTTTAACTGCACGGCTTCCGAGACACAGACTGTAAGAATATCCCCATTTTCCTAGTGTTAATTGTGAGACCAAAATTGTGAGACTAAAATATTAGTAGAAAAAATACAGAGCTCGCAAAAGTGACCGCAGATAAATATAATTCTTACCCTGACTGGAAATGAAGATTAATTACAATGTTATTTTACATCAATATTTACTTTGCTTTTCCGTAACAAATGGGGCAGATACTTACTGACTTTCTGTGTACTAGGCACCATGTCAGATACCATGTTTCCATTGTTCAGCCACGGGGATTTTATTGTAATTACTAACAGGCGCCAACCCAAACCCCCCCCCCCCCCCACCACCACATATCATCTATTTTGCATCTCTCCATTAAGGTTATAGCAGATAATCAGGTGGCCTGGGTCTTGTGTTGCCATGATGCTTCGATAGTACTATGGTAGTGGAATGATTCGCCGACCAAAAATATAGTATCCTGGGGACGCCTGATTGCTGTGAGAATTATAATTTACCTGGAGAATCCTTTCATGTCCACCACACGGTAGATCATGTTTTCTCTTGTGAGCTACTGGTCCTGCGTTATTTGTTCTAGCATTGTTTTGTATGCCATCTATCCATCTGGCGTGTGGTATTCTCTTGTGTTTTAACTGTACTCTGTTAGGCTATATGCACTTTATGGTAACTGAGAAGGTTGCAGTCGTATGAGATGACATAACCATTATATTTTATGACGTGGTGTGTATTGAGCACATCCAATGGTTTTCAAATATTCTGGTTATCATTATTTCATCGATATTACCTGGTGATATTGGTGCCTGTTCTCAGACATTTCATTTAAGGCATTGTAATGTTCCACTCACGTACCTGGATAAGGCCAGTTTGACCCCATTAGCAATGAGTTTGTATAATTTACTTTTTATCAGTTGGTGTTTTGTTAGCGAGCTAAGTTTTAAGTAGCGTTGAAAGTTGGTAACTGACCGAGGAAGTTTTCTGGTATCAAGTTTACATGTCTCTTCCATCTCTTCCATCATTCTTATTAAAGCTACTTGAACAAAGGCGAATTATCATTGTCTATTGACCTCGGTCGTTGAGTTTGTCTTTCTTCAAGCATGTGTCAATCGAATAATAAATCCGTGATTCACAGTCTCATGTAAGATATGGCCTACACATGTGTTGTTATGCATCCTTTGTTCCACAGAGTTTATCCTTAAGCAAACCTTACGCCATCTAGTATGCACCTATGGGGGGTAATTACGTCACAACGTATGCATTATTTAATCATCACATTTTTTTCCATAAAGCAAACTATAGAGTGTGCATGTACACCGGTCATCAAGTCTGTCCCGGTCTGGTCCATGGGTCACAATATGAGTGTATCTGTGGCGTAGTGGTCAAGCCCTTTGCCTCGTGTTCAGACGGTCGAGTTTAGAATTCGAGCTACGACGGTCGGTCGGATGTCAATTTGTATGGAGATCTCTGGGTTCATCACTGGAGTTATGGAGTTCGTGCTTTGTGGGATGCTCTCGGCAGACGGGATACCCTTCTGCTGAGAGACCAAGCCATATGGGCAAACCCGAGGCGACGAGGTCGAACCATCGCCTTTAACTTTAGCATTATGTCCACGTGTGACAGTTTGTTTACTGTTCTGAGTTTTAGAACCCCTGGTCTACCACAATATTTTCGTTATGACCGATCTAAGTGAAACAATAAAGATAGTTGCTCATATCTGCTTTCAGCGCGTCTGAAATCTCTGCGATGAGTTCTAGGCCTATCACGATCGGTTTTAATGGCACGGATCGCCAGGGCGTCGAGACATCCGCGTTACTGCCATTCGTTCCAGCACGTCTGGTAATAGAAGTCGGTTCGCTCTCTAGAACCGCTAAACATGCCTCAGGGGAGTCATTTAAACAAACAGTTTGAACTTTATATACACCATCAATTGGGACAATTGTTGTTTCTTATCCGTTTCCCGTTTTCATTTCATTTATTCTATGTTGCTACTCGCGTTTCCATTTGTACAGCCTTACATTAGCTCTTGATGATCCCTTGAGAACGAACATAATATTTGTGCTACCAGAAGATATTTTGGATTCTTTTTTGGAATACTGACATAACCTGAGTGATCCGCCGGGTCTGTGTATGACAAAAGCAATAATAGCATCACTGTCCCACAGAGAGCGTGTCGTAAGATGCCACTAACTGTTTGACATGACAAACCACCTGCTGTGGCTAGGTGGTTTGTTAATAGCAGCATAAGTGGTACCCAACAGGCTGTGGATTTAATTTGCTCTAGTGTTTAAGTCTTTTAAAATAAACTCGCGCATCAGTTAGCCACCCTTCGTGGCACTTGTACAACGCAGCGATGTAATAAACTGCTTGAGCCTAGCCCGCTTTGCAGGATACGGTGCTCACACTTGGATCCAGGTCACGCCAGAGCTGGGACCAACACATGACGTTCCGCTATGGATAAGTACAGGTCGACTAAGACTAACTAAATACTGACGTTCGTTAAGTTGTTGTTGTTGTTGAATGCCCACAATGAGTAGGTTTTCTCTTTTCTGCACTCTAAAATTGACGTTACGTGGAAGGTTATCGTAACTTTCCTCACATCTCGAGAAAGCTGATGAAGGTGAACCATGGTCCTCCAGGCGGTTGTCTTGTGATTGGCTTCATCTGCGTATCGTTCACTACTACGAGTATCACGTAGATCCCTCAACATGTTAGCCATGTTGCCAGAAATACATCCCGTTTCCTGAGAGGGTTACGAGGAAGCCGAAGTGAGGTTCGTTGGCAGTATATTTTGCCTGACCCTAACATGTCTGATCAATATGTTGTGCCTGACCCTGACTAACATGTCTTATCAGTATATTGTGACTGACCAGACGTTAGGCTTCCTCCCCGACATTAGTTTAGTGTAATTAGGCACTTAATTTTTGTAGCTGCTTTTGTTTGTAGTTTGTAGGGGCGAAGGAAAGTAGACACACTCCGATGCAGTAAAGAGGGGACATCGTTTGTAACAAAAGCCTAACGAAAACATGGATTGTCTAAACTCAAAAGAAAAGTAATTTCATAGGAACAACAGAAGACAAGAGATGAGACTGATGTGTGGTCAGAAAAGACATACTGATCAGACGATGCTAGCATCTGGGGTAGTTGTCTCGCCGCAGCGACTCAATTTCAACCAGTGTTCGTAAAGCGATCTCAGTCCCGCCAGGCGGAGCGATATCGCGGGCTTGCGGAAAACGCTCGCCTGCCTTTCCCCGTAGTGCGAATTGGGTGCGGTTTGTGGTAGTGGCTCCTCCACCGAGGTGCGCTAGTCTGGTCCGTATCAGGAAACGTGGTCCGTCCGTGGTGATTTATCTAAGGCTTATAGCAGAGCTCGACAGTACGTCTCGCTGGTGGTCCGACTCTCGCAAAGAGCTTGTGACCGGCAAATGGAAAGCAGGAATCGTTGCCTCGAGGCCCTGCGTTCTCCCTACGGAGAAGGGCAGGCCAAATTGTGTCTCTAGTCCCAGTGAAATTCGTCGCCGAGGTCGTTGGGATCCGTTCTGCACAGAGCGCTGCCATCCCTCCTCGAGCGAGCCCGGTCGGTCGGTCGTCTGGTGCGTGTGGGAGGCCCCTGTCCGGCGGTCCTAGGTCGACGGAGTGAGGGACGGGTGGAACAAACCGTCCGTCCCGTCAGTCGGTCCCTGCGGCCGTCGTCCCAGCGAGGCTTTTTACACACCCTTCCTCCGCCGACCGGTGTGTGCTGTACACAGTACGTCTCCGACAGATATCTGGTTGATCCAGTCAGTAGTCATATGCTTGTCTCAAAGATTAAGCCATGCATGTCTAAGTTCACACTGTCTCACGGTGAAACCGCGAATGGCTCATTAAATCAGTCGAGGTTCCTTAGATGACACGATCCTACTTGGATAACTGTGGCAATTCTAGAGCTAATACATGCTTACCAAGCTCCGACCCTCGCGGAAAGAGCGCTTTTATTAGTTCAAAACCAATCGTCGTTTCCCCTCGCGGGGTTGCGGCGTCCCCACTGGTGACTCTGGATAACTTTGTGCTGATCGCATGGCCTCATGTGCCGGCGACGCATCTTTCAAATGTCTGCCCTATCAAATGTCGATGGTACGTGACATGCCTACCATGTTTGTAACGGGTAACGGGGAATCAGGGTTCGATTCCGGAGAGGGAGCATGAGAAACGGCTACCACATCCAAGGAAGGCAGCAGGCGCGCAACTTACCCACTCCCGGCACGGGGAGGTAGTGACGAAAAATAACAATACGGGACTCTTTCGAGGCCCCGTAATTGGAATGAGTACACTTTAAACCCTTTAACGAGGATCTATTGAAGGGCAAGTCTGGTGCCAGCAGCCGCGGTAATTCCAGCTCCAATAGCGTATATTAAAGTTGTTGCAGTTAAAAAGCTCGTAGTTGGATCTCAGGCGCAGGCGGGCGGTCCGGCTCGCGCCGGTTCACTGCCCGTTGTCTCCTGCCCTACCATCTGCCGGCTCTCTCCCACGGGTGCTCTTCGATGAGCGTCCTGGGTGGCCGGCGCGTTTACTTTGAAAAAATTAGAGTGTTCAAAGCAGGCCTCGGCTGCCTGAATAATGGTGCATGGAATAATGGAATAGGACCTCGGTTCTATTTTGTTGGTTTTCGGAACTGGAGGTAATGATTAACAGGGACAAACGGGGGCATTCGTATTGCGGCGTTAGAGGTGAAATTCTTGGATCGCCGCAAGACGAGCTACTGCGAAAGCATTTGTCAAGAATGTTTTCATTAATCAAGAACGAAAGTCAGAGGCGCGAAGACGATCAGATACCGTCGTAGTTCTGACCATAAACGATGCCGACTAGCGATCCGCAGGAGTTGCTTCGATGACTCTGCGGGCAGCTTCCGGGAAACCAAAGTGTTTGGGTTCCGGGGGAAGTATGGTTGCAAGGCTGAAACTTAAAGGAATTGACGGAAGGGCACCACCAGGAGTGGAGCCTGCGGCTTAATTCGACTCAACACGGCCAACACTGAAATGATTGACATGCCGAGACCACTCTTCTGGGGTCTAATATGGAACTGGTGCTGGACTTAGACCCCCAGAAATCTGGGGTTTGGCTCGGTTCTGTCTGCACCCAGTATTTGATAAAGGAATTGACGGAAGAGCACTACCAGGAGTGGAGCCTGAGACCTAAGTTAACTTACCACGCCAATACTGCAGAATGACTATCTTCTTCTTCTTCTTCTTCTGCGTACGCAGTCAGACAGTAACCATTATTTTCTCGAAAAAAGCGGCGGTCATCCTGAGACTCTCGCCACTACCATAGAGCTTGTCTTGCAGTTCCACTGGCAATGGCCACATCTGCTCTCTCTGATCCTCGTATGTCGGGCAGTTCTGCAGCAGATGTTCAGTGGTCATTTTACCAGTACCGCACGGGCATTCGTCGGTACACCCTATCTTCAATTTGTTGAATAGGTGGTACCTCAGTCTGTTGTGGCCAGTGCGAAGTCTGAAGACAACGACCTGCTCTCTTCGGTTCAACTGGTAATAGGCATCGTTTTTGGTGTAACCAGTATGTTCGGTTTCCCATTTGGTCATGTATCTGGCTTTGATAAGCCGTTTTGACTCTTCGTACGTCATACTGGTATCTGTTTGTGGTAGCCTTGCACCTTCTTTTGCCAGTCTGTCTGCCTCCTCGTTGCCTTGGATGTTGCAGTGTGACGGAACCCACTGTACCACTACCCTTTTTGGTGCGGACTGCTGGCACAGTTTGCAGAGTGCTGCTCTTAAGTCATTAAGCTCAGTGTTTTTCTGGCTTTTTAGAGCTGTGACTACTTCGAGAGCATCTGTCAGCAGGACTATATGGCTCTCATTTTCACTGTGTGTTACCATTTCTTCCACTGCCGCCCTCAGTGCCTCTGCCTCTGCTCTGAAATTGCTTGTGTACTTACCAGTAGCGAATGACAGTGTTATTTTTCTGCCATTTGGTAGGTTCAGGAATGCTCCTGCCCCTCCGTTCTGTGTAGTGTTTGTTACAGAACCGTCGGTGTATGCATGGGTCCAGTCCATGCTTGGGTAGCTTTTCGTTATGAAGCTTAGGGTAGTGTCTCTCCTTTCTTTTTCACTCTGGCAGTTTTTGTTTGCAATACCTGGTATATTTTCTACCACCTCTGGAAATATATCCTGCCTCCAAGTAGGTTTTCGTACAGTAGTGATGGGTTTTGGTGTTGTTAGTGCGTTTATGGGATCTTCGTGCATCTTTGCTTTGGCTATTTCTGCAAAGTTTCTCCGCTTTAGTTTCCCATTTCCCAAATTGTTTAGTCTCTGGTACATTGGATGGTCCGTCAGTCTTCTAAGTTTCTCTGACTGCAGCTGGGCTCTGCAGTCTCTTCTATCGGTCATGGATTGCAGTTTTGTAATCTTTTCAAGTTCTACAATTGGCGTTGACTTCATGCCACCTGTTATAATTCTCATGGCTTGGTTTTGAAGTTTGTTAACTTTATCGAAGTTCGCCTTCGCTGCGGTTGTCCATGCAGCAATGCCATACTCGAGAACTGGTCTCACTCTTCCAGTGTACAGTTTCTTTAGTATGCCTTCGTCTGCTCCCCAGCTTGTGCCAGCAAGTTTCCTCATGATCGCCATTCTTTCTCTGGCTTTCATTCGGTTTGTCTCAATCTGACTTTTCCATGTCATGCGCCGATCAAATGTGACTCAGAGATAGGTTGGGTTGTCGTTTGGCTGCAGGATTTTGCCATTTAGCCTTAATTTGGTACTTTTGTGTTTTAATGAGAGCGAGAATATTGTGCACGTGGTTTTCTCCTCGTTTATTTTGACCAGCCATGAGTTTGCCCATTCTTCCAGCGATGTTAGGGCCGTCTGCATCCGATTTCTTGCTATGGTGAGATTCTTTTCAGAGGTCCACATAGCCAGATCGTCTGCAAACATTGAGCTATGGACTCTTCTTGGTATATTCTCTGTAATATCGTTTATATATACCAGGAAGAGTGTGGGTGACAATACTCCCCCTTGGGGTACTCCCTGCTCTAGTGTCACCTTTTTGCTCATCTGCCCTTGTACTTGGACTCTGCCCGTTCTTTGTTTGAGGTAGTGGTTGATCCACTTGTACATCTTCCCACAGACATCACTTCTTCTTAGCTTGACTCTAAGTCCATCCTTCCAGACTTTGTCAAATGCCTTTTCCAGATCCACCCAAACAGCTACTGTGTGTTTCTGTGCCTGGTAGGCATCTTCTATCTCCTGGGCTATGAGGATGACCTGGTCCTCAGTGGATCTGTGCTGTCTAAAGCCGGCTTGCTGTGGAATTAGTATTCGTTTTTCTTCCAGATGCCACATCAGTCTGGTGTTTATCATCCGTTCCATCAGCTTGCCGACACAGGTCAGTAGGCTTATGGGCCTGTATCCATTTGGATCTGTTTTGTCCTTTCCTGTTTTTGGTACTGGTACCAGTATTGCATCTTTCCATGCCTGGGGTACAATACCCCTTTTCCAGCTTTGGTTCAGGACTGATAGTAGTTTTTTCTTCGCTGTTTGGCCCAGCCCCATCAGCATTTCGTTTGTTATCCCGTCTTTTCCGGGAGATTTCCTTTTCTTTAGTGTTCTCATAGCCTCTTCCATTTCGCGCATTGTTAGTTTGGCCATCATGTGCTCTTCAGGAGCCGTATTTATGTTTTCGTATCCCTTTAGCTCTTCGCTAATGTCTGTATGCTTATCTGCAGGGACCTCGATGTGGTTTGCTCTGGCATAGTGATCGACAAAGGCGTTTGCGGCTTTCTTACCTGTGATCAAGTTCTCGCCCTGCTTGATAGTAATTTGTTTATTTGACGGGGTTTCGTCGTTCATGGCTCTGACTAGCTTCCATAGCTTGTTCCCTTCTTTGTCCAGGTTTAAACTTTCCGTTTTATTTTTCCAACTTTCTCTTGCTGTTTGCTTGAGAGTGTGTTTGTACTTCGCCGCGGCGGCTTTGAGGGCGATGTTTGCCTCCATGGATTTTTCTCGTTCTGCCATGTTCCTAGCATTTGTTACTGCATCTTCCACTTTCTGTAACTCATCATTCCAGTAGGGCTTATAGTTTTTCCTAGCTCCTCTTGGGATGGTTTCAGTGGCGGCTTGCAGTATTGAAGATTGGGAGATAGATACAAATCTCTCCCTAATCAATAGGCCGGAGGATAGCCCTAGCTTCTATTCAAGAACATGGCATACCACCTCGACTCCAGATTTGGCCTTCTCCACACAGGACATACACTATAAAATAGACCGCCAGGTGCTAAACCAACTGGCAGGTAGCGACCACAGGCCGATAAGGCTAACCATTGACATGGAAGTAGGCCCACAGGAAACAAAACCGCTCCCACGTTGGAATTACAAACGAGCCGACTGGGACAGATTTGCAATCCTGACAGATGGGCTGTGTGAAACCATCAACACGAAACACCAAAATGAAGCCCATGGTAGAGAGCCTAAGCAAGGCAATAATGCAAGCCGCCACTGAAACCATCCCAAGAGGAGCTAGGAAAAACTATAAGGCCTACTGGAATGATGAGTTACAGAAAGTGGAAGATGCAGTAACAAATGCTAGGAACATGGCAGAACGAGAAAAATCCATGGAGGCAAACATCGCCCTCAAAGCCGCCGCGGCGAAGTACAAACACACTCTCAAGCAAACAGCAAGAGAAAGTTGGAAAAATAAAATGAAAGTCTGAACCTGGACAAAGAAGGGAACAAGCTATGGAAGCTAGTCAGAGCCATGAATGACGAAACCCCGTCAAATAAACAAATTACTATCAAGCAGGGCGAGAACTTGATCACAGGTAAGAAAGCCGCAAACGCCTTTGTCGATCACTATGCCAGAGCAAACCACATCGAGGTCCCTGCAGATAAGCATACAGACATTAGCGAAGAGCTAAAGGGACACAAAAACATAAATACGGCTCCTGAAGAGCACATGATGGCCAAACTAACAATGCGCGAAATGGAAGAGGCTATGAGAACACTAAAGAAAAGGAAATCTCCCGGAAAAGACGGGATAACAAACGAAATGCTGATGGGGCTGGGCCAAACAGCGAAGAAAAAACTACTATCAGTCCTGAACCAAAGCTGGAAAAGGGGTATTGTACCCCAGGCATGGAAAGATGCAATACTGGTACCAGTACCAAAAACAGGAAAGGACAAAACAGATCCAAATGGATACAGGCCCATAAGCCTACTGAGCTGTGTCGGCAAGCTGATGGAACGGATGATAAACACCAGACTGATGCGGCATCTGGAAGAAAAACGAATACTAATTCCACTGCAAGCCGGCTTCAGACAGCACAGATCCACTGAGGACCAGGTCATCCTCATAGCCCAGGAGATAGAAGATGCCTACCAGGCACAGAAACACACAGTAGCTGTTTGGGTGGATCTGGAAAAGGCATTTGACAAAGTCTGGAAGGATGGACTTAGAGTCAAGCTAAGAAGAAGTGATGTCTGTGGGAAGATGTACAAGTGGATCAACCACTACCTCAAACAAAGAACAGCCAGAGTCCAAGTACAAGGGCAGATGAGCAAAAAGGTGACACTCGAGCAGGGAGTACCCCAAGGGGGAGTATTGTCACCCACACTCTTCCTGGTATATATAAACGATATTACAGAGAATATACCAAGAAGAGTCCATAGCTCAATGTTTGCAGACGATCTGGCTATGTGGACCTCTGAAAAGAATCTCACCATAGCAAGAAATCGGATGCAGACGGTCCTAACATCGCTGGAAGAGTGGGCGAACTCATGGCTGGTCAAAATAAACGAGGAGAAAACCACGTGCACAATATTCTCGCTCTCATTAAAACACAAAAGTACCAAATTAAGGCTAAATGGCAAAATCCTGCAGCCAAACGACAACCCAACCTATCTGGGAGTCACATTTGATCGGCGCATGACATGGAAAAGTCAGATTGAGAGAAACCGAATGAAAGCCAGAGAAAGAATGGCGATCATGAGGAAACTTGCTGGCACAAGCTGGGGAGCAGACGAAGGCATACTAAAGAAACTGTACACTGGAAGAGTGAGACCAGTTCTCGAGTATGGCATTGCGGCATGGACAACCGCAGCGAAGGCGAACTTCGATAAAGTTAACAAACTTCAAAACCAAGCCATGAGAATTATAACAGGTGGCATGAAGTCAACGCCAATTGTAGAACTTGAAAAGATTACAAGACTGCAATCCATGACCGATAGAAGAGACTGCAGAGCCCAGCTGCAGTCAGAGAAACTCAGAAGACTGACGGACCATCCAATGTACCAGAGACTAAACAATTTGGGAAATGGGAAACTAAAGCGGAGAAACTTTGCAGAAATAGCCAAAGCAAAGATGCACGAAGATCCCATAAACGCACTAACAACACCAAAACCCATCACTACTGTACGAAAACCTACTTGGAGGCAGGATATATTTCCAGAGGTGGTAGAAAATATACCAGGTATTGCAAACAAAAACTGCCAGAGTGAAAAAGAAAGGAGAGACACTACCCTAAGCTTCATAACGAAAAGCTACCCAAGCATGGACTGGACCCATGCATACACCGACGGTTCTGTAACAAACACTACACAGAACGGAGGGGCAGGAGCATTCCTGAACCTACCAAATGGCAGAAAAATAACACTGTCATTCGCTACTGGTAAGTACACAAGCAATTTCAGAGCAGAGGCAGAGGCACTGAGGGCGGCAGTGGAAGAAATGGTAACACACAGTGAAAATGAGAGCCATATAGTCCTGCTGACAGATGCTCTCGAAGTAGTCACAGCGCTAAAAAGCCAGAAAAACACTGAGCTTAATGACTTAAGAGCAGCACTCTGCAAACTGTGCCAGCAGTCCGCACCAAAAAGGGTAGTGGTACAGTGGGTTCCGTCACACTGCAACATCCAAGGCAACGAGGAGGCAGACAGACTGGCAAAAGAAGGTGCAAGGCTACCACAAACAGATACCAGTATGACGTACGAAGAGTCAAAACGGCTTATCAAAGCCAGATACATGACCAAATGGGAAACCGAACATACTGGTTACACCAAAAACGATGCCTATTACCAGTTGAACCGAAGAGAGCAGGTCGTTGTCTTCAGACTTCGCACTGGCCACAACAGACTGAGGTACCACCTATTCAACAAATTGAAGATAGGGTGTACCGACGAATGCCCGTGCGGTACTGGTAAAATGACCACTGAACATCTGCTGCAGAACTGCCCGACATACGAGGATCAGAGAGAGCAGATGTGGCCATTGCCAGTGGAACTGCAAGACAAGCTCTATGGTAGTGGCGAGAGTCTCAGGATGACCGCCGCTTTTTTCGAGAAAATGATGGTTACTGTCTGACTGTGTACGCAGAAGAAGAAGAAGAAGACGATGCTAGCTAGGGTCAAGAGATACTGATCAGACGATGTTAGCCAGGGTCAAGATATACTGATCAGACGATGTTAGCCAGGGTCAAGATATACTGATCAGACGATGTTAGCCAGGGTCAAGAGATACTGATCAGACGATGTTAGCCAGGGTCAAGATATACTGATCAGACGATGTTAGCCAGGGTCAAGATATACTGATCAGACGATGTTAGCCAGAGTCAAAACATACTGATCAGACGATGTTAGCCAGGGTCAAGATATACTGATCAGACGATGTTAGCCAGGGTCAAGATATACTGATCAGACGATGTTAGCCTGGGGTCAAGAGTACTGATCAGACGATATTAGCCACGGTAAAGAGATACTGATCAGACGATGTTAGCCAGGGTCAAGAGATACTGATCAGACGATGTTAGCCAGGGTCAAGATATATTCTGATCAGACGATGTTAGCCAAGGTCAAGAGATACTGATCAGACGATGTTAGCCAGACTCAAGAAATACTGATCAAGAATGCACCTCACCTTCATGTAGAGCTCCTTGCAAACGGGCTGTTCTATTGACAGACTTGCTAGCGAAGTAGGATCGATGTAGTAGCGAGAGTCATGAAAATTAAACGGTGCATTGCACAACAGCCTGGAGGACTCCAGCCCACCTTCATCACCATGATTGGTATGTTATGAAAGATAATACAACTAACCTTTAAACGTCCTTTTCAGTACGTACAAAAGAGCAAGTATCATTAAATAACAACAACAACAATCACAACACAAATAAGTAAAGTATTCTAAACTTTGGTATACAATCACGAATAGCAGGTTGACGATAGCTCCTTGCATACAATAAAGAAATAATTTAAAAAACCAAAGCAAATGGGCGCATCAAGCAATGCTAGGCACGAACGGCATGTGACTGTGGAATGTCAGTCCACTTTGATTACGATATTTTGCAATTCCTTGTTATCATATGAATAACTTGCTTATGTTATAATTGCAAATTGTGTCAATCGGAAAGACGAGACCAGATTACGTAGCTTTAGTAACAACCAAATAGTATTTCTTATCAAATATTTACTTGTTTCAAATTAATATGATATGTCTCATTGAGAGAGACCCAGGCCTCCCTTAAGAGACGCTTGGTCGGAATCACTCTCCGAAGAAAACGTTTGTAGAGTCTCCACAATTCTGAAATAAGACGACTGTCGCTGGTGATAGATGCGGCGGCTATTCCATGCAGACAAGACAGAACATAGATAGGAAGGCCACATGTTGTGACGAAACGATGGTCGCTGGAGCATGGCGACAGCAATCTGGTACACCCGAGGTAAGAAGAAACCACGGGGAAGACCTCCAATACATTGGTCAGACTCCCTTGCTGATACTCCAAGACGCCCCTACAGGAGTACCTACACGCTTGAGACGAAGCTGGGCCTCGTAGAGGTTTGAAAAAAAAATGAATTGTGTTACTATGATTGACGTAATTGTTATTGTTGTTGAATTACCATAATGAACCTATTTATTCTTGATGAGCTCTGAAATGGACGTTAGGTTCCGGGCTGCAGTCGCTTTAACCGTATCCCCAGCGTTTTGATGAAAGTATGGTTGTGTTGTCCAGGCGGGTGTGCTTGGCTTCACCTGGTTACCACTAAGGAGATCACGTCGATTTCCTATCTCGTTATTCCGACCCGACAAGAAACAGCCTATTTCCAGGGCGAACTACGCGGCTCTGAGGTTTGAGTCATCGTCAAAATAATTCGACTAACATTTTATGATAAGTATGTTCTGCTTGACCAGACTAACATTGTTTGATAAGTATGTTTTGCTTGACCAAACTAACATTGTTTGTCATCAATATATTTAATGGAAAGGGCAATAGTTATAGGTTTCCTGTTTTTCTTTAGCTCCTCACAATTACCTCTATTCTACCAGTTTCTATAGCTAGCTTTGAAGGGGGTTTCAGCCAGATGAATCTGATCAAAAATAAATTAAGATCATGTTCAGAGACTGAAAGTTTAGATGACCAGATGATGGTGAATATAAGTGGACTTCCACTACCATAAATTAAACCTGCTAAAGTCTCTGATAAATGGTACTTCACTGCTAAAACTGCCAGGCATGTCCACGAACACAAACGTCATGCCTTTGACAGCAGTGCATTTCCTCTTAAGAAGAAATAGACTAAAACTGTGCCTAGTTGAAATTTGTTAACATAAATTGTATAACTGTAGTCAGACAATGAACACTATATAAACACAATTGCGATTTGAAAAGTTTTTCATTTGTGGAAATAATAGCATTAATGTGCACGAGTTACACTTGAACAAAATATGTTCTTATATTTTATGTTGTTATAGCCAGGGGCGTGGTTGAGGATGGTCTCTCAACACCAATTAATGCTCACATGGCGTGCGTCT
This sequence comes from Ariolimax columbianus, assembly GCA_036924085.1. Classification (NCBI taxonomy): domain Eukaryota; kingdom Metazoa; phylum Mollusca; class Gastropoda; order Stylommatophora; family Arionidae; genus Ariolimax; species Ariolimax columbianus. The sequence continues at coordinate 101,160,969 of JAVGWX010000003.1, forward strand.
CATATAGCCTTTGACAACAAAGTCCATCCCCTGGCCTTCGCGCGGCAGAACTGTTTTGACTAACAGCAGAAAGGGCGGAAGGCGAACCACTGGCGCCTTAAAACAAGTAGTTTCGGGCAGATGAGGCTCGAAAGCCTAGGAAGGCAGTTCACCTAGGAGAAGGACAACTCTGAATTCAAACCATCTGAAATCTTGCAGATAAGATACTGGCGTATCTTGTCGGGTTTTGTCAGATATGGCTGTGCAACCTGTTTTTTTTAAATAATTCTGAAAGGTTGTCAGCATCTACCAAACCTGACAACCGACGATGTGCGAAGGAGCACACGCAAGATGATTCAATTCCTAATCCTACAGCGAGGAAAGGCAACCTCAGCTGAGTGTTATGTCAGGGCAGACCAGGCGATTAGCCTTGGTTGGCGGCTGGTCTAGGAGTGAAGCCCATAGGCGAACAGATAAACCATTGCTCTACTGATGCGCCAGCTTCTGCAGCTTTCCTTGTTCCAAATATATTGGTATCAACTTTCTCTTGTAGCAAACAAGACAAACCGAGAGAGGGACCATACTGTATGGACAACACATAGTCTCTATATTTCTGCCCTGACTTTGTGCTAAAAGCACAATTACTGTCGTCTGTCAAGACGAAAGGAGCCAATGATGATATATTTTATTATAGCTGAGAATGTCGTTTAGTTGATGTGTCATAATTGTTCAAGATAGTCACTATTCCGGTCAACACACATGCGCCAATGTTGAACAAGTTGTTCCATCACGTCAAGGAAAAGTTCAGACGTCTTCTTTCGATGCCGGTTACGCATAGCTGCTTGCACCTCCTATTCAAAAGCGTAACAGTGTCCCTTGAAGTGTTCCATCAGCTTATGGAAGAGGAAGAAATCAAAATGTGCAAGATTTGTATTATAGGTGTCGCCATACTTGAGACGCCCCAACGCAGCTATTGTTTGTCGACTCGTATGTGGACGAACATTGTCGTGCGAGAGAATTGCGTGCGTGGCCACACGAATACGCAGCAATCGTGCTAGAAGTTTCTCCAAAGTTTTCACATTTCGATCGGATTTGTCGGTATTGCTTAAATAAATCAGTGTAGTCCCTGCCCTCGCTTACCAAAAGAGGATGATCATCACTTTCCCCGCCGAGTTGACGATCTTGAACTTGGTTGAGGTATTTGAGTTATTGTGCCTGTACTCCATAGACTGGCGCTTCTTGTCTGAGTCATAATGATGTGCACATGACTCGCCAATGACAATCTGGCGGATAAAGGCGTCGTCGTCCGATTCATGTCGCGTCAGAGGTTCCTGAAACACCTGCTGTCACCATTGTTTCATATTCTGTGTCAACATGCAAGATACCCATATCGCACACACGTTCTTATTCCAAAGCAAGGCACATATAATGTGATGGACTCGTTCAACAGAAATCATAATCATTGCGGCGATATATTTCTTTTTGATACGGCGAATGGCATGAATCAGCTCGTCCACAAGATATTGGCGCTGTTTATCAACCGCTGCGATATGTTGTCCGCTGGTAGCCTTGACATCCACATTTGTCGTGTCTCGAATATCGCTTTCTACAGTCTGTGTCCACCTCCTGATAGTACTGACGTCCACACAGAAGACACTATATATCGCAGTTATTCTTCTATGCATATCGATGAGCACACATCCTTCCGCCGTCAGGAATTAAATCCCAGCACTTTGCTTCTTTCGTAATTTTACTTAACTTAACTTAACTTAACTTAACATCTTTATACTGGTTTAGAAGACCCTGCAGAGTCTGTATACAACCAGTTACATTTACATCACCTTGCTCTAAAATCTATGTGCATCCAGTTTATTCTTAAATGCATTAACTGTCCCTGCCTCCACTACCTCCCCTGGCAATGCATTCCAAGCAGACACCACTCTCTGACTAAAAAAATATTTCCTAATATCTAACCTGGACCTCTCTTTAATCAGCTTGTTGCTATGCCCTCGTGTTATTGTAGGTGGCTGTATTTAAAAAAAACTTGTTATAGTCTAATTTATCGATTCCTCTGATCATCTTATAAACCTGTATTAAGTCACCACGAATTCTTCTCTCTTCGAGACACTGTAGGCCGGTTTTTCTGAGTCGTTCCTCATAACTGTAATTCTGGAATCCCACTATCATCTTTGTCGCTCTTTTTTGTATTCTTTCCAGCATGTTTATGTCCCCTCTATGATAAGGACTCCACACCTGTACACAGTACTCCAATCTAGGTCTAACTAAAGCTTTATACAGTTTGACGATCACTTCCTTGCTCCTATGTGTAATATTTCTTTTTATCATACCTAACATTGCATTTGCCTTTTTCACTGCTTCCTTAACTTGTTCACTCACCTTTCCTGTATTATCTATTATAACCCCTAGGTCCCTTTCCTTATCTATCTTTCTAATATTGTTTTCTCCCATTCTGTAATTATGTTCCATATTGGATCTACCCATGTGGATGACTGTACATTTATCTACATTAAACTCCATTTGCCAGCTTACAGACCATTCTCGAATTTTATCTAAATCCGACATCAATATATCCACTTCCGCTTTAGATGAGACCCTACTGCATAGTTTTGTGTCATCAGCAAATTTTGCAATCATGGATTTCATATCAATGTCCAAATCATTTATATATATCAAGAACAAAATTGGTCCCAAAACCGAGCCCTGTGGCACACCACTTTTCACTTCACTCCACTCAGAGTACTCCTTATTTATGCCCACCCTCTGCCTTCTTCCCGTTAACCAATTTGCAATCCATTTGGCAACTTCGCCACCTATTCCATGTGGTTTTAACTTTCGAAATAATCTTTGATGAGGTACTCTATCAAAGGCCTTTGCAAAGTCTAGATAAATAACATCTACTGGCTCCCCTTTATCTATGATTTTAGTAACCTCCTCCATGAATTCTAATAGATTTGTTAAGCATGATCTCCCTCTAGTAAACCCATGCTGACTATTTCTAATTAGATTAAATTTTTCTAAATGCATTACAATGTTTTCTTTGATTATTGACTCTAACAATTTACAGACTATGCTCGTTAAACTCACCGGTCTATAATTTACGCAGGCCACCATATAACTGTCTGCTGTGCACATGCGGTACTGTGGAGGGGGCTCAGTGGTTTGGAGTTTAAGTGTCCAGCTCGTGTTCCGGAGGTCGCGGGTTCTAATCACGGTGAAGACTACGATTCTTTCACGTGGACTTGCTGGTAAAAATTACCCTGCTCTTTAGCGACTGAGATCGGACTCTCGCGTTCAGTGTTGAGAACGTTTAAAAATCCCTTGGCAGTTAGAAATCGAAAAGATTAGGCTTAACTACCATTGCCCTGAAAAGAAAAACATTCTTAATAAAAGTATACCAGCATTATTTGTACCTTCCCCTAGGCTTAGTAATCCAAGTTGAGTTTTATAATCGTTACAACGTATAGCCGAAGCCTTCGGCTACCTGGCAACAGACATTAACATGTGTGTTTGAATAATCGTATTCAAAGTATTCCAAGATACAGACAGAGAGAGACTAAGCGAGACAGAGAAAGACAGAGATAGAGAAATAAAGTGAGAATATATAGGACAGAGATGTGGACAAGTTCTTCCGAAAAAAAACATGTTCTAGCCCATCAACTACTTCAAGTGTCAAAAAAGGTGGTTAGACCTTCATAATTAATCGAATTGCTTAGGAGAGAGGTCTATGTGTGATTGTGACCGTAATAGGACAACTTCCACACCGAGACAATTCGCACAAAGTGAGAAATAGAGAAGAATAATCTGCATCTCACCCCATCTTCCCGACCTACCATACATGCCATAACACTGTTGCGTGGAAATCTTCACGGTTTGAAAGAAATCTCAATAAACATGGCTGCAAATAACTCGTTTTCTTAGGGATCGGAAGAAAACGTTTTCGCCTAATTTACTCCCAATGCTATAGTTAGCCCCAGTGATCAATTAACATTTGACGTGTATTTTACTGACATTTATACACAGAAAATATAAGTCTGCATAGGAAGATGACAGAGCATAAACCAAGTGCTTGTCTTTCGATAACCAGTTGGTTTCACGTATTAGTTGTTACTTTCCCAAGAGCAATTATAAGTGGCAAAACGCATGAATGCTTGCACACATGTTTATCATGTCAGAAACCATTAGTTACAGCAGGTGTTGAGCGTGCAGCGGCTGGATATTTATTTATTTCTGGCTGCTCATACATTTTTCTGTAATAATAATTACGAAGCCATCAGTGTAATGAATTGTGGTGGCCTAAAATAACTGTCTCTCGTGAATCATGCAAAAAAAAATGGAAGAAACCACACACATACAAGGGTGTTGGTTTTAAATCTCTTTCAAGAAGTACCATTATGCTTTGTTTAAAAACAAAACGTCTCCAGAAAAATTACACATTTTTGCCACCTAAGTAAGATGAATAATAGTGTCCGGATCAACACTCTCCTACGATAAATACCTTATCGTTGGTAAGCGCAATTGATGATGAGACCGAAAACACTTTTAAAATGTGTCAAATGAACACAACGAATAGAATAAAACAGTCATGGAAACGTAACTCTAATGGGCTGTAGTACATATATTAAAATCACAAAACACATATATCAATGGACAAAATAATGATGATATTACGTTAAAACGTGTCTAATGAGAGACAAATAAGATTAACGGCATACCATCACACACCTAATGAATGATAAGATGAGACACAACAACACACACATACAATGACGATAATAAGCACTGTTTTTAAAAATGGGAACATACGTCCCTTTCCCCTCCGTTTTGCTTTCCCTAACTGCTAGTCTGATACTCTTACTTTCCCGCTGTTTTGCTTTCCCTAACTGCTAGTCTGATAGTCTTACTTCCCCGCTGTTTTTGCTTTCCCTAACTGGGAGTTTGGAACTCTTTTAACTTTAAGTGGGAGCTCGACTTCATTGCCTCGGGTTTTTTCCCCATTTTAGCTCGTCTCTATCGGCAAATGGGTAACCCATCTGTCGAGAGCATCGCACAAAGCACGAACTCCGTAGCTCCAGCGATGAACCCAGGGCTCTCCGGAAAAAAAATGACATACTCTTACGTCCCCACAATCTAGGTTTTCCTAACTGGTAGTGTGATACTCCTACTTCCCCACTGTCTTGCTTTCCCTATCTGGCAGTCCGATGTTTATATGCAGCTATGTAGACTGCAGTGTGTTGAGACAAGCTATTTAACCCAATACCTTTGCCATGTGAAGCAAGCAATGACGCATTGAATCTAAACTTGCATTGTTATTTGCTCCATAAATACCAATATCAAGCAAATAAGAATGCACTCACCTAACGCGCCGCAGATGTTTTTGAGAAACTAATTTTACATATTACTCACCCTTTGTCATCATATCAGGGAGTCTAGTAAACATCCGGATTCTTTCAAGATAACACGATATCAAAATTGATTCAGCATAGTAACTATTCCAAAGTGAACAGTTAAAATATGATAGCTCGTGGTGGAATGAGCAAGTCTCTGATGTTTCTCCGCGCTTCGTTGTTTTCTCAAAATGGATTCGGACCAGTTGACTCAATCAGCGTGTTATGATGACATTTCTGGTGAATGTTATTTCAAAACCCGCATATAATCATCGTTGTCTGTCATGCGTTTTTGGAGAACATACTGCAGTCTGCTCATCAGTGTAGACGCTTTTGTGAAAGTCGTGTATTCACTGAGAATGATCCCGATGAACGTCGACCGCAAAGTGTCATTACGAGTGAAGCCAACCAGAGTGTAGAAAAGGATGTTTTGAACGATTGATGAGCTACTGTACGCGAAGTCGCGATAACTATTGGTACAACAACACTTATGTGGGCATTCCCTCAATTTTAATCCAGTTTGATGTCGATGGATGCCGAAACAACTGAAGTTTGACCAAAAAACTTGTCCTTCTCCAACACGCCAGCGCGAGACTCCATAGGGCCGCCAACAAAGTAGCAGTTATTGATAAATTGCATGGAAGTAACTGCCATCTGCGTCTTACAATCCCGACTTGGCTCCGAATGATTATCACCTTTTTGTCCCTCTGAAAGAGCATCTCGCACGACAAACGTTTCACGCAAATGACGAAGTTTGTCAGGAAGTTCTCCAACGGCTCAGGGACCAGCCGACATAATTCTACGCTGCTGGGATACAGAAGCTCGTAGTCAGATGGGACAAATGTGTTGTAGTAGCAGGTACTACGTCGACAAATAAGAGCACACGCAATTTAAATTCTTTTCTCACAGATGCTTAGAATTTACATCAGTCCGGATTCATACATGGCGTCTGCCTTTATTTCCTTTATCATAAACAGCTGTTAATTTTATTACATTTATATTTTTAATACCCGTCTATCCATAGTGTCTTCTCAGTTATGTGTAAGATTTTACTTTTACATCCTGAAAAGAATGTGTGATGAAGGTATTTCTCGGCCGCGATATGCTTGTTCTACCATGTTTTTGAACTGCAAGGATATATTGTACTGGACTAGCGCTTCTGAAATTGTGGCCAAGCCAGACACATTTTCTGCCTTTTTTCGTTTATCGTCTACAATCTCCAGCAAAGTTTCATTATCCTTTCTTTCTGTCCAGCAGATCATTTTCATCTTTCGGTAGTACTACATCTTAAAAGTCTGAAAAGGTATCTTTTCTCTTTAGACTACAGTCCAAGCCTCCGAGAAACAGTGCGAGAAGTTATATATAAACGTTGCACATTTGTTTATGGCAGATTGATATTTGCAAGTTTCGATGTCAGAATTATCAGTTTCTCTATGAAATATTTTTTTCCCCATTACGATGCTAGCTCTAATATCATGCTAGCAAAGTGCATCTACAGTAACGATTTCCTCCTAATATGCTAACTGACTAACTTAATCGATGTGTGGGATTTTGGATTCCATATTTTCTGCTTGTGTTTCTCTTGCATTAGCTATAAGCTTTTTCTTTTTAAATGAGGATGATTTGAAATGCTGTACCTGCAACGCCATAACTATGACAGCAGAGCTCAGAGCCACGTGACTTCTATGAGAAAATAATCTCTAATGAAGTGAATGTAGGGGCATGTAGTGGTACATGCGCAGAGCAGACAGTAATACGACGAACCACACGGAAATAATGTTAAAACAACGTGATACGATTGAATTCCTTACAGTGGTGGGATGTGTGCCCATTAACATGCATCGAATAATGACTGTGGTATTTGGTTGACGTCAGTGATATCAGCAGATAGGCACGGATAGCAGAAGGCGACAATCCAGACACGACGAGCCTGCATGACTCGCAGCAGATGATTGATCACACCTGTGGATGCCCATCACCAAGTTTTCGTGGACAAACGGATTCATGCCAAAAGTAGTGTCAAGTAGAAAGATATCGCCGCAATGCCTACGGTTGCCATTGAGCTTTGCTTGGGTACAGACAAGTGTGTGCAGAATAGACCCTGGCTCGCTGACGCACGTAATTCCAAAGCTGAAGGAAAGCCTTAAAGAATACCGTTGCACTTCTGAAGAAGATGTGCTAACAGCTTTGCGTACTTGGTTTTGGGAGCAGACGCCTGATTGTTTTTATAGACTGGTTGCAACCTCTTGTCCGACGTTGCCATTTACGTGTGGACAGTGATGGTGACCGTGTTGAAAAATAATTACACATTACACAAACGATATTCCAAATTCCAATCTTTAAGAATTTGCATAGCTCATGTGTAACTCTTGTACAACACCTTTTTTTCTATCCAAATCCCACTCAAATATACATGTGTGTGTGTGTGTATATATATATATATATATATCTAAATATATATATATATATATATATATATATATATATATATATATATATATATATATATATATATATATATATATATATAGGGGATTTCTTTGCGAAGTGGTTAAGCCGTCGGCCTCGTGATCAGGTGGTGGGGGGTAGTCTGCGGATTCCGCCACCTTTTTCACGGGTGATTGATGCGGAGTCTTCTTCATCTCGTTGTCGCCCCCTAGTCGTCTTGTCCTTGACTTGCCACTGGGATCGGACAGCTCGAGACGAGAGTGTGAGGACTAAAAGTAGCGCATTTAATCCTTACTAAAAATAACGCTAGCAAATAAATTATGTCTACATCGTCCACGGTGGACGACGGCCTTTGCCTAAATACATATATGTAAATGTAGTAGTTGTGGAATAATTAATTTCATATTGTCAGCTCCAACAATTCAGGGAAAGTGTTAGAAACCACTTTGTGGCTGACACATAACTGTCGCGGATTAAACTAAGGCAGTTGATACTAATCTGTATCATAATATGGCTCAATGTGGTTGCCTAGCGAGACTTATAACTATGGTCCGTCATTTCAATGACGGGACGATGGAACGGGTCCAGAATGACGGAGAGCTGCCTGTGCCCTAATCAGTAACAAATAGCGTAAAGAAGGGATGTGTACTCGTACCTGTTCAACGTGGAGTTTGCAGCAATATTCTGTGAAGGTGTGGAACATACTGCCGAGGGCGTCTACATCAGCTACATGATGTGCATGTGGCTCTTCAATTTGAGGCGTCTACGATAGATCACTATGGTGTCAGATGCTACTATCTTGGACCTTTTATGTGCTGACGAGTGCTCCGTGAATTCTAGCTCATACTAACACATGCAGTCCACTTTGAACGCTTTCTAAAATACGTCCTCTCGGTTTTATCTCGCAATAAATACAAATTAGATTAATGTTCTGTTCCCTCCTAGCTCAGGTAAAACCTACAACGAACCAAATATCAATTGCAAATCCCAGCATGTACGGGTATTAGATACATTTAAATACCAGAGATGCGTTCATAAACTCCGAAATCAGCAATAGGATTTCCAGTACATTTGACCTCCTCTGTGAAAGTGTTCTGATTCGACACAGCATCAATGCAGAACCAGAGGTGCAAGTAAATCATGCCATTTTTATTCGCACTTTCCTCTTCGATTGTGAGACTTGGGCGATGTACAGAAATCATGTCATACTGCTCACCCGCATTCGCATGGGCTGTCTGCACTGGCTGGTCAAGATTACCTGGAAAGACTGGCTACTAAACTGCGGAGTGCTGCAAATGGCAATACTCACTAACATCTACAGTCTGTTGCAAGCTCCCGCCCATCTAAAATCCTACTTTTCGGTACGCTCGAGATAGATACGCAATTTTCACAAGCAGGTGAACGGGGCAGATGAAAAGATATGCTACAAAGATTCGCTAAAGGCCTATTTGAATTTTGTTTTTGTCGTTTAGGAATCGCTTGCGTCGCAGCACTCAACTTAGCACTCTGCAATCACACAATATTCTTGTTGGGTGAGCTATTCATCTCGGGTATAGCGAGGTAGAAACGAGTGGTCGGCAGGCAGAAGGCTACGGTAAGCAACGCTAACGGTCAGAAGCACATGGAGATCCCGGATTGGACTGCATCACCACATTCAGGTTTATGTCCGGTTACGCCTGCCCACACATCTGATGCTTTCGCCATTTTCATTCGCGACGCGCAACTGCTACTATGGAATAAATACATGGAATATGAGTCAACCTTTGGAGAACAGAACTAGGCCGTGAAGACACACATGTAATAGAGCTAGCTGCATCATCTGGAAGGAAAAGACATTGAGTAAAGTACGGGAACAAGATGCTGAGCAGTGCACGAGCTGCAGTGGTCAGCGACCCATAGCTGCTACCGTCAGGGCCAGCGAACCAGAGCTGCCAATACCCTTCTACACCTCCATGCGGTGATCCTGGATAACAGACTACAGCAGGGGAGACTGGCTAAGCAGAAGGGATCGAAGATGGAATGCTAACCCGGTACTCAAAAAATGATTGCTAAAGTCGGATGTGTTGGACCGAAAGGTGCAAATCTCGCAGTCAGGCTGTAAACTATGACACAACGCATTCCGTTCTCTGGACTGCATTCTGCTATTTAAGCCCTTTCATGGTTTCGTAGCGGGGGATTGAGAACAAAGAAGAAGAAGAAGAAGAAGAAGAAGAAGAAGAAGAAGAAGAAAAGAAGAAAAAGAGTAAAGTAATTGTGTGGTGACTAGGCATACAAAAACACGAATTAATTTACAAAATCAAATTCCTGGAAGTTTAAAAACTTTGGCGAGTATATGGCATAAGACATAGCACCTTGCTGAGAATCATTGCAACGATCTGAAAAGCAAACGTCCTAGTTGAAAACAATGCTGTATATGGTAGAAGAACATAACGAGAAGGACAAAGACACATTTGTCCTCAGAACAGTGAGTTAACTTAAAAGAACCTTTAAGATCAACTGCATGATAGCACGAAGTGGAGATCTCCACTGATGCAAATCGATCAACTTTTTAGAGATCTGCTTAATGCCATTTAACGCTTTCAAGGATGTCAGGCCATCTTGCGACATATTTTTGTATCTTCTCATTAACGATAAGGTGTCATGCGCGTTAATTAGAACTGGTTATGTGTGCGCTGCCACGACAATGACTATTTATTTAATAGTATTAACATATTGGCAGACACTTCAGATCAGAAGGTTGTTAACACATGTAACGGAGAATACTCTTATTTTCATTGCTAGAACTAAGGTCACAATTTGTACTTGTGAATAGTCGTCAAACAGTTTTAAAGTTAGTTGTAGGGACGATTTCATCCCCCCCCCCCCCACCCTTTCAACTCTCCTCCTTACTACGTCGGCCAGTTAAAATAAAACTCAAACAAAACAGAAAAAGATAAACAACAAAATAAACAACATACTTTAGTGTAAACCGCTTACTTACTTAGTCGCTCCTCTTCTACCGTGAGGTGTAGAAGTTTGCCAAAGAGAACGTCACATTGCTCTATCCGCCGTCTTTTTCCTGGCCTCTTTCCAATCCAGCCCTCTATCACTTAGGGAATGTCGTATGTTGTCTTCCCAACGTACTTTGGGACGTCCTCGGGGTCTGCGTCCTTGACTTTTGATCTCCCATGACCGCTTTGGTATCAGATCTTCTTCCATTCTACAGACATGGCCAAACCACTGTAGTTGGGACTGCTCCACTCGTGTCTGCAGGGGTTGAACTTCAAGATTGCTACGTATTTTCTAGTTACGAATCTTGTCCCTTTTCGTCACCTGAACCGCCTTTTATAGGTACCTCATTTCTGAAGTTTGTAATTGCCTTTCTTGGGCTGTAGTTATTGCCCATGACTCACATCCATATGTCAGGACAGGCACATAGGTCGAGCGGTATACATCCATCTTTGTTTTCCTGCTTCCTGCTTATTTCTCTTCTACTGAGGAAACCTCTGTTTATTGCATGGAACAGTCTACCTGATGCTGCCCTTCGTGCAGTTAACTCCTCTTTGATTCCTCCCCTGCTGTCTATTACCACTTCTAGATAAGTAAAGTTGCTGACCTGCTCCAGTGCTCGTGTTCCCATGGTTATCTGATGTCTCTTTTCATCTCTGGCGATCACCATGGTTTTTGTTTTGGAGTTGCTGATGTGCATTCCTCTCTTCTTCAACTCTTCTTCCCAGGCCTGCAAGTTGATCTGGAGATGTGCTTCGGTTTTCGTGATCAGGGCCACATCGTCTGCAAATGCTAGTTCCGATATGTAAATTGGTCTCATCTTCCAGTACTCTTCTTCATACTTTGTTGTCCTTTCCTTGTAGGCTTTGATGACTTCATCCATGAGGAGTATGAAAAGCTTCTGTGATAGAATGTCCCCCTTACTCCGCTAGTGGTCTTGAACTCTCCTGACTTTTGATTTGATGTCCGCACATAATTTCTGCATGTTTTATATAAACTCTGTATTGCAGAGATCAGGGGTTCTGGGATGTTCTTCCTTGTCAGGCACTCCCAGAGTTTGTTCCAAGGAACTTTATCAAATGCTTTCTCCAAATCCAAAAAAGCAGAGATGCATCTCTTTATCATATTCAAGAGCCTTTTCACTTAGCTGTCTGAGTGTAAAGATAAGGTCTTGAGTACTTCTGTTTGCCGTAAGCCCACATTGAGTTTCATTAGTGGAAACCGCACCAAAACAAATTTTTAAAATTTTCACAAATCGAGTTTTAGAAGATCGCGTTCAGAAGATAGAGCGAAGGTGGTCAAAATGTTAACTTTCCTATTAGACATTTACTTATTAAATTAAAATGCAGAGTTCTTTATACTGTCCAGTTTCTTTCTGGGAATATGTCCGAATGATTTTTACTTTCTCCCTCCAATTTCCTGCACCAATTATTGTCGTCTGGTTCTTTCCAACAGATATGTGGTAGCCATTACTTCTAGCAATTAAATATGATGTCAGGTGAGGTTAGGTCATCTTTTTACTGATAAGGTCGTTGAGGCACACATGTAAACATCCTCACAATCTCACGCCCTCCCTCGCTGTCAGCGAGATTGGTTCATTCTTTTACGGTGCACACCCACCTCTTTTATTTTTGGGATGACCTCTTCGTCGCCTGCCTTACACCTTTCGGCACAGGATCATATTTGCAAGATCATTTGATCTCGATATGTGACCGTCGCAAGCGAGTTTCCTTCTGTTGACAGCTTCCTATGAGTCTTCAAAAGGTTCTATTGTTGTTGTAATGTATACAATGAGGATACGTTTTCTGTTATTGGACATCTCTTCCACCAACAATGTAAGTCTCCTGTCATAAGTCACCAATTCTGTCCAACTATGTCCACGTACGTCTCTTGTAATAAGTCACCAGTTCTGTCAACTATGTCCACGTAAGTCTCTTGTCATAAGTCTTCAGTTGCATCAACTATGTTCACGTAAGTCTCCTGTCATAAGTCACCAGTTCTATCAATTATGTCCAAGTAAGTTCCCTGTCATAAGTCACCAGTTCCATCAATTATGTCCAAATAAGTCTCCCGTTATTAACTAACCGTTCCATCAACTATGTCTTCGTCTTTCGTGTTTTATATACATTTTTATCGAACTCACTTTCACCATGTGTTATTTGATCTACCTCCGCATATCTTGCCCTGGGGATTCGAGTAAAGATACGACTGTGTGATCCTATCAACTGGTTTCTTTAATAAATGCCCTACTCCATGCTAACGCCTTCTCCAGACGTCATTTTCCACATATATATGACTAGTTATTTCAAATCTTTTTCTAGTGATCTACCACACCATTTCAATCACTCTATTCTGCTCAGGCACTGATTTATGAAAGTCTGTACCTTTTGAATTGTTGCTTTTGTGGACCTCCGTGTTTTATAGTCGTACAATAGAACAGCTTTTTACATTGGGGACGAAGATTTATATTTTTATTTTGGACTTCATTTCTTTTCATTCGATAAGCTCCCCAATGGAATGAAAGCTCATCTCGTCTTTTGAACTATTATTGTTATCTTTATTTGCGCTTCCTACTTTGTTACGAAGAAATATAAATCATTCTACATTTTGCAGTAGTGTTTCTCCCAACACACTCTGATTGTCATTGGTTGCATTTATTATCATAATCGTTTGAATTCGAATCATCTCTATTACTTGTAACGTGCACTTGATTGCTGGTTATTGGACCGAAGAGCCAGGCATTCGGTTTAATCCACATCATCATGTTAATTCCATAGGAATCTATAATGTTCATTTGATGTTGTTGTTTTCATAATACAACTAATGACCACTGGAAAAACAAATATTGATATTGTTTTCCTAATTACGGTGAACTGAACTTAACATCTTAATACATGTTTAGAAAACTATGCAGAGTATGTATACAACTAGTTTCTTGGAGAGTGGTTTACTGATGGGCGAGTTCATCTGAATAGACTCAAAGACTACAACAAAGCAAATATGTAGCCTGGTAGACGCCATCTATGCTGCCTCTTACCAAACCACCCAGTCATGGCGGGTGCCTCTTACGACATGATTTCTGTTGGGCAGTGCTGCTATTCTTGTCTTTGTCACACACGAAGACTCCGACAGACCACTCGTGAGTTAATGATACTCCATGTCGCCTGATCAATTTATGAAATGAATCCGTGCCTGAACTATCAAATACGTTGTCATAATTCACCAATCCACGTTAAAGTGGAGAGTTCCATTTCACACAATTGTTTTAGAAACTGTTATTCTCGGTGACGATATCTTTTCTCCATATGGCCACAATTATCAGACACATGTCTTATCTTGTTCAATATTCTCTTCAGCACTGATAATAAAAGTATTCCTCATTAAGTTGTACACTACTACAGATCTCTCTTTTTTTGCAACTCGATTACAAAACTTTCCTCCAATATGCTGGTGTTTTTTTTCTTTATTTTCAAACGTTAGAAAGTGCATTACGTAATATATCTACTGAGGTGTAAATGTCTGCTTGGATTGCTTCTGCTAAAATAACCTCTGAGCCGGTGGCTTCCGTCTCCAAGAAACAGAACGGCTTTTAGAAAATATGTTCTTTGTTTTGTTTCTCGCAATGAATTTGCAGTCTCCCTTTAGCCGATTGAGTGAATGTGGAACCACGTAGAGCTGGTCTATTAAAAATGTCTTCCAACTATGCTGCACATAACTTGATCTGCTCATGTGCGCTGCTGATAAAATTGTCTTCCTTATCTTTAATAAAACAATCTACTTGATTATATTTAAGTTTTAGTGTTGTACTGTACTATTGTATAGTTCTTTCATATTTATTGTTGATGCAGTATCCTTTGCCCCTCTTTACAAATCATCAATATATTATATTTTGTTTGTTCTAACGTCTTTTATTACTTATATATATATATATATGGTATTCTGTTTTTTAAATTGTGTTTTTAGGTCTCTAAAGCTGATAAATAAGGTGCATGCTGCTATATAACGTAAGCGCGATACAGTGAGGTTTCGAAATAAGGCGCTTGCTTATCTAGTTATTAAGCTGGATACAGTGGGGTTTCGAGACTGTCACACAGTCTCATGGGAAGTTGGACCAGCGTCAAGTCATTTCGAAGATCGACAACAACAAAAACTCGAAGACCCCGTCTACACGCTGTGCACGTAACAAACCCATTGGCAGTTCAAAATTGAAAATAACAGGTTGTTAGTCGCTGCGCAGGCAAACATTTAGAAAGATTATAAATTACCTTAACGTTTTAATACTGGTTTAGAAAACTATGCAAAGTTTGTAAACAACCAGTTGCGTTTTCATTTCCTTGCTCTAAAAGCTATGCGCATCCAATCTATTCTTTATCCATTAATTGTCCCTGCTTCCACTATTTCCTGTGGAAATACATTACAAGCATTCACCACTCTCTGACTAAAAAATATGTCCTGATATCTAATCTGGACCTTTCTGTAGTTAATTTGTAGCTATGCTCTCTTGTTCTGGTAGGTGTTTGCAATTTGAAAAAAATCTTGTAATAGTCTAATATACCCGTTTCTTTGATATTATAAACCTGTTTCAAGTCATATCGAATTCATATCTTTTATATACACTGTAGACCGGTTTTTCTTAGTCTTTCCTCGTAACTGTAATTCTGGAATCCCACTGTCAGATTTGTTGTTGTTTTGTGTATCCTTCCCAACATGTTTAAATCTTCTCTACGATAAGGACTCCACACCTGTACACAATACTACTATCTAGGTCTAACTAATGCTTTATACAGTTTGACTATCACTTCCTTACTTCTATGTTTAATCATGAAACTCAACACAATACGTAACCCATCTTTTCTTAAGTCCAGTAAACCACATGAAGTAAAAGTCGTAAGAAAGAACTTACTACGGATAGCTACGGCTACATGGCAGTAGACATAACCTGCCTGTTTGAATACCAAAATCCCACGCATTCAAAATTATAAGGACTCGTTGCTACAGCCTCCTCAACCATTTTGTGAATGTTTTTTTTAAAATAATTCAACTCAACTTCATGATGATTAACTTTTATTTATGATTCTGGTTTAAAAAAAATTAAAACTTAACTTAACTACAATTCATGATACTGATTTAAACTGTATTTTTTTTAAAATTTTCGTTCGCCTTATTTCTCTGTTTAACCAAGACAATGTGCGTTACACTATGTTTATTTTTTTTATGTTGCGCCTGACGGCCCAGTGCATCCGACTTCGACATCCATTTTATATAAAGGTCTGCTTCCTCCTGCATTTTCTAAGGGTTTGCTTCTCCGGGGTAACGGCCGGTGATATGATGGGGATCGAACCCAGCACTTTCGGGTTGTGAGCCGTGTTACTTAACTTCTAGCCCACACCGTTCCCTGATACTGGTTTAGAAGTCTCTACAGATTATGTATAATAATTATTATTGCCCATCGCAATCGATGATGGCTACAACATCAGTTTGGTCTTGATAATCGTGGGCTTTATTTAGAAAATAATGAGGATGAAAAAGCGCTGGATATCAATCTCACTCTCTTGTCCTGAGTTACCTTGGAACAGTGGGTAGGAAAACTAACATCTGGTCAGGCAAAATATACTGATCAGACATGTTAGTCAGGGTCAGGTAAAACATACTGACCAAGACCCTCACCTCGCCTTCCTAGTAGCACTCCTTGGAAATAGGTTGTTTTCATGGCAGCCTGGCTGAGATAAGGGATCGACGTGATCCCGATAGTAGTGAGTGACACGCAGATGAAGCCAAGCACAGCACAACCGCCTGTACCTCGGTCCATCTTCATCAGCACGTCTGGGATGTGATATCTTTATGATGTCTTCAAAAAACTAAATACTTAAAATGTGTACCTTCAAGGTATTGAGACCCATATTCTGCAGCTGTCAGATAAAATTCCGGCCTTCAGAAAGAAGTTGCTATTGTGGAAGGAAAAGCTAGACAAGAAAGACGTAAAATACTACTCTCCTTCTGTGCACACCTGTTTAGAAGACAATGACTTGGAGCTAAGTGAAGAGCTTAAAGATGTGTTTGATGACCACTTAACACTAATCACTGTTTACTCTGGCAAGTACTTTGCAAAAAAGACTGAAGAGCACATCTGGATTAAAAATCCCTTCAGTACAGAACTCCAATCTACACGCACTACTAGAGAGCAAGAGCAGCTTATTGATAATTCACTGACTTCTCGGTGAAATTGATGTTCGACTCTTCATCCCTACCAGAGAGATGGAGCTTGGTGAACCAGGACGATACAGAAGTAGGCAGCAAGGCCCTACGAGTTTTGATGCTATTTGCAACATCCTACTTGTGTGAAACACTGTGTTCTGCATTGATCGCCTTCAATATAAAATACATATCGTTATTGAACGTCGAGAAGTAGATTCGAATCGCAATTTCAAAAATGTATGCCAGGATTTGAAAAAAAACTGATTTTGAAGAAGCAAGCTCATCTTTCGTATTGACTCTGTGACTACTACAAGGTGTTATAAAACTGTCAATTGAATATATTAATTGAATGTTTCATTTACAAAATAAATACAGACTTATTTATTTTTTGTCCGAATATTAACTTATTTACCCCCCACAATTGGTATCATATATAAAATACGCAAATTCATAATCCATTAATATTTTTTTTTTACTCAATTGCTTATATAAAGTATATAGAGAACACGCTGTGGTTTATGCACAGGTCACGGAAGCCGTGGATCAAAAAAGTTTGAAAATCTTGGCCTTAACTTCTTGAAGACATCGATTCTATTGTCTGTATACAATCAGTGTATTCCACTCCACCAAAACTAAGCAAATCTGTGAGCATCCAATTAATTGTTGCATGCTTTAATTGACCTTGCCTTTACTACATCCTGTGGCAAAGCATCCCAAGTATTCACCACTCTCTGACTAAAGAAATAATTCATAATATCTAATCTGAAACTGTCTTTAAACAATTTGAAGCTTTGCCCTCTTATTCTTGCAGTCGGTTGTACTTTGAAAAAACGTGGAACAGTATAATTTATTCTTTCCATTGATTAATTTACGCACATTAAATGTTACCTCGAATTGTTCTTGGTTCTAAACACTGTAAACGAGCTTATCTGAGTCTTTCCTCGCAACTATAATATAAATATAATTCTGAAATCCCCGAACACTTCTGAAGCTCTTCTTAGTATTCTTTCTAGCATGTCTATCTTTCCTAGCATCCTTTTTCGCGTTCTTGTTTCGACTATGAATGTTGTGTACACAGGATTTTCCTGTCTCTTGTTCTTCACATACATTTATTGTCTATTTCGTGGTCGTTATTTAATCTATCAACTTCTACGTTTTTTATATGTACTATCTCTGATACTGTTTACTTATTTTAAGAATCTCTTCACCCGTTTTCTTAATAGTTTCCTCAATTTTGGACTAGTGGTTGACTATGATTTTCTACATGTCCAATTCTGACATTAAATGGTATGTATGTGGAAGGATTTTCTGTATCAGAATTGGACTATACAGCAACCTCCGAAGTCACTAATGAGGTACAACATAACATATCTGACTGCTGTTGTTATCATTGCTTGCGATGGACGGCTATTATTATTATGGGAGGTTGCTAGGTATTTCAAATCTGTGCTCGAGATTAATTTGAATTTAGTTATTGTAACATTATTTGATAGATTTTAAGAGCTATGCGTGTCGTTGCTTGTTTCCACTTTCATATCTTTGAAAACCCTCAGTTAAACTGTTATGGTATCTAAGCCCAAAAACTGGTTTACATGTCCTGGTCTAAGTAATGTAAGAGTGTATCTGTTGACAGATGAGGACGCTATCTTGTTAGCCTCTGGAAGTACACGTCTACGTCTATACTTTGTTACGTATCTCTTGTGCAACGCTCGGTTTGGTTGTTAGTATTCCCATCTCGTGGTCACATCTATATGGACAGATGATGCCTCCAATAACTAGGTCGATGATGTGGCATAAGTTAACAAAACTCTCCCTATTTTCATTGTTTTTCCCCTACCGTTCTTGCCCATGATCTATTCATAATTGCCTCCGGCTGTTTCAGCTTTTGCATTTAGATGTACCATGATTATCTGTTATATTCCGTCTCTAAGTTTTGCTCAGTGTTTCTTGGAGCTTATCATAGAATAATTTTGGTTTTGGAAGTTCCATTAGCATTGTTTGTTGACGCGTAGCGCTGTAAGATTGTGGTACATCTCCCGTTTGAGTGAAATCGTGCTTTTATTTGTCTGCGTGATATTGGCTGTAATTCTATCAGTTCCTTGCTTCTGTTGACATCATGAAGGGAATCCATCTGTGTGTGCTCTGCATGTCCTGCATTTATGTTGCGTTCTTCTGTTCTTATTGTGATTTGTTTTCTTTCAGCGCTCAAGATTCAAGCCACTTACCCTTTAACAATCCGTCCCTTTGGCAACTTGGGGCGTCTTTCACGTTTCGTACATGTTTCTCATGTAACAGGACACTGTCGAGGTTTTTGCCTTCATCATCAGAAAAGTTATCAGTGATCTGAATTCATTTGACTTGCATTAAATAGTCTTGGTTGGAAGTGATCCTCGATAATCCAGTCAGTAGTACTCCTATTTTAAATAGTTTTTGTAGTTTCAGCTACATTATTTTTTCCCGGGTTTAGATTGTTAACTACAACAATATCCCCGAATGTTAAGTTGAACCTCTGCCTTGGTATTAAGTACGGTTTGGTTGTACCTGCCAAGACAACACGCCTCCCGCCGATTTAACGACAAGGATTATCAACGTATATATATATATATCTTAGTTCTTAGTCGACCTGAACATCTACAGGGGCATATGGCTCTGTGCAGGTCCCAGCTCTAGTATGATCTGGATGTAGCCGCCAGGAGGATTTTTTGCTTAGCGGGTTAGGCTCAAGCAGCTTATTACTCCGCTGCGCTGACCTGGCCGTGGTTACGCCACGTTACATAGTTAGTCGCCTCTTTCGACATGTTCTCTGTGGGGCAGTGGGACTATTCTTGTCTTTGTCATACACAAAACCCCGGAAGACCATATATATATAATTACATTCGCATACATAAATCATTTATTTTGTTTACTCTTAATGTGTAAAGAACATCTTAACAATCGGTACTGCAATAGAAGAAAGAAATTAAAAAATAATAATAATAGTCATAGTAAAAATAATAGTAATAATAATAATAATAGTCATAGTAAAATTAATAGTCATAATAATAATAATAATAATAGTCATTGTAAACATAATAGTCATAATAATAATAATAGTCATAGTAAAAATAATAGTCATAATAATAATAATCATAGTAAAAATAATAGTCATAATAATAATAAATGTCATAGTAAAAATAATAGTCATAAAAATAATAATAAAAGTCAAAATAATAATAATAGTCATAGTAAAAATAATAGTAATAATAATAATAATCATATTAAAAATAATAGTCATAATAATAATAATAGTCATAATAATAATAATAATCATCGTTAAAATATTAGTCATAATAAAAATAATAATATTCATAGTTAAAATAATAGTTATAATAATAATGAATGTCATAGTAAAAATAATAGTCATAATAATAATAATAATAATAGTCAAATAAAAATAATAGTCAGAGTAAAACTAATAGTCATAGTAAGAATAATAGTCATAATAATAATAATAGTCATAGTAAAAATAATAATCGTAATAACAATAATAGTCATAGTAAAAATAATAGTCACAGTAATAATAATATTCATAATAATACTAATAGTCATAATAATAATAATAATAATAGTCATAATAAAAATAATAGTCATAATAATAATAACAGTCATAGTAAAAATAATAGTCATAATAATAATAATAGTCATAGTAAAAATAATAGTCATAGTAAAAATAATAGTCAAAATAATAATAATAGTAGTAATCGTGGTATATTCTTTTTTTAAAAATTAATGTGAACGTTAGGCATACAATCGGCCAAACAGATGTTCTGCTAACTGAGAGGCCAAATAAATGCGCAATGGTAGGTGAAAGTAATGTGTGTGTGTGTGTATCGGTATATATCATATTAAATAACATCAAATCATACCATGTCATACGATACTATATCATGCGTGTCGTATGATGCTATACAGAATCATAAAATACCATACCATATCATATCATAACATACCATACAATACGATACCATACCGTACAATACCATACCAAACCATGCCATGCCATACCATACCATACTATACCATAATATACCATGCGTGCCGTACCGTGTCATACTGAATCATACCGTATCATACAATGCCGTATCATGCCATACCACCCCATTCCATACCGTAACTGTCATGCAGTAGCATACCATACCATACCATACTGAACGATACCGTACAGTGCCATACCATTTCATACCAGACCTTTACATACCATACCATACCGTACCATACAATGTTATATAATATCAAATCATGTAATATCATGTAATATCATATCTCATCTTACAGAACATCTCAATAATGCAATTGCAATACATCACAGTCGTAAATATTTGCTGAAAGGAAAGGTGTGTGCACTTAATGTAGTGTTTCTAACCTTTGGGAGTATCGACTGCTTGCAATTAAAGCCAGATGCCTAGCATGTCAGCTCCTACGTCCACATTGGTAAGAAATAAATGCCACCCCCAACGTGTACCCCTGAAATAATGTCCATCTTCATTTCTATCATATTATTTTTTTTTCTCTCAATTTCCTGGCAAAAACATAGAGAACACTACAATTGCTTCTTTCAATATAAAAACCCAATGTAACTCATTTATTACATATTACAATAATTTACAACATTATCAACAAAGTAACTATGGCTAATCTTTCTAAACAATAGCTATCAACATGAGCTAGATAAACCATCTGGATCTAACCCAGTTTCAGTCTTGTATCACTGATTAACAATAGCAACTAAAAAGTTCAATAATATCCTAAGTCGTGTGATCCTTCGTAGAGGTGTGACTGGCTGGTCTCTGCTGTGGAATTAACGATTTCCCACATGAACTGTGTGACTGCTTCCTGGGGAGTCTATGGTACACCTCACTGACTGACCAGTTCTCTAACTGTTGAGTTTACCGACTCAGCTTCCATCACGATCATGAACTGTGTGTATGAAACCGTCAATACTTCTTCTTCTTCTTCTGCGTACACAGTCAGACAGTAACCATTATTTTTTCGAAAAAAGCGGCGGTCGTCCTGAGACTCTCGCCACTACCATAGAGCTTGTCTTGCAGTTCCACTGGCAATGGCCACATCTGCTCTCTCTGATCCTCGTATGTCGGGCAGTTCTGCAGCAGATGTTCAGTGGTCATTTTACCAGTACCGCACGGGCATTCGTCGGTACACCCTATCTTCAATTTGTTGAATAGGTGGTACCTCAGTCTGTTGTGGCCAGTGCGAAGTCTGAAGACAACGACCTGCTCTCTTCGGTTCAACTGGTAATAGGCATCGTTTTTGGTGTAACCAGTATGTTCGGTTTCCCATTTGGTCATGTATCTGGCAAACCGTCAATACAATTGCCAACATTTTTTGTCCACTTGAAGTGATTAGTTTTCTCTTTCAGTCGCTGGGGTTTTGTTCCATTGTCCCTTCCATGAGGCATTAGGGTACAGTGCCTGCGAAACTCACAGGAAGTTAACCGCCCTGGCAGCTCTGCCCCTTCTGCTTCGTGATTCAGCCTTTATAGGACTACATGCTCCTGTAAATTCACAATAGCTGCCTTTCACGAGATACTTATGTCCACACCCCGTTGACCAGCCCACAGCTCGTGCCGTTACTCGGCCTGCACCGTCTGTCAATCTGTAAAGTTCCTCCTATTTAGAGCCCCTACCAACGTTAATGGCTATCTTTTCTCTTTTTTAATTTCACTGTGACAGCTTGCCACCAAATCATACGTAGCGCAAACCTCCTATCGATATTGCCTGTGTCTTTTAGCAACTACGTCAATTGGTTGCCCTAATACCCTTATCAGCTTTTTCCATGACAACTAGATGTTACAATATTGACGATACACTAACTTTTCAAAATCACTTAGAGTGACTTGCATCAATCATTTGTAACACCCGTCTCACTCCTGTTAATTCACACAAACCTACTCAAGTGAAACTTACTATCTCCCTCTCCACGGTCCTGATAATCGGACAGGGACAAATTCAGACCGACTTTCTCAAGGAATGCACGACGTGTGTGAACTCTGAACTTTTTCTCTCCTCTACTGAAATCTGCTAACATTGTCTCATCATTTCAGTGGCCAAATTGTAAGTTTCAACTTCTGTGCTTCTTCTACTTCTTCTTTCTTTTCGCTTGTTTGTCCTTCTGCCTTTCAGCTTCAGGTTATGAAGAGGTTTCTTGACCGGGTCCTTTTATGTGTTTCGTATATGGGGAGCATTATTGCTTCTGTTATTTCTGCTATCCATCTTTTACTTGATTGGCTCTTGGCTTTGTATTCATTGTATTTGTATATTAAAGCTTTCTGAGGAATATTACCTGTGTTGGACGTGTCACATGGCCGGACCATTTGGTTTCATGTATCTTGCTGAGATCTAGCCCTGGTGCTGTACCTAATTGTTTCCTTATATCTGCCTTTCTGATTACATCCATTCTTGTTACTACAAGCATCCTGTACAGATTAAATCTTTGATGTTACAATGTTTCTGTTGTCATTGTTTGTTAATGTTTAATTCTGGCATCGATAGCACAAAATGGGTAGGGATATTGTGTTGTGTAGCGTTCTTTTTGTATCCATTGTTACGTGCTTACAAAGTAATATCCAGGACATTTCCTCAATGATTTGACTTGCTTTATTTCATATGTTTTGGATGTAGGTGTCGCTATTGCCATCTGCTGAGATTATATTACCCAGGTACGTGACATTTTTTCCTGTTTTATTTGTTGGTTGTATATGAATTTTGTTTCCATTTCTCTTCTTGTAATTGTCATAACTTTGGTTTTTCTCTATGCTAATTTTCATACCGTAATCCGTATAGATATAATAAAGATTGTTAATATGTTCCTGTAGTTGTTTTTCTGAGCTTGTTATTACTGCTTGATCATCAGCAAAGATACGTTCATTTAAGTGATCAGTGAGGTTGTTTCCCTCACTAATATTGGCCTTTTTTACGTATCTATTTGAGAAAAGAGTAAGGGAGATAATGCACAATCTCGCCACATCTAATATTTCATTTTTTTTCGGAATATCAAACTTTTGTTTTTATTGTACATTGACTATTTACATAAGGGCTTCTACATCTGGCAAAGATGGCGCCGTAACTGGCTGCGAGTCTACATTTCTTTACTGTTTTGGATCATTATGGATGCCGCCAGACCACGGATTTGCCTGGAATTCACACTAGTCGACGACTTACACTTTTGTTCACGGATACGTGGAGTTGTTTTCCGTCTGTGTTATTTCGTTCTTTTTTTGTGATTTCTTCCATCCGTTTATCCTGGTCTGGACGCCGGCTGAATGGCGCTACGCTTAAACTAGTTATACCTGTGTCGTATCTCACGGGTTAGTCCTGCCGGTTCACCTTCACGAATAGGGCGTGTGGGAATTTTAGATGCTACTATGATGAACTGAATACAGCTGGGGAGAGATGCCAGACTCACTCACACGCTGAGTGTTGTCCATACGACCTCTTGTAGTTGTAGAAAAAGGCACGACAAACTGCGTTAGATGCCTTCCCACCTTTCTACCCTGCGGGTTACATGTTTACGGAAAGGCTTCGGTGGTAACCCTGAGGCAAAATCTGCATCCTATGCTATCTCCAGTCGTCTCGATGAATGTCTTGCCACTGGCAAAAGGTAGCTTAGGCTCTGTGAGTGAGGTTGACAAAAGGCGCAGTTTCTTCCTCACTTTAATCCAAATCTCCGCGCAAGTCACCCATTTCAGCGGACACAGCATGAGATACGACTGTCCACACGGCTGAACAAAGAGAGTGGTCTTAATCACTTATGATGGACAAACTATCACTCTACATAGGTTGATGACATTTGTATTTACTTCAGAACGTTCTAATGTTTTCCACAGTTTGTATCTATTCACTCGATCGAATGCTTTCTATCGTTCTCCGAAAACAGCTTGTAGTGTCTCTTTGTAATTGATTGTTCTATTCGCTAGTTGTAAACGTACGAATATTGCATCTGTGCAGCTCCTTTATTTCTAAAATGACATTGTGCTTCGCTAAGTTGCTCTTCTATGATTATTGTTTCCATGCTTCCCACATATCTAGCACAAACCCTGTCGCACCTTTTCCTGATAATAACGACGCATCCACACTGAAGATAACCAGAGTCATGGATGTTTCTATCAGATATTAGAGAACAATGAAACATAATTCAGAACGCCTCATTTACTCTCGTTCCAGGTCAGAGAGCAGATGATGCCCACCAGCATAGATACAACAAACACATTAAATGTATTTGGTGACGAGTAAAGTAACTCAAACACATAAATATGTACTGTTAACACTAAATACAACTAACATCAACAAATACACAACGCCCATCCTCCCATTACTACCACATCAACTTAAGTCCTATCGACTCATGTTATTTTAACCATATTATAACTAGAATGACGGTCCAGAACAGACGGCTGTAAAATTATTTATATACCCTTAAAAACCTCTCTTCCTACTTGTCCAGGGCGAATGGTTTTGTAAAAGCTGTGCACTCTATAAGATATTTGGATGCATTACCTCGATCTGAAACATACAATCTATAAGGCAGTAACTTCTTTTAAAATGCTAGGTAGATGAATATTTTATACGTATCGTGATCTTCTACGCCCATAAAACAAATGGCAGGCGAAAACATTCATCTGAATGCCCTGTCTCTGCACCCAACGTAATTTCTTGCTTGGCTGCTCTGATAGTCCCCTTTCAATCTTCCTACTTGTTTTCGCGGGAAAGTTGGTCTAATTAATTGTGTGTTTGATCAGGGAGTGACGCAGATATGCAAATATTAATGTGTGTGGGTGAGAGAGAGGGAGAGAGGGAGAAAGAGGAAGAGAGAGAGAGGGAAAGAGAGAGTGTGTGAGCGGGAGTGAGAAAAGCAAACGAGAAACGCAGTATGAGAGCGATAAATATAGAGAGGAAACAAACGACCAAATGATACCCAGAGTGCTAGAGAGTAACAGAAAAAAAAGGCCGGACCATAAATGTCGAGTGTGTGAGAGATAGAGATATAAATAAAGAGTGAGGAAGAGAGACAGTGTGAGAGATAGTGGGATAAATGAAGAGCGTCTCAGAGCCATTGAGTATGAGAACGAAAGATAGATTGAGTAACAACGAGTGAGCGAGAAAGATGGTATGATGAAGATAGTTATAGAAATAAAGAGCGAATCACAGACAGATAAACGAGGCGAGCTCAAATAAAACCGGACCTACTGCAAACAAGTGAACTTACGCACGATTTTCATGATGATGTCACTTCTGATGTAAACAGCACACAACCGGCAAAGTATGCAAAATGTCATTATACTCCTACTCATGGTCTCTTCAGCAGACCGTTGATAACATGGCGGGTGAAACGGAATCCGTCCAGAGTTGTTCAGTGAGCGGTGATTCGGTTTCTAACAGCTGAAGGATGTCGGCAGTTGACATTCACCGCAGAATGCAGGCAGTGTATGGTGACAACAGTGTGGTGACAAAGTGCTGCATTAATTTTGGCGATGGCATCTACTGACGGAACAACATGCGCCTAACCTGGTCTCGGAAGATCTTTCAATAAATCACGTCCTTGTGTAAACATCGTTGTCCAGTTGGTCACTGTTGTCTTCGACAACTTTTGTCACCATACACTGTCTGCATTCTGCGATGAATGTCAACTGGTCGACATCATTCAGCTGTTAGAAACCGAATCACCGCTCGCTGATCTACTCTGGCTGGATTCCGTAGCTCAGGCGCAATGTTTTCAACGGTTTGCTGAGGAAAATATGAGTCGGAGGATAATGACATTGATCAAACCTGACGGTTGGTATGTGCTGTTTACACCACATGTATCGTCATCATGCGCATCTTACGTAGGTTCACTTGTTACAGTGTGGTCCGGTATCATTTGAACACGCCTCTTAGACTTTGTAACTAGTTACTATTAAGGCATCATTGTCAAAACGATACTTTTTTTAGGAGATTACAGCTTTCAACTGGGGGGGGGGGGGGGGGGACAGTTAATCTAGATCCACGGAATGGTTTAGGTAAAATGTAGACCAAAATATGTTTGAGCAAGAACTGCAACCAATTCGTGAGATGTTCTCTCGTTAGAGTTGAAGCAGTAGCACTTAAGGGGTTCAAGTTTTGTAATGGCCTAAAGGTATGATAAACACTAAACCATCAAACCAGAAAACGTAGCTATAAATGTGGAAATGTGGGCGAAGACGCTATAATTTGTTAGCAAATTGTATCTGGTAGGGTTATACATTGTTAGAAATGTGTAATATGTGATCGTACACATATAAACATTCGTACATACATACATACATACGTACATACATTCATATATACATTCATACATACATGCATACAAACATACAAACATACATGCATACATAAATACATACATACATACACACTTACATACATACACACACACATTCACACACACACACACACACTGACACACTCACACACACACTCACACACGCACACACGCACTCACACACACATACGCACATCGGCACACATACGCACACACGCATACATACGCACGAACGCACACTCACACACACACACACACCTACACTTACATACAATAAACACGTGTATGAATGGTAAATGAAGTTCCAAAACTGCATGAGTTCTGTGACAGTGTTCACGACCGATTCAAACACGATCAGTAGGGACCTCAGATTTGATCGCCACCGTTGACCGCGTCGTTAAAAAAACCACCAATTGATTGTGAATGACACTTGCTGTAGTGAAAGACATGCGTCACCATACTAGACCTTCATTCGCAGATGTATTTATTTAGATGTCATCCTTTTGATGCTAACAAAAACGGAAAACATAACGATGCTCCTCTTGTATGTTATCAATGGTGGTGCGGTCATCTTTTAACTGCAGTTATGACGTCATGTTGTTCGTCTGCACCGTGTTGGCACATGCAGAGCACTCTTAACATCCTCAGCAGCCATATTAACAAGTTACAATACAAAGGCATGGTTTTTTTTTTCCAAATTCTATCTCACTTTAAGGTTTTCACTTGAAGCCACCTCGTATATATTTATATATATATATATATATATATATATATATATATATATATATATATATATATATATATACATTTATTTATTTCGAAAGAAATCAGAAGAAGACTAGATATGGCAATACAGAAACCGAACAGCCTGAAGAAATTATGGC
This sequence comes from Ariolimax columbianus, assembly GCA_036924085.1. Taxonomy (NCBI): domain Eukaryota; kingdom Metazoa; phylum Mollusca; class Gastropoda; order Stylommatophora; family Arionidae; genus Ariolimax; species Ariolimax columbianus. The sequence continues at coordinate 101,189,200 of JAVGWX010000003.1, forward strand.
AGAGCACCAACAAAATGATAACATTAAAAGTTTTGAGAGCCTGTGTTTTTCCTGTGGCAGCTTATGGCTGTGAATCATGGACGAATACCAAGACTTCTAGACAAAGAATCGAATCCTTCGAGTCTAAATGTTACAGAAAGATGCTCAAAATACCCTGGACAGAGAAACAAAAACAAATGTAGACATTCGGCAAGAGTTGAGCATAGAGGAGAACTGGTTTATCAATTCCATTGTTACTAGAAAATGCAAATACGTTGGTCACATCAAGAGACACAACGGTGTTGAGAGAACGGTGATGGAAGGTATGGTGCCAGGCAAAAAAAAAGGAAGGGGTAGACCAAGAAGACGATGGCACAAATATATCTAGGAATGCCTGGGTATGACTGTGGCGGAGGCTGGAGTTTTGGCAAGAGAACGAGTTTCTTTCAAACTGACTGTGATGGGAGCGACGTTCTACAAAGAGCATGCTACACGATGATGATGATATATATATATAAAATGCGCTGTTGTTTTACAAAGCCAGTAACAACATATGTTACACTGCTGATATGCAAGGTTGAATATAATGGCGGCCACGTTCACAAAATTGTATCTTCATGGAAGTTATCGATGTGTCTTCAACTGAACAACATCAAATTGCATTGAGCCATTGACGTTTTAAAAGGTGTTGCAAAATGAAATTATGAGTGATGAACGGCGTATTCAGGAGATACATATTTAGAAAAGAGGAGATTTGAAATATGTTGGTTCCATTTCCCATGTCGACTGTATGTCTTAACAGAAGGTGTGATGATTCAGTAATCCCTCAAGTTTGTCCCCTGATCATCTTTCCCTGCCGGTTTACAATGCTAGGTGAACGTTCTTCCGTGCGAGGGAGTTAACGAGAGGAAGGCGAATAAACGATCTGAGGCGTTTTTTCAGTGATACCGATTGACTAAGTCAGAAATGACGCATTTGGTCCAGAAAAGGCAGACCCCATCGATTCTTCTCGCCCACTAGGGCAAACGTGGACTGATAACTAACGAAGTTTGATTACATATATGCATATATACACGCTAAAAACATACAACCGCCCAATGTGAGTCGTCGTGCGGTTCTTCAAAGCCTCGTTTGTACAAACTTCACCAAATTGCTTGATTTAAAAGCTATGAAAAATAAAATATTATGGACTATTGCATATCTACCTTTATGTTTTAATATACGTGTTCTAATATGGAAATAACCATGCAAGGTAATTATAATCAAAATTGGTGTTATATTTTGCCAAAATGTATGTTTTTTCTAGTTATGTCAACAGACCGGCCGTGTTCAGAAAATTGGCTGAAACCTTACCTTTGATCGCCCCAGCTACGCGAGGGCACCTAACCTGACGTCGACCGCGCCGATTTAAGCTCAATAACCCAATAATAATTGATACGAACCAGGAGCATCCGACTGTCTAATTAAAACAACTAACTCGTCTTAGATGTTCAAAGCAGCAAAGTTAAGTTGGTAAAAACAAGAGCGTCAAACGTCAATACTTATGAGCCGAAATTGAGGTAGCAAATACTGTTCCCACTTTCGGAAAGTCTGAGCAACCGGTTGAGGGTTAGCAGAGACATGGCGATTTATTGACAAAACCGACGATACAGATCTCCGAAGGTTCACATGTACTGCTGATTGCCTCTCAGTTGTCTTACTCAGAAGTTCCGGTCGTTTCTGTCTTGGTAGGTCGACCGAGGCAACCAGGGAAGGTTCTGAAAGGACTGGCAACCTCACTTGCGGAAGAATACATAACCATTTTAACAACATTATAAACATTGTGTTTAGACCTATGTTACGATGTTTGTAGTGCCGTCGTAATGAATTTTGCTTATTGAACTTGAAAACATGTTACAGGCAACATCATAAACAAAGCGATGTTACGTACCACCTTCCAATATGGTAGGATATCTTTCCCATCGCTCCCAGAGAATGACACCATAAACATGATTGGCAGAAATGGGCAGACAAAGATCTTCAGGCTTAGGTCGGAACATTGCAGACTGAAGGCCCACTTTCCTAAAATGGGTCTCAGAGATACCGTCATGTGCGAATTGTGGAGCAAGCAAACACCAGAACATATCCTGCAGAACTGTTCTATTTAATAGACCAAAAAGAGGCAATCTGACACGGAAGAGCGATCTTGCTAGAAATGCTGTGTGGTTACCAGCAAAGACCTGACACGCACATTCTCCTTCGTGAACCTCATTGGGTTAGAAGCTTAGCATCAGTTGATGGAAGAAGAAGGAGAAGAAGAAGAAGAAGAGAAACTGGCCATCCTTGAACTGTTACATCGATGAACTCCCTTCAGTTTCAGTTTTGATGGTTTAGAAAAAATTGCATTCTATGGCATACTCATGTTGGTTGTTGAACAGTTTACCATCCACGCCTATACTATGTTTATATGTTACTGACTGTAAGTCTTCATAGGAGACCAACGTTCATAATTCGGAGTCAAAGTTTTGGATATAAGCAATGTTATCTTCAAAATACGTCATCACCTTCTGCAGATTAGACATTGAAAGGCAGTTAAAGATTTATTTGTCAAATATCGACTATCCAGGCTATTACTTTAAAAATGTACAATATTGCTGATGGCCAAGCTTCATTTGCTTTTAATAGCGGTCCATCCCAAGCAATGATGACAACAGCAATCAGACATATTGTTGCACCTCATCGGTGAGTCCTTATGTGTCTGCATAGTACAATTCTGGCACAGAAACTTTTTTCCCCATATGTAGCATTTAAGATCATAATTGGGCATGTTAGTCTTAATTGTGTCTTTTCGCAAAGTAAGATTCTTCTGTGCTTCGGAGGCCTAGCGTTCCTCAGAAATGGAGGCGCCTCTGATGGTTGTTCGACACCATACCTGGCGGTCCTGTGCCAGGCATTTCAAAGTTTACATCGATGTTGAAGCGTGTCACAGGCATTCTGAGGGAGTCTTTGAAACGCTTTCTTACTCAAGCAAATAGACGCAGGCCCTCTCTCAGATCACCATACATTAGTTGTTTGGGGATGCTGCTGTCTGGCATGCGCACTACGTGATCGGCCCATCTAATCTGGATATCTTCTCCAATAATGTGTGGATGTTGGGTCTATGGTAACTTATCCTGCCACTGTATTCTCAACAATCTCCGAAGCAAGCCTATATGGAAGTGGTTAATCTTGCTAGCATGAATGCTGTACACAATCCAAGTTTCACTGGCATACAGAGGGTGGTGAGCACCACGGCTAGGTAGACCTCAAGGGATAAAGGCTACGACTCCTCTCATACCAAACACTGTTGCGCAGTCTCCCAAAGGCAGCACTAACTTTGGCGATTCTGTTGCTGACCTCAGAGTCAATAGTAGCTTCCATGGAAATAGTGCTGCCAAAATAATTGAAGCTGTCTACTGATTACAGGCGCTCGTTCTTAACTCTGGGTCGCGATATGCGTCACTCGGGGCAGGCAGAAGCATGACTTCGTTTTTTTTGTGTGGTTTGTTTAATAGTTAAACCAATCATGTCACAGGCTGTAGAGAATTCGTGCACATACGTTTGTATGTCTCTTTCAGCGCTGGCAGTGTGGGCACAGTCATTAGCAAGAAGTAAGTTAGAGTTGGTTGTGTCCTTTAGATGGGTGTGAGCTTACAGTCGCCTGTGATTGGACAGTTTTCCGTCAGTCCTGTATTTAATTTTCAACAAGTTTTGGATACAAACATGAGAGCTAGCACTGAGCGTGGCAGCACGCATTATGTAAACGTTTGTTGAAGCAAGTACACATCATTTTACATTTACCTATCACTCAGCACATTTAAATACATTTTGGTGTGCATTCAAATAATAGTAGAATGAACACACTTAGTTTACACATTTAAGTTATGAACAAACGAAAACTCAACACACATACATATTCCAGTGTCGAGCGGTCAAACTATCATTAGCGTATGTTTCTTTAAATCTGATAGCCAATTAAGAAAATAGAAAATAGTTCACAGAACCGACTTCATTGCAGCTGGGCGACCCCAGCTGAAGTTATTTACACTGCAGTAAGTGCCGACGACATAACAACGAACACTGTAGCTCCTGCGGCGGTTTCGACATGTGTATCTAACTTCGCCAGGTACCAATTTACAACTCGGTCGACTAGAAAATACGGTCATAATATGAAAATAAAAGTCATGACCAGTCTGTCAAACTGAACCTAACGTGATTCGAACCTCGTACTTATATTAGGATACCAAGCCGAGCTCGAACTAGTAGGCCACCAAATGCCCACATATAGTGACGGTGTACTCTTACCCGAATCAACTGTAAGATCAATTGTAAGGCGACCAGAGTAGCCCTAGACAAACTGCCAAGTGGATACAGCCAATGGTTGCTATTATTTGAGATCGAACTGAGAAGATTTATCGGCGCAAATGGAATATCGTGCTAATGAGAGGTTGAATGTACTTGAATATCCCGTTAACACAGAGTGTGTGTGGCGCATTTGGAAGGCGAAAATAATACAGATCACGGGTTCCTTAACAGAGAAATAACCAAATATCCTGGGCCAAGGGGTTATGAGTTTGTGAGTGTCATGGGGTGGAAACGAAAAACGTGAAGAGATGAAATACATCGCTTATCTCGATGCCCCATGCAATAATTTCAGTAGGGTTTTGAAGCCCATTGATCACGTCAAATCCACGACCGCTTACAGGTTAAACAGCCATCGAGGCGATCAAATTGTTCCGCATGTTTGCATGGCGTATTGACTCAACAGGGCTAACGTTTCACAAGCCACATTGTATAAGAGGAGGGGACAATCTTGGGTCTGTGTAATCGTTCTCCATTCTTGTTGGCAGTGTGTTCATCTCTGAGACTCCCAAAATGCCTTGTGAATACGCGTAGATATTATATTTGCTTTAGACGCTCTCTGTTTGGGATATATTTCCCTAGCTTTCTACGTTTCATTTGTAAACACATGCCTGTTTGAATAGTTCCTGGATCCTTTATTAGCCAAGAGTGAATGATTTTTAAAAAAATATTATGGAGATGAATGAGTAATCCTTTTTTTTTTGTTTGTTTTGTGATGTTGCTGTTATTTGTTTTGTTCAGATGAGATGATTTATCCCTTTATCTGCTTTTTCGTGTGCATATTTTTACCATAGTCCATCGTGAATGTTACCACCTAGCAATGATTGCCGGCCCCGAATGGTGAGCGATGAACAGTAACACTGTTACATCGTAATAATGATCTAGGGAGGGTTGATCTTGGGGCTAAGTATCCTACCATGTCTAAACCAAAAGCCACACACACTTCACAGATGTAGCTAGTTTAACCTTTGATGACTAGATATGTATTCCTGAAAAACCAGTGCTCCACAGAAAACTGAAGAGGTTTTCATTGACTGATTGACCCGTACTACTTTCATGCCCGATGAATGTGCTCTTGGAGAGAGAATATGACCAACTTACGTCACTTTGATCTTCACATACAGAGCAAGTAAATCGCGGAAGGCAAACATTTGGGATTAGCTCTTATTGAGATCAAGAGAAAGTAATCGTAGTCCCAGAGTAAACACTGCTGTCATAGATAAAGTGTTAGAAACGGTCACTGTTCTATGTCCTAGCCTAGGATGAACGGAGGACATATATAACTCTATTCCTCGCTTCGTTTCTTTGTTTACAGATGGGTGGACAAGAACTTCATGATACCGTGATCGGACCTTTGCCTTGCTATTTATTAATGGAATTACGTATCATCGTATACCTAGTGTTTGTGGGCTAAAATAAAGCTTATTTTATATATATATATATATATATATAACAAAGTAATGATGTAGTGTGTTTTTTGCAGAACGTGGCTTGGTACAATCAAGATTCTGTTTGACTGCTGTACGTTTATTGACAAGTGTACCGTGTGGCAGGTTGTCATTACGTTCCGTATCCGAAGGTGTACACAGGGGGAGAAAAAACATGTGTCTTCCAAACTGGGAACGGTTGGATTCGAACCTTCTGCGTTGGGATTATGAACAGATTGAAGATGTGTAGATCGATCTAACTTTTTTCATGAGGCTATTGCCATTCCTTTACGAGTTATTAGCATATGATTATGTACATTGCTTATCTGCGAATTCAAAACAATTTTGACCCAATTTGTTTAGCATGCGTGAGACCTTTGCATCTCGGACACCATTGTAACAGGTTTAATACCATGTTAAAGAGAAGCGCGTGACCGAATGGTGTACATGCTTGCCTCAAGAAGAGCAGCTATAATCCTATGCCGTTCCAAATTTGTTTCTGACGACACGGTCATTTGAATTTATTACCTAATCGTTTATTTTATGCAAACAATTTCACGGACTTCTTGGAATTGAATCATTGCCCGCGATGGTTTTGTAGAGATTGACGGTTGAACATGGGCAGCAAACAAAGACTAATAAAGTGATGCTTGATGAGGAACAGACACCAACACAGCTTATGGTCAAAATCAGGAAAAGGCAGTCATCCGTCGGCATGTTATTAGAAGAAACGGATTAGAACACACGATAACGACGGTATATTCGCAGGAAAGTGAGAAGAGGGAGGCAGAATTATAAAGTTTGCAATTTGATGGACTGTCATTGCAGACTTAGCTGTGGAACTGATAAGAGGATGTTGAGATCAATGATCGTCTCTGCAGATCGGCAAAACACATGATAATGATGAGAAATGGCTGGATTAGAAGAGTTTATATATATATATATATTACTTCTGAGTTCTTAGTCGACCTGTACTTCAGGGGCAGATGTCTCTGTGCCTGTTCCAGCTCTGAATTGAGCTGGACTTAGCTAGTAAGAGGATTTCCTGCTTAGCGGGCTAGGCTCGAGAAACGAATTACTCGACTGCGATAAGACAAGTGCCATGGAAGGTGGTTACATGATGTGCGTGTCCATCTTAATTGACTCAAACACTAGAGAACTGTAGACCTACATACTGTTAGGCGCCATTTATGCTGCTCTTAACAAACCACCTAACCATGGTCAGTGTTATGCCATATCACACAGTTAATCACCTCGTAATCTATGTGGAGTACTGGTGCTTTTTTTGCTATAGACATACACAAAACGCCCGTTAGACCAGTTTAATTATTTACAGACGAAACTAGTCTATAACCGTTTGCTAACTTCAGATATTAAATATCACAAATGGTGACCTTGTACCTTGAAGAATACTGTGAAGTTGTAATGCTCAAGGATTTAATATTAAATAATAATAATTATAAAAATGTACGCTTAGGAGTCAAAGACCTGTTGCAATTCCAACTACTAAGCAGTGTGCATGCGTATTGTGTCTGCCAAAATCCCTACAGACTACCCAGGTAGAACCCAGTACTCCTCAGTCTCAGGATTAGAGCCGAGAGAGGTGTGTGTTAAACCAATGTTTAACCACACCATGACCTCTGGATTATGTGTCACTTTCTGGTTAACGTGACTCTTGATGTGCTGAGGTATGGTATAACCTCTGGTGGAGGAAGACTGACGGAAGTGGTCTTCAGTCTAAGCAGGAAGGCCTTTGAGTAGTGAAAACCTGCACTGAATTATGTGGTGCAGTCAAGCAGAACGCTCAACGCCATCATGAACTGTTTTCTCCCGGTGTAAGCCCGACACAACCGCAGCAAGCTGCATAATAACAACAGGATAACCGAATGAAGGCATGTGAATCCCACAGAATAAAGATGAAGAAGTCGGGAATTATAATCCGAACAGCAACTATCAAACAGCAGAAAACGACACAAACACCAGAGCGAGTCGAGAGCGCAGCCAATCAGGCGCAGCCATTTTACTTTTCTTTTCTTTTAATACTAGGTAAGCCTATGACAAATTGTTGTACATTGTCGGTGTTATTATTTTCATTCAACATACACGAATCACATTGTACCAGTAAATGATGTTTGTCTAAAAACGAGAAAACCACTTCAAAATGTTACTATCACCGCCCCTCTGCAGCTTGTCAGACAAATGCTGCATTATCAATTGACCAAAAACATATTTCCCAGAGGAAATATATATTCATTCGGTTACCACAAGACACCTTTCTGTTGAAGAACGAATAAAAACACTGTATCACTTATGTACATCGTAGAAGGCGACTAACGAGAGTTGTATATGGAGTTAGCTAACTCGTCGTTTTCATCAATATTATTATTGCATATCTGCGATGCTAAGATTTAAATGAAAAGACAAAAATGACTTATGACGATAACGTCCCCTTACAGCTGTAGAATAGGTTGTTAAACATTTACAGTCCTGCCTAGTTGAGCAGATTTGTTTCTTAAGACCCGAATGTTATGAATTATGCCGTACTATAGAGGGTTAAGACCCGAATCTAATCAGTTTGGCAGGACTGTAAACGGCTGAGACACAAATATAACCAATTTCAGCTCGAATGTACAAGGTTATAAGATCAAATCAATGCTTTTGATACGTATGTAGGACTATTTTAACGCAATCTAATACAGAACATCATTGCTATTAATGTCATTTCTAAGAAAATAAGAAGACCGCAAAGTCGTTTATCATAAGGAAGACTAACATAGTAATAAACGTGTCTAGGCCAAGCAATGTAGTTTTTCCAAATGTTGATACGATCTTTCTTACCCATACAATAGTCCTGCCGAATTGATACATCAATAATCTAAATATTGCTACAGAATCATCCTACCGAGTTGTCGGAGACGTCGTTGAAGTTCCTAACAGCTACATTTGTATTAATAGAGGAAAGTAATTTAAGTGATATTCCAAGGTCATACAAGCTGCTCTATGATTTATGATACAATGCAGAATGTTATATACACGAACAAGGGAGAGGGGACTAACGTTTGGTCAGGTGAGAAGAGCAGACTAACATCTGATCAGGTGGGCAGAGGAGAGTAACGTCTGGTCAGGTGGGGAGAGCAGACTAACATCTGGTCAGGTGGGCAGAGGAGACTAATGTCTGGTCAGGTGGAGAGAGCAGACTAACATCTGGTCAGGTTGGCAGAGGAGACTAATGTCTGGTCAGGTGGGGAGAGCAGACTAACATCTGGTCAGGTGGGCAGAGGAGACTAACGCCTAGTCAGATGGGGAGAGGAGACTAATGTCTGGTCAGGTGGGCAGAGGAGATTAATGTATGGTCAGGTGGGCAGAGGAAACTAACGCCTGGTCAGGTGGGGAGAGCAGACTAACATCTGGTCAGGTGGGTAGAGGAGACTAATGTCTGGTCAGGTGGGGAGAGGAGACTAATGTCTGGTCAGGTGGGCAGAGGAGACTAACGTCTGGTCAGGCAAAACACACTGATCAGACAATGTTAGTCAGTGTCAGGCACACCATAGTGATCAAACTATGTTAGTGAGGCTGAAGTGAAACATACTGATTAGACAATGTTAGTCAGGGTCATGAAAACACAATAAGCGAAAATGTTAGTCAGTCAGACAAAACATACTGATGAGACTATGCTAGTCAGACAAAACATACTGATCAGACTATGTTAGCCAGACAAAACATACTGATCAGACTATGTTAGTCAGACTCATGTAAAAGATACTGATGAAAAGCAAACCTCACTTTCAAACAGTTCTCCGTGGACACAGACTGTTCAAGTCTGGCTAACAAGGTATAGATCTTCATGCTCCCTGGTTTAGTGATCGTCAAGCAGATGAAGCCTTACATATCCGGTCTACCTACATCAGCACGCTCAAGATGTGAAAAAAACTAGTGCAACCAGGCAACTAACTCCCTTTTCAGAACGCATATTAGAGTACATTGTGATTATGGAACAATAACATAAACTCGAAGATATATTCTTATATCTTTAGGTTTTGGAAACAAAATATACTTGTTATTTGTCGGAATACATTTGAAAGTATGCTCAAACTCGTTGGTGTTTGACAATATGTAACTACTTAAAGTAATTGGTTGCTTCAGTTGACGTAAATATGTGAAACAATAGCATCGAGGTGACTTTATGGTTATCCAACTGTGAATGTTTAGCAAAACCATATTCTTCCAAACGTATCCTCATCATACAGTATCATGGAAAGACATATCTGACTGCTGGCTATGTGTACTGGCCTGCAAGCACGGAAAACTAAGATGAGTCAAAATGCAATCTTCAAAAGAGTGCAGGCGAAAGCAAGGGCAACAGCTGGCAAAGACTTGCATCTCTTTCGTGAAAGTCCATTGTCTTTCGATACTGATAGGATACCAATCAATCAATCGATGCTAAGCATTAGTATTACAATAAATACAGTTGTCTTTTCTGTAGCTTGTTACGACAATTCTAGCTGCTTTTTAATAAAAGTAAATGATGTACTTTTGTTTTCAAATAAAATATATATTCAAGGAGTAAGACAACCAGAATGGAATTGCTAGCTACCTACTTTACCTACGTACTCAGAAACAAGCAATATTTAAACAAATAAACAAGGTCTAAATGGAACACCATAAATTTGATGAAGAAACAGAACAGTTTTGGACTTTAAGATGTCATATTCTGGTTGAAGAAACATAATAGTGTTTTTGTTTGTGTTGTCCGATATTGGTTATAGAAATGTAATAGCTTTGATGTTTGGGGTGTCTTTTTTGATTATTCCAATGGCCATTTCAGGGCATCTCCTCAACTCGTTGTCCAAATTGTATATCCAACTTTCACCTATGGTTCCTGGTAGCTGTCAGCATATGCGATATCATCCAACACCCCTGCACCTGAATATAAGCAACGCGGTGTGTGTTATGGAGAGTGTACCAGTAGTATAAAAGGGCGTACAACCAGTTTACAAAATGTGTACTGAAGAGTGTACAACGATTTTACCTAGATTAAATAAAAGATTGTACTAGGAGTGTGCACATTGTCTGTAAAAGGTGCACGCAATGTCTACATTTAGTACATACATTATTTACATTTAGTGCACACATTGTCTTCATTTAGTGTTCACATTGTCTACTAAGAGTACACACAATGTCTGCATTTAGTGCACACATTGTCTACATGTAGTGCACATATTGTCTCCATTTAGTGCACATATTGTCTACTAAGAGTGCACCCATTGTCTTAATTGTGTGCACACATTGTCTACTAAGAGTGCGCATATTGTCTACGTTTAGTGCACACATTGTCTACTAAGAGTACACACATTGTCTACATTGAGTGCACACATTGTCTACTAAGAGTGCACAAATTGTCTTAATTGTGTGCACACATTGTCTACTAAGAGTGTGCATATTGTCTACGTTTAGTGCACACGTGGTTTACTAAGAGTGCACACATTGACCTCAAATAATGCACACATTGTCTTCATTTAGTGCTCGCATTGTCTGCTACGAGTGCTCACATTGTCTACTAAAAGTGCATACATTGTCTTCATTTAGTGTACACATTATCTACTAAGAGTGCACAACCTTGTCTTCAAAGAATGCACACATTGTCTACTAATAGTACACACAATGTCTACATTTAGTGCACACATTGTCTACTAAGAGTACACACATTGTCTACATTTAGTGCACACATTGTCTACTAAGAATGGACACATTGTCTACATTTAGTGCACACATTGTCTACTAAGAGTACACACAATGTCTACATTTAGTGCACACATTGTCTACTAAGAGTACACACATTGTCTACATTTAGTGCACACATTATCTACTAAGAATAGACACATTGGTTACAAAGAGTGGATGAAGAGACTACTGATAACAATGCAAATGAATGGTTTGAAATATCACATGAACGCTAAGCAGACTAACATCACGATACTCCAGGCAAGCACATAACTGATGTCTCTTTCCACAGAACACAAACAAGTATGCATACTAATGGTTCCTCTTGCTCGCTGGTAGTACACATTGCTGATCTGCCCTCGAAGGCCTTCATCTGTCTTGCCGGACTTCTTTTCAAAACTCATCCGGACCGTTCTATTGATTATTGAACAATTGCAGTAATATCATTTCGCAGTCGATCATTGATTGCTGTCAAGTCTCTTGGATTTTGTAATGCGAAGTGTCATTGTTATACCCAGACCATACACAGTTTTTATTTATTTTTTTTTGCTTTCGCCTTATTTCTCTTATCCCAAGGGCGGTGTGCGTTGCACTGTGGTTTTTATTTTGCGCCTGTCGGCCCAGTGCATCCGACTTCAGCATACATGTTATGTAAGGGTCTGCTTCCTCCTGCATTTTATAAGGATTTGTTTCCCCGGGGTAACGACCGGTGCTGTGATGGGGATCGAACCCAGCACCTTCGAATTGTGAACCGTGCCACTTAACCACTAGGCCACGCCGTCCCCTTTTATACACAGTTTAAACTTGTTTGTAAAAACCGTTTTGGTAATATTAGACAGGCATTTTATTTTCTTGATTTCGGATGGTGAACTTTTGGGTTATGTAGTCTTGTATTTTGCTGTCTAGTGTATATATTATTTCTTTGGCTATAAGAATAAGTCTTAGCTGACTCTCTAGTTCATGCTTTAACCGCAAGAAGAAGTATTAGCCACATATGTAGTTGTTGCCTCAACCACAAGCAGAAGGTTTAGTCCCGTCATTAGTTCTTGCTTTCAGTTTGTTTCACATACCTTAATTAAATGTCTCCATTACTGGTGCTGTCAATACCAGCAAATCAGCTCTTTCAAGGTTTCGAATTTCATCACGACCGAGTCAGGTTGTCCCATCATTAATCTGCACGTTGATGACATCTGATCTCCAATTCACTCAGGATGCAGTCATCATGACAAAGCAATGATTCAGAGCCCGACATAATAAATCGTCTCGACTGATATTGTTTTGGATAGAAGGTTTAAAGCTGCAATAATATTATCATTCTCTAATTGCATACTAACGCCTGCTGTCTTCCATTTCATATCTGTACGTCAAGCAACGTTTGTCTCACCTTCTAGTGAAATGTCCGTCCTGATACGCAGCCCTCAGCACAGATCCATCGAGAAGACACTTATAAATGTGATGACATCAACTAAGTCCTGTAGCGGACAATGCTGTCGGGGATGAAGTGTAAAGCACGTTGTTGCACTATTCCTTGGTGTCTTATGAGTTAGATAGAGTAGCCAGCTCCATTCTTACTGCCTGTCCTTTACTATAAGCAAGTTATTTACCCATTGACAAATAATTTGGCAAGAGCGTATCAAATTGAAGTTTGAACTCTGCATCTTTTGTCTTGAGAAGAAAGCGCTTTTTCACCCTGCTTTTCAGACACTCATAAAAGGCGAAACGATACGGATCCATAGTATTCATAGTTTATATTTTACACCAGTGGTTCTTAACTTCTTCATTACCTGTGACCGCTTTAAATATATTGTGTTGTCGCGCTCTCCAAAAATATTCAAAGTATGAAAATGTTTAAGAATAAATTACCTGTGTTTACAAATGTAAACAATGTCTGCAACTGAAAATGTTATTGAAAATGTGATGTTAATAAAAAATAGGAAACATAATTCAATGAAAATAAATGTGTCTCTTACAATCCAATTTGAATGAACTCTCCCTATCTGCAACTCATACTACTTGTTTATTTTAATTACATTTCCATAGTTACACACGCTAGGATGGTTTCATCAGTTGTTAAGCACAATTGCCATTTAAATAACAGTGTATAGTGTTCACAACGCGAGGGCATGATGATGGTCACTAATGTTCACTTCAAATTAGATTACGTTTATCGACAATATATCCTTCTGAATCAGTTTTACAGGTATCCAACATTATGTACCCGTATGTTAATTTAAATCTTGTAAGACTTGTATATACGGTTCATGTAGGCGACATACTTTTCAAATCACCCAGAAGCTGTTAATTTCACGACGCATTGTTCACTAACAGCAGGGACTTCTGAATCTTGACAGTGTGAAACGGATTTTTAAATGTCTTTTTCGTCGCTTTGAAGAAGTATTGATGTATAAGTATCTACGTTTGTTGAGAATTACAGGATTGTGCATTCATGTGCGGTGGCAGCTAGGGAGTACCATGACGTCCTTTTCTAGAATATGTTGTCGCGATCACAAGATATATACATGCTAACTTTGAACTGTTGCCTTGCAGTCAAACAATGGCTTTGACAGGCCGCATAGAATATACTGCGTGAGGTACCACGAAAGTTAGTTCTCACCCCCCCCCCCCTTTCTTCCCCACCCCTATACAGCACAGACAAAAGCTGGCGGAAGAGACGAATGATCGCGATAATTTACAACGGATCGGAAGGCAGGATCTGGACCAGCCTGGTATATGACTTAGGGCACCCCATGGAACAGAAGTGGAACAGCAGCCGTAACTATACGAAAAGCAATGGCAAACTACTGTATGTAAATTGCCAAGAAAATCACGACATCCTAATATAAAGAAACTTAAAGATCCGATAGTGAGACTCCCATGCCAGCCAGATCAAGTAAGCGAAGTGGGGATGAAAACAGTGCCAGGGCAAGTACAAGTTTTAGTAATAACGACCAAAATCCCTACGGGAATACAATGGAAAGACATGGTGCTGGTCTGTATGACAAAAAAAACAACTCATATTCAGAACAAGGAACACAAGACGCCTTTATCAAGGAAAACTTCTCGTGATTGATAAGGAAATGGAGAGAACAGAAGTACACATTTTGGGGATCTCGGATCACCGGTGGGCGGGCCAGGATAATTTCACCGCTCATACAGAAGTATGCTTTGTATTCTCAGGGAGAGAAATGAGCGGTAATAGAGTTGATTTCCTTCTATCGAAATGATAGCCCGTGGTAGTGCTTGGATGCAATCACGTTAATGATCGGGTCCCAGGATCATATTACAAGAGAAAATGTAAAAAAAAACAACGTGTCATTCTTTTTATCATTCCATGTGTTATATCTGTCTATATGCATTTTAAATCTTAACTGTCAAAGCTCACGACATTTCGTCAAGCCCCCACGCTCGCCCTAAAAAAACCTCACTGACCCTAAGGGGTCCCCAGAGCACAGACGAAGAACCGTTGGTCTAGACCATAGTTTATCAGTCGGTGTTTTCAGCGATAGGCCTTGGTCTTCAGGGGTTTCTGCAAAAGGTGTGTATGGGTTATGCGAAATATGTCTAGGAGTTCCGTGTATGGTTCCCTCGAAAGGTTTCTGTGTGTTCCGCGAACGATCTGTAGATCATAGGAAATAAATCAAGGTTTTCAACGAAAGGTCTCTAGGAGTTTAGTTATATGTCTCTAGAAGTTCCACGAACGGTCCCTAAGATTGTTGGGATATGTCTCTAGAGGTTCAACGAATGACCTATATGAGTATTATGATAGGTCTAAACGAGATCTATGAAAGGTCGCTAGGAGTTTAGTGATAGTTCTCTAGGGTTCTATGAACGTCCTGAACTTTAGTGACAGGTCTCTAGTAGTTTTGCAAACGGCTCCTAGAAGTTTAAGGAAAGGTCTCTATGAGTTCAGTAATAGGTCTCTAGAAGTTTTGCAAATGGCTTCCAGAAGTTTAAGGAAAGGTCTCTAGGAGTTGTTCAAACAGTCTCTGTGGGTTTCACGATAGATTTATATGGCCACCACAACGGTATATAGGCGCTTTGAGAACTGTTTATATGATTTCTGCTAACGGTATCTAGTAGCTAATGGACATGCCTTTTGTGGTTGCGAGGTAACTCTCTAGAGATTCAGCTCTAACGGTTCTGTGCTAGGTCTTTAGGAGTTGAGAGAAACGTCTCTAGTGATTTTACAAACGGTCAATAGTGGTTTTATGAAAGGTCTCTTTGAGTTCCGTGATAGGTCTCTAGGAATTGAGAGAAAAGTATATATGGGTTCCGTGATGTCTCTAGGAATTGAGAGGAAGGTCTCTATGGGTTCCGTGATGTCTCTAGGAATTGAGAGGAAGGTCTCTATGGGCTCTGTGATGTCTCTAGGAATTGAGAGAAAGGTCTATATGGGTTCCGTGATGTCTCTAGGATTTGAGAGGAAGGTCTCTATGAATTCCGTGATGTCTCTAGGAATTGAGAGAAAGGTCTCTACGGGTTCTGCGATAGGTCTGTAGATATCGAGAGAAAGGTCTCTATGGGTTCCGTGATGGGTGTCTAGGAATTGAGGCAATCGGTCTCTATGAATTTAGAGAAAGATTTCTTTAGATTCTCGGATATTTGTTTTTGTTTTTTGTGTGTTGTTTTTGCGTTCACCTTATTTCTATATTCATCAATGTGACGTGCATTGCGGTATGTTTTTATGTAGCGCCTGTCGGCCCAGTGCATCCAACTTCGGCATGCATCTTATGTGAAGGTCTGCTTCCTCCTGCATTTTCTAAGGGTGTGATTACCGGGCATAACGACTGATGCTGTGATGGGGAGCGAACCCATCACCTTCGTGTCGTGAGCCGTGTCACTTAACCATTAGCCCAAGTCGCCCCCGATTCCGCGAATGTGTAATGGTTGCGCTAAAGGTCTCTATATATGTCATCAAAGGTCTCTAGGGGTTTCAAGAAAGGTCTTCAGAAGTTGCGTGAGAGGTCATCATATTTAAACAATAATAACATCGTTCAAAAAAGTAAAAAATACGGCCATTAATATAATGTCCTTGCCGTTTGGACGGAAACTAGACAATTCTGCCTGTCAGGGCGCTGTTAATAAGTTATATTCCATATTAATGCTGCTCTGATTTACACATTTTGAACTTTGGTATTCGATTATAAATATTTATTTTATAAATATAGTTGTAAAAAAATATATATACATAGCGGATGCTATTGTTAGTAAACATTTGCATACACTTATCGTACAGGTAAGGTGAGTGGGGAAGAGTGAAAAAGGTAAAATCAATGTTAGGTATGCTAAAATAGAAATACTAAGCATAGGAGCAAGAACGTTATAATGAAACTGTATAAAGCATTAGTTAAACCTAGATTATAGTACTGTTTATAGGTGTAGAGTCCGTTTCGCAGAGCGGATATAAATACAGTCTAGAAAAACAGAAGCATTCGAGGTGATTTAATACAAGTTAATAACATAATCAACAAAACGAATAACAACTATAATTAGTTTAAATACAGGGACCTACGCGAACAAAAGAGCACAGTTACAAATTAATTAAAGAAATGTCCAGAGTAGATACCAGGAAATATTTTGTTAGTCAGAGAGTGGTAAATGCTTGGATTGCATCACCACACGAAAAAGTGGAGGCAGGGTCACTTAATGCATCAAGCAATAGATTGGATACGTAAGTTTTTTAAGATCAAGTCAATGTAAAATAAACGTGTTGTATACAGACTGCACAGTCTTCTAAACCAGTATAACGATGTTAAGTTATATCCAACTTATCAGGGTACTGATATTTGAACTGAGATCTATTAAAATGTTTATGAAAACTGTATACTTACGTGACATATATTTCATGTATTCTTAGAAGCGTGAAAACTATTTCTACAAAGGCTTCCCAAGGCGTGATACATATTGTAAGTTTTCCTCCATGATATAACTTTTCATAGAGGGTCGTCAAGACAAACGTAACTAAAACTTAAGTATTCTGGTAATGAACTATTAATAGTTATATAACTGAGAGATGCTGACGGGTATGCCAGAATGAATACAAATATTACGATTGGAGAATTACCAGAATACTTAAGTTTTAGTTACATTTGTCTTGACGACCCTCTATGAAAAGTTATATCATGGAGGAAAACTTACAATATGTATCACGCCTTGGGAAGCCTTTGTAGAAATAGTTTTCACGCTTCTACCAATATAAATATAAATTAAGAAAGAGAATGACAGATTTATTGTTTTCCTATAACGAAGTATTTCGAGACGTATACCTTTTCCGATAGCGCACACTACCTTTTAAAAATTAATCTGAAATGGAACAGAATCCAGACCCACACATAGACATACACATATGCACATACTAAACACAAAACGCACTTCCACACATACAATGGTGATCTGCGTTCCGGTTAGTTACGGTCGATTTGTTTGTTTACGCTTTTTCCCGGTGAGTTCTCTAATGACGTCAGTCAATTAGAAGATTGCAGAAGGTGTAGCACTGATTTGGTAAATCCATTATTAACAAAAAATAAGGCTGGACAAATGTTTCTATATTTTCTCGCAGTATTGAGTCAAGTATACGTTTTAAAGAATGAAAACGGTTTACGTTTGGTCGTGCACAAGTGCTACATGCAAGTGTAGCCTACCCAGCTGTATAATGCGCACAGTTGATAATAACGTAAACATGTTATGCTCAATTACCACCCCGGGACAGAAAGAAAATGTGGGTCGTGGACAAAAAACAGCACACATTAACACATTAAACGAATCGCAGCAACAAGAACATAGACACATACTACTAATCTGGATGTTGATTTTGTTGTTGTTGTTTAATGATTACAATACGTAAGTTTACTCTTTTGTACGTCAGCTGTTATTTGCTAGAAAGAGGGCAGGTCAGGAATGTGCAAGAAATATGTGAAACGTATTTCGCATAATTTTTAATAGAAGCTGCCAACCTAGACGGGCCTTGATGTTTCTAGGCTGTTGAGAGTTAAAGTAACGAAGTGAATACAGGTACAGTACAATACAACAATTAGATGCCATCCTAAACTGCCCGTGCTGTTTCTTGTTTTTTGAGAGTTACAATAACGAAGTGAATACAGATACAGTATAATACAACAGTTAAATGCCATCCTAAACTGCCCGTGCTGTTTCTTGTTTTTTGAGAGTTACAATAACGAAGTGAATACAGATACAATACAATACAACAGTTAGATGCCATCCTAAACTGCCCGTGCTGTTTCTTGTTTTTTGAGAGTTACAATAACGAAGTGAATACAGAAACAGTACAATACAACAGTTAGATGCCATCCTAAACTGCCCGTGCTGTTTCTTGTTTTTTGAGAGTTACAATAACGAAGTGAATACAGATACAGTACAATACAACAGTTAGATGCCATCATAAACTGCCCGTGCTGTTTCTTGTTTTTTGAGAGTTACAATAACGAAGTGAATACAGATACAGTACAATACAACAGTTAGATGCCATCCTAAACTGCCCGTGCTGTTTCTTGTTTTTTAAGAGTTACAATAACGAAGTGAATACAGATACAGTACAATACAACAGTTAGATGCCATCCTAAACTGCCCGTGCTGTTTCTTGTTTTTTGAGAGTTACAATAACGAAGTGAATACAGATACAGTACAATACAACAGTTAGATGCCATCCTAAACTGCCCGTGCTGTTTCTTGTTTTTTGAGAGTTACAATAACGAAGTGAATACAGATACAGTACAATACAACAGTTAGATGCCATCCTAAACTGCCCGTGCTGTTTCTTGTTTTTTGAGAGTTACAATAACGAAGTGAATACAGATACAGTACAATACAACAGTTAGATGCCATCATAAACTGCCCGTGCTGTTTCTTGTTTTTTGAGAGTTACAATAACGAAGTGAATACAGATACAGTACAATACAACAGTTAGATGCCATCCTAAACTGCCCGTGCTGTTTCTTGTTTTTTGAGAGTTACAATAACGAAGTGAATACAGATACAGTACAATACAACAGTTAGATGCCATAATAAACTGCCCGTGCTGTTTCTTGTTTTTTGAGAGTTACAATAACGAAATGAATACAGATACAGTACAATACAACAGTTAGATGCCATCCTAAACTGCCCGTGCTGTTTCTTGTTTTTTGAGAGTTACAATAACGAAGTGAATACAGATACAGTACAATACAACAGTTAGATGACATCCTAAACTGCCCGTGCTGTTTCTTGTTTTTTGAGAGTTACAATAACGAAGTGAATACAGATACAGTACAATACAACAGTTAGATGCCATCATAAACTGCCCGTGCTGTTTCTTGTTTTTTGAGAGTTACAATAACGAAGTGAATACAGATACAGTACAATACAACAGTTAGATGCCATCATAAACTGCCCGTGCTGTTTCTTGTTTTTTGATAGTTACAATAACGAAGTGAATACAGATACAGTACAATACAACAGTTAGATGCCATCATAAACTGCCCGTGCTGTTTCTTGTTTATTGAGAGTTACAATAACGAAATGAATACAGATACAGTACAATACAACAGTTAGATGCCATCCTAAACTGCCCGTGCTGTTTCTTGTTTTTTGAGAGTTACAATAACGAAGTGAATACAGATACAGTACAATACAACAGTTAGATGCCATCATAAACTGCCCGTGCTGTTTCTTGTTTTTTGAGAGTTACAATAACGAAGTGAATACAGATACAGTACAATACAACAGTTAGATGCCATCCTAAACTGCCCGTGCTGTTTCTTGTTTTTTGAGAGTTACAATAACGAAGTGAATACAGATACAGTACAATACAACAGTTAGATGCCATCATAAACTGCCCGTGCTGTTTCTTGTTTTTTGAGAGTTACAATAACGAAGTGAATACAGATACAGTACAATACAACAGTTAGATGCAATCCTAAACTGCCCGTGCTGTTTCTTGTTTTTTGAGAGTTACAATAACGAAGTGAATACAGATACAGTACAATACAACAGTTAGATGCCATCATAAACTGCCCGTGCTGTTTCTTGTTTTTTGAGAGTTACAATAACGAAATGAATACAGATACAGTACAATACAACAGTTAGATGCCATCCTAAACTGCCCGTGCTGTTTCTTGTTTTTTGAGAGTTACAATAACGAAGTGAATACAGATACAGTACAATACAACAGTTAGATGCCATCATAAACTGCCCGTGCTATTTCTTGTTTTTTGAGAGTTACAATAACGAAGTGAATACAGATACAGTACAATACAACAGTTAGATGCCATCATAAACTGCCCGTGTTGTTTCTTGTTTTATGAGAGTTACAATAACGAAGTGAATACAGATACAGTACAATACAACAGTTAGATGCCATCCTAAACTGCCCGTGCTATTTCTTGTTTTTTGAGAGTTACAATAACGAAGTGAATACAGATACAGTACAATACAACAGTTAGATGCTATCATAAACTGCCCGTGAATTTTCTTGTTTTTTGAGAGTTACAATAACGAAGTGAATACAGATACAGTACAATACAAGAGTTAGATGCCATCCTAAACTGCCCGTGCTGTTTCTTGTTTTTTGACAGTTACAATAACGAAGTGAATACAGATACAGTACAATACAACAGTTAGATGCCATCATAAACTGCCCGTGCTGTTTCTTGTTTTTTGAGAGTTACAATAACGAAGTGAATACAGATACAGTACAATATAAGAGTTAGATGCCATCATAAACTGCCCGTGCTGTTTCTTGTTTTTTGACAGTTACAATAACGAAGTGAATACAGATACAGTACAATACAAGAGTTAGATGCCATCATAAACTGCCCGTGCTGTTTCTTGTTTTTTGAGAGTTACAATAACGAAGTGAATACAGATACAGTACAATACAAGAGTTAGATGCCATCATAAACTGCCCGTGCTGTTTCTTGTTTTTTGAGAGTTACAATAACGAAGTGAATACAGATACAGTACAATACAAGAGTTAGATGCCATCCTAAACTGCCCGTGCTGTTTCTTGTTTTTTGAGAGTTACAATAACGAAGTGAATACAGATACAGTACAATACAACAGTTAGATGCCATCATAAACTGTCCGTGCTGTTTCTTGTTTTTTGAGAGTTACAATAACGAAGTGAATACAGATACAGTACAATACAACAGTTAGATGCCATCCTAAACTGCCCGTGCTGTTTCTTGTTTTTTGAGAGTTACAATAACGAAGTGAATACAGATACAGTACAATACAAGAGTAAGATGCCATCATAAACTGCCCGTGCTGTTTCTTGTTTTTTGAGAGTTACAATAACGAAGTGAATACAGATACAGTACAATACAACAGTTAGATGCCATCATAAACTGCCCGTGCTGTTTCTTGTTTTTTGAGAGTTACAATAACGAAGTGAATACAGATACAGTACAATACAACAGTTAGATGCCATCATAAACTGCCCGTGCTGTTTCTTGTTTTTTGAGAGTTACAATAACGAAGTGAATACAGATACAGTACAATACAACAGTTAGATGCCATCATAAACTGCCCGTGCTGTTTCTTGTTTTTTGAGAGTTACAATAACGAAGTGAATACAGATACAGTACAATACAACAGTTAGATGCCATCATAAACTGCCCGTGCTGTTTCTTGTTTTTTGAGAGTTACAATAACGAAGTGAATACAGATACAGTACAATACAACAGTTAGATGCCATCATAAACTGCCCGTGCTGTTTCTTGTTTTTTGAGAGTTACAATAACGAAGTGAATACAGATACAGTACAATACAACAGTTAGATGCCATCATAAACTGCCCGTGCTGTTTCTTGTTTTTTGAGCGTTACAATAACGAAGTGAATACAGATACAGTACAATACAACAGTTAGATGCCATCCTAAACTGCCCGTGCTGTTTCTTGTTTTTTGAGAGTTACAATAACGAAGTGAATACAGATACAGTACAATACAACAGTTAGATGCCATCATAAACTGCCCGTGCTGTTTCTTGTTTTTTGAGAGTTACAATAACGAAATGAATACAGATACAGTACAATACAACAGTTAGATGCCATCCTAAACTGCCCGTGCTGTTTCTTGTTTTTTGAGAGTTACAATAACGAAGTGAATACAGATACAGTACAATACAACAGTTAGATGCCATCATAAACTGCCCGTGCTGTTTCTTGTTTTTTGAGAGTTACAATAACGAAATGAATACAGATACAGTACAATACAACAGTTAGATGACATCCTAAACTGCCCGTGCTGTTTCTTGTTTTTTGAGAGTTACAATAACGAAGTGAATACAGATACAGTACAATACAACAGTTAGATGCCATCCTAAACTGCCCGTGCTATTTCTTGTTTTTTGAGAGTTACAATAACGAAGTGAATACAGATACAGTACAATACAACAGTTAGATGCCATCATAAACTGCCCGTGTTGTTTCTTGTTTTATGAGAGTTACAATAACGAAGTGAATACAGATACAGTACAATACAACAGTTAGATGCCATCCTAAACTGCCCGTGCTGTTTCTTGTTTTTTGAGAGTTACAATAACGAAGTGAATACAGATACAGTACAATACAACAGTTAGATGCTATCATAAACTGCCCGTGAATTTTCTTGTTTTTTGAGAGTTACAATAACGAAGTGAATACAGATACAGTACAATACAAGAGTTAGATGCCATCATAAACTGCCCGTGCTGTTTCTTGTTTTTTGACAGTTACAATAACGAAGTGAATACAGATACAGTACAATACAACAGTTAGATGCCATCATAAACTGCCCGTGCTGTTTCTTGTTTTTTGAGAGTTACAATAACGAAGTGAATACAGATACAGTACAATATAAGAGTTAGATGCCATCATAAACTGCCCGTGCTGTTTCTTGTTTTTTGAGAGTTACAATAACGAAGTGAATACAGATACAGTACAATACAAGAGTTAGATGCCATCATAAACTGCCCGTGCTGTTTCTTGTTTTTTGAGAGTTACAATAACATAGTGAATACAGATACAGTACAATACAAGAGTTAGATGCCATCATAAACTGCCCGTGCTGTTTCTTGTTTTTTGAGAGTTACAATAACGAAGTGAATACAGATACAGTACAATACAACAGTTAGATGCCATCCTAAACTGCCCGTGCTGTTTCTTGTTTTTTGAGAGTTACAATAACGAAGTGAATACAGATACAGTACAATACAACAGTTAGATGCCATCATAAACTGTCCGTGCTGTTTCTTGTTTTTTGAGAGTTACAATAACGAAGTGAATACAGATACAGTACAATACAACAGTTAGATGCCATCATAAACTGCCTGTGCTGTTTCTTGTTTTTAGAGAGTTACAATAACGAAGTGAATACAGATACAGTACAATACAAGAGTTAGATGCCATCATAAACTGCCCGTGCTGTTTCTTGTTTTTTGAGAGTTACAATAACGAAGTGAATACAGATACAGTACAATACAACAGTTAGATGCCATCATAAACTGCCCGTGCTGTTTCTTGTTTTTTGAGAGTTACAATAACGAAGTGAATACAGATACAGTACAATACAACAGTTAGATGCCATCATAAACTGCCCGTGCTGTTTCTTGTTTTTTGAGAGTTACAATAACGAAGTGAATACAGATACAGTACAATACAACAGTTAGATGCCATCATAAACTGCCCGTGCTGTTTCTTGTTTTTTGAGAGTTACAATAACGAAGTGAATACAGATACAGTACAATACAACAGTTAGATGCCATCATAAACTGCCCGTGCTGTTTCTTGTTTTTTGAGAGTTACAATAACGAAGTGAATACAGATACAGTACAATACAAGAGTTAGATGCCATCATAAACTGCCCGTGCTGTTTCTTGTTTTTTGAGAGTTACAATAACGAAGTGAATACAGATACAGTACAATACAAGAGTTAGATGCCATCATAAACTGCCCGTGCTGTTTCTTGTTTTTTGAGAGTTACAATAACGAAGTGAATACAGATACAGTACAATACAAAAACGTAGATGCCAATCGCAAGCGATGATGGCGACACCATCAGACAGTTTTGTCTTGATGATGTAACGTGCGTTGTATTTGGATTATAGTGAGGAAGAAGCCGTACTGGTCGTCAACCTCACTCTCTGGTTCCGAACTACCTTGGACCAGTAGCAAGACATTTGTAAAGACAACTAGAGATAAATCAGGATGCAGGCAATCTGCTGACTAAAGTTAAAAACGGCTAAATGAACTGATTTCATTGCCTCTGGGTGTTTCTATAAGTGCTCAATTCCTTTCACTTCTGAAAGTACCAACGACAGATCACCAACTCAAACAACGGTACCAATCATTTTGTTTCTAACTAAGACAGGTATCAATTTCGACTGGGAGAAGCTGTCATGCCACGGAATAGCCCACAACATGCCCGGACACAGATACACAAGCGTGACGTGATTTCAATGTGGACCGGTAGGCTTGTAAGGCGGGCTCACACACCTTTGCCCACACGCTGCCATAAATGGTGGAATCTTTGTTAATACATTTGAACCGGTGAAAATGTCCGTAAAGTCCGTTTGTTTAAATCGTTACATTAAAAACAATTATAGCAGAAGGCTTTACAACGGCTGTCATTAGAAACCTTTAGCAAGTGCGGTTAGTCCTCTGGTTTTGAAGAAAAAATAAAGTATTGAAATACCTTCATAAAAACTATGAAATGCATTTTATGAAATTGATTATAAAAATGTTTTTGGTATTTACTGATTATAAAAACATTGGACATTCTTTATTGATCAAAAATAGCCAAATATATTATCAATTATTGTAGATTACTCTCATATCTATTTTTTTACGAATTCTAAACGTTATCTATTGGTTACGTCAATTAGTAACGAAAGTTTAGACGAGAGATTTGCAACGACACTTACAGTCAAGACGATGATTCCATTAAACAATTAGTAATTAGCGAACACAGTTTTAATTTACCTCAAAACGCAACATGCAGGGGTTGTGAGGCAGGCGATGTACACTAGAAGGGGGCAGATATTGTATATGTTAAAATTGCTTTTTTAAAATTTCAAATTACAGTTCGGTTGACGGGCACAGTTTCTTCATGGGTATTGCTAATACTTGATCACTGGCTTTTTTCTGCTATTCAGAAGTAATATAAACATTTACAACAAATTGTGTCAATTAGTTTATGTGTGAAAATATCAATTCACCATATCTATGAAAAAAGACACGAGACTGACGAAAGGATTAGCTGGCATTACCATTCTGTCTCAGAATTTCTGATCGTCCGTGGTCGTCCGTCAGCCTTTCCAAAATGAAGCTGCTCTGCACTCACAATAGACTTCTGACTATTGATTAAACCTGAGTCAAGATTGTGTCTAGACCATCTGTCATATGGAACGGGTAGTCCCGGAGAGTGCTACCCGATATTATTGTATCTCTGCGACTTCGGGGGGAAGGTGTCGTTCCAGCATAGAATGAAGATCTGACCTCAGATCTATCATACTAGTAATAACCCAGTCATCATCCGCATCACCCGCATCTTCTTTAATATCAGCATCTTCATAATTGTTTTTAATCATCTCCAGCATCGTCGTCGCTGACACTTAAATAATCGCATTTATTTGGATAATAACATCAAATATAATGGTCTAGGTTCATGTCAGCGACATAAAATAATTCACATGATGATCTGGAGAGGACCTTGTTGTCACGCTACTTCTCTCCTGGAGCCGACAACTTGAGCAACCTATGCCAAACAAGGGCACATACTTAACAGCTGCAATCTAAGGCGACTGCGATCCATTATCATAACTATTTGGAGGAATAAAGTGGCAAATTTATAGATGTTCTTTAGCATCGATTTACAAGGTGTATATCAATAACATAACGGAGAATATACCAAGAAGAGTCCACAGCTTAATGTTTGCAGACGATCTGGCTTTGTGGACCTCTGAAAAAAATCTCACCATAGCAAGTAATCGCCCTAACATCATTGGAAGAGTGGGCGGACTCATTGCTGGCCAAAATGAATGAGGAAAAAATAACATGTACGATATTCTCGCTTTCAAACAAACTCCAAAACACAAAAACAAGTCTTAACGGCAAATACCTGCATCCAAACGACAACCCAAACTACCTGGGAGTCATATTTGATCGGCGAATGACATGGAAAAGTCAGATCGAGAGAAACCGAATGAAAGCCAGAGAAAGAATGGCAATCTTGAGGAAACTTGCTGGCACAGGCTGGGGAACAGACGAAAGAATACTAAAGAAACTGTACACTGGAAGAGTGAGACCAGTTCTCGAGTATGACATTGCGGCATGGACAACAGCAATAAAATTCGATAAAATTAGCAAACTTCAAAACCAAGCCATGGGAGTTATAACAGGAGGCATGAAGTCAACGCCAATTGTAGAACTTAAAAAGATTACAAAACTGCAATCCATGACCGACAGAAGAGACTGCAGAGCCAATCAGCAAGCAGAGAAACTCAGAAGACTGATTCACCATCCAATGCATCGGAGACTAAATAATTTTGGAAATTGGAAATTAAAGCGGAGAAACTTTGCAGAAATAGCCAAAGTAAAAATGAACGAAGACCCTATGAACGCATTAACAACACCAAAGCCCATCCCTACTGTACGAAAACCTACTTGGAGGCAGCATATATTTCCAGAGGTGGTAGAAAATATACCAGGTATTGGAAACAAAAACAGCCAGACTGAAAAAGAAAGAAGAGATACAACCTTGAGGTACATAACGAAAAACTATCCAAGCATGGACTGGACCCATGCATACACCGACGGTTCTGTAACAAACACAACACAGAACGGAGTGGCAGGGACAGTCTTGAGCCTACCAAATGGTAGAAAAATAACACTGTCATTGGCAACTGGAAAATACACAAGCAATTTCAGAGCAGAGGCAGAGGCACTGAGGGCGGCAGTGGAAGAAATGGTGGCAGGTAAAAGGAATGAAAGCCATAAAGTCCTGCTTACAGATGCCCTGGCCGTAGTCACAGCACTAAAAAGCCAGAAAAGTACTGAACTTAATGATTTAAGAGCAGTACTCTGTCAACTATGCCAGTAGACCGCACCAAAAAGAGTAATTGTACAGTGGGTTCCATCCCACTGTAACATCCAAGACAACGAGGAAGCAGATAGACTGGCAAAAGAAGGTGCAAGACTACAACAACCAGATTCTGGTGTGACCTACGAAGAGTCCAAAAGGCTTATTAGAGCTAGATACATGACCAAATGGGAAACAGAACATACTGGCTACACAAAAACCGATGCCTTTTACCAGTTGAACATAAGAGAGCAGGTCGTGGTCTTCAGACTTCGCACTGGCCACAATAGACTGAAGTACCACCTATTCAACAAATTGAAGATAGGTGTCACTGACGAATACTCGTGTGGTACCGGGAAAATGACAGCTGAACATTTGCTGCAAAACTGCCCGACATACGAGGATCAGAGAAAGCAGATTTGGCCATCACCAGTGCCAACACTAGATAAGCTTTATGGCAGTGTCGACAGCCTTAGGATGACCGCTGCTTTTTCCGAAAAAATACAGGTTGACGTCTGACAGCGTACGATGAAGAAGAAGAAGAAGATTTACAAGGCATGTACACTTTCCTTAGACATCCGTCTAACCTTAGAAGGTTTCTAAGGCTTGATTATGTTCGTCGCAAGAAAGGTCGTCACACTTCCAAAGATATCATTTATGGACAGTTGACAGATGACAAGAGAATCATCGAACGTCCACAGCTGGGGTTCAAAGATCTGTGTACGCCTGAAATGAAGGTCATTGACATAAGTCTGACATTTGGAATACAAAGCTGCAGACCGATCCAACTGGAGATGTACCCTGGAGGGCCACCTTAATTAGTTTTCTTTTCACTTCTGTTGTTAATCACCGTGGCGAGCTTTAGTCGTCTGTGCTGCGCCAAGTGCGCTGCGTTGGTCAATAAGAGCCGTGTCTCTGCATAATCACTCTAATGGTATATATCCACCTGTCTCGTGGCAACGCTTTGCCATTAAGCCATATCTACCAGCGTTGTAAGTCATCAGTAGAAGTTGATGAGGATGCATTCTCGTGAGATGACCAAACCATCGTGTGTTCTGCCTGAAAATGTATTCTGCACAAGAAGTATTGCCGACCATACTACGAATGTCGTCGTTCCGCATTCTGTTTTTCCTGATAACACAGATGACCTTCAAATACTTCATTTCACACGTCGAAAATCTGCTCTCATACGCACTAGACAGAGACCATGTTTTTCACTGATATCACAGAATCGGCATACCGATACTGTTTTTCCGATGTTGCTTTGTTGCAAAACTAAAGCTCGGGTGCCTAAGCACTGATAACGGCAGATGTATTCTGACACCTGGTCTCAATTCCCATGTAAATCCTACCGCCTGACAAAAAAAAAAAAACGAACTCTGTCCAAATACTTGAACTCATAGGCCTGTTAATTAGGAATTTCATGTATTCGTATGTTGAGTTACCGAGGAGTTCTACTGATTCTCATAGTTCCTGTTTTCTTTTCGCTAATTCGCATATTGTATTTAGCACAGGTAGTCGAAACATCGTTCTTCTGATTTTGCAGCTTATTTTCTTTATCGTCGTACAGCAGACACTGATCACATGCAAAGAGTAATTTGTGTATTGAGTTTGGTTCTGCTTCAGATGTATTGATTTGACTGGTCGTTGATGGCACCTTGGCCTAGTGAGAAGAAGCTCTTGTAACTCTGAGAAGTCAGACGATGTCGTTGATGACACCTTAGCCTGGTGAGAAGAAGCTCTTGTAACAATGAGAAGTCAGACAACAACGAAACGTCAACGATTTCTAGAAACGGACACTCTGGACGTTTTAACTGTTTCAAACATAATTATTTTATAATATTGGTCAGCTTGTGGCCAAAGTGTTTCTGAGCCAGCCTTATAAGGCCAAACTCAATATTCAAATCACGTCTCGCTGGTATATCTGTCCACGGGCATGTTGTGCATTATTTCGTTGCATCACAGCTCGTCCCAGTCGGCTCAGCTGAAAATTGGTACCTGTCGAAGTAAGGAAACAATTGATTGCTAGCCATCGCTGAAGGGACGGAGTTTGTGATCTGTCGTCGGTACTTTCAACAGTGAATGGGAGTGAGCACTTACCGAGGTGTCTTAATGCAATAAAATCGGCCCAATGCGCCGTTAGTCAGTTTAGCCATTCTGTATTGTAGTGTACTTGTGTTCACTTCTCATCGAAACTCTCAATAAACTAGAAACAATATGCGCCGTTTAGGTAGACAGCTTCCAATAAAACATATGAGAAATAATGATTACGTATTTCTCGCTCATTCTTGGCTACTTTTGCTCTGTATCAAATTTATGATAGCTGTTGTTGTGATTCGTTATGTGTATTGACTTGTGTTGTCTTTTGTTTATAACCCACATGTTTGAACTGTTTAGTGGCCGTAATTGAGATTGACCTGTTTATTTTATTAACAGCTGAGTAAGTTGGCACGTGCATGTACGACCAAGCAGACATCGTTTTCATCCACACAAGAATAGTCAAGGATATCCAGCCTTCTTTGTGTTAATAATGGATTTCCCAAATCAGCATTGCACCTTCTTCGTTGCGCTTAATGACTGACGCCATTAGAGAACTCACCAGGACAAAAAAAAGTAAACACATAAATCGACCGGAACGCAGATGATCATCATCATCGTGTGTGTGTCTGTGCGTGTGTGTATGTGCTTTGTGTGTGTGGGTGTGCTGCTGTTTCCGGTTATATTTAAATCCATTTTTAAAACGTAGTGAGTGATATTGGGAAAGGTAAAGATCTCAAATTTGTTCGTTGCAGGAGAACACGAAATCTGTCATTCTGCTTTCTTAATTTAGATGCTGTAACCGATAATTCTTTTTGTTAAATATAAAGGGAACTGTCAAACGATTTGGCGCGCATAAATCTCGTGCGCGTAATATTTCCTATTTAGGCGGTCAGTTTTCTGGTGTCATTCTTCAACATGTGCAGAAGCCAGTGGCGTAACCACTGTGTCATACTTCAACATGTGCAGAAGCCAGTGGCGTAACCACTGTGTCCACATAAAGTGGTCAGTATAAGTATTATAGAGGACTGAGAAATAAAGGCTTCAGACAACTTAAGTTGCAGAAAAGTGTGCAAGCTGCTTGTTTTTATTGTATGACATAGCTTAATAATGACATAATAGCTGATATGTATCAAGGAAGTGATAATCAAACTGTATAAAGCATTAGTTAGACCTAGATTGGAGTAGTTTGTTCAAGTGTGGAGTCATTTTCGCGGAAGGCATAACAACATGCTGGAAAGGATTCAAAGAAGAGCCACAAAACTGTTAGTCGAATTGCAGAAATATAGTAATGAGAACAGACTCAGAAAAATCAGTCGAGAGTGTCTAACAAAGTGAAGAATTTGAGGTGACTTAATACAGATGTGTAAAATAATAAACGGTCAGGATAAATTGAATTATGACAAGCTTTATAAAATACAACCCCCTATAAGAACAAGAGGGCACATCCACAAATTAATTAAAGAAAGGTCCAGATTAGACACCAGAAAATATTTTGTTAATCAGAGAGTGATGAATACTTGGAAAGCCTTGCCACACGAAATAGTGGAGACAGGGTAAAATAATGCATTCATAAATAGAATGCATGCGTACATGTATTTTTAGCTTAATTTAATGTAATAGAAACTAATTGTTTACAGAATCTGCAGGGTCTTCTAAACCAGTGTAAGACGTTAAGCTAAATTATAATCGCTCAGCTACTTGTTATTTATTTATTGGCCTGGACGACTGAATTATTATTTTTGAGCACATTATTATGGACCCGCTCTACATTGGCCCTCTAATTCCTAGTATGGGATCGAGCATTGTTATGTTGCAAAATGACACCTATTCTCAGAAGTCTACGTCGTTTGGATTGGATTATGAATTGAAGTTGATGTCTGAGAATGTCTGTATACACGGCACTTGTGGCAGTGTTCCCCCTGGGTATGTAGTTATCTAAAATAACGCCTCATTCATGCAAAAAGAGAGTTAAAAAAAAACCTTCCCTGCAGTTGCTTCAAGCGAAACTTCGTCGGCTTCGGTGAAGAGGGATGGCGTCATTCCTTGCTCGCTCATGTCGTTTGAAGCTCGAGGTAGTGAAACCAAGTTTCATCATTAGTAACACTTCGTACTAGGAAACCATCACTTTCTTCTTCAAAGTGACGCAAAAGTTTCTGGCACGCGTCTGCCATGCGTCATTGTTTCAATTCTAGAGTAAGCTGCTGTAGCACCTACCGAGTAGGCACTTTGTGGTATTGTAGCACATCATGGAAGATGTAGGGCACTGAAACTTGACTGATGTCCACGTGTGGAGGAATTTCCTTTAAGGCAATTTTCTTTCTGGAGGCGGTCAACGGCTACGATCAGTTCTGTGGTCAGTCTTCGGCGTGTCTAACCCGGCTGTGAACAGTCTGTCACAGAACTCACGTCGTTTTGGAACTTCCTACTCCCCTTATACACTTGCTAGAGTGAAAGGCATGGGTCGCTATTCTTGATCTTTATTCGCCGATGAATCTCTATAAGTTTCACTTCTTCGCTACTCAAATAACGTATACAGAACGGCGCTCCTCTTTGGCACACGTCAATCGTAGGGTGACCATTTGTTAACTTCAATTATGACGTTTTACTGTTCGTCTGCAGCGTGATGGCACGTGCAGAACATCCTTGATATCCCTAGCAACCATATTAACAGTTTACAATACATATGAACGGTTTATCTTATGTCTTTCCTGCTGTAAAGTTTTTAAAAAAAAATGTAAAGTCCTCTCGTACGTTACAATCGGTTATCACTAAAATAATGAATGAGATACGAACTTGCAAACCAACCGTTTTTGCACTTTCAGTGTTACTTATTTCTCAACATTGAGAAAATTATGCGAATGCTTTATCAGTGTATAGATGGATTTGGTCAGTTGGTAGTTGCATTTGCGTTTGACATTCAACCTCTACGTCATTCGCCAACCATTTCTGTCTAGGAGGGATCATGTATTATGGTGTGGACAAAAACCAAGCTAACCGCCCTACTGCATTCACTATACTGCATATCGATATCGGTCTGTAAGTACGAAACTCCTCCTCCTTCCCCCTCCTTCTCCTCCTCCTCCCCCTCCACCCCCATCCTCCTCCTCCCTCTCCCACACATACGAGTCAGTTGCAATCTGAACAGGACGACCAGGCCAGACTTCGTAAGGACGTTTTTCAACCAACTTATTCATCACCTTTTCACGACAAACACTTCTCACTGTAAGCATGGAGCATTTCTTTATTAATAAATGTCCTTATCTGCAGCATCTCCCCCCCCCCCCCCCTTTCTCATCTCATCCCTCACCCAGCCTCATCCAGTTCCAATAAGCAAAAACTGCACAACTGCACAGCGGTCTTTTTATTGTAACCATTATTGACACTGACGTCATTTTCTAATTAGGCTGCGCAATTGCAGGTGACACCTAGCGACTGATACCTACAATAATCCCAAAACTCTATGCTGCTGTCATACACAATATGGCATCTTTAGAACTACATTTGTCACTTATCCTAGATCAGTTGTGATCTGCTAACTGACACTCTCAATAAAGTGGGAGTCGCATAGCGCAGTGTTTAGCGAGCTGGCTTCTCATCTGAATGGTTCTGGGTATATTCCCCAATTGGGGCGGACATATTTTTTCAGACCGCAACGGCGCCGGGATCGACCCAGCCTTAAATGGGTACCGGTTCAGTACGGGAAGTAAACGCCGAGAGGGAGAGGATATGGCTACCGCCCTCATATAGCCAAAACTTTGCAATGTGAGATCGCTAACATCTCACACCTCTACGGCAGTAATGCCATGGGTTACTTTACTTCACTTTACTTTAAGGTATATGTGAATTGCTTGTTGTGGCTTTGGATGATAGAAGGGCGGATTATTTCTTGATATTCACCAGGCCAGGATTGTCCCTATGTAGTTCAGCATTATAGAGGGCTAAAGAATAAAGGCTGCTGACAACTTAAGTCTATACAAAGTGGGCAAGCTTTTTTGTGTTTCTCCCCTGATTGCAAAGAAACAGACAAAAACATAAGATATACCTTAGAAGAGTTCGCAGCCCGTCTCCTTTAAACTAGCAGATAATTGCTACTAACCGCCCAGCCTTAAGCTTTCTATTGACTGGCTTAAACAACTGTCATTAATATTGATACTACAATATACCGAACCCTCTCTACGCTGAGCACACGTGTTTCTATATTTTCACGGAAGTTGTGTCAATAAAGATGAAAATTAGCCACAAAAAATACAAAAATGGAGAAGAAACACTTGAATCAGTAACAATGTGCTGAGAACAGAAATGTTGATACATTATTACGATGATAACATAGAATTCTCTCTTTCTTAGTTGCTATTATTCTGCCCTTGGTGGTGTAGAATACTTTGTATATACATGCAATCGAGTGTGCAGACAAAAGCATGATTGGCGTAATGTGTCTTTGCATGAAGAAGGCCCAACCTCATTGTGATCTCCAACTATACCACTTTGATTAGGAATTTCATTATCGATGTCTGGACAAGGATTGTCTGGACAGTAGCTAACATCCTGCTCTATTCGAGTGGCAACTTTCAGTGGTTTTTTCATGTGCACAGAACCGCAGAGTAAGTTGACCGTTATCGATATGACTGTTGCTGGTTGATCCCATCTCACCTGATACAAGGTGACGACTTGAAATTTGCAAGATTCGAATACCCGTTATTGTAGGACATTCGTTTGATTCTTGAGAGTCCAGCACTTACCTCATAGCTAAAGAAACCCCCCCCCCCCCCTTACACCCCCGTCCCTTGACAGTCTAACGCTTACCTCTCAGGTAAATTGTACTTCGATGGGAGTCTAGCCCCTTAACCACCCCCCCCCCCCCCTCTTCCCCCTCACCGATGAAGTGCACTTCGACTTGAGAGTCTAGCGCCTTACCTCTCAGTTGAAGTGACACGCGTTACCAATTAAAATCTGAGCGTTTGTGCAGTAGTCATTAGAACTCTCGGCTTTCACGACAAAGGTACCTCATCTTAGTACTTGTCTCAGAGCGCTCTAGTAAAATCCAGTTGTAAATGAAAATCTAACTTCAGATGGAACATCCCAAAGCAATACGGTATGAAGTTGGTATCTCTACTAAAAAAAAACAGAGATCTGGTAGACTCAAGTGTACAATACCATCTCCACGTTCATGTGTGTATCGAGGCTGCTTTTAATGTTTTAACCCATCCCGCGGAAAGGAACACTAACGTCTCGTCAGACAAAATATACTGATCAGACATGTTCATTAGGGTCAGACAAAATATACTGATCAGACATGTTAATTAGGGTCGGGCAAAACATACTTGCTAAGACCCTCACCTTGGCTTCCTAGTAGCCCTCCCTGGAAATGGGCAGTTTTCATGACAGCCTGGCTAACAAGGTGAGAGATCGATATGATCCCCGTAGTAATGAGTGACACGCAGATGAAGCCAAGGATATCACATCCGCCTTAGAGGACCTTGGTTAATCTTCATCAGCACGCTCGGGATGTGAGAACAGCTACAGCAACTCACCACTCAACGTCCTTTTCAAGGCGTACAGAAGTGTAACCTTCTCATTGTGGGCATTCGCAAACAACAACAGTAACCTCTACTAACACTTCCACTGTCCCCTTCTTCCAAAAATAAAGAAACGTTACCAAACCCAACAAAATACAACACAATATTGATCCTTACAAGTAGAGCTTGTTAAGACACTCCTGGAATATATAATCGATCTAGTTATGATTGCAAGACTATATTTTATCAAAGGCGGGGATTCCTGGCCTGGGAGATGGTGACGGAAAGGCAAGATTGAATACAGATAATAGTATTAAGGGATTACAAGAATACCGAAATTTCAGATCCATTTGTCTAGACTAGCCTTTCCGGATAGTTCTTTCACGGAGGAAACCTTAACATATGTGTAACGTCTCGGGAATCTTTGACGTCTCGGGGAAAATTTTGAAATATGTGTCACGTTTCTGGAAACTTGTGCCACGTCTTGAAGAACCGTCCAGATATTTGTCACGTTTGGGGAACTCTTCAATTAACTTGTTTTAGAACTTTAGTATAACAATTGTTAATGGGACCAGTTAGACATGCATACACATGTTTAATAACAAATGTTCTGCACATTTAGTCGATTTTTGTATCGTTTATATAAAATAATCATTAATTTGCATTATAAAATATCAACGTTCTTATCTCATAGTTCGATGTATACAGCTTAGACATTTTTTGGCAATGTCGAATATATTTGCGATGTCGAATAGTAAAGTTACAAACTCATCGATTATTACAGCAATAATAAGATAAAGCTTTGAATGGCACGCTGACACTCGGAGCTGTAGGGTCGTTTTCGTTCAAATCTACAATCATTTATTTTATAATGACGTTTAACTCTTCGTCTTCAATGACGTTATTGTTTTTAAATGACGTTCTTTCACGCATCACTAAAAGACCTTGCGAGGAACTCCTTGGGGCAGTTCTCTGAACCTATACAGAAATTTCGTAGAACCTCTGGAGACCTTTACCTAAATACCTAGATATCGATCCCGCAATTGATAGAGAGCCTTATCGGCTTCTTGAAACAGATCGCGAAAACCCTAACACCCGCTAGCAGAGCTCATGGAAACCATTACGTAAACCTTAGAATAACCGTTTACAGAATCCCTAGAGACCATCGTGAAACACATACAGACCTATCGCAAAATTCTTTTAGACAAATCGTGGAACTTCATATAGACAATTCGTGGAACTTCTAAAGACCATTTGCAGAACCGGAACATACCTATCGCTGAACCACCGAGCGACCGAGACCTTTTGAACAAAACACCTACTGATAAATCATGGTACCAACCAGCTATTCTTAACCTATATGTTAGCGTAGACCTGCACCCCCCCACCCCCCAACCTCCACTTGGCAATGGTCTGAGAGGTGACAAATGGAAGTTAATGTTTATAATAAATGAACAGTAATTCACATGAGTAGATCCAATACGGAACATATTTACATAATGGTAGAAAGCAATTTAGGAAGGTAGAAAAAGAAAGATACCTAGGGATTGTAATATATATTATAGGTAATGTGGGTGAGCAAGTCCAGGTAGCAGTGAAAAGGTAAATGCCATGTTAAGTATGACAAAACGAAATATTAAACATAGAAGCATGTACTTGGCAGTCAAACTGTAAAAACATTGGTTAGACCTAGATTGGAGTGCTGAGTACAGGTGTGGAGTCCTTGTCGAAGACGAGATATAAACATGCTGGAAAGGATGCAAGGAATAGCAATAAAACTGATAGTGGGATTTCATAATTATAGTTATGAGGAAATGAGGAAATACGAGATAGAATTACAACAGCAATAGGGCCTTTTGAAGACCTCGTGGCAACTGTCAAAAGAGGGAAACTCGCTTAGTACGGTCACATATCGAGATCAAATGGTCTTGCAAATACAATGCTCCACGGAAAGGTGCATGACAGGCGACGAAGAGGCCGTCCCAAAATGAGATGGGAGGACAACATCTGACAGAGAAGGGTTGCGTGGCGTTGTGAGGATGTCTTTATGTGTGCCCCAACCATCTCATCGGTTACAGGATGACTTAACCTGATCTGACCTAAGTTATGAGGAAAAATTCAGAAAACCCGGCATACGTTGTCCTAAAAAGATAAGAATTCGATCTGATTTAATCCAGTGTTACAAGATAATAAACGGAAATGATACATTCGACTATATCAAGTTTTACAAAATATAGTCGCCTACAAGAATAACAGCGCACATTCCAAAATTGATTAAAGAAAAGTTCAGATCAGATAGCAGGACATATGGTTTTAGTTACAGAGTGGAGAATACTCGAAATACGTTGCTATAGGAAATAGTGGAGGCAAGGTTAGTTAATACATTCAAGATATCTTTAGATCAAAGATATGTAAAAGAAACTGGTTGTAGCAACTCTGCAGTCTTCTAAGCCAGTATAAAGGCGCAAAGTTAATTTTAGTTGAAAAGCGCGAGTGGAAAGCAGAACGTAACGGGCGTAACCAGGCACTTCTGAAGAAAAAGCTTCTCGCATAAAACACGTGTATCTAGTCTCTTGTATACAGTACACAGTTATTGAGATGCCAGTCGTATACTAGTAAAGTATATATAATATATTACCTACAATATATTACACACATCTTTTTAATCATAATAAACGCATATATTGCAAGCACGGTGCGGTATTACCCTGCTAGATACGGTACATTCACTGAAATGCACTCATATATTGCCTTACTTGAAATACAGTAAAGTTAAGGTACGGGTGGGTCTCACGGCAACAATCGCCGTTGTTGATAGGATAAGTATTCTTGGACTAAGCTGCAGCCTATGTTAGGAGGACTGACCAGTTCACTTATTTGCTGTTTATATCTTTCCCAGCTCATACGTCAAGAGTCCATTTACAGCTGGGTCAACCAGTTGAGCTATGGTACCAGGAACGAAACACGTTTGTGTTTCTGTCCATCCGCCATTTCGAGCCCTGCAGCGGTGTAATCCTAGTCTTGGCAAGCCAGCTCACTATCCACTAGGCTACACACTCCATATGTAAATCATCTTATATATTTAATCAACTCAGGTACACTGTAGAATCCCAACGCATCCGTACACTGGCCAGAAGCTCTACAATACAAACAGATACACACATGTACCCATACACTGGCCAGTACCTCTACATTACAAACAGATACCCACACGCATTCATTCATTCCCCAGTACCTCTACATTACAAACAGATACACACGCGCATTCGTACATTGGCCAGTACTTCTGCAATACAAACAGATACACACGCATCCATAGACTGGCCAGTACCTCTACAATACAAACATATACACACATGGATCCATACACTGGCCAGTACCTGTACATTACAAACAGATACACACGCATCCATACACTGACCAGCATCTCTACATTACAAACAGATACACCCACATCCATACACTGACCAGTACCCATACATTACAAACAGATATACACACGCATCCATTCACTAGCCAGTACCTCTGCATCAATAACAGATACGCACACACATCCATACTTTGACTAATACATTCCGATATCGTCCAAAGCACTATAATTCCAAGTGTGATGGAGCGTGCCTTTGCTAGTAGAATCAAATTAAAGCAAACTTTTAATCAAACCAAAAAAATAATGATTTTCCAGCAATGTACAAATAACATGATGTGTTACCTGACAGAATGTATAGTGGTCGGTAAGAGATGCACACATTGGTATAATTAGCAATTTTGCGTAGTGGACTCATGATTTAGGCAAACACCATTGACAATTTGATCGGGAGCTTAGAGTGTGCAGGTGAAAATCTGATTTAGCCTGTCTTGACTTTTATTTGCCGCTTTTAAATACTTTTGAATCCTTAAAGGCCCCCCAAAAATGTATGTTATTTTTTTAGCACACAATTAATGTGTGACCAATGTAGGATAAATTAGCTATGAACATTACGTTTTGCTTCTGACAATTGACAGTTTTTGAAGCAGATTTTAAAAAAGTGATTTCATATTACATTAATTAATTAAATTTGGGTTAAGATTTTGAAACATACACTTTTTTTTCTTCAAATTAATTCAATAAATTTTAAAAAACACTCCATCACCTGCCTGTAAAATCTAGACTCCTCTCATTCTTTACAAATTCATCAATAACCAAGTAAAATACATTCCCTGCTTACTACTGTGTTTGGCACCAAAAGAATGAAAGACCAGAGCCTGGAACGCACACTTCAATTTGGTAGTTCAATATTGAAATATATTTGGTTTAGCTGACAATACGCTTGAGTTAAACCTTTAGCACTCCGAAGACTGTCTGCCACAACCAAACTTGACTCACTCTAAAAACATTTTTAAAATAATGTTTTTTGACTAAGTTCGGAAACCCTACCAATAGCCATTTTTTTACTGCTGAATACGTCAGGTCCATCTACACAGGCTTTTTGCCGGTAAAAGTATCGTATGTTAGATTACAAATGGATTTTGAACGATTTATTTTCTTATTTCTCCGATTGGCGCAGGCCGACTTTTTGGGGAAAGGTGAAGTAGGTTGTTCAGATCTTTATCTGGTAGATCTGTTTATTTTATTTGTTTAGAACTAATAACTACGCTTGAATTGGAAACTTACAGTTGTGCCGATATTATAAACACAGGATCGATACTTTCTTGTGGTTTCCACAGATTTCTATCGCAGTGACAAGGCCTAGCCTAGTCATTCATCTTCTTGTATCTCAGAACTCAGAAACTAACAAACACACAACAAAAACAATGACATCAACAACTTCTTTATTTCATGTATGCCTCTACACACAAGAAAATCATATTTATTGATCAACAAACAGAACAGTTACAATTTTTTAAAGTAGCAACATTTAAAGTTGCGAACAATTTTCAAAAAAACCTATAACATCGTGCTAAATTAATAGCCTATCCAAATTCACGTGCTAAAATACTCATAGTTCATTCGGCATTATAGCGTGACGATAAACATTTCTTGCTGCTAATGTCTATAAGAACAACAACACATAACGCACTTCACCGCGTGTCACTGATTTTCTGTCATAAACGAATTATGAATGAATTGACTTCTGGGCTTCAACGTTTTTATATAGTCACGTTTACCTTGGAGGTCGATCATATTCTAAGAGAAAGTGTATTGTATTTAGGTCCATCAAGAAGGAATTACACTGAATATAACCAAAATGACCATAAAATTGCATTCTTTTACCAGTGCAAAAGAGAAATAGAAGGTGTTGATTAGTTTGGTAGTGCACATCATTAACTGCTTATAACCCTGTATGAACCGACCCCCGTCTCACAACAAGTTATATATATATTTATCGTTATATATATATATATATATATATATATATATATATATATATATATATATATATATATATATATATATATATATATAATATGTCGTTTAAACAAATGTGACAACCCCGTATAAACACTGCATAGATTGCGATTCCTTCCAAGATGGAGAAGTGTGTGCCTGATCTTAAATCATGCCCCCAACAGATCAGAATATGACGTCATAACTTAGTGAACCGTATGAAAGGTGCAATTCACAATCCAGCGATAACTTGGTTTGGCACAAAATAACGGGCCAGTCAAAGAATGGTTCAATGCACACCTCGCATGAATGGAAACGGTAAGTGAGGATGCATTAATCTCTAATAAAAAAATGGCTAAATGAATGGACGCCTGCTGTCCCCAGGAGAGACCTACACAAGAACCAAAGCACAGCTAGACAATGCGCGAACGAGTACTGGCAGAGACTGTGTGAAGAAATTGAGCTAACCACAGAGACATGATGAAATATCTAGGACATATTTAGAGGCATTAAGATGGTCCTTGGTGAATGGAACTACCCCCCCTCCCCATTCTCTTCTTCGCTCCTTCCCCCACCTTCCCACCCCACCCTCCTTCATATCTCTGACAAGTGTGAGAATATTGGACCGGGACCAGCAGATGGCCAGATTTGAAGAGCACTACATTGAGCTCTACTCTCGGGAAACGGTGGTCACTGACGAGGCCGTGTGCAGGCTACAGGCCCTGTCTATTATGGAGGGACTTGACAAGACCTCCTACTCTGGATGAGCTTGACAAGCTTATCGACTACCTCTCTGGAATTCAGTCGGAAGCCATCGAATGCGGGAAATCAGCACTAGTTTAGCCGATGTATGACCTGCTTTGTATGTGCGGGAAGATAGATGCAGTTCCCTAAATTATGCATGACACTATCATTATGACGATTTACAAAAAGAAAGGAGACCACATTGACTGCACTAATGATAGAGATACTCGCTCTTGAGCATTGGATGCAAAGATTAGGCACGCATGCTACTTATCATGCTGCGGCTGCTCGTGGACAGGGTATCCCAAAAATTCAAGTATGGCTTTTGAGTAGGTAGATCGACAACGGACATGATTTTTTTTCTTCGCTATATCCAGGATTAGTACAGAGAACAGGACCAGCCGATTGATGTTTAAAGACCTTAAACAGACCTTCGACTTAATTTATAGAAAGGTCATATTTAAAGTTCTCGTTAAGATTGGCTGCTCCACACAACTAGACAGCTTGATCATTCCTTTTCCCACTGATATGAAGGGTTCAGTATTATAATGTTTAACATTTTCTTCAAACTCTTTTCCCATCAAGAGTGGAGTGAAGCATGGATGCGTGCATGCGCCATCGCTCTTTGGGATCGTCTTCAATATGC
Source organism: Ariolimax columbianus (assembly GCA_036924085.1). NCBI lineage: Eukaryota > Metazoa > Mollusca > Gastropoda > Stylommatophora > Arionidae > Ariolimax > Ariolimax columbianus. Next base: position 101,231,072 of record JAVGWX010000003.1, read on the forward strand.
TCCCATCGTACGCTTATGCCACTTGTGGGGATGGTGTTTATATGTACACCAAGTCAGATGGGTGGGGGGGGGGGGGACTGGTAAGCCTGTCCCGACTGCATGCGAAGGTCAAGGTGGGGCGGTGCTCATTAAGAGGATGTTGTTTGTGGTTCTAGTGACCAATAGGGACGAGCTACTACAGAGACTGGAAGACAAATTCGCCGAGGGATGCAAACAGTTTGGGCTCACCATACGCCTGTAAAGGTCAAAAGTCTGCGCACATGGTATTAACACTATATTCTCTATAAAAATTGATGGTGTCACTCTGTAGGTCGTCAACAGCTTCACTTATATGGGGTCTGCCAGCCGAAACACACACACTCTCTCTCTCTCTCTCTCACTCTCTCTCTCTCTCTCTCTCTCTCTCTCTTGAGAAGGAGATAGACCTATGATTTACAGGGCGAACACTGTAATTTCTAGCCTGATAAAGAGTCTGAGAGAAGAATACACTGTCTCACTACACCAAGGTCCGTGTCTATCTATCTGACCTGCGTTTTTGCGAATGTATTTAAGCGAGACTGTGAGCACTTGCACTAAGCAAGAGCGCAATTGTAACATCTTTCATATTAGGGGCCTACGGCGTATATGAGGATAGGTGGCAAGAGTGAGTGTCACATACTGTGATTTTACAGCGGTCAAACTCTTTCAGCATGTAGTCACTGTTGAGCGAACGGCACATTCAATGGTTGGGCATATTAACCGAATGGAAGGTGAGACTGTCAAAGGATATCCTCTGTGAACAGCTGGCAATTGGAGCTAGATAAATTGGCGGCCCCACACTGCGATTTAAAGGCGTTCAAAGGGACATGAAGTCCTGGGACATCCGATACGAGGACTGAGAAACGATTGATCAGAATCGAGCTGTTTGGAGACAATTAGTTGGAAGTGGCATAATACTGTCAAGCAAGCAACTCAGAATGAGTGTACGATCTGTGGCAGGGACTGTGTCACTCCCGGAACGGCCACTTCATCAGAAGCAGACTGTGTCTAAATACAGGAGACGGCTGGGCAAATTCACAGTGCGCCACGCGATTGGTTTTCAGAGGCTGAGATGCCAATATATTTAAATAAACAGACAGACAGACACACAGTTAGACAGATAGACAGACATATAAACAGATAGACAGATAGATAGACAGATAAACAGATAGATAGACAGACAGATAGGCAGACAGATAAACAGATAGACATACAGATAAACAGATAGACAGACAGACATATAGACATATAGACATACAGATAGACAGACATACAGACAAACAGATAGGCAGACAGACAGATAGACAGATATACAAACAGATAGACAGGCAGATTGACCGATAGACATGTAGATAGATACAGAACAGAAAAGGGAAAAAGTGAGAGTGAAACTGTTGAATGCGCAGAGAAATCATACACAAGTGTATGGAATGTATTCATAGTATGACGACTGAGGAAAGTGTCATAGTATCGTCTTCTGGTCCCTCAATGATCAATACCAATTTGAGGTTGATAACCGTTTAGGCTCATTAAGGTATACCTATAACTCATATGTTCATTGTCACCTCCTCACTTTCGGGAAATGGTTGCCAACTTATTTTCTCGAAAGTGTATACATTTCTTTTTTACTTCCATTTGCATATTTTAAAGATGAGCAGAACATACCATTTATTGTTATCTGTGTTTTTCTTTCTTTCAATCCTAGGTAAGAAACGAGTAAATTATTTGTTTTTACACGTATCACAAAAGTAAAAAATAAAGTGGAAATTCAGCAGAATTAACCGCTGGTTGGAAATTGAGTTTTTGAAGACTCTATTGTACTTAAGCTGCAGTCAGTGAGAGGTGGGGCTGCAGTCAGTGAGAGGTGGGGCTGCAGTCAGTGAGAGGTGGGGCTGCAGTGCTCTTTCACGTTGCTTTTACTCTCCCTATCTCATGCGTCAGATACTCATTTACAGGTGGGTTGACTGAATAAGCGGTCCCCGATTAAAATGAAGACCTATATTTTTTAGTTTCCGGACACTATTCGAACCGAAGCACGATGTTACCACAGAAAATAACGAATTCCTAGCTCAGAATGTATCACAATTGAGATTTATTTCTATATAATTTTGTTTTCAATGCAGAAAGCTGCTTATAGTTAATCAGGCATTGGCCGTGTGTATTCAGAAATTGGTAAAACAGTGAAGGGAACTGGCGACCCTATCCGTTCTATTCCTTTTTGGTATTATGTAAGGGATTCACTGCACTCCTGTATAACCATAATGCTCAGAGAGAGAGACTGAGCATTATGGGTATGCACGAGTGCAGTGAATTCCTGTTCTGCAATGTGTACATACACAGGTCATGACAGTAACGTGAAGAGCGGTTGTGAACCGAGGCTAACAATCACATTGTGTATGCAATAATTGATGAAGAAAGGAGACATACTTCTGGTCAGACAGAACATACTGATCGGACTTGTTAGTCAGGGTCAGGTCAATCATACTGATCGGACTTGTTAGACAGGGTCAGGTCAAACATACTGATATGACTTGTTCGTCAGGGTCAGGTCAAACATACTGATCGAACTTGTTAGTCAGGGTCAGGTCAAACATACTGATCGGACTTGTTAGTCAGGGTAATGTCAAACATACTGATCGGACGTGTTAGTCAGGGTCAGGTCAAACATACTGATCGGACTTGTTAGTCAGGGTCAGGTCAAACATGCTGATCGGATTTGTTAGTCAGGGTCAGGTCAAACATACTGATCGGACTTGTTAGTTAGAATCAGGTCAAACATACTGATCAGACTTGTTAGTTAGGATCAGGTCAAACATACTGATCGGACTTGTTAGTTAGGATCAGATCAAACATACTGATCGGACTTGTTAGTCAGGGTCAAGTCAAACATACTGATCGGACTTGTTAGTCAGGGTCAGGTCAATCATACTGATCGGACGTGTTAGTTATGGTCAGGTCAAACATACTGATCGGACTTGTTAGTCAGGGCCATCTCAAACATACTGATCGGACGTGTTAGTCAGGGTCATGTCAAACATACTGATCGGACGTGTTAGTCAGGGTCAGGTCAAACATACTGATCGGACTTGTTAGTCAGGGTCAGGTCAAACATGCTGATCGGACTTGTTAGTCAGGGTCAGGTCAAACACACTGATCGGACTTGTTAGTTAGGATCAGGTCAAACATACTGATCGGACTTGTTAGTCAGGGTCAGGTCAAACATACTGATCGGACTTGTTAGTTAGGATCAGGTCAAACATACTGATAGGACTTGTTAGTTAGGATCAGGTCAAACATACTGATCGGACTTGTTAGTTAGGATCAGGTCAAACATACTGATCGGACTTGTTAGTCAAGGTCAGGTCAAACATACTGATCGGACTTGTTAGTCAGGGTCAGGTCAAACATACTGATCGGACTTGTTAGTCAGGGTCAGGTCAAACATACTGATCCCCTTACTGAATAGGTGTACACACTGATCGTTCATGTTGTGTGATGGATGTATGTACTTCTGATCAGCACTCAAGCTCCCTACTCCACGCAAACCTCGTTTGATATAAACGTTTTTGGGTATTCTATCTAGAATTCAAAAGCTAAGGTTTACTACAAGAAAGTATCAGTATTTTAACATAGAGGGCAGTGTATGCTATGTGACTCATTCGCCGATATTCTAGTGTTAGACATCTGGATGTGAGGTATATGGCTGCTCACATCAAACCATGTAACTGTTTTTGTTGACTTTTAAATACAGATAATTTAAATAATTAAGTTGAAGCATAATTACATAATTTTTGTAAACAAACACTGTTTTTCTCAAAGAGATTACGTTGCTGATTTCTTACGAGGACTTTTCTCAGAACCATAACAAACAAACGATTATGACAACGACTAATACGGATCTAATCGTGATGAACTCCTTCACAAAATAGAACATTTCACAAATAGGATGGATACCGTTTTCTTTTAATTGATTTCCCAGTATGCTGGTCAGGTCAATCCGGACTGTGTTCTGTGTCTTCTTTGTTATTAGTTTCCATCTTTTTATTTGTCACTTAGATTTCGAAACTTTTTTCATCACAAAGTGAACAATACGTAATTTATATTTGCTTTTAATTTGTGTTCGTATTGATCTTGTGAAACGCATTCTCTGTAACACAGTTTTGTTCCTTGTGAAGCACTGATTATTACAGATTAACCTTTATACAAAGGACACCCATTAAGTAACAGCAATTTTATTATAAAGTTCATGGAACAGTAAGTACAGAAGAAAATCTTTTTTCATGAAGCAAAATTTATCTTAACCGGTACTCCATGTAGGAATTGTGACGATTAAGGAGTATGAGCAATCTAGTGTCCAACATTTCGCCCACTGCTGACTTGAAACGGGGAAGAACAATAATGCATTATTCGTTTTTTTTGGTGATGAGAGGTTGTGAGATCAACAGAAGAATAAAGGTTCAATATGGAAACAGTTGTTTGAGCCAGAGTAGAGTGTAAGACGGGTAGAAGGATTTGAAAACTGAAATCAAAGCACCATTGAAGAACCGCGACAGGGGAGACTTTCAAGAGGGGGAAACGGTACAGTGAAACAGGAGATCGATGGTGGAAACATGAGATCGGTCATGGAAACAGGAGATAGGTCGTGGAAACAGCAGATCAGTCGGGGAAACAGGAGATAGGTCAGGAAACAGGAGATTGGTCATGGAAACGGGAGATCAGTCGTGGAAACAGGAGATAGGTCGTGGAAACAGGAGATTATTCGTGGAAACAGCAGATCAGTCGTGGAAACAAGAGATCGGTCGTGGAAACAGCAGATCGGTCGTGGAAACAGATCAGTTGTGGAAACAGGAGATCATTCGTGGAAACAGGAGATAGGTCATGGAAACAGGAGATAGGTCGTGGAAACAGCAGATCAGTCGTGGAAAGAGGAGATCGGTCATGGAAACATGAGAACAGTCGTGGAAACAGGAGATAGGTCATGGAAACAGGAGATCAGTCGTGGAAACAGGAGATAGGTCATGGAAACAGCAGATCAGTCGTGGGAACAGGAGATCAGTCGTGGAAACTCGAGATAGGTCATGGAAACAGGAGATCAGTCGTGGAAACAGAAGATAGGTCATGGAAACAGGAGATCAGTCGTGGAAACAGGAGATCAGTCGTGGAAACAGGAGATCGGTCATGGAAACAGCAGATCAGTCGTGGAAACAGGAGATAGGTCATGGAAACGGGAGATCAGTCCTGGAAACAAAAGCTAGGTCATGAAAACAGCAGATCAGTCGTGGCAACAGGAGATCAGTCGTGGAAACAGCAGATCAGTCATGGAAAAAGCAGATCAGTCGTGGAAACAGCAGATCAGTCGTGGGAACACGAGATCAGTCGTAGAAACAGGAGATCGGTCATGGAAACAGCAGATCAGTCGTGGAAACAGGAGATCAGTCGCGAAAACAGCAGATAGGTCGTAGAAACAGCAGATCGGTCGTGAAAACAGCAAATCGGTCGTGGAACCAGCAGATCGGTCGTGGAAACGAGAGATCAGTCGTGGAAACAGTAGATCAGTCGTGGAAACGGGAGATCAGTCGTGGAAACAGCATATTGGCTATGGAAACAGCAGATCAGTCGTGGAAACAGCAGATCAGTCGTGGAAACAGACGATCAGTCGTGGAAACAGACTAATCACAACAAATGAAACAGCCACCGATTTAAACACGATTCACGGCGCTGCCCAAAAAATAGTCTATGATGACCTCGATTATAGGAAAACGTTAAGCAGGTGATTTTCAAGGCAGCTGATAACGATGTAATGGAGGTGGTGTACCATTGGTTAAAGGGCACACCAAAAGACTAGTTTTTCTATCGAGCATCTACACTCTAGTAGATAAATGGATAAATTGTCTCACGACCAGGCAATTGGAATATGTCGAAAAATAAGACACACCAAACAATTTCTTGTTCGCTGTCTGGTAAAAACTGTAATTAATAATAATACTGTTACTTAATGACTGTTCCTCTGTTAAACTTCACGTTAAATTATTTCTGCGCACTTGTAGATTATGTAGTAATTTGAAATACTGTAAGAGGCTGCTATCAGCCCTTTATCACACTTTCGAAAATCAGCAGTCAGCACTTTCTTTGCTCTAAACATGTGATTCGATTGTGTTATTAAAATGTCTCCATTATATTTGTAACGGTCTAAATATTATCAAACACTGCCAAGAACATAAGACTGGCGTGGCGTGATCAGACGACTTAAACGTCAGTCTCTGACTGACTAACCTGCTGATGATAGTGATATATCTTATTCTTCTCTACATCCACGCCTCCGCTGTTGCACATCATTTTCAAGCACATCAGCAAGTCATTAAGTCCTGGGACTGTCTTGTGAGATCAGGATCATGTCTTTCCGTTTATGTCTGTCATCTACGACAATATTAAGCTCAGCGTAAGACATCTTCACCATGTCAATACATGCTTGTGGTACAATGGAATGTCTTGGTCTGTCTCTTTCTTCCTTTTCCCTGTGTTCTGTCTTATAAGATCATCTTAACTGGGCCCTCGTGACATAGGTCGTGGCCGAGCCAGGTCAGTTGTTATCTGTGTACATTTTGTAGCAGCGTTCTTTTCTCTCCCACTTTGACCAACACTTTTTGAATTTTTCTTTCTCTAGCTCACTTTATTCCCCTTTTAGGTAACACCACATTTCAAAAGCCTTCAAGTATGTATGCGCTCCATTATGTATTATCCATGTTTCAGGATCGCACAACACCATAGACATGACATGTGATCAGGATTATGTTCCGTCTTGTCGCATTACTGCTACCTGATATATGTACTATGTTTCACCCTAAATGTCTTTTTTTACCAAAACGGTTCTGCTTATAATTGCTCTATGACATCGTGTTTGTTCTGTTATGATTAGGATTCTTGTCTAGGAATTAGTATAACTGCTCGAATTATTTCCCATCGATGGTTACCTTTACTTACGTTGGTTCTTTGGCTATTATCATTGTCTTGGTCCCTTCTATATTTATGTTCATGCTGTAGTTGCTTTGTTGATTTTATTTAGCATGTTTTGTAGAACGTCCTCAGTCTCTGCTTCCTTGGCCAACTGCATTTGATCCGCTTTTTGTCGCTCATGTTTGTCCCCGAATTTGCATTTTGTTATTACCTGGGTCATGATCATCTCTGATTCATTGAATAGTCCAGTTGAAGGCCTTTAGATATTGTTACCCTGATTGTATCTTTTGATTCACGTCATACAAACAGCAGTGCAGACAATTAGAGTTATGAAGATAATGATGGAGATGATGATGAAAGATTGAATGTCTGTGATTCCCACCAATTAAACAAATGGGTGGGATATTAATATACCTGCAGAGCAATTATAAGGTATTGCCTTACACAGTACTAGAACGTAGAGTGTGTTACGGTTTGACGTCATAGATTGTATATGTACTAACGATGTCCTTTCTCAAGCCCAGAACAAACAAACAATTATCATAACGGCTTGTAACAAAGATAATAATACAGCTCTCCTGAAAAAAAAAACGATTTTACAAAAAAGATATAAATATTTCTGGAGCCTGGGTTCAGATGTTGATAACGATTCTGTGTAACTGTCCTGGAAGCCACGTTTTAGGTTGTTTGTTCTTGGTGTCTGTTTACTACAAAGTCAGGTCTTCGTCAACAGTCGTGTTTACCTTGTTAACAGGGCTGTGCTTACGAATGGCTCACCATTTTTCATTGTTCAGGAACTGCGTATTCATCACCGTGTGGCGCGCATTGTAATTATTATAATCAATTCTTAACTTAACGTCGTTATCTGCATTAGAAGACTATGCAGGGTCACTAAACAATTCGTTTTTGTCTTGTCTTTCCAGAAACCGCAAGTGGTCGTGGAGGCATCACTCAGCTTGTCAGTGATGTGTGTTGGGCATCTTGCTACACGGGCAGGCCTAATCTCTCCCGGGCGATGTGCTGCGTGCCAGATGCACAACACATCTTTGTTGCATCTTTGGTGGAGCGTGTAGACAGCTATATTTGTTAGACAGCGCGCTAAGAATCGAAATAACGAACGAGTGGCTCGAGCCTGGTGCGACCACTTCTCCAGTCTACCCAGCTGTAAATGGATACCGACCTATAAGTTGAGGAAAGTAAAAACAGCAAGAACGGGAACTGATCAACCCATCTGACAGAAACTGCGGCTTACAACATGAAGAGGTATCTTCACAATAGCAATTGTTGCCATGGAACTGACCTTCACCTTGACCTTTGTTGCATCAGTTTACATCTCTTGAAGTCTTCAGTGACTGAATTAGTATCGACCTAGTTATTGCTGATGACCTAGTTATAATTGACCTAGTTATTGTTGACAAACTAGTAATTGCTGACCTAGTTATGATTGACTTAGTTATGTATTCCTGTTGTTCCTAAAACGGGTATTTTATGTTAAGTTTTACTTTTACTTTTTCATCGTTGGTTATTTAGCAATCTATGATGTGTACAATTGTTCCTGTGTGAGCATATTTAAATTTGTACACATAATTGTTTAACTGAATTAGCTGTTCATGATTCACGTTTATACAGCAGTACAGCTGCACCTACATTGAGCTCACTTGAACTAAAATAATACTGGTAGCGATGGTAAATACATTTTGAAATTCCTTAACCTCGATAGCCTTAACAACCGTAGCTAGAATTAATAAATTGCTACATGAATTACTAATTTCAGAGATAAAGGAACTGCCGCTCATGCAGCAAGCCATATTTTTTTTCGATCAGAGCACAACAACAAGGAAAACGGTTATTCTAACAGACCCCAGAAGCGTACTCCACGCCATCTCAAGTCCCCAGCAAGATATACTCTTACACGAAATAAAATACAACATTGGATTGCTGTCTCAAAAAAAAAAAAAAAAAAAGATCTAGATCTATAGTGGATTCCGGGTCACTGTGGGAACCTTGGAAACGAGAAAACAGATGAGCTCGTAAAAGCCGGAACGGGCAGCGTGGAGACTTGCCATCCACAGAGCTATAATGAAACAAAGACATCAATCCACGAGGACAGAATGGAGAGACCAGCTCAAAAAATTAAAATGAGAATGACAGCATTGCCATATTAGGCAGATATATTAGGCAGACAAATATCTTCAGACTCAGAACAGGGCTCATGGCCCACCTCTACAAAATGGATCTCAGAGACACCCTCACGTGCGATTGTGGAGCATCCAAGCAAATACCAGAACAGATCTTGCAAGACTGCCCAACGCATACAGACCAAATAGAAGCCGCCTGGCCCGCGGGGGCGACTATGCTCGACATATTTTGGGAGACAGGCAAAAACATGAAACACAGCCTCGTTCGTTAATATCAAGGGCTAGAAACATAACATCAGTTGATCGAAGAAGACGAAGCTACACCAATTATAAAGTTGTTATTTCCAAAGAAAGAACATTAAGAATAAACTAGTGTTTCATGTCATACAATGCTGGTGTACTCACGGTGACCTTTCTCTCAGCTGAAAAAAACAACAATAACAAACGATGTTCAGAACAGCGTAAAACGGGGATAATCACAATCCATAATGAACCATTTCACAAATAGGACAGATCTATTTCTAGAGCCTTGGTTCAGACGCTGCTAACGATTCCTTACGACTATCTGTCGTGATTTATGTTGATTGGTCTCAGTATCTATTTACTAAAAAACCAAGGTCCTTGCCAAAAATAATGTTTATCTTGTTAAAAGCGCTCTGTTTACGAATAGTACCGCATCCTTCAGTCGTTTCGGGATTTTGCAATTATAAAGGTGCGGCATGCTGTGTGATAATGACCATCATTCGCCAAACCACGTGTCCCCATTTTGAATTGTCGATATTTTGCGACTTTCGATATTTTCCCAGCTAAATTGTCAAGTTATCAATATTGGTCTAACAAATCATAAACGATGTCTTTCATGGCAGTCTTAAGGAATTAAATTCAACGTGGGCTACAAGATTATAGAAATATATGAATTACATTAGTACATTTGTTCATTACATGCCATGATTTACCACAATAAATAACTTTGTTTGTTTGGTGTGTTTGGTGTGATAGACAAGTAATTATTAGTATATTTAACATGTTCGATGTTGCATATTAATAAACGCACCAGTCTTATTGTAAGTGCATGCATTTGTGAACCCTCTGGACCTATTGCTTGATATGTGTATATATATATATATATATATATATATATATATATATATATATATATGTATATATTTATATATATACATATATATATATATGTAATTATATATATATATATCTACATGTTATGGGCATGATTCATGATCGTTTGGGATGACCAAAAAGAACCTGAAAATTACTGTGCGTGTGAAGTGTAAGAGAGGGAGAATGAAAAAGAGATGAAAGACAACATCAGAGAATGGACGGGAAGGTCCACAGCTGGAACGAATATCCTGGCACACAATTGAGCTGAGTGACGAAAACTGGTCAAGCAATCTGTAATGCTGGTGCGCCAACGACGTTTCAGGTTACGGGACTGATGATGATGATAATATGTATCACATTTATGTATATATATATATATATATATATATATATATATATATATATATATATATATATATCGTCTTATTGTGTTATGATCTATTAAAATGACATCATTACACACCAGGCATATCCGTAGCTGTCCAGTCCTTCTCAGCCAATGATGAAGAGTGTAAAGGTCAGTCCGAAAGCAATAACTGCCGTCGGGGATGAAGATAACAAGATAACTCTTAATGTACTAAGCCGCAGCCTATATGAGGTGGGACTGGGGGGGAAGGGTGTGGCCAGTTTCTGTTCGTGTTTTTACCTTCCCCAATGCATAGGTCATGTACCCATTACAGCTGGGCAAAGTGGATCATTGGTCATACCAGGTCCGGATTGTCTCTATCCGTCAGTGAACTCGATCCTCTAACTCACTGTAATCTCAGTCTAGTAAGTGACTGTTGTCTAGGCTACATGTTACATGGTTCCTGTAGCTCGCTAATTATACACGCTCCTGCTCCGCTCCCTCATGCGCCCGTCTCTGCTGGGCCTACGATGTTTTCAAAACCATGATCTCGTTCATCCACTGCTGTGTCTTTATAAAAAAATGCTATCGTTCATCAATTTCGTTCGTATTGTGGCAACACTACATTTAACAACAATAACATAAAAAGACTGGACTTCAAAAACTATATAAAGAGCACAAACAGCAACAACTATGTGAACAACATCCATTACACCAACAACTATGTGAACCACATACATTACACCAACAACTATGTGAACAACATCCATTACACCAACAACTATGTGAACCACATACATTACACCAACAACTATGTGAACATCATACATTACACCAACAACTATGTGAACCACATCCATTACACCAACAACTATGTGAACAACATCCATTACACCAACAACTATGTGAACCACATACATTACACCAACAACTATGTGAACATCATACATTACACCAACAACTATGTGAACCACATCCATTACACCAACAACTATGTGAACAACATCCATTACACCAACAACTATGTGAACCACATCCATTACACCAACAACTATGTGAGCATGATACATAGAAACTGAGATCATGTGTCAAAAAGCTAGTGCAACTGCATACCATGTGTCACCATTGTTGAAACACCCTAACATAACTATATCCACAAAATCACTGCTGTTCAACAGTATATTCATGCCAAGTCTCTGTTACCAGTTTCAGACGTGGACTTTAACACATTCTCTGGAGAGAAAGAGCAGGACAAGTGAGAAGAGATGCCTCCGGAAAATCATCAACGTAACTGGGAGCGATATAGTGCACAATAAAGAGGTGCGAAACATCGTTGCAACATAACACTGCATTTACTATATTGATGAGAAGATAATCAATTGATTCGATCACCTAATGAGAATGTAGCCTGACCAACTACTCATGTGCCTACCGTGGCAGACCTAGAACGAGATGGAAAGAAAATGTTGCGGATATTCTAAATCGTCATGAGATGGCGGTTACTTCAGTGACGAATCTGGCCGGGGAAAGAAAACCTCGGCTTCCCGCGTCGTCTCCACTTCACAGTCAGACATGTTTATTGAAACCCAGTTGCCTATTATCTATGCACAAAACAAAAACAAATGTCTTACAAAGGGGAAATAAGCGTTAAACTAGGACTACTCCGAGGTTTAAATGATCTAGTCATTACAGCTTGCCAATTTAAAGATGCTATTTGTGGAAGAAACAATGAAATAATTTTTTCTTTAAACTCAATTAAACTTGAATTTCAGAGAACAATGTATTTCAACGAAAATGGAAGGTAATGTTCTGTAATGGTCTTTTTCAACTGTAGAAGCATGTGCAACGTCGATCTATCAAGTTAAAAGCCTGCAGAGTGCGGACTGTACTTCTGAGTTTGAAATAAAGACATATAAACCATTGCGCATATACTATACGAGATAGTTATAACAAATTCATTTATACGAAGAAGAACTAAAAATGGAAGAGAAAAGAAAGCAGAAATAACGAAGAAGAAGATGAAAAAGAGAACGACACAGAAAGGTTAATTCTTTTTTAATTTAAAACGAATTTATCTTTCTGAAAGCGAAATGAACACAGAGTTGTTACTGGTGCTTGTTTTCTTTGATCTGTTTTTGGGGGCTGTCTTCTGAAACCCAGGCCAAGAGCCGGTCTCGCTACAACTTCCAATATTATTAGACAGGCGTTCGATGACCTGAACACATTTATAAAGGTAATTTCTTCCAGCATTCAGTGTCAGGAGATCGCTGATCTCAACAATCTATGAAGGCCAACTCTTCCAAAATTATTTCCCCGGAGGTCATTTACCTCAGCGCTCTTATGACGGCCACCACTTTCACCATTCTGTTCCCGGAGGTCGTTCACCTCAGCGCTTGTATGACGGCCACCTCTTTCACCATTCTGTTCCCGGAGGTCATTAATCTCCACTAGTACGAAGGCCACCTCTTTCAACATTTTTTCCTTCTGGGTGGTTGATCTCAACACTCGTGTGAAGGCCACCTCTTTCAACATTCTTTCCTTCTGGGTGGTTGATCTCAACACTCGTGTGAAGGCCACCTCTTTCAACATTATTTCCTTCTAGGTGGTTGATCTCAACACTCGTACGAAGGCCACCTCTTTCAACATTCGTTCCTTCTATGTAGTTGATCTCAACACTCGTATGAAGACCACCTCTTTCAACATGTTATCAACCGTAGATCGTTTACAAACTTATAAAACCATATCTTCCAAAATTCATTGGCAAGGGCTTGCTGGCTTCAACAATCGCATGATAACCATCTCTACCAACATTCTCATGATCACAACATTTTGTGACAGAAGTTCGTTGGACTCAACACGTTGTGCGGTCTTGGAATTATCGTTGCTGTAACATTTATTGTATTGTTGTTGTTTGTTGTTATTGAATGTTCATAACTAATAAGATTACTATTGTGTGCGCCCTGAAAAGGACGTTACGTGACGGGTTGCAGTCGCTTTCCTCATATCACAAGCGTGCTGATGAAGGTAAACGAGAGTCCCCTAGGCAGTTGTGCTACGCTTGTCTATGTCAGCGGTACACACACTACTACAGTAATCACAAGTCCCCCTCAGTATATTTGACCATACTATGACTAACAAGTCCGATCGGTAAGTTTGACCTGACCCTGACTAACACGTCTGATCAGTATGTTTTACCTGACCCTGACTAACATGTGCCATCAGTATGTTTGACCTGACACCGACTAACAAGCCGATCAGTATGTTTGACCTGACCCTGACTAACAAGTCCGATCAGTATGTTTGACCTGAGCCTGACTAACAAGTCTGATTAGTATGTTTGACCTGACTCTGACTAACAAATCCGATCAGTATGTTCTGCCTGACCAGAATTATGTCTCCTTTCTTCACCAATTATTGCATACACAATGTGATTGTTAGCTCCGGTTCACAACCGCTCTTCACGTTACTGTCATGATCTGTGTATGTACACTTTGCAGCACAGGAATTCTAAAACTATCTCAATTACAGTCTTGTCTTGTCTTATCCACTTGTGCTGTGCGGCAGCGTGGGTAGCCGTAGTTTTTTATCCAGGGCCAGACGCGTCGCTAGAAGTAGTCGTCGTCCCATGACGATTTAGAATATTCGCGAATTTCCTGTAAATCTAGTTTTCCAACTCCACGATTTCGCAGTGTAACGGTAACCATTGAAACACTTCTGTTGAGGATATCTGGAGTGCATCAATGACTACAACAAAGACACAAGTCAACTCAAGGCTTCCAAAAGTGCCGCAGTGTTTCTTTTATAGAGGTAAATGCAAAAGTAATGTTCCTCACAATTCACTAGTAAATATTTGGTTAGTGTTTTAAACGACCGCAACGTTGTTAGGATACCAAATGGTCTACTGATCCGCTGTTGAACTGTGTTATACACATTTTATTTCAATATGTTGTGTCTAGTGTGTAACCTGGAAATTGTCATTGGAACTAACAAAGATATCTGATGATACATCATAATCTATCATGTTTCTCGCAGAACGTCACTCCCATGACAGCCCGTATGAAAGAAACTTAATCTCTTGCCAAATCTGAAACCTGCTCCATAGTTATGCCCAAGCATTCCTCGATATCGTTTTGCCACCGCGTTCTTGGTTTGTCTCTCTTGGCCAGCACCATATCTTCCATTACCATTCTCTCAAGACTCTTGTGTATTTTGATGTGACCAAAGTATTTACGTTTTCTGTTCATCGTGGAATGTATAAATCATTTCAACTTTATTCCAAACACTTGTCGAATGTCTGCATTCTTATTTTTATAGTCCATGGTATTTTGAGAACCTTTTTCCAACATTTTGTCTCGAAAGACTCTATTCACTTCCTTGAGGTTTGTGTAATGCCTTGCGGTCGTATATTGCCATTAGAAATACCAAAGTTCCAAAACATTTCACATTGTCGATCTCTTTATTAATTCTATTGAGCAGCAGATTTTATTTTTAATGCTGAAACCTATATACTCGAAGTTCGTGACATGTTTTATGTCCACACCTCCGATTTTGAATTTATGCTGACTTTATGTTCTGTCTGCCGCCAATATCTTTGTTTTATTTATGCTTTGTTACAACCATGTTTTGATTTTTGCTGCATATGCTTACGACTGCAAATAGACGATGTGACCCCTCTGCACTGTTTGATAGTATTACTGCATCGTCTGTCTATCTTAGTTCTGAGATAGTAAACAGATCGAAATTGTACATTTTCTCATCCTCTAAAACGTTTCTCATTATGCAGTCTGTATGCTTGTTAAATAGGTATTAGAATGTGACCCCTCTGCACTGTTTGATAGTATTACTGCATCGTCTGTCTATCTTAGTTCTGAGATAGTAAACAGATCGAAATTGTACATTTTCTCATCCTCTAAAACGTTTCTCATTATGCAGTCTGTATGCTTGTTAAATAGGTATTAGAAAATATACATCCCTGCCTTACTCCCAATTGTACTTCTAACCAATCCGATGTCTCACCAGATATGCTGACGTGCTGATACACGACAATACTGAAATGAACGGGAGATGTTTAATGTCAGCTTTAGTTGTTGCTGCTTCAAAACTAATAATACGAGTCTGAAGACTAATACCAGGTCAGGTGCAGTATTTGGCCGAAGACGGATTTGAATGACCGAAACTGTAAACTAGCGACAGAACGAATTCCGTTCTCTGGACTACATCCTGCTACTTGCAAAGCCTTGTCCATGGCTTAGTAGCGGGAGATTGAGAATGAGCGCATAATAAGAAGAATGTACAGCATACGGACTAACACATCCACCCTACGTCCATGCGTCACCTGGCAACATGATGTGACAACAACACAAACGCGCAGTACTAGGAACATCAGCAACAACGCAAGAGCACAGTACTAGTAGGTACATCAACGATTCAGAAACTTAGTACTAGGAACTTTAACAATTATTAATGAACTCAGTACTAAAATCAACACAAGAACTCAACAGCAACAACGGCATAAGTATTTTATTTTACCTAATGATCAAATGTATTAAAGCAAATTATTTTGTAAACATTGAAACATTTTGGATATTAAATATTACTATGAATAAATTATAAATAAAACAGTATGTACCGACAGTGGACACTTTTCATATAAAACAGTGTGTTACATATAAATACGAACTATTATTGAAAATCCACTAGTATGGAGACAATGCGGAACTCAAGCTGAAAGTTCAACATGTACTAATCAGTACAATTCAAGAACCACGTTCATTATTTAGTTGAGTTGGAAAACAAATTATTGCTGCAAATATTCAAACGGTTGCCCGTAGCACTCTTTACATATCATTCATGGTTCACAATGTCGTTTTACAATGGCAGAATCCATACGTAGAGACGGCCTACAGAGCACATCCAGGATGTCACAGTTAGGAGCATGCTTGCTATAGAAGTGAATCGATTATGGTTTTGTGTGGCTTTGACAGGAAGTACAGAGCACCTGCATCACATCGAAGTAAACTTGACAAGAAATATAGATAAATAATATTTCTCAGGCTCTTACACTCTATGCACATCAAGCTATGAGTCAAGGGGATGTTCTCAAAGCTTAGATCGGTCGTCTATACTAAGCTCGTGTTGGTAATGCATGACTTAATCCATCAGCAACATGTCATCAACATGGGCTAGCCAGTACTCTCACTTGATCTCAACAATATTGAGCATTGTCTGGACGTCTTGGGACGATTAATCGATACTTTCAACTAGCTGTTCCGAAACCTATAACATTGTTGCAGACTATAATTATGTTTATTTTATCCATGAGGCAACGTTACCTGGTTAGTATCAATGATGTGGTGGTCACACGCGTCATTTACCATATTTATATCAGCCGGCATATTTGAACTTCAGAAAGAAGGATATGCCCAATTAACCAGCTATTGTTACCATTCAAGTGTGTAGTTTGTATGAATCTATTTCTCAAATAACGTCCAAATTACTCAAGTACAATGTAATTAAATATATTATAGAGTTCTCGTTTTTAGTTTTTAGTACAATTGAATTAAGAACTGGCCCTGAATCGTTTTGGTTAGTAAAATACGATTTGATTGACACATCTTGAAATGTTTCTACTGAATTTAAAGTGAAAAGTAAGTAAACAATGCAAGATGCTAACGTTGAAGGTCAATGAACATAAAAAATGGCAGCTCAATACGAACCACACTTAATTATTGATAGGCGAATAAACAAGTCATGTTGAGAAATGTACCACCAAAGTAAAAGCAGGTTCGACTCGAGAACCACCTGCCGCTTATCGCCTTTTTTAAAGTATGAAAACTGACCTTTTCATAAGGCCGATACCATAGCACTTTGTGCTGTTTTGCAGATGGGGTTTCTATAACAATTATTCTTAACTTTGAGGTTGCCTGTCTTGCTACAATCCTCTGTAGTCATCCCTTTACGTCCTGCTTATTGTGCGGTTATTATCATATCTGTTCGCAGTCAGAAAAAACATGAGTTTAAATCGCGTTAAGACCCTAAATTATTTTCTACCCAGGATGAAATAAACAAATATATCTTCCACAATGTATGTGCCTCTGACACTCTCCGGAAGGTACAGCTAACGACAGCACAAGCCTACAACTTAGCGATAACAAGAAATATAGGCATCCCACCTCTTTGCTACGCCGTATAAGCAAGAGCAGTAGGATAACGGAAGAGGAAGAATTCCTCCACAAAACGCCGCAATCAGCCATTATCCTCAACCATATACTCTTTCATTGGTGGAGGTCAACAATAGGAACACGTCGAGATGATGATAGTTTTTGTCTGCCGGATAGAACGTTTCTTGATTTTTCTCAGGTGTAGATAAGATAATCAGCAGAATAGAAATACCGTGTTGTAGTGCAAGACTGCCAATTATTATTTTTCGAAATGACACATATCACAACACATTCCGATATTCAAAATAAGCCAGCACTTGGCAAGAATAACACATTTCCCAATAGGCCCAGTCATCACGTCTTGCTATCGTGTCACTAGTAATTACGTGCTTCATGGACATGACGTGGTCCCGATAGCCATTTTTCGAGTTTACTGTTTCCGTGTGTGTCATTTTGGTATTGAGTAGTTTGTCTCGGATGTCTTTTAAATATTGACTTAGTAAACAAAGGAAGATGACACGATTACTTTCAGGCATGCCAGACAGCAAATCTGTGCACGCTATCTTCTCAACATGACTCGTGCTTCGCAGAGAAAAACCAATTTGTTGTAGTTTTCATAATATTTTTGTCAAAGTACGATCTTCAGATATGTCCGTATCAAAGATTAATGCACTGTTGTTAAAAATGTTCCGTCGAAATGATTCAGATTTTGGTGTGATTCACTATGGAAGGATATAGTTGAGTTAATGAGGTTTGTCACGTCGTCAATATGGTGGCTTTTCCTACTCTTCAATCTCACATTCTCACCCGATTATATTTTTTCATGGATTCACTGATGTCACTGCAGATTCCATGACATTACCTGCTGAGTTGAACATGAGAAGTGGTCTTGCACTAAAGTAACCCGAACAACTAATCATCATCATCATCATCATCATCATGAGCCTCTCACGCCAGATGTCGGAGCATAAATTCAGTGTAAAAGTAACATCTATAGGAATGACCAGGTACAGAGCTAAAATGAAAACAGAAACGACCAGAAGAAATCCATTAGGGACAACAAACAACAAAAATATAAATTAACGCATCATAAAATAATAACACTAATAATTATGTTCGCTTGCATCAGTTGATTCGATCGACCAGTACCATGACTACGTGCTGCAACGAAAAAATGGCACTCCAAGTTGCAGTTTTCATTGAACGTCCACTATCCGAGGATGAAGCCCTAGCGCCTTGTGAGTTTATGGTAAGTGTGTCTACTAATGTCCTTGAGGGGTCCTTGTGTGTACCCGAGTACTCCGTTGCATTAGGACGGGGATCTTTCGGATTAAAGGCATCACTCAACGTGTGAGCAATTTATCTTGGTCATTTTACTAACCACTCCAGGTCCAATCTCTCTTGGACGATCTGTAAGTCCATCACAGGTCCGTGTGTAATTTCCTATCTTCACAAAAATAATCACTGTCAGCAAACACGGCGTGAGGCGCTAATCTCGTGAAGTTCAACCGCGTGCACTGGACCGTGGAAATAGGATACATTGTAGCCAAAATAACAGAGGAAAGGATGAATACATAAAATAGAGATGTCAACATATAAATGAACATAAATTGCATTAGTACAAATTGTATTGCATTTTTTGCCATTTCACAGTAAACTTTCATACATCATTACTTCACGTTGTTGCTCCTCTGTTACTGTGGTTTGTCGAGACCTCATCGTATGTTTTCTGGTGTCTTATCATTTTTACAGGATGGGGATCTGGCATAATCTCCCTTAGTCGTCTCCTACGATATTCTGGACAGATTGCAATGCTACTATTGTTTGCTCCCTTTTCGACGCTGTAGCACGCGGACGAATCATTATTTGTAATGTCATTAATTGTTATTTTATGATAATCTTAGGCGACAGCATGAGACTGCGGGAAGGCCAATCGGCGAAACTAGTAAATAACATGCCAACATTTGCCCGATGGTTGTGCACACTTCTGATCTCTCCTCGTGAGAGCCTTTGCTCCAATTGTTTTCCGGAGAATAATGTGTATAAACGTAATAGCAGGAGGGTCACAGCCACATATAATGTTTGCAGTCAAAGCGACACAGAATGCGGTCTAACCTGCTGTAATATGATGGAATCACGTTACAGGATCACATGGGTCACAAGAGCCAGAGATAGGGGAACTCTATAGACACCGTTCGACGGTACTCCTATATAACTTCAGAACCCTGCCGGTCAGCTACAGTTTAATGTAACGACCATTGTTCGGGACCTGCATCAATGATCATTTTAAGAGTTTACCTAGCCGGATAGAAAATCTCACGATTCCAATGTTCAATTCGAGCAAATAGTCCAGCATAAAGTTCTAGACAAAGTACTATTTTTTTAGCGGAACCGAGCAAATGTACCGGATTGAACCAAGACAAGACTAGAAGACATTGCCCCGAGCGAGGAAGGTATACTGTTAAGTTGGAGAGGATATGGGGATATATTCGAGGAGACTACATAGTGGGGGAGGAGAGCACTAAGATGAACAAAAAGCAGCTAGAGTAGAGTTGGAACACCAGTTAGAACAGTAGATAGAACAGATAGATATAACAGCTGAAGAACAACTGAGAAACACAGAAGCAATCAGTCGCTGGGAGATAAGACCTTGACTGAGCACTTGGTTTAGTAACAAAGACTCTGTCAACCTAAACCAGTACTTTGTTGAGTAACAATGACTATGTCAACCCAAATCAGCACGTGGTTAATGCAGACTTCAAAACTATTTATTAATGCTTTATATTTTTCCCTCTTTCTGTTCATAATGTTTACCAATATTGATGAATGTGTCCCATCGCTTTGTCAGTGAGCCAACACCTGCCGCATAGACGTCTTTGATCTGCTGTCATGGTCACAGTTGCACTTCACATTCAAACTCTTCTTTATCCGGGAAACGGCCCCAGTCAAGTTGGGTCTTCAGATAACCAAACATACGGAAATCGCTTGAGGATAGGCCGGGGCTGTGATGGAGTTATTCTTATTCTTTCTTCTTCTTCTGCGTACGCTGTCAGACGTCACCCTGTATTTTTTCGAAAAAAACAGCGGCCATCCTGACGCTGTCGACACTGCCATAGAGCTTGTATGGTGTTGCCACTGGTGATGGCCACATGTGCTTTCTCTGGTCCACGTATTTCGGGCAGATTTGCAGCAGATGTTCAGCGGCCATTTTTCCGGTACCATAACTGCATTCGTCAGTGCCACCTA
The DNA here is from genome assembly GCA_036924085.1 of Ariolimax columbianus. Lineage (NCBI taxonomy): Eukaryota > Metazoa > Mollusca > Gastropoda > Stylommatophora > Arionidae > Ariolimax > Ariolimax columbianus. The sequence continues at coordinate 101,252,053 of JAVGWX010000003.1, forward strand.
TCTTCAGCTTATTGAATAGGTGGTACCTCAGTCTGTTGTGGCCTGTGCGGAGTCTAAAGACCACGACCTGCTCTCTTCTGTTCAATTGGTAATAGGCATCGTTTTTTGTGTAGCCAGTATGTTCTGTTTCCCATTTGGCCATGTATCTGGCTCTAATGAGCCTTTTTGACTCTTCGTAGGTCACACTAGAATCTGGTTGTGGTAGTCTTGCACCTTCTTTTGCCAGTCTGTCTGCGTCCTCGTTGCCTTGAGTGTTACAGTGGGATGGAACCCACTGTACCACTACTATTTTTGGTGTGGATTGATGGCATAGTTGACAGAGTACTGCTCGTAAATCATTAAGTTATATGTTGCCACCCTAGTTGGTCAATTTTCTACTTAGGTTTTTGAACCTATGTGATCTGACATTGTCATGATGGAGCAGTCTCCTCTAGTCATCAGTTCTGGTCTGACATTGTCATGATAGAGCAGCACTCTTCTTGTCAGCAGTTATGGATGTTTTCTTCAAATTTCATTCTTAACATCAACAGAAGTGAACATGAAGCATTTCCTTATGAATATCATTTGCAGAAATGCATTTTACCACTTCCTTACCCATACCCCATAAAACACAATATCCCGATGTTCTGTGATTACACACTCTATGAACACATAAATAGTTGTGTATTTGTGCATTGTACGTGCATGAAACATCTAGCGTCTGCAAGCTAGGCTACTGGCACAGCTGGATGTTGCTGCCATCTAATGGCACCTTCAGAAACTACAAACTATCCCATAACAGTTTGTGACATACTTACCGATTTCTCCGAGAACAATTAACTTTAGATCGAATGAGTCAAAAATTCCTTAACAGTCACATATATCGTTTAAGAATTGTTTATGTAAATAACTGTAACAAAGTGGAAGTCTGTCCATCAGACGTTATCAGTTCATACGATCAAACCTGGCATCGCTTACACAAGAACAATAGTAATGAACAGTGAAATATGTGGTTATAATTAGTAGATTTCAAACTAAATAAAATCATCTCAAGTGCATCTCAATTATCTCTGAAGCAAAGGTTGGCTGCAATGGCCCCCGAAAATTATATGCAGCTTGTCCTAACGCTGCACAGCCAGATTGACATTAGTCCAACTTTCGATGCTGCTCTCTCCCTTATAGCGTTGTCCTTATCTTGTCAACTTTCCCCTGCAGTATTATTTTCAATAAAGTATCGTGTCTTTTTATGTCTAAAATATTATTTCTAACGGCTTTCGTCAGGGGCGTGTTAGCTCAGTTCATAGCGAGCAATTTGCATTTCTGTTGTAACACCGTGCCTCGGTTCAAATCGTGTCCGGAGACTTAACAAATCTCGGTCGGGATTTTAATCGAGGATCGCTTCTCCAGTCAACCAAGCTGTAAATATGTAGCTGACGCATGAGTTAGGGAACGTAAAAAAAGCAAACAAAGACACTGACCATGCCATCTCTGACAGACTGCGGCTTAGTGCAATGGAGTCTTCTAAAACTCCATTTCCAACCAACGATTAATTCTGCTGACTTTTTCACTTTATTTTTTACTTGTCAGGACTAGTTTTTTTGTGGTTTTTCTTTCCATGAAATGTGGCATGCTATTCTTTTTAACCACATTTCGAGGGTCTCTATTTTGTTCTCCAACTGATTGTTTATAGTCCATGTTTCTGCACTGTATAAAAAAAAAATTAAAAAAATATATATATATACATGTACAATTGATCAATAAGTAGTTTGTATATGCAGAGGGGTAATATTGACAGTTTATTATAGGTCACTGTAGTCAAGAGGTAGGCACTCGCCTTTCACAGTGATGAACGGAAACGGTAGGCGATCGAATCCCACACATTTCAAGCGACCCCTGGTCTCACGAGAGGTAAGACGAGAATGCCTGCATCCCGAGTTACCTCCAGTCGTCTTGACCAATAGTCTTGCCACTGATCCAAGGTAACTCGGAACAAGAGTGATATTGAACATCAAAGCATTCTCTCACTGTAATCCAAATAGAGCGCACATTATTCAAACAAAACCGTCTGCTGTTGTGGTCATCATCGCATGTAATGAACAATAACTGTTATTGGAAATGACGCAGCAGGAGTGTGTACATCCATCAAGATACATGAATAAGCAGTATCATTTTCCATTTTATATAATATAAAGAAAGATAGAGAGAGAGCGAGAGAGAGAAAGCGAAGTAGATACATATAGAGAGAAAGAGATGGTGGAGACATGGAATTATACTTTCTGAACACATATGGAGCTGTCCGAATTTCAGAGATGCCGAATTTGTGTAAGATAATAAAATATTGCGACGGACTTGTTGAACAACGTTATGTGTGAAGTAACATATCACCATCACAATTGGTTTAATCAAACAACAAATTCTGTATCAAATGACTCGAACAAAACAACTCACTGGCGTAGCGAGGGAAAGGCGGGGAGGGATTCCTCTCCGGGCGCCAACCTGTGTGTGTGTGTGGGAGGGGGGGGGGGGAGGTGCAAATTGACTAAATGTAAAAAAATAAATGTCACTGTCTGAGAAGAAACTGTACAGTACTAAATTCGGACACTATATCACACTATACAAACATTCATATATATATATCTGGTCTACGACATCGAGGACAGCTCTCAGAAGTAATCTGATTTGTTCATGTTGATTTTGTAAACAAAACAGTAGATATTATAGAATCGTTTCTAGGCTATATTAAAATTTACGCGAAAAGATGCGACGATGCTTGAAAGAGTCTTAGTACTTACTTATTTTCCGTGTTCAAGCCCCACGCTATCCAGTATGCATCCAGTATTCAGCGACATGGATTGCATTGTTATTTGCCTCTAGCATGTCACACCTAGTGCATGTTTCCTGGAGGTTGGGGCAGGTCACCAGGTGGTATAGGTTCTGTATTGCGCTACAGTCACATGTGTCATCATCTCTCTATCCTCATCGCTTAATATTCCTCTTGCACCGCATTACACCAGTTCAGAGTCTGTCCAGCGTCTTCCGTGTCGTGTATGGTAGATGATGTCCGGGGGTTTGGATTTGGTGGATAAATTGGAAAACGACAACCTACCTCTCACTGATTGCCGATCCCAATGCTACAATAATGCTGATGTGATGACAGGCGATATGTCAGGCCCTCCGCAAAAAATACACTCTTACCCACATTAAGACGCGCCCTCCAGGTGAGGCCTTTCTATTGCATCTTGGTTGGGTTTGGTCATTGAAATCGCGCTATCGTTGGTATATACAAACTCTCATACGCATCCAAGCATTGGTTAATACGTCCTGATTTCGTCCCAAATGCTACGGTCCGTGATGGAAAGGGCGTGCCTCCGCCAATAGAATATAGTTAGGCAAACGTTTGCACACAAAACATAACTGCAGGAAATCATCGTGAATTAGTTGTCAATTGTGATAACCGAAGCTTGAACTTAGCAGTTCATTCATTCAGCCAAACAGCATCCAATAGTTATTACGTTCTTCTGTACAATCGAAACCATATCTGACTTTCTCGGGTTCCACACTTCGCTGAGAAGAACTAAAAACTGTTCCGATAGTAGCAAAACGTAAATCTAAAACGCGATGGAGTTCACGAGCAGAGGCTGTTAAAGCAATTTGAAGGATTGCGTTCTTCTTATTCCGTTCGCTTAGAGTATGTTTACATCTGAAAAGTTGTCTCATGTATGAACCTCACTGTCTTCTGTAGTTCACACATAGGTCCATGTTCTTTCCCTTCCAGTTTTTCTTCTAAGGTTATGTGAACTGTTTATCTTATTTGAGGAACTTGCCGAAGACAGACAGCAGACAGCTGATACTAGAGTTGATACAAACGAACTTCTGCCTCAAACTTCAAAACCAAGCCATGAGAGTTATAACAGGAGGCATGAAGTCAACGCCAATTGTAGAACTTGAAAAGATTACAAAACTGCAATCCATGACCGATAGAAGAGACTGCAGAGCCCAGCTGCAGTCAGAGAAACTCCGAAGACTGACTGACCATCCAATGCAACAGAGACTAAACAATTTGGGAAATGGGAAACTAAAGCGGAGAAACTTTGCAGAAATAGCCAAAGCAAAGATGCACGAAGAGCCCATAAACGCACTAGCAACACCAAAATCCATCACTACTGTTCGAAAACCTACCTGGAGGCAGGATATATTTCCAGAGGTGGTAGAAAATATACCAGGTATTGAAAACAAGACCAGCCAGACTGAAAAATAAAGGAGAGATACTACCCTAAGCTTTATATCGAAACGCTACCCAAGCATGGGCCGGACCCATGCATACACCGACGGTTCTGTAACAAACACTACACAGAACGGAGGGGCAGGGGTATTCCTGAACCTACCAAATGGCAGAAAAATAACACTGTCATTCGCTACTGGTAAGTACACAAGCAATTTCAGAGCGGAGGCAGAGGCACTGAGGGCGGCAGTGGAAGAAATGGTGACACACAAAGAAAATGAAAGCCATATAGTCCTGCTTACAGATGCTCTCGCCGTAGTCACAGCGCTAAAAAGCCAGAAAAACACTGAGCTTAATGACTTAAAAGCAGCACTCTGCCAACTGTGCCAGCAATCCGCACCAAAAAGGGTAGTGGTACAGTGGGTCCCATCACACTGCAACATCCAAGGCAACGAGGAGGCAGACAGACTGGCAAAAGAAGGTGCAAGACTACCACAAACATATACTAGTATGACGTACGAAGAGTCAAAACGGCTTATCAAAGCCAGATACATGACCAAATGGGAAACCGAACATACTGGTTACACCAAAAACGATGCCTATTACCAGTTGAACCGAATAGAGCAGGTCGTTGTCTTCAGACTTCGCACTGGCCACAATAGACTGAGGTACCACCTATTCAACAAATTAAAGATAGGTGGTACCGACGAATGCCCGTGCGGTACCGGTAAAATGACCTCTGAACATCTGCTGCAGAACTGCCCGACATACGAGGATCAGAGAGAGCAGATGTGGCCATCACCAGTAGAACTGCAAGACAAGCTCTATGGCAGTGTCGACAGCCTCACTATGACCGCCGCTTTTTTCGAAAAAAATACAGGTTGACGTCTGACAGCGTACGATGAAGAAGAAGAAGAACTTCTGCCTAACATATTTGATTACAATTTTATTATTTTGTTTTATTCTGGGACACCATCCTTCTAAGAAATGACCGGGTACAGAAGCGAATGCAGGATCCAATCATGAATTTCAAGGATGTAGCTTTTGATCTAGAAGGCCCTGAATAGAAACTGAAACAGATGCGAGAAGACGTATGTACACGCGCAGTCGAGGATACCATGAGGAAATGTGCCACCTGAGAAACTGAAGTCAAACGAGTTATAAGAATTGGCTTTGTGAATTGGCTCGGTGAATTCGCTCAGGATGCAAGTCTTACCGCTCAGAAGGAAGTTGTGCATGTAATGAAAAGTACTCTTGACAGACTCTGGCAAGAAGTTAACACATGATTTACAGCTTTTCGAATTCGTCCCGGGCGCAAGAGACTATCGCTACGCCACTGAGAAAAAAAAAAAATGTGACGTATAAATGAAACAACAGAAATAAAGTGCACCTCTAATGAAACAATGTTTTCATGATCATGTTCTCTCGGTTGTATCCATTAGCTGTATGTTAATTCTTTCATTCCAGAATGCTTTGGACATCTCGAAACACGTATTTTTGCATTGCAAACTGCTACTAAGAATTACAGGTCCATGTATCCATTTGAGAAATCGTGGTATAGAGAAAGTTGTATGTAAGGTCTATGTTCTTGTTGCTGAATGTCCTCAATTACCAAGTTTACTCTTTCATGCGCCCTGAAAAGGTCGTAAAGTGGGATTGAATCAGTTTGAAGGTAAAAGGAGCCCTTCACTAGATTTAAACGAGGGTCGAGAATGAAGTGTTTCAGATTTAAGTATACTAAGCCTAAGCCTGTTTGCGGTGGGGTCGCCAATTTCTTTTCCATTACCGCGTCAAGTATCAACTTATAGTTGGATTGAATGGACCTTGATGGTAGCATGAGTTGAAATCGGTACATATTCCGTATAAGGTGATGGCTCTAACCTTACACTAATCAGCTGTATGTATGGAAGTGGTACGGCCAAACGTATTTTAAGCTAAGTGACAAAATGACATTAATGTGAGTATTACAGAACAATAATTGAAGACAAGTAAAAAGCAAAACAATTCAACCGTTACTATGCCTCTGTGAACAGGGCTGGAAAACCTTCTGAGTTGAACAAGAAACGCCTAGAACACTTTAAATGTGAAGAGAAAGCCTCAACCGATAGTCCCTCCATATTTGAAGCTGACTTTTACAGTATGTAAAAATGTCATTAAGGTCTTGAGAAATTAAAACCTAGACTGCCTCCTGGACCAGACAGGATCCGTAATGAAATGCTAACACACCTCCCCATATTGGGAGGAAAGAAACAATTCTCAAGATACTTCACAGTACTTGAAAGAAGAAAAGCTGTTCAAAGACTGGACGAATACACATATTGTTCCCATTCTCGGCGCATGACATGGAAAAGTCAGATTGAGAGAAACCGAATGAAAGCCAGAGAAAGAATGGCGATCATGAGGAAACTTGCTGGCACAAGCTGGGGAGCAGACGAAGGCATACTAAAGAAACTGTACACTGGAAGAGTGAGACCAGTTCTCGAGTATGGCATTGCGGCATGGACAACAGCAGCGTAGGCGAACTTCGATAAAGTTAACAAACTTCAAAACCAAGCCATGAGGATTATAACAGGTGGCATGAAGTCAACGCCAATTGTAGAACTTGAAAAGATTACAAAACTGCAATCCATGACCGACAGAATAGACTGCAGAGCCCAGCTGCAGTCAGAGAAACTCCGAAGACTGACGGACCACCCAATGTACCAGAGACTAAACAATTTGGGAACTGGGAAACTTAAGCGGAGAAACTTTGCAGAAATAGCCAAAGCAAAGATGCACGAAGATCCCATAAACGCACTAACAACACCAAAACCCATCACTACTGTACGAAAACCTACTTGGAGGCAGGATATATTTCCAGAGGTGGTAGAAAATATACCAGGTATTGCAAACAAAAACTGCCAGACTGAAAAAGAAAGGAGAGACACTACCCTAAGCTTCATAACGAAAAGCTACCCAAGCATGGACTGGACCCATGCATACACCGACGGTTCTGTAACAAACACTACACAGAACGGAGGGGCAGGAGCATTCCTGAACCTACCAAATGGCAGAAAAATAACACTGTCATTCGCTACTGGTAAGTACACAAGCAATTTCAGAGCGGAGGCAGAGGCACTGAGGGCGGCAGTGGAAGAAATGGTAACACACAGTGAAAATGAGAGCCATATAGTCCTGCTGACAGATGCTCTCGCCGTAGTCACAGCGCTGAAAAGCCAGAAAAACACTGAGCTTAATGACTTAAGAGCAGCACTCTGCCAACTGTGCCAGCAGTCCGCACCAAAAAGGGTAGTGGTACAGTGGGTTCCGTCACACTGCAACATCCAAGGCATCGAGGAGGCAGACAGACTGGCAAAAGAAGGTGCAAGGCTACCACAAACAGATACCAGTATGACGTACGAAGAGTCAAAACGGCTTATCAAAGCCAGGTACATGACCAAATGGGAAACCGAACATACTGGTTACACCAAAAACGATGCCTATTACCAGTTGAACCGAAGAGAGCAGGTCGTTGTCTTCAGACTTCGCACTGGCCACAACAGACTGAAGTACCACCTATTCAACAAATTGAAGATAGGGTGTACCGACGAATGCCCGTGTCGTACTGGTAAAATGACCACTGAACATCTGCTGCAGAACTGCCCGACATACGAGGATCAGAGAGAGCAGATGTGGCCATTGCCAGTGGAACTGCAAGACAAGCTCTATGGTAGTGGCGAGAGTCTCAGGATGACCGCCGCTTTTTTCGAGAAAATAATGGTTACTGTCTGACTGTGTACGCAGAAGAAGAAGAAGAAGTTCCCATTCTGAAAGGCAACTAACCCCCAGATGAATCCATAAGCTATTATCTCATCTCATTAACATCATGCCTTGGTAAATTGCTGAAAGTAATGGTAAATACACGCCTTTACTGGTTCCTTGAGAGCTCTTAGATATTTGGCCATGAACAGGCAGGCTTCAGAAAAGGCAGTTGCACAGAAGACCAGTTTTTTTCAGGCTAACACAGACAATTCACGATGGGTTCCAAAATAATAAACATACAGTAGAACCTTTTCTTCGGCTTTCAATTACAGAATGATTCACTTTGGAGAAATGATCTCTTAATGAAAATAACTGGTGGGAATTAGCAGTATGCTGTACAAATGGGTAAAGTACTTTCTTATTGATCGAAAAATCCAGACGATACAATGCAGTCTCATCTAAAAAAAAAAAAGTCTCAGAGCAAGGCTTACCGCATGGTTCTGCTTTGATCGGCATTATTTTTCTCATCTACATCAATGATCTAGCCAATCACATCAAAGCGTACAAAGTCATGTATGCTGATAATATGGCAATATGGCAACGCTACGAAGATGCAGAAAGTGCAGCACACATGTTAACCTTAAAAGATTGCATGACAATTGCCAAATATGGAAACTGAAGATAAACTGTGAAAAGACTGTTGACACTATCTTTTACAATCTGGCTTTCATTGCTTTCGCCTGTCAGCATTGCTTCTACTGCAGCCCTCAGTGCCTCTGCCTCCGCTCTGAAATTGCTTGAGAATTTTCCAGTTGCCACTGACAGTGTTATTTTTCTACCATTTGGTAGGTTCAGGTATACCCCTGCCCCTCCGCTCTGTGTTGTGTTTGTTACAGAACCGTTGGTGTATGCATGGGTCCAATCCATGCTTGGTAGTTTTCTGTTATGTACCTCAGGGTTATGTCTCTTCTTTCTTGTTCAGTCTGGCTGGTCTTGTTTCCAATACCTGGTATATTTTCTACCACCTCCGGAATGATATGCTGCTTCCAGGTGGGTTTGCGTACAGTAGGGATGGGCATTGGTATCGTTACGGTGTTCATATGGTCTTCGCTCATCTTTGCATTGGCTATTTATGCAAAGTTTCTGCGCTTTAGTTTCCCATTTCCAAAATTGTTTAGTCTCTGATGTATTGGATGGTCTATCAGTCTTCTGAGTTTGTCTGCTTGCTGCTTGTCTCTGCAGTCTTTTCTGTCGGTCATGGTTTGCAGATTTGTAATCTTTTATATTTCTACAATTGGCGTTGACTTTGTGTCTCATGTTATAACTCTCATGGCTTGGTTTTGAAGTTTGCTAATTGTATCAACGTTCGCCTTTGCTGCTGTTGTCCATGCCGCAATGTCATACTCGAGAACTGGTCTCACTCTTCCAGTGTATAGTTTCTTTAATATTCTTTCGTCTAATCCCCAGCTTGTGCCAGCAAGTTTCCTCATGATTGCTATTCTTTGTCATGGTCTCATTCGGTTTCTCTCGATCTGACTTGTGACTCCCAGGTAGTTTTGGTTGTCGTATTGCAGCATATATTTGCCGTTAAGACTTATTTTGGTGTTCTGGGGTTTATTTGAAAACGATAATATCGTACATGTATTTTTTTCCTAATTTATTTTGACCAGCCATGAGTTTGCCCACTCCTCCAACGATGTTAAGGCCTTCTGCATCCGATTGTTTGCTACGGTGAGATTTTTTTCAGAGGTCCACATAGCCAGATTTTATGTAAACATGGAGCTGTAGACTCTTCTTGGTATTTTCTCTTTGATGTTGTTTATATACACCAGGAAAAGTGTGGGTGACAGTACTCCCCCTTGGGGTACTCCCTGATTCAGTGTCACCTTTTTGCTCATCTGCCCTTGCACTTGAAATCTGGCTGTTCTGTTTTCGAGGTATTGGCTGATCCATCTGTACAATTTCCCACAAACTTCACTTCTTCGTAGCCTTACTTTAAGTCCCTCGTTCCACACTTTGTCAAATGCCTTCTCTAAATCCACCCAAACCGATACTGTGTGCTTTTTCTCCTGGTAAGCATCCTCTATTTCCCGGGCTATGATAGTGATCTGGTCCTCAGTAGATCTGTGCCACATCAGTCTGGTGTTTATCATACGCTCCATCAATTTTCTACACAACTCAGTAGATTAATAGGACTGTATTCATTTGGATATGTTCTATCATTTTCTTTATTTGGTACTGGTAAAAGTACAGCATCTTTCCATGCCTGCGGTACAATTCCCCTTTTCCAGCTTTGGTTCAGGACTGAAAGTAACTTCCTCTTTGCTGTTTGGCCCAACCCCATCAGGAATGCCCTTTTCAACAATCGTAATCGTTAATATGTTACCGTAATCTATTTGTGCTTGTTAAAAATTGTAATATTGTATGTGTTAATATATTTATCTGTGTCTTTTAACAAGCGTAAAATTGCATGTTTTTACATATAATTGTCCCCCTTTAAACAGTCATAACATTGTATGTGTTAACATATTAGTGTGTGCTTTTTAAAAACCGTAATTGTTCTCTCCTAACATATTCTTCTGTGCTTTTTAGTAATCGTAATATTGTTTGTGTTAATATATTCTTATGTACCTTTTAATAATGGCAATATTGTATGTATTTACATGTTATTCTGCCTTTTTTATAAATCTAAATGTTGTACAAATTACCTTATTCTGATTGCGCGTTTAAATCAATTGCAATATCATACTTGTTAACATGTTTATTTCAGTTTTTGTTTTTGTCGCTTTTGATGACAAGTTTCACTTTTCCTTTAACAAAAATCCGTATTGGCGTACATACTATTGTGTTTGATGTTTTGTGTTTTATTATTACATTTATGTTTGATCTGTCCACACAAATTGTGTGCTACCTATTCGATTCGCATACTTTAGCTCTTATTCTCAGTATTTTTAGATGTCTAATTCTTTTCATTTCTCTAATGTTATGAAAAGTATATTTTGAGAATGTGGTTTTCAATATCTTTCGAGCTAAAATGTTACATGAGGGTGTTCAAAATAGCCCCGATATCGACAATAATCGTGCAGAAATCCTACAGGAGCTCGATATTTAGCAAAGCTGGCCAGTTAACAACATTACCATACGTTGGCCTCATATATTGTCACAATGCCTTAGAGAGAACGGTACTAACCTGTTCGGTACCTGGCAAAGGATACGGAGACAAACCGAGGGGGCAAGATGGACAATCCTCTTGGATTGGCAGTGACAGAGGGAGGAGAGCGTGGCCAAGGGTCAAGTCTCTTATAGATCGACTGTCACGAGAACGAGGTTCTGCAAAGGTGATGCTACATGATGATGATGATCATGGCTGTTTTAGTTAATTTCGTTTACATTCACACGTCCGTGTTCATCGAACGTCATTATTTATCATCCAGATCGAGGCCCCGAAATGAGCAAAAAACGTATCCCGGTCACTAAAAAGAAACGTCATGTTTTTTGCTCATATTGAATCATGTATACGATTGGAATATATCGCCACAACAGAAAAATAATAGTGGTTACAAAAAAAGCACAGTTTATATCGAAGATCAAAAGGACTTTTTTAAAAAGGAATACGCATGAATAGACTTTTCTCCGCTGACCCAAGCCCCATGTAAAAGCTAAGATTGCAGACAGTTCATTCTCAAGCCTCTGTATGAACATATGGATCCAAACTGTCTGTTATTGTTGAACGTATTGCTATTTAAATTCTCTCCACCGAATTATTACATAAACAACAACAAAAAAGAAACATACTTTCAAAAATGGGTTCTTGTCATGAATAACATGCTGAATAGAATGATTGATATGGTAATAGGATAATTAATGTGGAACTGATGGAATGAACCAGACAAACGACTGTTGCACTGGAGGCGAGAAAAAGACGCATGCTTTAGATAGGACGCACATTAAGGAAGCCAGCTAATAGCACTACAAGGCAGCCTCTATTCACGAACGGTTAGTTTCAGAAAAATAGTGAAAGAATAGAACATATCTGGAGAAGAGAGGTCCAGACAGATATCAAACATATATGTAAGTTGATAATATGTGGAGAAGAGAGGTCCAAACAGACATCAAAGACATATGGAAGATGTTCATATGGGGAGAATAGAGCTGCAGAGAGATATAAACGATTCATGTAAGATGTTCATAAGTGGGAGAAGAGAGTTGCAGACAGACACAGATAGGTGTAATATGTTCATATGTGGATAAGAGAGCTGCAAAAGATATCAGAGATAGATGTAAGATGGTCATATGTGATGAAGAAATGTCCAGAGAGGTATCAAAGATATGTGTAAGATGTTCATATCAGGAGACGAGACATGCAGACATATATCAAAGATATGTGTAAGATGTTCTAAATAACTGAAGCAGATATTTCAGAACATAAGCATGTGACATGTCCATGTTGAAGGCATGTGTTTCACAAAGAACTGATAAGACCGTGTTTTTCTAAGCCTCACTCATTCCGTCTGTTATTTATGAATGCTTGGGTATTTATTCCTCTATCAGACACTAGTGTCGACGATAAAGTGTTTCAATTGTCATTGTTCTAGGTATTCATTATTTAATGAGGTGCTGCGGACGGTTCCTTCCAGGCTGGAGTTCCTTCCCTAACAGTGAGCCAGGTACACATGTACAGCCTGGTCAACTAGAGGGTGCCGAAAACAGACGTCGCACTTGATGCCACCCCAGTGGAAAATAACCGAGATCACTAGGATAATCCGGCACATGAGTGTCCCCCAATGCAAATAACAGCTATATAGATCACAGAGAAATTATTTCAGATAAAACGGATTACAGTTTTTGTATTGTTGTTTTTGCTGTTGTTATTCTATAGTTGTTGAGCAAGCCTGTTCTTTGCAGGCCAATGCCATTCTTCTATAGATCCGGTCCTTTTTAGTTGCTTCACTGCTCCTTACACATTTGGCAATTGCCGGCAGTGATTGTAAGAATCTTTTCATCATGCCCGCAAGCGCCTTACACTCAATGAGTAGGTGTCTGTTTCATCGGGGAAATGTATTCACATGCGCAGATGCTGGACATTTATGCGTTTCAAGTAGCTACTAACGCTTGTGTACCCAGTTCGGAACTGAAAGATGAGACTTTGATCTCTTTTATGTAGATTATTTATGTCATCATTACTTTTTGGCTGTGACATTTCAATAAATACACCGCGAAATGTTGTTTCCGTCGCCCACGTATTCATTCAGATTGGTTTGATATTGTTCTTAATAATTAGTTTTTAGGATCATCTAACAGATTAAAATCTGATTTGGAAATTATATTTTCTTTCTTCATCAGAAACACACAATCCTTGGTTTTGAGGATGTTATGGCATGATAAAGTGCTGTCTTCATTGCGAGTCTTACCTCAGGCATAGGCAGAAACGTCACTGATGGTATGTTCAAGTTTTCTGTTCTCAGCGCGACCACATTCTAAAAGATATTCCTTGTGGACAGCCGGCACATGTCAGTGGAACTGTCAGTTGACCTTAGCATAGATTCAAAGACGTGTGTACAAGGGACAGGAAGGCATTGGCATAGGTGTTACACCATGGTAAGACAAAGTTACAGACATATTTTTAATGAAAGTGCACTCTCCTACTTCTCGTGATCATATCTATTCTGTTACACATTCAGACGCGTTCCCATGATGACCTCTACCGTTATTGGAAGCTCATCTTTAGCTCCGTATAGTTTTGAGTTTACGGCTAAATCGGTCGGCCAGTATATTTTTCTTAACTGTCCATACGAACTACAATCCCTTATCACATACTTAACAATTTGTAGGTTTAGTTCACATGGCACATTGGTGGAGAGGGCATTCGAAACTGTTCAGCCTGATGTGGTCTGTCTTGAAGCGAAGAACATCAATCTGCTAATGTAGGTCAAGTGTGAGATAGTCGAATTACACTCTGAAGAGTCAGTTTGGACCGGGCGAAAAGCAGGTATTGCAACACAGTGAGGCGAAAAGACGTAAAGAAAATTAAACCAAAAGCTAATTAGAGAGTTATCACATCAAGGCTCATCATCCCATAATCAGTCATGACTGAAAGGGGTTACTTACTTACATCTTGACAGGAGTCATCATTGGCTGACCAAAAACAGTTATGAGCAAACACAGAAGGAATTTGTGCTACTATTTGGTTCAGTACTTACTGCGCTGCGAGGTTGGGAAAGAATGCTGTGGTAAACCTCTTTCAGAAACTGCCAACGTGACTAGAACAGTAACGACCCCATCTCGAAAATGAAATAATGTTTTCCCATTCCTAGGATAGTAATGTACCAATATCGAAGACGCTATGCAATTTTGGGATATTTGTAAGTGATGTTAATGAAAACCTTAAATTAAAGTAATACACGATTGACGTCCCTAAACATAGAGCGCACATATTATGAATGCACTTCTGAACATGGATGTGTTGTCTAATGGCATCAGGCTATGGAGCTTGATATCAGCTGTAACAATGCGATAACAGTTTAGGAAACAGAGCATACTGGCTGAACAGCAAATGATGTATTATTGGTTGAACAAAAGAGAGCAAGTGGGGGTCTTCGAACTCTGTACAGGCCACGACAGATTGAGGTACCATCTATAACATTAATGGAAGGGAATTTCTACTGACGAGTGCCCTTGTGGTACTTGGACAATGGCCACTAACTTCTGCTGCAAAATTATTCGACATACGAAGAACATAGATATGGCCGTCACCAATGTCACCACTGGACAAACTATATTGCAATGTGGACATGATGACCGCTGCTTTATTTGAATAAATTCAAGTCGACGTCTACCATACATAAGAAAAAAAAGAAAAAGAAAAATAGAAGTAGATAATAATTACCATTAGTTTGTGAAGATCATCATCGTCAGACCAAACACGTATATGCATGCCAATACGCTAAGGTTATCTGATCACAAATGGTATTCGGTCATCTTTATTAGCCTTTTCAACTCTGTTATCATGAATCAACCTTTACAATAATTGTAAAGTCCCTGGGATCTCCTGCAATAATTTTAGTCTAAGGAATATCTTGCATTAATGTTAAAGACTCATGAATCTGTTGTAATGCTTTTAATGTCTTGAAGATCTCCTACATAAAGATGATTACATTAGCAGCTGAAGGTTGATTAAGTCTTAACGATACCTATTATTTCATTCATACCCGGTCTCTAGTAAAACAGTTGGAGACCCTTTTCTTAGATCCATAGTTTCACGTGACACCGGTTGAGAAACCCCGATTTAGGCGGTAACAGGAACTAAAACACTAAGACCGGAGGGAACAACCTTTCACAGATCATATCTTCTAATAGATCTTCAGATAGACACGAGTATTGCCAATGCCATACAGAACACAATAAATCAGATGGGGCGTTATCTTTCACTGAAGATAGTTTCACTAACAATCTTCATTTAGACACGTGATGAAAACTGACCTATAAAAGACATGGCACCAGATGGAAAGGTAGCTTTCAAGGACGACATCTTTAAGTACTCGTACATTTTCAGATAGATTTGAAGGCCCATCTCAAACAAAATACATGATGCCAAAGTGAAATGTGTCTATCGCAGACAATATTTTGACATACAACAGGGCTTCACATAAAAGCCTCAATCCAAATGTCTTTTTGGTCGTCCAAAAACGTGTTAATCACTTAGGGCTAGGACTACTGAGCACGGCGGATATGTTAGACATTGAAGGATGAGGTCATCGATGGTTGCAACCATTGCACGTGCAGTATGTGGTCGAGCAGTGCCATTTTGCAAAAGATCACATTTACTAAAAAGTCCACGTCACTTGGTTTTTATAGCATGTAGAAGATGATTCCAGAGAGGATCTGTATATGTGGCAGTGGTGACAGTGTTTCCCTTGGACGTGTAATGCTCTAAGAAAACGCCTCGTTCATAAAAAAAAAAGAAGCCGCAAAGCCGTCCCTGCAAGATTGCTGCATGAAAAATTGTATCGTCTCTGGTGAGGAGCCATGGCGCCGTTTCATGCTCGCTCTCTTCGTTTCAGTCCGTCGTAGTGAATCAATGTTTCATCTCATGTAAAAAGTATTGCTAGTTTGGTAGAGTGTAGGCTTAGCTGAATAATTAACTTATCTAAAGAGTTACATGTATCCACACCACGACAATATTTCACACAGTAAATAACACAGTAAACACTATATTTGATTTAATAAAATACATGGATATCATCAAAAAGAGGAAAGTACATATAATCTAAATAATCATAATATATATATATATATATATATATTTAACTACTAGAAGAGGTTTTAAGCAACTAGCTGTTGATGTTTCCGCCAAGATACATACACCACATTTTTGCCGCTGCACTCCCTTATCTGCACACTCAAGACACAATCACAAACTAGTCTTCACGATCGGAGTACGTACTCAGTCGTTCTGTGCATTCACATATAATCAGATTACTTTCAAGCATGTGGTATGTACATTCACATGTAATTAGATCACGTCACTTATAGTCGGATCATGTACTGACGTGATCCCGTACTCAGTCGATCTGTGCATTCACATATATTCAAATCACTTTCATTCAGGTGATTTGTACATTCACATACAATCTGTTCACGTGTGATCATGCAATATGTACATTCATATGTAATTAGATCACGTCAAATATAATCGGATCACGTACTCATTTGTGATTACGTACCCAGTCGATTTGTACATTCACGTACAATCGGTTCACAAAGTGTCCTGCATATACGACACACATTCAGAATTCTTACTATTCACAGGGAGTCCAACATAAACACCTAAACACTTATTGAGCGACTGACCAAAAATCAAAGTGTATCCTGGTTCAGTCACCTTGCAAATTCACTCACCTACAGACTCCTGGCAGCGTCTCAGCCACTCTACCTGCCAGTCTTCTGAGATCATCCTTGCAGAGAATTTTATAGTCTCAATAACAACATGGCTTTCCAATGTACTTCTGTTGGCTGCCTGGCCTAGCCATCACTCCAATTTGGAACTACTCTCAACTAGTTGTTATTGGATGACTATCCCCGAATACCTGTCACTCTAAACGTCATAGCGAGTGTCGGATGCATCAACTGTCACCGCCCCCCCCCCTTCCGAACGCAGAGTGGTCAGCTCCGAGCACCCACCTCTGTAAACCCCTCGTTTCCTTTGTCGACCTAGTGTCGAAACGGTGATTGATCTTCGCACGCATCCATGTAACCTTTGTTCTTAGAGTCGCCAGCCCAATCTCCCTTGTACCAAACATTAATGCTCCATCTGGAACCGTCACACTAGGATACCGCCTCTTTCTGCTTCAAAGCGACGCAAAACTTCTCGCAGGAATAAACGCGTCGTTGTTTTAATTCGCTCCCGTGGCATCCACCTTCTAGATATTGAGTGATGCTGTAGTACATCATGGATGATGTGGTATGCTGAACATTGATCTATGTCCAGATGAGCGACAATTTCATTCCCAGTAAGCCGACGATGTTCCTTTACAAGTCGACGATCAATGGCTGCAATTGGTTTGTCTGACCAGATTGTGAACAGTCTGTTACAGAACTCACAAATATTTTAAACTCACACCTCAACAAATTCACTTTCTGAAGGGAAAGACACGCACCACCGTACTGGACCTTCATTTGCCGATGAATGTCTTTAGGTGCTAAACGAATGGATAACAGAACGCTGCTCAATTTTGGTGCATGTAAATAGTGGGGCGGCCATCTTTGAACTGCAATTATGACGTCATGCTGCTCGTCTGCACAGTGAAGGCACATACATGATACTCTTGACATCCTTAGCCATCATATCAACAAGTTAGAATACAAATGCAAGGTTATTCTATTTTATATCCCGCTCTTCAAGTCTTGATTTGAAGCGCCTACGTATATTTTCAGAGCTGAGTCCACCTAATACATTAACCCAAATATGGCCCGACGGACGCAGTGCTTCTAGAGCATCCTCACAGCGAAAGCTTACGTCTTTAAAGGTCAATTTTCACCATTTCGTCTACCTGTATTTATCTGTTCCCGGTCTCGTCAGTTTTTGTCTAGTACTACAGTTGATCTTTTCTTGTTAGTTGATACGCCAATCTTTTATCTGTGTTTAATTTTTGCCATTATTTCCAGTAAAAATAGGCCTTTTCGAATACTTACATTGTTTATTTCTTCTGTGAGCAAAGGGAAGCAAATTATCCACTACTTTTGCTGTATCATAAAGGAGTAATGTATATAGACACGTCTTAATTGCTGATAAATCTAACTCACACACATAACTGTTTGCCGTCTGTTAGCGACATAGTGTGCAACGTTATGAGTTAGGGAGAGGTTTCAACCCCATGAGGGTTAAACTACTTCGTTTGCCAGTCGTAAGGCACTCAGATCTCACACAAACACTAAATTGAACGAATTCAGTGCAGCCTTAGCGGACATGTCTCACGAGGTCCTGAAAGCAGTGATTCAGTTTACACAAACGCACGTTAACATCATTGACATCGAGACGGCTGACAGTCTAGGGAACCAAAGAGGGAACCAAAGAGGGAACCAAACTGAAACAGGAAGAATTACTGGTCCACTGTGAAGAATAAAAAGACAGAATGAAAAGGTAATGCAATGTAACATGGCAGAACTATCCAGTCACCACGTAGATTAATGATACTGCCAACTGTCCAGAACGGACCAGTTACAATGGCGTACAAGTCAAACCGGGACTTTTATTTGAAAGATAACAAGCGTTTCAATTAGTCAAAATGCACTTTTTTCGATACCATTTTCTGCAACGCTTTCGCATTTATCCCGCCTTTAAATAATGACTGAAAAGCTTCGGTTCAGAAAGATTTGTCAGTATGTCTGAACCAATACAGGACAGCTTGTTTTACTTCATCATCAGTGCTGAAATGCTGAACTCCCAGGATTTCTTGTAGAGGTCCAAAAAGGTGGACATTACTTGGAGCGAAGTGGGCAGTGAGGTGGATGTGGCAATACCTCCCAGCCGAAATGCTGCAGATTGCATTTAGTGCGGTAAACTGTATGAGGTCGAGCTTTTTCTTGCAGGAGCAGGACGCTCTAAGTGATCAAACCAGGCCTTTTTTTACCGCAGAAGGTTATGCGCATCACTCAAAATGCGTATGTACTGTTCCCTGTTGATAATGGCACCATTTGACAGAAAGTCGACATGATGTCAAGTTTGTCCCAGAAAATATTCGCCATCACTTTACATACAGACGAAATTGTCCGAAGTTTTTTAGGTGGTAATGCTTGTGCATGCTTCTATTTCGTGGATGCTCGTTTCGATTCAGGAGTATACTGATGCCCAGGTTTCGTCACATGTAAAAAGTAATGTTTTTCTATGACAAAACAATCTTTCAATTCAGTGCATGCTTGAACATTTCTCAGCAGGTCAAAAGCTGAAAGCTGTCTTGGCACAAACCGTGCACTAACCTTCTAAAAATGCATATGTTCTTGAAATATTGTGTTTACCGAACCAACGGAAAGACTTAGTTCTTGCGCAATTTTATGACTTGGTTATGCGCCGATTTTCCAGGCAAAGGGAATCTACAATCTTGATAATCACATAAATGATTGGTGGTTTAAGAGCCAATCACGACCAGGATCATCACTCACGTGTGTACGGCTTTCTCTAAAACATTGACACTATTAACATGTCTTACGGAAGCTGAGTGTATCTTCACCGTATTGTTATTTCAGTTTTCTGTGAATTTCCGCAGGTTTCACGCCTTCTTTCACAAGAAACTTCAGCACAACACATTGTTCCATTCAAGCACTAACAGTGTTGTACGTTTTTTTTATTTATTTGTCACGTCACTGGTCCATGGTAAGTGGGTCATTTAGCAGTAATAGGGGGCAAGTGCTCCTGACCAAAGATGAGCAGCTAACTGATCTTGTATTTTTTGGAGTAAGAAGACGTTATTACCTTGCCATAGTATGTTGGAATATCTGGACCCAGTGGTCAACCGCCTTGTCTTTTAAGTAAGCCTTGGCCTCCAGCTAGCATTCTAGAAATCTCAATGCAGAAAATCTTTGAAATGTATTGAACCTTGCAAGTATGTAGATGTTGTTGATATATTACTAATGTGTGCGCCTTAACAATGACGTTGAGTGGCAGGTTGTCGCAGCTATCCTCAATCCGTAGCCTGCTGATGATGGGGAACCGGGGTCCTCCAGACAGTCGTGCTATGCTTTGCTTCATATGTGTGTCTCTCTCTACTATGGGGATCACATTGATCCCTCACCTTGTTAGCCAGGTTGCATTGAAAACAGCTCGTTTCCAAGAAGGGTTACGAGGAAGCCAAGCATGTTTTCTTGAACCCTACTAACCTGTCTGATCAGTATATTTTGCCTGACCATACTTTAGTCGTCCTTCCAACCCATTGAGATAAAACTAGAACAAACAGTCACTGTATCATTTGAACGCCCGTCATACATTATCTCCAAATAGGCCACATCAGAATTAGACACCACTTGTACACCAAACTCAAGATAGGTACCACCAGCCAATGTTTCTGCGGCTTGAGAAACATGACAACAGCACATGTGCTTCAAGACTGCCACCAGCACAAATGTCTGATGAGAATGATATAGCCCACGCACATTACTCTCGAGCAGAATTTGTGCTGTGGCATTGTGACTGAACAATTTATCAGAATGCATTGGGAATTCTGGAGTTTCAGTCTAAATGTGCAATGGTAGCACATGTGTGGCGTTTATTACGAGATGCTATAAATGAGAAGTGGGCCTATTCTCGAGAAAGCGTTGTGTTAGAAAAACATAAAGTAAGGATGATTGAATTTACTGTTTAAAATGGAAAAAGAATAGTTGAAATTGTACTTAAACAATCTGGTGTATTTATTTGTGATGGATATGACAACACTGACCTCTAGAATGTGTCAATTACCAAATGACAAACGTTTCATTTTAAAGTTACACATTATACGTTTTTTAAAAAGGAAACGGAAGGTCCAAAAGCATCGTATTAGGTCCCATTCTTCTGTGTGGTAAACCAACCTTGATTATTCTAAATTTAGGTAAACTTTAACGTGTTGCTACTGAGAAGCGAGTCATGCACCTTTGTTTTGAGAAGCAACACGTCTAACCAGTATGGTGCTTCCCAACGTTCCATAAGCGATCTATCCACTCCGATTCATCAGAGACGACTTGCAGAGACGTTTAGCGGTCCAGAAGTTCCACAAGCTATTAATTCTCTCAGCGGCCTAGGCCGTTCCACAAACGGTCTATTCCCACCAGGATCGGTACGTTCCACAAGCAGACTATCCCCTATGCAACCCAAACGTTCCGCAAACTGACTATTTACTCTTCTGAAGTCTAGACGTTCTAACACCGGACTAACCACTCTAGAGCTGCCGAGCCGTTCCACAAACATCCACTCTTCTACCCTTATATTCGACGTCTAAATACGCTTTATTATACGGTCAGTTATTAACGATGAACATGATTAAACAATAGGACACTTTGTATTGGCTCGTGTATTAGTTACATGTAACTAATAGTGACTACACATGGTTGTACATTGTACTTGCAACTTTACCATATAGAACATATTGTTTAGAAACTGCCAAAGTAAAAAGGTTCAATGCATTTCATAGACTTTCTGCATTGAGATTTATGGAAGCCTACCTGGAGGCCAAGGTTTAGAAGACAAGGCGGATGTCCACTGAGTCTAGATATCCCAACACACTGTGGCAAGGTAAGAACTCCTAACTCTAAGAAATACTGGCTT
The DNA here is from genome assembly GCA_036924085.1 of Ariolimax columbianus. Classification (NCBI taxonomy): domain Eukaryota; kingdom Metazoa; phylum Mollusca; class Gastropoda; order Stylommatophora; family Arionidae; genus Ariolimax; species Ariolimax columbianus. The sequence continues at coordinate 101,273,787 of JAVGWX010000003.1, forward strand.
CATAAGTTGCCTATATTTTACTCTGAGGAGTAGACGTTTACCGGGAAGAGCTTCACTCTTTCCTTTTCTCTGTTTACTTTGTAGCCTGGTTTCATTCTAGTCTTCGGTTTATTTTAGACTGTTCTTTGTCGTTATTTCAGTGGACTTTGGGTCGTGCTCGGGGTCTGGATCTTTGACTCATTCCTTCCTATGTCAGACTTGGGAGCCGATCTTCTTTCATTCTGTAGACATGACAAAACCCCATAAGTTAAGATTACGCCACTCTAGTCTGCAATGGTTGATTGTGTATCGTGTCTCTCGTATTTCCAAGGTTCTTGCAATAGGCCAGCTGGATGCACCTAATGGACCATGACTGGAAAGACAAAATACTCAGGTTATAGTTTTACATCTAAAAAATATATGACAATATAAATACCTTAAACAGATACACAATTAGTAACCAGTTTACCTGGGACGTATAATATTTTTAGACACATTTTGCAATGAATCTGAAAACATCCTAGAATAGAATACATTTGCAGTCAATATAAATTCCACAACACACAAACATCAAACACACAAACATTATATTGTAATAATTACTACATTAAATATGGTAATAATAGCTTTGAAAATTATGCGACAACATTTTCCCCTAACTTTAACCAAATTCGTCACTGGCAACAGAGAAAAAGAAAGGATCATTTTTGCAGATATAAGATTGATACTGGCAAAGATTTAAACGTTGTTTTGCAAGGAATGGCTATATTTACTTTTTTTGTGCTGGGTGGGGGTGCGGGGGGGGGGATGGGAGTTAGGGTGAGAATGATGTGTGTGTTGGTGGTGATTGACACAAAGTTCGCAGATTTAGCAGAACCATTACACAAAATAAGCCCACGCGTGATGTTTGAGGCTGCTAGGTTCTTCAGTCCCGTCTATGTTACTTTGGTCGCTGGTTACATTTACTTTTTTCTCTTCTAGTGAGCTTCTGCAGAAGGCGGACCTGGAGCTGTAGTGTTATGTGACGTGTAGATATCATAATAATAGCTGTCCATTGTTGTCGATGAGGACCGCCGACATGATCCCCGTACAGTTTCCCCTGATGGGTATGGGTGCACATGTGCCGGAACAGGCCAATGTGGGCACGAGAACATCTGTTGCATACGGGTAAATGAGGTTTGTAAAAGGTGATGGTCTTCCCGCTGTTCGTGATTTCCGGGACTCGCATCAGCTCTGAACAATAACAACACGGAGTTCTTCGTTGGTAGCTACGCCCGCTATTACTGCGTTTCTCCAGTTAGGTCTATTTTACGCAAGACATTCCCTGGTGTTAACATCTATCTGGAAACTTTTCAGTTAGTCCCTCAAACTGTCTTTAAAATGTTTCTTTGAGCGCCGCTCTCGCGCCATCCCTCCCTCAGTTTGTCGTAGAGGAACTTCTTTGAAAGTAGTTCGTCTGACATACAAACGAGGTGTTCGGTCCAACCTAGTTGAGCTTTTTCTAGCTGCGCATGTATGCTGGGCATGTCAGCCCTGGAATGAACTTCGATGTCATTGACACGATCTTGCAATTTGATGTGGAATATTCGCATCAGGTAACCTGGATGGAAGTGGTATAACCTCCGTGCATGTCCAGAGAATACAGTCCAGCTTTCGCAGGCGTAGAGTAGTTTTCTAATGGGGGTGGCACTGTGAACCACGATTTTAGTCTTCACGCTGATGCCACAACGTTCCCACACAATCAATTCATTCTAACAAAAGCTGCGCTGGCCCTTGCTATTTTCATTGCCACCTCATGATTGACTACTGACTGTAGTATTTGGTTTTGTGTACAGCATGCCTTTTGCTGGTAGGTACATGACCTCTGTTTTTCTTGGCATTTATGGTCAGGCCAAAATTTTCGCATACGGCAGACAACCTGTCCATTCCCACCTGCATGTTCAGGTCTGAGTCGTTGTTCAAAGCGAAGTCGTTAGCAAATACTAGTTCCATGATTATGCCGTAGACGATTTGATTTTGGCTTTCATTCTTCTTGGATTGAGTATCTTTCCATCAGTGCGGTACTTGATGGGTATTCCAGCTCCAGTGATCTGACGGTGTCTGTCATCGCGGCCTAAAAGATAATTCTGAACATTGTCGGGGCGAGTACACATCCTTGTTTTACTCTGTTACTGGAAAAGTTTTAGTTTAGATATACGTTGTCTGTTTAACATTTATCGGACCTTTGATCTAGGAAAAGTACAATTACTCACCTGAAGGTATGTGAAGCCTTAATCCCCTTTAAAGTACTTCCCTTGCAACTGTACAATACTTCTCGAGAAAAAAACATGACAAAAACATGAAAAAAACGAGTAAAAGTTGATTAAGGTTGAGCTTAATCAAAATTTAAAAATGGGTATGGTCAGATACCGCACCGAGACGAGAACACAAACAAAACCTACGTTACGACCAATAGGCCTTCATCAGGGACAACAACACTGAACTAACAAATCAATATATAAGAAAAAATGGTCAACCCATCTGTTTCAGGTAGTAGACGCTTTCTGTCTAAGCGACCGGTTGTATCAAGCGCTCGATGGAAACTGAAATTGGAGCGGTACACTACTTCTCCCAGCAGTATAACGCAGGTTATATAAAGTGAGACATGACATGGAATGGGATATATTATCGCACTATACAACACATACTTAACAGCATACACTTTTTATTCGGACGTTCAGAGAGTGCAAGGGTTCAACATTCCCTCCAAAAAATGAATCCACAGACGAAATCTTTCTGAATTTAACGATACTTCAACCAGCTTTAACAAAATGCATACAACCCTTGAAAGAGGTAAACACAAAAACCTCTTTATGATAGGAGCACGATGAACGTAGAATAAAAGGATGGCTTTTGAATTACATAAGAGAACGGTTTACAAGAACATGTTCAAGTGAAGCACGAAACAAAACTGGTCATTTAAAGTGGTATGGTGTAACATTTAGATTGTGAAAGAGATGTTTTTAGCGTTCATATTTGGTCATACGTTTGGAGAAAGACAGCCCATGCTGGATGTGAACGCAAAGTGTAGAGCTCTATAGACCGTATTGATTACGTACACACACGTTAATGGTATAAATGCCCACTACGGTTTGCAAGTGGTGTATTTCTTCTTCACATTTACATTAAGATAGTTATTTTCTTCATGCTGCCGTTCACCCGGATATAAATGGTTACCACTGGCAGTTAGAGTGGTGTGACAACTGTGAGAAAAAAAGTATTCTCTCTTTATCTCTCTCTCTCTCGTGTTCTCTTTCTCTCTCTTCCACCACATTCCATCCATTGTTCATGTAAAAATGCGTGGACCACGTGCAGTAAAGTCTCCACCATTCGATATCCGACGGCAGAGAAATACAATAAAGTTCCCAACACTTGATCCCTGACTACATAAATATGATCGTCTCCAACACTTTTTTTACCGACGGCAGATAATGCATTAACGTATCCAATACTTGACCACCAATATAAGTCAATAAAGTAAAGTCTCCAACACTTGATTCCCGATGGCAAATGATACAAGAACATCTCCAACACTTGATACCCAACGGCAGATAATACAATAACGTATCCAACACTTTATCCCCGACGGCAGATATTCCAATAAAGTCTTTAGCACTTGACTACCGATATCAGTCAATAATAAGTCAATACGATATGTGATTGTATCCTCTTGCGTGTGCTCGCTCCTTCGCACATCGTCCGTTATCAGGTTTGGTAGACGCTGACCAACTTTCAGAATTATCAGAAAACAAGTTGCCAGCCATATTTGAAAAAAAAAAACCTTTAACGATACGCGAGTATCTTATCTGCAAGGTTTCAGATGGTTTGAAATCAGAGTTTCCCTTCTCCTAGATGAGCTATATTTCTAGGCTTTCGAGCCCCATCTGCCCGAAACTACTGAATTTAAGGCGCCAGCTGCTGGCATTCCATCCCTTCTCCTGTTAGTCTAAACAGTTATGCCACGCGAAGGCCAGGAGATAGACTGTTGTCAGAGGCTATATGAAATGCACGGCATAGGAGCATTTAGTTGGTGTTGAGAGTTCATCCTCAACCCCACCCCCAGCTATCTCAACATTTAGAATATGTAGTAAAAGGCGACTATGTACAGATGTACGTGAGTTTGCTATCATCATTGTGTAAAGCAATGAACAACAAATACCACCAGCCCACTACAAGAACCAACATAACTGTTTTGGAGTGGTAAAATGAAACCAACTTCAAAAATAGTCTCATACCCAAGTCAGTTAGATTGTTTTTGTTCTTGCCACTTCTGCTGTTGGGCTTCGTTTGGGAACTTAAGTTATCTGTCTTGCGTCAGGTGCGTTGCGTCGGACATTGTGAGCCCGCTGCGTGATTACTGTAAAGTCATCTATCCACCTGCTTTGCGGCTACGCTCTTTTCATGTCGCCAGTTTTACCAGCATTGTAAGCCATCAGTGGACGTTGATAAAAATGCATTCTCATGAGATGACCGAACCAGCGTATCTTGTGCCTAAAATTGTAATCTGCACAAAACGTAGTGTCGACCATACTACGAATGTCGTTGTTCCGCATTATGATTTTCCAAGAAACACTGATGACCTTCCTCAAATTATTAATTTCACACGTCGAAACTATGCTCTCACGCGCCCTTGACAAAGATCCTGGTTGGCACTAGTAGCACAGTGTCCGTATAAATAAACTGTGTATCATATGTTGCTTTATTACTAAACTAATGTTCGGGTGTCTAAGCAGTGACGACAGCTGGTAGATCACATCAGATGCTTTCTGACACCTGATCTCGATTTCCCTATCGAGTCTACCGTCTGTAGAAAAATACTGCCCACATTGTTGAACTCCTGGACCTGTTGAAGAGCAATATCATTTACACATATGTTGAGTGGCCCATGTGCTCTTATGATCCTCAGAGTTCCAGTTTTCGTGTCGAATGTTTGCATATTGTTTTAGCAAAACTTGTAACAAGTGCGTTCGTGTTTTATTTGGAGTTTATGTTCACCAGTTGCTACATATACTGATTGTCTGCATAGAGCATTTCATGTACTGTGTTCGATTCTACTTCTAATGTCTCAACTAGACTGATACCAGATGCAATTCTGTCCATGTAGATGTTGAACAACAGAGGGACAATACACATACCTGTCTCACAACGGCAGTAATTCCTGAAGCATCTGTCCAACTGTCACGTGTTCTTACGATGTTGTACTCGTACGTTACAGTGTTCCGACATTATCAATTAACTGGCCTTGTCTACATAACGTTCCAGTATCGTCTAAATTGTAATCTTGTTTACACTATCAACCGCTTCTTCTTGATCAATGAAAGAAATGTACATATGTTCTTTATATTGAATTGATCTTTCTCTCAATCAAGGAGAACACGTCCGTTTTGATTCAATTGCGTTTTAAACACTATGTATTGTCCACCTCAGCTCTGATGTCCACACACATACACACACAAGAACACACACAGACAAGAAACAAAGACAGATAAATGTGTATGTTTGTCAGTATCTGGTAGAGAATTAGCTCAAGAGTATGAATCTGCAGTTGCATTTTGAGCCAAATAAAGCTGGCAATGGTAAGTGTAAGCATGCCTTGGAGATTAACCTTATTTGTAGAAGGTAGATTACATCAGCTTGGTCACGTGAAAGAGAACTGGTTACGGCTTATTTATAGACGATTCTGGCTTCTCTCATTTACAGATACAGCTTACCCCATTGATTTATACATTTCAGTTGCCTCTGAATTATTAATAGATGTGCTGTGCCACTGTTCGTTTATAGATTAAGTTAATTTCTGCTCATTTATAGAAATGAGCTACCTAGTTTATATTGTGTATACAGTTGGCTTGTATTTATTTGTGTAGTCGAATTGGCATATGTTCGTGTATGGGTTGAGCTGTTTGGCTTATATGTGTGTACAGTTGGCTTGTAATTATCTGTGTAGTCAAGTTGGCATCTGTTCGTGTATGGTTAAGAACTGTATAGTTTATATTTGTACAGTTGGCTTCCAGTCATTTACAGATTCGAGTTGGGTTCAGCTCATTTACAAATAAAAGCTACGTAGTTTATATTTGTATTTCGTTGACTTCTACTTCTTTATAAATTCGAGATGACGTCTGTTCATTTATAGATAAAAGAACAGTCTAGTTTGTTTATTGCATGTAGTTTTCTGCTATTTATGTATGCATTCGAGCTGACTTTTGCTCATTAATAGATAAAGAGATGTCGAACTTATCTGTTCATGTAGTTGGCACCTGAGTGGTATGCCGAGGTCTTTGTGTAGGACACAGACAAGAATAGCACCACTGCACCACAGAGAACATGTCGTAAGAAGCGACTAACTGTATGACATGGCATAACAGCGGCCATGTTTAGGTGATTTGTTAAGAGCAGCAAAGATGACACCTAAGGCTGTGGGTCTACTTTTCTCTAGTGCTTGAGCCTATTAAGATGGACTCGCACATCGTTTGGCCACCCTCTGCGGCACTTGTCTCCACATAACGGAGTAATAAGCTGCTCGAGCCTAGCCAGCTAAGCAGGAAATCCTCATCCCGGATATATCCAGCTCACACCAGAGCTGGAACCTGCATATATACATGCACCGCTCTAGAAGTACAGGTCGACTAAGATGTAATTGGCGTTATTTATGTATTCGAGCTGACATCTTCTCAATTATAGGTAAGTTTAGTCTAGTTTATATTTGTAAGTAGTTGGCTTCTTAATAATGTATATATTCCAGCTGACATCTAAATTATAAATAAGAGCAGTAATTTATATTTTTATGTAATTGGCTTCTATTCCAGTTCAAGCTGGCTTCTACCCGTTTATAAATAAGAGCTATCTAGTTTATATCTACATGTAGTTTTTACATATTCGATTTGGCGTCTGCTCATGTATAGATAAGAGCTGCTTCGTTTATACTTTTATTAAATGTCTTTGGCTTCTATTCACTTATAGATTTGAACTGGATTCTGCTCATTTACAGAAGATTATTTAACTTATGTATATATAACTAATATTCGTTGATTTATATTTGTGTGTTGATTTTGTTCAATAAAAGATGGGGTTCCTTATTTCATGTAACACTGATAGCTGTAATTGCTTCACTGATAGGTACGCGCTGTCTTCACTTCATTAATAAATTACATCTGACTGCCACTGATTTCAAGATAAGAATTGACCTTCAGTCAGTTATAGATGGGAACTGGTATCCGTTAATTTATCTTTGCAAGCTCCCTACACTCATTTGCAGATACGAGCTGTCGTTTGCTTATCGAGAAATAAGATGACTGCGCCTTAACTGCTGCGCTCTCGACTTGCCCCGGTGTTTGTGTCAGTTTCCGACGTTTGATGGTTCCTGTTCTGATTATATTTCGCAACCAGGTGGTAACAAATATGTTATTCTGTGGAATTGGTGTGCTTTCGATCGGTTATCCTGTTTGGTTATCGCTGCATTTCATGCCTGGCTTAACCTGTGGGAGACCAGTCCATGATGGAGTTCAACGTTCCGCTTAACTCCACACCAAATTCAGTCCAGGTTACCACTACTCAATGACCTTTCTGATCGGACTGAAGCCGACTTCCTCCTGCCCGCCCCTCATTCTACAGGGGGTTATACGTATTTTCAGCACAGCAAGTGTCACGCTGACCAAAAGGTGGACACAATCAGAAGCCCCGGCGGCGGGACATGGACAAATATGGAAGTTGACACTGACAGACAAGGAAAGCCTGACACAAACATTTGTTTAATACACTCCTCGGGGCCTTCATCGCAATGCAGAGGAGTACTCGGCTCCACCTAGGAACTCTTAAGGGATTTTGGTCGACACACAACGCATGAACACAGCCTCAGCAGTTGGACATGCTAGTGGTCGATCGAAGCAACGGGCCTTTGACGTCTACGCGAACATTATTATTGCTTATTTACAAATACGATCTGATATTTCCTCATTTATATTCTAGAGCTCACTCCTTTTCCGTCTCTAGATCGATAGGACGCAATTTTACAATATAACTATACATGTGATTCATCTGAATGCACATGGCAGAAGAAAAAAGGTAGGTCATAATATGCCTGACGAAGAGCAGTTATAGATCTAGTCACATCACCTGGAGTCTTATGAAAGATTCTCAAGAAGACAATACAAAAAATGAATATGTCGAGATCGACCAATCCAGTCGTGTTCTAAGTATTGCTAGGAGAAACACCTGTGGACATGTCGAAATCCGGGAGAACAAAGTTTATGTAGAGTCATATTCTCTTATACCTTTTTGCAGCCGGATTCCTGGGACGTAATTTGGATCGTTGGAAGAAGGCCTTGGACAACTCTAGTTCTCTTTCCCTGACGTAAGCAGCCAGCCGTGACTCAATGTCTGCAGTACTTTAGTTCACTGCGCCTTCGGTTGTATGTTGAGTCATTTAACCTGTGTCAGTTCCTGAGAAAAAATAATAAGGTCATGTTATTTTATCGTCTTGCCACAAGATGCTACTAAAATATGTTGTTTTGGGGGCTGTAACACATAATGTAAGCCAATCCATACATAAACCCCCCACTGCAATGCCGTACGAAAAGCTTTCCCACAGTCTTTCTTTTATTGACAGTAGCGAAGTGTTGTATTAGAGATAATATGTTGAGCTATCTCAAATGGTTTGAAGAATTAGAGAATACCCTGAAGTGAAATAAATTAGAAATTGAAATAGTAATGGTCATTTTTGTTTAAGCGTAATGAAATGTCAGCAAACGTGTAGTGGCAAAGTGAATTTATCAGTTACTATTAGAACTATAAGCTTAATGCCGCCAGCTTAGCACAGCGTAGGAATCAGGGAAATTTGTAACTAGGAGACGGTTATTAGGTCGCTACTTTTGTCACAACGAACTAGCCACAAATTAGTCCGGACTGACAGTGTTTAATTCCAACTCTCAAAGTGTGTTTGAAATGTTTGTTCAGTACATTTTATCTAGTTTTGTGATTGCGATTTGAATTACATTATTTTATTGAGTTGCGAGACGTTCTTGACTGCATCATAGTTTAATTCGGTTAGATGAACGTTTCTAAAACTTATTGAACTTTTAAACCGTGCACAATTTACACAGCTCAAAAACTATTTTTCTGACAGTCAATTTCAAACACTTAAAAACACATATCCGAAGGTGTTTACTCTTCAACTTCATAGCAATAGACAATAAATAGGTAACTATTTACACATCAGAAGCTAAACCAAAACGTGCATTACATTATTGGGTTTCATTGCAGATAAATACCTCCACATATTGTATGAACAAACGGGCAATCTGCTGCAACTGATTCTCGGTATTCCAACAAGTTTTGATATTACAAAATGATCAATGAACACATTGGAAAGATTTAAAACACATCTACCTAATTATATGTCCAATCCAATCTGGCTATTATTTCAACAGAAATGGAACTTACTTGTAAGTACGCTCAAGGTCATGAGTTAAAGGAAATATCAAATATATTTTTGTCTGAATTGAAACACAAACGATTAGAACTGATCAACAATAAGACAAGGACAATTACGGCTGACCTTCAGCGGATGATATAGGCCTTGGAGATTAGATGTTTCCGAAAACTTTTAAATGTCACATACATAGACCGAATTACAAATGAGGAAATACCAGAAAGAAAACAGCAATCGGGCCTTGCGAAGACCACTTGAGAACGGTCAAAAGACGAAAACCCATTTGGTCTTGTCACATATCGAAATCACACAGTCTTACAAATGCGATCATGCACGGAAAGGTGCAAGGCGGGCGACGACGAAATCGTCCCCAAAAAAGAGATGGGAGGACAACATAAAAAAATTTAATAAACGCCGACCAGAAGAGACACATGCAGCAGCTGCTGACAGAGGGGTGGCTTGGATTATGGGCGTGTTATCATGTGTGCCGCATCGACGTCCCCGGTTACGAGATGACTTGACTTGACTTAATAGACAATCGAGCAGCAGTACCCCGACAGATGGGTAGCGTGGGAGTTGTGGGGGTGTCTTCGAGTGTGTCCCAACGACGTCACCGGTTACTGGATGACTTAACTTGACTTAATAGACAATTGTGCTGCAGTACGTGGACGGCACCAGCTACCTCATTCAGCACAAACACGAAGTACTTTTCAACATTTTTGTCGACATCTTCAAATGTGCCTCTTTATGTTTCTGACTCAGCCTGCCCTAAAATTAACATCATGCTTTACAACTGACTATGACAATGATGACCGCGATGCTTCGTAAGAATCAATTGAACGTATAGGAAACAAACATTTATAACCACATTTTCCTTTACATTGTATCATAATATTAAAATTGATAATATTTGTACTCGCCTAGCCGATAACTAGAAATGTGCATACATATCCCGTTGTTATGGATAAATCATGCAGAATATAATTTCTCATTAGTACAGTTTCTAAACTTACCAGGGGACAGCCGATTAAATGTAAACAAGGTAAGACAAGGTAAACGAAGCCGTGCAGCAGCCGGACAGCTGTAATGTCCCAACAGCCCTGACCCCTACAGTGACACCATGACCGCGCATCGGATGACGTCAGAGGGCATCAATAAACCAATCGTACGTACATTGGTTACTTTGTCACAAGACTGCACGACTGAGGACATGATTGGGGCCCGCGCATGATTAACTACTTTGTACACAGACATGTCGCTAATGATGATGACTATTATTTATCAATAAAACCTTTAAAAAAATATCAGACAGTAGAGAGTATAAGTTCTGTGTTAACAGATCCTTTTCACTTCCTGTTTTTTAAATGAGAAGTATCTGCATTTTGAAAGACATTTCCGCAACTGATGACACAACCTGGTATTCAACGCTTTGCTACTTCTCCGAGCGCTCAAACAGGCGTTTCCACCTTTCACACCACTTAAATATATGTACAGTTGTAAAGAACATATCCTGGACTGTGTTTGACTCGCCTTAACGGCATAGGAAGGCATACATCAAATGACCTGATATACAGGAAATATATGGAAGCAGCCGGATTCAGACGCCGGAATTCATTTTAAAGTCAAGTAATGTTTTTAGCATGCGTAGAAATATTTCGTGATTTATGGCAGTTAGAGAATTTTGACATTATAAATATTGCGAGAACTACTCAGAGAACCAAATATGCAAAACGATAGAAAGTGTTACGGTCCAGTCACTTTCAGAAAATATTACATGATCAACTGCTATTGCACACATTTAACTCTATGAGATCTGGCTAACATGCACAAACAAGACAGCGTAGCAGATGCATAACATGATAGAACGCAGGTCCTTAAAGTGAGTCGATGCAGTTTTGAATGAGCTTACATAAGCAAGCAACACATAAAGTTGCTGCTTGCATTATGATCAGCGAACCAAAGCTTACCAAGAACATATTCCTGGAAAAAGGTTGTGTTCGTGAAGTCTGCTTAAGATAATAAGGATTGTAGATGGAAGATAAGTCCGACTCGGCTCGGCCCTAAAGATGTAGTGATGAAGTCGAATGTGTCGGGTTGAAAGACACATATATCGCACCTATGCTGTCAACTGTAAACATAACGTCACAAAGTTATCTAACGCCGATGAAAAATATTATTTGTTGTTGAATTACCACATTGCAAATATTTATTCTTTTGAGCACCTTGAACAGGCAGGCTGTAGCTTTCATCATATCCCTAGCGTGCTAATAAAGATGTACTGTGGTCATCCAGGCGGTGGTGCAATGCTTGACTTCATCTGCCTGATGCTCACTACTACGAGGATTACTTCGTAAAAAAACGGACTGACAATGATTGAGGCGAAAAACTTGACCCAAAAGATAAAAAATCATCTCCGCACCGTAACTAATGCCACAAGTGAGGACAGAAGTAACAACTGAGATATGTGAATTACAGAATACTATATGTATTCAACAAGTATTCGACTTTTGGGGCGGAAAAAAACAATTATTTACGTCTGAAATCAGATGAGAAAAATAGGCGAATAAGTTGTCGTGATGGAGCTACCAAGTTCACGTAGTCACAGGTCCGGTCATTTGCACAGAACAGCATCACGAAGTGGCCGAATGACCTCCAGGTAGTATTCATTGGTAATGGTTTGACCTTGTGGTTTTGAACTCGTGATGCACAACTCTACTGGATTCAAAGAAAACGACCAATTGGACTTTGATATTGCTGAGCACCTGCCTCGCTTTTTTGGGGCCTCGGGAATGATGTTCTCTTGTATGTGACGACTACAGCTTGGCTTCCGGGTCGTTCACATAAGCCAACGACTCCTCACGATCGCAATGTTCCGGAAGTCGGGATCCCAATGTGTGCAGTCCAGTGCATCTTGAAAGACTTCCAGACGGAGTTGCTTCTGTTCCATCGTTAGCAGCTTCGGCGTACATTTCGGGAACACTAGCTAAATACTCACTCAAAATGGAGTGTACCAAACTGATGCTTAACCTTACTTCATCCGCAAATTCTCAGATGGTGAAACAACAGTTCTGTAAGACCAATGTCCGTACTTGATCATTGACTTTGTCATTCCGTCTTGTTGAGGGCCTCCCAGAACGTAATCTGCTCTGCACTGATGTAAGGTCATCTTTGGAGCGACTGTGTCACTCGTTAATGTGTGTGATGCCCATGGCACCATCACCGAAAGGCTGTTAAAGCGTATGAATCGATTCCACTTTGGTATCGCCTAGCGTTTTGTAAATTTGATGCATCACTGATGTTCAATTCTTTCCGTCATTTCGTGGTGAATTAAAATCCGGCGGTTGGTCAGTGCACTCACACTGAACGGTTGACTGACAGCGACTGACGCGATATGCGTGCCTGAAAAAAAATGCGTATGACAGTCCCCTATACCCTCCTTGACAAAGGACAAAACCCAACATTCATACTTTTCCGCCGATAATACGGCCAGATACTTTTGGGACAACTCTCACTTATTTCGTATTTGCGTGGAATGCCGACAGGCATAAGTAACATTGTATTAAATATAGTGTTCCCAGGACTGTTCATCTGAAAGCGTCATTAGTGAATTGGAAGAGAACGTCAACCAAACGTTAAAAGAGTTTCTAAATGGGTACCTGATCTACATTTAGGACAGCAAAAACAGTGAGGTAGAGACCCGGTTATTCTATTTTATTCAAGCTGTGGCTTAGCACAATTGTCTCTAACACTTTATCACAGAAGGCATAGTCTGATATGGAACGTTATATTTATTATATACTTGCCCTTTTCAATGTCACGGTGTTTAATGGGCCAGTATGTTTACAATATCCTGTTTTTGCTCTCTTTCCTGCTATCCTGGAAGTTCTTAGTTCGTGCTTAGTTCTTAGTTCGACCCGATCTTTGTCAAAAGGTTGTCTCCCTTGAGCTGGTCCCAACTCAGGTTAAAGTCGTTAAATGTCCCGGGCGCGTGTCGTCCAGTAGGATAGTAGTCTGTTGTGGGGTTGTGCATGAAGTGCTTGTCAAGTGAATCTCGCTAGCGAGCATGGGGGATGTCCCTGATGTATATTTTTGTCGCACATGGTGGTTATGGTACTCCATCTTTCGTCTTGTCGTATATAACCTGTCGCTAATGTGTAGTTCGTTTCGCTGCTGTTGTCTGAGAGTTACACCCCCACAGGGGGATATATAGATAGATCAATAGATATACAGATATGTAGATAGATAGATAGATATATTGATTGATATATAGATATATAATATATATATATATATATATATTTATATAGAAAGATATATATATAGATAGATATATAGAAAGATAAATAGATAAATAGATAGATAGATAGATAGATAGATACATAGATACATAGATAAATAGATAGATAGATAGGTAGATAGGTAGATAGGTAGATAGATAGATAGATAGATAGATAGATAGATAGATAGATAGCTAGATAGCTAGATAGCTAGATAGCTAGATAGATAGATAGATAGATAGATAGATAGATAGATAGATAGATAGATAGATAGATAGATAGCTAGATAGACAGACAGACAGACAGACAGACAGACAGACAGACAGACAGACAGACAGACAGACAGACAGACAGACAGACAGACAGACAGACAGACAGACAGACAGACAGACAGACAGACAGACAGACAGACAGACAGACAGACAGACAGACAGACAGACAGACAGACAGACAGACAGACAGACAGACAGACAGACAGACAGACAGACAGACAGACAGACAGACAGACAGACAGACAGACAGACAGACAGACAGACAGACAGACAGACAGACAGACAGACAGACAGACAGACAGACAGACAGACAGACAGACAGACAGACAGACAGACAGACAGACAGACAGACAGACAGACAGACAGACAGACAGACAGACAGACAGACAGACAGACAGACAGACAGACAGACAGACAGACAGACAGACAGACAGACAGACAGACAGACAGACAGACAGACAGACAGACAGACAGACAGACAGATAGATAGATAGATAGATAGATAGATAGATAGATAGATAGATAGATAGATAGATAGATAGATAGATAGATAGATAGATAGAAATAACCTAAACCAACTTCGGAAGAAGTACGCTCTGCAATAACAAGCCTGAAAAAGGGAAAGTCCCCAGGATGCGATGATATCCAAGCAGAGCTAATACATGCAGGAGGGGAGGCAAGTCCTCGAATCTATGACAAGCTGTGTAAACAGATATGGTACAGTGCAGAGTGGTCAGAAGCATGGAAGAAATCAATTTATATTTCCTTCCCCAAAAAAAGTAACCTGATGTTGTGCACGAAGTACCGAACTATCGCGCTGATAAGCCACGCTATCAAGATACTCTTGCGAATCCTATTAAAAAGGATAAAGAAACAGTTTGAATCTGAAATTCACGTAGTCCAAGCAGGTTTTAGGAAAGACAGAGGGACCAGGGACCACATATTCAATTTAAGGAATATCTACGAAAAATGTAGAGAGTTTAATGTAGACCTGCACATATGTTTCATTGATTACACCAATGCCTTAGACACAGTAAAACATCAACATATGTGGAGAATCATGAAGGAAATGGGGTTTCAATGGAATATAGTCCATCTCATTGCCACATTATACCAAGATCAACAAGCGGCTGTCCGTGTATTTTGGCAAACATCAGATTGGTTTGCAGTACAAAAGGGAGTCCGACAGGGATGTATCCTCTCACCTTATCTGTACAACATATATGCGGAATGTATAATGAGAAATGTTCGAGATGACGAGAACATTGAAAGTTTTGACCCATTTACGATTGGGGGGTACGAGATTCCAGAGTTACGATACGCAGATGACACAATGATACTATCAAGAAGTGCAAAAGGGCTAGAGCAGCTACATTCAGCCGTTAGTGGACATAGGAAAGATCAAAACCTGTTCATAAACATGCATAAAACAAAGATAATGACCACCGACAAAACATATTGTCATCATAAATTTACAGTTGGTGGTCAGGAAATAGATCAGGTAACACGTTTAGAATATCTGGGCTTCAGAATTGACAAAAATGGCGACTGCTAGAAAGAAATCAGAAGAAGACTAGCTATGGCAACGCATTTGCCTGAAGAAATTATGGCAGAGCACCAACAAAATGATAAAAGTTAAAGTCTTGAGAGCCTGTGTTATTTCTGTGGCAGCATATATCTGTGAATTATGGAGGATTACGAAAACTTATAGACAAAGAATCGAATCCTTCGAGTCAAAATATTAAAGAAAGATCCTCAAAATACTATGGACAGAGAACCAAACAAATGCAGACATTCGGCAAGAGTTGATCATAGATGAGAACTGGTTTATCAATTGCATTTTGGCTAGAAAATGCAAATACTTTGGTCACACCAAGAGACACAAACGTCTTGAGAGAACGGTGATGGAAGGTATGGTGCCAGGTAAAAGAGGAAGGGGTAGACCAAGAATACGATGGCACCAAAATATCTAGGAATGCCTGGGTATGACTGTGGTGGAGGCTGGAGTTTTGGCAAGAGAACGAGTTTCTTTCAGACAGACTGTAATGGGAGCGATGTTCTACAACGGACATGCAACACGATGATGAGATAGGTATATATATATAGATAGGTAGATAGATTTCACAAGACAGCAAAGTACGCTGCAGAAAGGCAACAAGAGCAACTGACAGAAAGACAAATCAGCTTAACATAATTCTTAAACTAACACGAATTTGCAACTGTAGGGGAGAAAAACACACCATCCCACTTAGCCCAGTAGAACGTGGTGAAGACAACCGCATCACCGCACTTAGCCCAGTAAACACGAGGAAGAAATCCGCATCACTGCACTTAGCTCAGTAGGACAAGAGAAAAAAAAAGCTTCACCACGCTTAGCCTAAAATGACAAATAGAAGAAAAAGCATCACCAGGAGTAGCCCAGAAGAACACATATAATAAAAAGCATCACCACGCGTAGCCCAGGACAAATAAAATACAAAGAATCACCACGCGTAGCCCAGGACAAATAAAATACAAAGAATCACCACGCGTAGCCCAGGACAAATATAATAAAAAGCATCACCACGCGTAGCCCAGGACAAATAAAATACAAAGAATCACCACGCGTAGCCCAGGACAAATAAAATACAAAGAATCACCACGCGTAGCCCATAATGACAGATAGAATAAAAAGCATCACCACGCGTAGTCCAGTAGGACAAATTGAATAAAAAGCATCACAACGCGTAGCTCGGAAGGACAAATAGAATTAAAAGCATCACCACGCGTTGCCCAGAAGGACAAATATAAGAAAAAGCATCACCACGCGTAGTCTAGAAGGACAAGTAGAATAAACGTAATATAAAGTTAGCATAGTTCGTCTCATCCTCTTCCTATCAGCTGTTTGATCGGCAACAAATGTATCATTATCATATTACACGATTGAAGGGGACGGCGTGGCCTAGTGGTTAAGTGGCACGGCTCACAACTCGAAGGTGCTGGGATCGATCCCCATTTCAGCACCGGCTGTTACCCCGGGGAAGCAAACCCTTAGAAAATGCAGGAGGAAGCAGACCCTTACATAAAATGCATGCTGAAGTCGGATGCACTGGGCCGACAGACGCAAAATAAAACACAGTGCAACGCACATCCGCCTTGGGGAATAGAGAAATATATATATATATAGACACAATAAATGATCAACAACGTCAAGGGCTTCAACAGTAGCATACAAGCGAATGGCCAGGCACTCGAAGTGGTTGAGAGTTTTAAATATCTGGGTTCGATTGACAGTGATGATGGATTAAAATGTAAGGTGTTGGCCAGAATAGCACAGGATGACTTACCAAATCTGGCAAGATAAACGGTTAGCACTATGCACGAAATTCGGATTAATGCGTACATTGGTACTGCCAATATTCCTCTATGCGTGTGAGACATGGGCAGTTACAGCTGACCTTCAACAAGGATAAATGCCTTAGTGATTAGATGTTTTCGAATACTTTTAAACGTCACGTACTAAGATCTAGTACAAATTAGGAAATATGAGATATAATTTCAACAGCAATAGTGCCTTTTGAAGACCTCTTGGCAACTGTCAAAATTAGGAAACTCGCTTGGTGCGGTCACATATCGCAATCAACTGATCTTACAAATACAATCTTGCACGGAAAGGTGCAAGGCAGACAATGAAGAGGCTTGACAAATGTTAGGGTGGCATACAAGTCGGTCAAAAATGTCATCAGTCAGTGTGGTCGGACTACAGTCATACAATTTATGTTTATAAATTGTAACTAGGCACTCATTCACCGTTATTTCTACAAACAAATTCCTACACAAACCAAAACAAAAGTATATAACTTACACAGTAATAGTAAAATACAATACTCTCAGTTTTAGCACTGTAGTACTATTTATCTATGGCTTTAGTAGGTTTAAATTGTGGCAGTGGAGGTCCACCATCATGAACTAGCATATCGACTTTATGTTCAAACCGGAGTAACATTAATAATCGTGCGAGATTTGTTATGTATTAACGATGGCACAATGAGGATATCGTCTGGTCTGGCAAAACACACTAATCAGATATGTTTGCCAGGGTCAGGAGAAATATACTGGCCAAGAATCTTACCTGACCTCCTCGTTGGTCGTCCTGGAAACTGACTGTTGTCGAGGAAAACAGTCTGGCTTATAAGGTGAGCTCCGACGTGATTCTCGTAGTAGTGAGTGACACACAGATCAAGCCAATCATTGCACAACCGCCCGGAGGACACCGGTCCACTTCAATCTGCCATAACTTCCGTCCTTTCCAGGGCGCACAACAGGGTTACCAAACTCAGTATGGGCATTTGCAACCAACCATATAGTTACGATTAAATACTGATTTTGTTAACTCGTCAACCAACCATGTAGTTACGATTAAATACTGATTTTGTTAACTCGTCAACCAACCATGTAGTTACGATTAAATACTGATTTTGTTAACTAGTCAACCAGCCATGTAGTTACGATTAAATACTGATTTTCTTAACTCGTCAACCAACCATGTAGTTACGATTAAATACTGATGTTGTTAACTCGTCAACCAACCATGTAGTTACGATTAAATACTGATTTTGTTAACTCGTCAACCAACCATGTAGTTACGATTAAATACTGATTTTGTTAACTCGTCAACCAACCATGTAGTTACGATTAAATACTGATTTTGTTAACTCGTCAACCAACCATATAGTTACGATTAAATACTGATTTTGTTAACTCGTCAACCAACCAAGTAGTTACGATTAAATACTTATTATGTTAACTCGTCAATCAACCATGTAGTTACGATTAAATACTGATTTTGTTAACTCGTCAACCAACCATGTAGTTACGATTAAATACTGATTTTGTTAACTCGTCAACCAACCATGTAGTTACGATTAAATACTGATTTTGTTAACTCGTCAAGCAAAAATGTTTACTCGCCACAGACGAGCTTATCAGCGCTTTTGTAAAGCCGGTATACTTATATACTTATATATATATACTCATAAATACGAGGGGGGTTCAAATCAAACTGGGACTTCTCTTTTGTAAGAAAAAAACATTTCACTTCAAACTAATATTTATTCTTCGGTAGAATTTCTTGCAACATGTATGCACATATCCCAGCGTTTATATAATTTGTTAGAAGTTTCAATGTAGAAAGACAAGATTTGTCATTATGTCTGATCCAATCCAGGACAGCCTGTTTAACTTCGTTATCAGTGTGGAAATCCTGACCTCCTGTGAATTCTTTAAAAGGTGTAAATAGCTTGGGATGTAAGGTGGATGTGGCAATACCTTCCAGTCGACTTGCTGCACATGACACATAGTATGGTGCGTTTTATGAGGTCGAATGCCATATTGCAGGATTAGGATGTCCTTTGTGATCAAACTATGCTGTTGTTTCTTCATAGACGGCTATGCACACCACTCAAAATGTGTTCACTGTGCATTCTGACTCTATGGGGTAGAAAATCAACACCAATGAAACCAAGTTTGTCGCAGAAAAAAACTCGCCATCACTTTACCTGCAAACGCAAGTGTCTGAAATATTTTGGGTGCAGGTGATTGCGGACACTTCCACTGCTTGTATGCACTGATTCAGAAGTATAATTATGCGCTCAGGTATCGGCACATGCAATGATGTGATCCAAAAAGTTATGCACTTTAATGTTAAACGTTCCTTCAATACAGTGCAGGCTTGAACTCTTATCCGCTGGTCAAAAGCCGAAAGCTGTTTTGGTTCACAAAATGCACTAACTTCTGAAAATGCAAATATTAATGAATAATAGTGTTCAACTTACCCAGAGCAAATTCGCGACAGGTTCTGCGTCGATTTTCAAGAATAGGGAATTCCACAATCTGGATCTTTACAGGAATGGCTGGTGGGTTGAGAGCCACCACAACCGGGATCATCACTCACCGATGTCCGTTCTTCTTTAAAACGTTTACACCATTAAAATGCCTTACTGTGGATAAGTGTCTCATCACCGTATTGTG
Organism: Ariolimax columbianus; assembly: GCA_036924085.1. Taxonomy (NCBI): domain Eukaryota; kingdom Metazoa; phylum Mollusca; class Gastropoda; order Stylommatophora; family Arionidae; genus Ariolimax; species Ariolimax columbianus. The sequence continues at coordinate 101,293,787 of JAVGWX010000003.1, forward strand.
AGTGCAGTCTTCTGTAAATATCCGCAGGTTTCACGCCTTCTATCAAAAAAAAACGTCATCACAACACGCTGTTCTACGCAAGCACTAACAGTGTTGTCTGCCGTGTTAATGTATGTCACGTCACGGTCCCATGGCAAGTGGGTCACCTAGCAGCAATAGGACTCAAGTGTCCCTAACTAACGATTGTAGTTCCAGCACAATATAACCCATTCAGGTAGAACTAGAACAACAAGTTCCGGTTTGATTTGATCGCCCCTCGTATACTGTACTGTAATATTTTAATCGTGGTGTTCACTGGGGCACATGTTGTGCACTATGACAGGTATTTTAAACTTTAAGCTTTATTTAAACTCATCTTTGTCTTTTGCCATTAAGTACCAAGTTTGACAGATGTCATCTCGAAGGTCTTCTCTCCATCCCATTAGTAGACGTCCAAGGTAACGATTATAGGTATATGGCCACCATGACGTCACTTTACGTATCCAGCTATTGCCAGGCATGCCTACCACGTGGCCTACACCTGTACTTTCTTATCAACGCCGAATCTAAGACGCCATTGAAGCAGATTTGACTCGTGATGACGGTGTTGAGCAGGTGATTTCGTAGTGAAAGTGACAATGTTCGCTAGTTGAATAGTTTGAGTAGACATGTCACTTTTTCGTTGGTTCCACACCTCGCAGCCATACACCATGACTGAGATGATCAGGCTGTTGAAGGTGTAAGCTTTTGCTTTGTTGTTTTAATGCGGTTAATGCTGAATTATTTTAGATGTTAAGATGGCGTGGAGCGATGCCTGGGATCTAATAATTACAAATTAACTAAAGAGAGGTCCAGATTAGATATTATGAAATATTTTTTTTGTCAGAGAGTAGTGAATGCTTGGAATGCAATACCACAAGGGGTAGTTGATCCAGGGATAATTAATGCATTTAAGAATAAACTGGATGCGCATAGCGTTTATAGCAATGTAATATAAATGAAACTGGTTGTACACAGACTCATGCGGTCTTCTAAACCAGTATGAAGACGTTAAGTTAGGAACCACACCGCAGCGAACCTTCGGGAGATCTTGTTATGCAAGTTATGGGAGTTCTTAATTTCTTGGCCCACGTAGATTTACGAATGCATGTTTTTGACGGATTCAGTTCTAAGCCGTATTTCTGCGCAATGACACAAACTGTTCAGCATGCATTGTGTCTTTCGCTTATTTATTTTTAGACCAACTGCTTCGATTGCATTGTTGAGCTCATTCAGGCATTGCTCAGCTTCCTTGATGTTGTGTCTGATGATGTCTGAGACTAAGTCATCCGTAAATCTGAGATGGTTGAGCATTTCTTTCTATCATCCCAATTGAGTGGGCGGAAGACTTCCTCAAGGTCTACCATGAAAAGTTTAGGAGATATTGTATCTACCTGTTGTATGCAATGTTCAATGTATATGTTAATTGACTGGTAAAAGACGGTGATATTTGTTGAGCAGCCCTAGTTTATATATAATGCCAGCGTAGGACCTCGTCAACGTGGAGAAACCTATGTAGGACCACACTCTGGAGAAGCAAAGAACGACACAGTTGACTGACTGGCAACTTTTATGACTATTTTTTCAAGTAGCCCATCGACAAGAGGTACACACAAATAAAACACAATAAACGTCATGTCATTAAATTGACCCTGTCTTGTCCAATCATTGATGGACAACTGATGTCTCACTGGTTGGTTCCTTCTGCACTAGAAGCGACCGTTGCCTTCCCCGTGCCCGTTTCCGCTTCGATCTAAAATTTGTAAAGTTCCAGCAGCAGCGATACAAACGGGGTCCAGCGACGCTCATCGAACCCTCGATTGCTACCACCCTCGCAGCTCAGCTAGCAAGCAACTCGGTGCTTCAATCGGGGTCCAGCGACGCTCATCGAACCCTCGGTTGCTACCACCCTCGCAGCTCAGCTAGCAAGCAACTCGGTAATCAATCGGGGTCCAGAGACGCTCATCGAACCCTCGATTGCTACCACCCTCGCATCTCAGCTAGCAAGCAACTCGGTATTAAATCGGGGTCCAGCGACGCTCATCTAACCCTCGATTGCTACCACCCTCGCAGCTCAGCTAGTAAGCAACTCGGTATTCAATCGGGGTCCAGCGACGCTCATCGACCCCTCGATTGCTACCACCCTCGCATCTCAGCTAGCAAGCAACTCGGTATTCAATCGGGGTCCAGCGACGCTCATCGACCCCTCGATTGCTACCACCCTCGCATCTCAGCTAGCAAGCAACTCGGTATTCAATAGGGGTCCAGCGACGCTCATCGACCCCTCGATTGCTACCACCCTCGCATCTCAGCTAGCAAGCAACTCGGTATTCAATCGGGGTCCAGCGACGCTCATCGACCCTTCGATTGCTACCACCCTCGCAGCTAGCAAGCAACTCGGTGCTTCAATCGGGGTCCAGCGACGCTCATCGACCCCTCGATTGCTACAACCCTCGCAGCTAGCAAGCAAGTCGGTATTCAATCGGGGTCCAGCGACGCTCATCGAACCCTCGATTGCTATCACCCTCGCAGCTCAGCTAGCAAGCAACTCAATGCTTCAATCGGGGTCCAGCGACGCTCATCGAACCCTCGATTGCTACCACCCTCGCAGCTCAGCTAGCAAGCAACTCGGTGCTTTAATCGGGGTCCAGCGACGCTCATCGAACCCTCGATTGCTACCACCCTCGCAGCTCAGCTAGTAAGCAACTCGGTGCTTCAATCGGGGTCCAGCGACGCTCATCGAACCCTCGATTGCTACCACTCTCGCAGCTCAGCTAGCAAGGAACTCGGTGCTTCAATCGGGGTCCAGCGACGCTCATCGAACCCTCGATTGCTACCACCCTCGCAGCTCAGCTAGCAAGCAACTCGGTGCTTCAATCGGGGTCCAGCGACGCTCATCGACCCCTCGATTGCTACCACTTTTGCAGCTAGCAAGCAACTTGGTGCTCCAATCGGGGTCCAACGACGCTCATTGACTCCTCGATTGCTACCACCCTCGCAGCTAGCAAGCAACTCGGTGCTTCAATCGGGGTCCAGCGACGCTCATCGACCCCTTGATTGCTACCACCCTCGCAGCTAGCAAGCAACTCGGTGCTTCAATCGGGGTCATGCGACGCTCATCGAACCCTCGATTGCTACCACCCTCGCATCTAGCAAGCAACTCGGTGCTTCAATCGGGGTCCAGCGACGCTCATCGAACCCTCGATTACTACCACCCTCGCAGCTCAGCTAGCAAGCAACTCGGTGCTTCAATCGGGGTCCAGCGACGCTCATCGAACCCTCGATTGCTACCACCCTCGCAGCTCAGCTAGTAAGCAACTCGGTGCTTCAATCGGGGTCCAGCGACGCTCATCGAACCCTCGATTGCTACCAACCTCGCAGCTCAGCTAGCAAGGAACTCGGTGCTTCAATCGGGGTCCAGCGACGCTCATCGAACCCTCGATTGCTACCACCCTCGCAGCTCAGCTAGCAAGCAACTCGGTGCTTCAATCGGGGTCCAGCGACGCTCATCGACCCCTCGATTGCTACCACTTTCGCAGCTAGCAAGCAACTCGGTGCTTCAATCGGGGTCCAGCGACGCTCATCGACTCCTCGATTGCTACCACCCTCGCAGCTAGCAAGCAACTCGGTGCTTCAATCGGGGTCCAGCGACGCTCATCGACCCCTCGATTGCTACCACCCTCGCAGCTAGCAAGCAACTCGGTGCTTCAATCGGGGTCATGCGACGCTCATCGAACCCTTGATTGCTACCACCCTCGCAGCTAGAAAGCAACTCGGTGCTTCAATCGGGGTCCAGCGACGCTCATCGAACCCTCGATTGCTACCACCCTCGCAGCTAGCAAGCAACTCGGTGCTTCAATCGGGGTCAGAGCGACGCTCATCGACCCCTCGATTGCTACCACCCTCGCAGCTAGCAAGCAACTCGGTGCTTCAATCGGGGTCCAGCTACGCTCATTGAACCCTCGATTGCTACCACCCTCGTAGCTAGCAAGCAACTCGGTGCTTCAATCGGGGTCCAGCGACGCTCATCGACCCCTCGATTGCTACCACCCTCGCAGCTAGCAAGCAACTCGGTGCTTCAATCGGGGTCCAGCGACGCTCATCGAACCCTCGATTGCTACCACCCTCGCAGCTAGCAAGCAACTCGGTGCTTCAATCGGGGTCCAGCGACGCTCATCGAACCCTCGATTGCTACCACCCTCGCAGCTAGCAAGCAACTCGGTGCGCCAATCACATCGACTTCAAAGGCAGCCAGTCTTCCAGCACCAACTCACACCACAAATCGCATTTCACCTGCCACTCGAGCTTTACTAGAGGAGCGACGTAAGATGGCTCGTTCTACAGACAACCACACATCCTGCATCACCTTAAGCAAGATCTGCTGCCAAAAACACAAAGAAGATGATGCAAAATTTGCCCATGAACGTCTCTTGATAGCTGCTGAATATCGGCGCAGCATCAAACTAGCTATTTGTAGCGTTTCGGAACACTGTCGAATCCTTCCTTGTCTAAAAACTTCCGAAGCTGCGGATGAAGCATGCTATATCAACCTGTTATCAGAACCTCTCTAATTGCCCTCCAAACAACTGTACCCCTTCTTCCAGACTTCCTGCCCTCAGAAATGTGTCATGCTGGAAAAGCATCAGGAAAATATGGCATCACTGCGGAATTCTACCCCTTTAACTTGCCAAAGCGCAAAGTTTTACACGTTGTCTTCATTCGCGGGGGAATACCTGCTGCCTGGCACAACTCGAGGACAACACTCTTGCAACAGAAGGGAGACAATGAGGATCTTGCAATTATCGTCCTATTACTTCTCTTAAATGTCACGGTTGGTGTGCGTTGTTTACATCATAATTGACTTCATCATGCGCGTTGTGCATATGTTCATTTGGTGCAGTTAGTTTTGGTTTCATTTGAACACGCTTTGTACATAAACTATTTATATATATATATATATATATATATATATATATATATATTGTTAATATAATATATTAGTAGTTAAAGGACGCAAAGTGAAGCAGATCAAATAACAAATGTCTTTTCAGTTGCTAACTGAAAGGTTTAGATAGTGCTAGATGCGTCTTTTATCTGGCTAGTGAAGCATGTGACAAAGATCGATTGATATAATTGATGAGATATGCCAGGAATCCGTAAAACCACCCAGAATACAATCGTGACCGCTACAAAAGCCCCGTTATTGGGCAGCTCTGTGTCCAAATAGAAAGGCGGCTTGTTTCTCGGCATGCTAAGCTACACTAGGTCAATCTCTAGTGACCCGTCTAGTTTATGTGTATGCGGTTAGATCAGCGAATGTTGCGACAGCAGACACATCAAGTATGAACAAAATTGTGCTTCGACAACAATAGAAATAGCTTTATCAAATAGTTTCTTTGAATGAAATTGTTGGATGAAGGCTCAAGTGTCGATATGAAGAAATGAGTATTGATGATTTTTCTGCATTTATCGTTCTTCCTCCACCGCGCTCCCCCTTTTCGACGTTAAAAACGTTTAGCCACAATTTGACGCTGGATTATACAAACGTATTCTTTTTGATCCAATGCGTCATTGCAGCCTCTCATGCTGTCAGGAAACAAGCGATAAAGACATCATTGCACAAGATCTGGACGTTGTATAAGACTGTGAGGCCGGTTCCCTTTCTCGTTTCTTTTCCTTCCTTAACTGCGTGTCAGTTGTCCATTTACAGCTATGTCGGTTTGAGTGTGTCGATAACGGGCGTTAAACCTATTACATCTACCGTAGAAAGAGGGAGCTCTCTACTAGACTATGCTATTTAAAATGCTCCTGTCCATGATCGGCAAGTAATTGCATGTTGCTTAGCTCTCCTTAAAACTTGGATTGCAATGTGTCAGTGGTACACCGGTTTAAGCACATGTTTCTCATAAGAATAGGACTGAGTTTAAAACCGTTTCGACGCCCTTCAGCGTATCCAGGTATAATTGGGTACTTGCATTACAGTTAGTGAAAACAAAGCACGGAACAAATATCTAGAGACAAAAACAAAATATGAAGAAACATATTTAAAATAAGCGGACAAGCAAAACATAGCTCATAAAGTGAATATAGTAGCACACATTAACCCTAGAAAATTAACTTGCTCAAAAGATTAAGACCGATAGCAACCGTTTCTTTTCTTGTGTTAGGAATAAAAAGAGAACGGAAGACAAAGTAGGTCCTCTTAAAGATAGCAAAGACAAAATAATAAGTAAGAATAAGGATGCAGCTACTCTACTCAATCGGTATTTTGGCACAGTCTACATACAAGAAGAATTCTCTAAGATTCCTGAGTCCATAGCCTTTTTCCAATAAAAAAAATATTCAGAGGGATTAATATCGATGACATAATTTATTTTAAATTCGAAGGGTTGAAAGTGGATACAAATCCGGGTCAAGATGATATTCTTTCAAAATGTATGTTTGAAATTATAGATCTGTTTGAAAAACCTTTGGCTTTATTATATTCTCATTCACTTGCGAGGGGGATTGGCTTGGCTTGGCTTTGTTTGTTCTCAATCTCGCGCTACCAAACCCTGAAAGGGCTTAAGAAGCAGAATGTAGTCAAGAGAACGGAATGCTTTGTGTCGTAGTTTATAGCTTGACTGCGATATTTGCACATTTCGGTCCAACACATCCGACTTGAGCAAACAGTTTTTGAACACCGGGTTAGCATTCCCTCTTCGATCCCTTTTCCTTAGCCAGTCTGCCCTGCTGCAGCCTGGTATCAAAGATCACCGCGTGGAGGTGTAGAAGGGTCTTGGCAGCTCTGGTTCGCTGGCCCTGGCGCTAGCAGTCAGCTATGGGTCGCTGACCACTGCAGCTCATGCGCTGCTCAGCATCTTGATCCCGCGAGGTGGATTGTTGCAGGGGATCTTACAAGTGTGGTCTCCTTTTTTTCAAAAACGGCAAAAACTCAGACTCAACAAATGATAGACCTGTGTGTTTTACAAGTATTGTAATGCTTTGAGACAAATGAATATAATCTATTCAGAAACCGTCAGCATGAGTTTACTAAAAGAAGATCGTGTTAAAAAAATGTATTATAATTCTTTGAGAAGGTTATCAAAATGAAAGAGGGAGAAGAGCTCAGTGATCTCGAGGTAAGGTGTCAGCCTCGGGTACAAGAGGTTGCTGTTCCAATCACGGTGGCCAACGGGATTTTTTGACGTGGGGATTTTCTGATAAAAATTCCCATCATCTCTGAGTAGTTATATCGTGCTCCCGTGTTCAGTGCCGAGAATGTTAAAAATTCCTTAGCAGAAATCGAAAAGAGTAGACTTAACGTCCGCTACCCAGACAAAATTCAAAATTAAAGTTAAAGATTTTTTCTACCTTCCCCCAGACATAGTAAGCCGCTAGAAGTTTGATATATTTAGTCCTAATATCCGACAGCCTTCGACTAGCTGGCAACAAACATTAACATGGATGTTTGAAAACCAGGATTCCAAGCATTCTAAGGGAATGCTAGTCTAACATCCACAGTCTCAGTGGATGTTATTTATATAGATTTTGCAAAGACCTTTGATAAACTACATCATGAATGATTGGTTAGTAAATTCAAATCATATGGAACATGTGGCGAAGTTGCCAAATGAATAGACTATTGGAAAGAATGCAGAGAATGGCCATAAATAAGAAGTATTTCTAGCAGTGTGAAATAAAAAGTGAAGTGCCACATGGCTTAATTTTGGTATCAATTTTGTTCTTCTTAAATATACACGATTTGAAAAATGTATATTGTATCATAGGTTTCAGAAATTGCGGATAACACAAAACTTTGCAGGAGTGTCTCATCTAACGCAGAGGTGGATATATTCATGTCGGATTAATATAAAATTTCGGAATGATCTGAGACCTGCAAAATGGAGTTTAATGTGGATAAATCCACAGCCCTCCACATGGGTAAATCAAATATGGAACATAATTACATAAAGATATAGAACAATGGTGAAAAAAGATATAAAAGGAAAAGGATATGTGGGTTATTAATTGTTATTAAGGTAAGGTGAGTGAGCAAGTCTACGTTACAGTAAACACAATTCATATTCAGTGTAAGGTATGATAAAAAGAAATATTAAACTTAGGAGCAACGAAGTAATAGACACATTGTATAAATCATTAGTTAGACAAAGATTAGAGTATTGTGTACAGCTGTTGGAGTTCGTTTCATAGAGGGCATATACACATGCTAGAATGGGCACAAAGAATAGCAGCAAAACTGAAGGCAGGATTATGGAATTATAGTTACGATGAAAGACTCAGAAAAGTCGGCCTTTGGTATTTAGACAAGATAAGAATTCAAGGTGATTTAACAAGGTTATAAGATAATTAACGGAAAGGATAAAATATACTATAACACGTTTGTTGTTGTTGTTTGCGAATGCACACAATGAGTAGGCTACTCTTTTGTGCGACCTGAAAAGGAACTTTAAGTGGCGGGTTGCAGTAGCTTTCCTCACATTCAGAGCGGTCTGATGAAGTTTAACAGGAGTACTCCTGGCCATTGTGCTATGCTTTGCATCATCCTCGTGGCACTCACTACTACGGGGAATTACCTTGAACCTTACCTCGTCAGCCAGGCTGCCATGAAAACAGCCCGTAGGAAGCCGAGGTGAGTGTCTTGGCCAGTATGTTTTTCCTGTCCCTAAATAACATGTCTGATCAGTATATTTTTCCTGACCAGACATTAGTCTTCCTCTCACTATATATAAAACGTTGTTTTAAAAAAAAAAATACAGCCGCCTACAAGAACAAGAAGGCACAGTCACAAATTAATTAAAGAATTGTCTGGATTAGTTACTAAGACATATGTTCTGTCAGAAAGAGGTGAATGCATATAATGCATTGCCACTGGAAATAGTGGAGGCAGGGTCAGTTAATGAAATCAAGATTAGACTGGATGCGCATACCTACTTTTAGATCAAGTAAAAATAAACTGGTTGTACTCAGATTCTACAGAATCTTCTAAACCAGTAAAAAGACGTTATGTCCAGTTACGTTACTAATGTCAGGAACAACGTAAGACCTAATTCAATAATGTCTTTAACAGTTGCTGCTCTAAATATGAGAGAGCAGCCTAAATATGAGAGGACAGTATGAAAGGACAGTCTAAATATAAGAGGCTAGTCTGAATATAAGAGGATAGTCTAAATATGAGAATGTAGTCTCAGTATGAGAGGATATTCTAACTTTGAGAGGACAGTCTAAATAACAGAGGTCAGTCTACATACGAGAGGACAGTCTGAATATGAGAGAAATCTAACTATGATAGGACAATCTAACTACGAGAGGAAGGCCATAATCTGATCAGGCAGTCTAATTATGAGCGATCTATCAAAATCTGAGCTTGCAGTCTTAGCGTAAGTTTAACTCTGAGTGTGAAGTCCAAATCTGTACGGGCAGTTTAACTCTGAGTGTGAAGTCCAAATCTGAAATAGCTGTCCACCTGTAAGCTGGCTTTTAACTATGAACATGCAGTCAAAATCTGAAAAAGCAGATTTACTGTTAGCGGAGAGCTTAACTATACGCAAATACTAAAACAATATATATATTCTTCCACTAGATCCATAGACTAATTACTTGTTAGCAAAGAATTGGCCCACCTCACATCCATGTATGCCATAAAATGCATCAAGGTAGAGTTGTGCAACTTTGCCGTGTAAAACAAAACTGTTATTGAAACTATCATTGGGAAATCCCGGAAAAGGATTTGACGTATGGTCTCCGTAGGATGCCATCTGCAGTAGTGACCATGGAGTCCAACTGGGGTAAAAAAAAGAACCTGTAAATCGAAGTAGGGTAAAATACAGCACTGAAGAATGTCATCCTAATCAGCGGCGAGCAGAATTAGAGGCTGTAGAACGTAACAAACAGACACTCGTGTTTGAGAGACTGAAGACATAACAATTTGTTTGTTGATACAGCCATAATTACTGCGAGACAAGCTTTTCTAACACGCGTTTTTTTAATACTCGCTGCAAATTGAAACTGATTTGTATTCATTCTCTGTAAATGTCAAGATTCAGATGTATTTATTATTCTGCTATTTGTTCTTTTGAAAATATGTTAGGTGTGTGCTGTTCTTAATACTCGATTCACTGCACTCCGGGAATACCTATAGGTAATCAGAAAATGTGGAAAGATGTGATGACGCAAAGTTCAGATAGCTCATTGGATGAAATCACTTTAGCTATGTACTCTCATGCACTTGAGCCTACTCAACATTCACTTAATTTCAAAGATCTGCAATCAGTGAATTCCTGATTCATATACTGCAGTGTTATCAACCAACATCGTGTCATTTTGTAGTCTTGGAATTAAGCGAAACTGTTTTGATATTAACTATTATATATTGTTGTGTTGTTTTATGCAACAAACGTCAAAGTCGCAAGCCAACGTCATAACAACGAACGATATTTCGCACATATATGTCAATATCGCCAGGCAAGTCAGTTTATATATAATAAATAGCTATGCACAACAACATAAAAAACTCAATGAGATACGAACTTGAAATAAATTATGATTGCATGTATATTGTTCCATATTTCAAAACATAATTTTCATCAGCATTGACACTAGTTACATTGTGCAATGTGGGGCCCATTTAATTCATTTTGTGTTCGGCAGTCATTTTCCTTTGAACTAACCGCGAGCACACTTTCTGGACATTAAATCCAACATGCATTATGATGTATGCTAAGCAATGCGGACACCCTACTACAGTTGATACATTGTCTATTGTTACTCACCTGCCAGCTCGAATAATCTCCGCCTCCAGCTGCACAGATAGTCTGAACAGAAAGACCAAAACGGACTTCATCAGAAAATTGTGAACATACTTCAAAACATTTATCGGCCGACTTACTGATGTACGCAACAAACACTTCTCAATGAAAACATTAACTACTACCTTGTGAATATCTTTTTCTGAAAGTCGTTTTGCTCCCCCACCCCGCCCCCTTATCCACCCCCTTCCCTATAAACAACATCAAAGAGAATATACCAAGAAGAGTCCACAGCTCCATGTTTGCAGACGACCTGGCTATGTGGACCTCTGAAGAAAATCCCACCGTAGCAAACAATCGGATGCAGCAGGCCCTAACATCGTTGGAGGAGTGGGCGAAATCATGGCTGGTCAAAATAAATGAAGAAAAAACAACATGTACGATATTCTCGGTTTCAAATAAACCCCAGAACACCAAAATAAGTCTTAACGGCAAATATCTGCTGCCTAACGACAACCAAACTACTTGGGAGTCACATTTCATCGGCGCATGACATGGAAAAGTCAGATCGAGAGAAAGCGGATGAGAGCCAGACAAAAAATGGCAGTCATGAGGAAATTTGCCGGCACAAGCTCGGGAGAAGACGAAAGAATACTAAATAAACTGTACATTGGAAGAGTGAGACCAGTTCTCGAGTATGTCATTGCGGTAGGGGCAACATCAGCAAAGGCGATCTTTGATAAAATTAGCAAACTTCGATAAAATTAGCAAACTTCAAAACCAAGCCATGAGAGTTATAACAGGAGGCATGAAGTCAACGCCAATTGTAGAACTGGAAAAAATTACACATCTGCAATCCATGACTAACAGAAGATACTGCAGAGCCCACCAGCAAACAGAGAAACTAAGAAGATTGACAGACCGACCAATGCAACAGAGACTAAATAGATTTGAAAAAGGGAATCTAAAGCGGAGTAACTATGTAGAAATAGCTAAAGCAAAGATGAGCGAAGACCCTATGAACACTATAACAACACCAAAGACTATCCCTACTGTACGCAAACCCACATGGAAGCAGCAAATCATTCCGGAGGTGGTAGAAAATATATCAGATATTAGAAACAAAAACAACCAGACTGAACAAGAAAGGAGAGACATAACCCTGAGGTACATAGAGGAAAACTATCCAAGCATGGACTGGACCCATGCATACACCGTCGGTTCTGTAACAAACACAACGCATAATGGAGGGGGAGGGGTACTATTGAGCCAACCAAACGGCAGAAAAATAACACTGTCAGTGGCAACTGGAAATGTCTCAAGCAATTTAAGAGCGGAGGCAGAGGCACTGAAGGCTGCAGTAGAAGCAATCCTGACAGGCGAAAGCATTGAAAACCAGATAGTCCTGTTTACAGATGCCCTGGCCGTAGATACAGCACTAACAAGCTAGAAAAATACTGAACTTAATGATTTTAGAGCAGTATTCTGCCAACTATGCCAGTAGTCCGTACCAAAAAGAGTAGTGGTGCAGTGTGTCCCATCCCACTATAACATCCAACGCAACGAGGAGGCAGACAGACTTGCAAAAGAAGGTGCAAGACTACCACAACCAGATTCTAGTGTGACCTACGGAGAGTCCAAAAGGTTTATTAGGGCCAGATACATGGCCAAATGGGAAACATAATATACTGGCTACACAAAAAAAGATGCCTACTACCAGCTGAAGAGAAGAGAGCAGGTCGTGGTCTTCAGACTCCGCACAAGCCACAGCAGAACTGAGGTACCATCTATTCAATAAACTGAAGATAGGTGGCACTGACAAATGCACCTGTGACACAGGGAAAATGATCGCTGAACAGCTGCTGCAAAATTGCCTGACATACGAGGACCAGAGAAAGCACATGTGGTCATCACCAGTGGCAACACTAGACAAGCTCTATGGCAGTGTCGACAGCCTGAGGATGACAGCTGCTTTCTTCGAACAAATTGAAGTTGACTTCTGACAGCGCACGAAGAAGAAGAAGAAAAAGAAGAAGAAGACATGCATAGGTTGCCACACGAAAAATGGATATTCTTAGGATCTTTAGTTGTAATTCATTGATTTATGCCATAGGTTCTGCATATTCCTTATCTTCTGCATTGCCATAGTCAGTCGTATTCTTACTTCCCTTGTACAGTCTCCATTGAGGTGTTATACGCAACATTTTTGGTAAAGCTATGCCAACATTTTCCAGCTGTGGGACACAGTTGATATCGCAGACACCGATTACCATCCCCTCCCTGGATTCTCATGATATCTATGTCATTGCTATCAGTTCTACCTTGCGACGACTTTAACAGACTTGCCATCAGATTATTGAGCAATTCCCGTGGACATGATATTGCCGTAATGTTCCTGTAATATGCGGATATAAATGTTATTGTCAGCACATATTTACATTAGACGATAACAGAGCTATTGCCACAAAGGTCATGGACAATACATATATCAACGTCAAGTCTTCGCAATATGCTAATGTGAATACCAAGTATCTGCAGTGTGGCATTCTTAATATCAAGTTTCGGTACTACAATAGGGCAATATAAATATCAAGTTCATTAAATAACTCGCTGGGAATTCGAACAATAACTCTTGACTAAGTGACATGTGTCCCTGCCACCCAGGAACCTCGGTTCACGAATAATAGCGACTTGAAGTTAATCTTCATTTTTGCACTTACCGTCCTGTCTCTGATTGTGAATTAAAACCACGAGAAAGCTATTGTTATAACTGGTATGTGGGTCACGTAATATATATTATTATTTTCTTACTGACGCTGGCGTAGCGAAGAGGAGCAGACTCGAACGGTCGCCCCGGGCACTGCAGGGACAGGGCGCTGTTGTTGTTGTTTTTGCTCTTTAAAGCCCACAATGAGTATGTTTACTCTTTGGTGCGCACTGAAAAGGGCGTTAAGTGACGGGTTGTAGTAGCTTTCCTCACATCCTGAGCTTGCTGATGAATGTGGACCGCTTCCTCCAGACGGCTGTGCTATGCTTGGCTTCATCTGCATGACGCTTACTACTTTAGAGATCACGTCGATCGACATCTCGTCAGCCAGACTGCCTTGAAAAAAAGCCTGTTTCTTGGTAACGCTACATGAAAGAGGGGTAGTGGTATTGGTCAGTATATTGTGTGTGACCTTGACGCGACGCCCTGGTCACCATTTTTTTGCCTGACCGGACCAGCGTCTCGGTTCTCTGGTGTAGGATGCACAAATGCTCTTAGGATAGGGACGTTCCAGTAATCTGGCACTTCTTAGTATTTACAAGAAACATCGACTGCAATTAGATAATTCATTGAGTAAATGGATTAGAGGTAAGAAAAATAAATCTGTAGTAGATTTTACATGTCTACAAATGACTGTTTTTTACTTAAAACGGAAAAAATACCTGTCAAATGTAAAGGTTTTGTTCTTTCCTTTTTGGGATTAATTTTTTCTAAAATGTAATATTTGTATCCTTAATTGATACGGTTGATGTAAAAAGTAGGCCATACCATTACTGTCGTAGGGGTGTGAGGTGTTAGCGATCTCACATTTCAACGGCTCGACTATATGAGTGCGGTAGTCATTTCCTCTCCCTTTATACTTTTACTTCCTGGACTGAACCGGTACCCATTTAAGGATGGATCGACCCGGGAACCGTTGCGGTCTGAAAAAACATTACCGCCTCAACTGGCGGAATGAACCAAGGAACACTCAGATGCGAAGCCAGCTCGCTAACCACTGCGCTACGCGGCTCCCTCATGGTTGATGACCATATCATTTTAAATTTTGGAAAAACAAAATTTCAGTTTTTATTTTATCTGGCTGTAACACAGAACATTTAATTAGGTTCATTACATATAATAAAACTCATCGAAACGCCTCTGTTTACATCTACACCTTGGCTAGACCCACTATTTTACGACATCTTAGACGATATGCACATGGCAGTTTTCGTTAATAAGTGTACGCAGCCTGCATCTATTTACACAATCTCTGGAATTCACTGAGCGTATCGCATGTGTTAAAGGCATGTTTGCATTTATAGCAAATCTTATGTAGTGTAATGTGACTGTTTGTGGTTACAGTTTAAACATCGCATTGTTTATTAAATAAATACTGCAATACCCATTTTAATCATTCGATTATTTTGCTATCCTTCGTGTTACTTGTCCTTGTGTTGCTCGGTATATCTCTCTTTGTTCAAGGAGCCACGTTTCTCAATAATACAACTTCTTCATTCCTCTATTCTGTATTAGCTTTAGATCAAGAATATATAAATATCCTATTCTTGTCTTCTCTTGTCTATTATAGTTTCTATATTTTAGAGACACATTAAGTAATAACAGCTTCATGATTTATGTATTACATATTACATTTGCGTGTAAATGATAAATACGGTTGGCGGAAAACACACAAAAGCATTCACACAGTCGGCCAGACAGACATACAGATGGGCGAACGGACAGACGAACTGACGAACGGACAGACAGACAGACAGACAGAAGGACGGACGGACGAATGGACGGAGAAACAGGCGGATGGGCTAACAGATAGACAGACAGAGGCACTGTGTAAAACCAAAATATTAAATGGTAAGTAGTCCTTCGTCTAAAACTTAGATATTATGCTATATGTGTGTGTGTATGTTTGTATGGGTGTATGTGGTTGTGTGTGTGTGCTTGTGTGTGTGACTGTGTGTGTGTATGTTCGTGTGTGTGTTTGGGTGTGTGTTTGTGGTTGCGTTTGTATGTGTGTTTGTGTGTGCGGTTGTGTATGTGTGTCTCTCTGTGTATCTTAGTATGTGTATGTGTATTTGTGTGTGTATTTGTGTCTGTGTTTGTCTGTGTGTGTGTTTGTGCGTATACATTTATTTGGAGGGAAAAATCCAGGACATGACATGTAAATATTTTAGCTCTTCTGAAAATGACCCAAATATGAAATTTGGTTGCAGTGTTAAGTGAATTCTTACTACAATCTACCTTTTTCAGCTAGTACTTATAATGTTCACAATCAGCTGCAACACATGCGCGAAGTCTGGTACCCTACTTTCCAACACACGCGTAAGATGTGACCAGCATTAGCTCACCCCAAGCCTGACGTCTCCGCCCTGCAAGCGCATCTTGGCTTGGCTTCGTTCGTTCTTAATCTCCCGCTACCAAGCCATGAAAGGGCTTAGGTAGCAGAATGTAGTCCACAGAACGGAATGCGTTGTGCCGTAGTTTACAGCTTGACTGCGATATTTTCACCTTTCGGTCCAACACATCCGACTTCAGCAAGCATATTTTGAGTACCGGGTTAGCATTCCTTCTTCGATCCCTTCTCCTTAGCCAGTCTGCCCTGCTGCAGCCTGTTTTCCAGGATCACCGTGTGGAGGTGTAGAAGGGTCTTGGCAACTCTGGTTCGCTGGTCCTGACGCTAGCAGTCAGCTATGGGTCGCTGACCACTGCAGCTCATACGCTGCACAGCATCTTGATCCCGCAAGTGCATCTGTAACGGAATGCTATATTTGAGACCCAAAAGTCAGAAAGGTATATTGTCGTCCTAATTATCACAAAATGCACCAAACGGGTACTTCTTAGCCAAGGATTTAACAATCAGATAAACGTCAATGATTACTCAGCCTTAAAGTTGATATAGAAATAAATACATTTTTATAGTACACACACATATCTATATATTAATAACAGCTATATACGCACACACTAGTCCAATAGTCGCTTTCCCGTTATCGTGTTTCCCCATTTAAGAAATTAAAATCATGTTTGCTATTATATATTTTCAGTTTTCTAATTTTTGTATAAGCAAAATGATTCAGCAACCAAAGTCAACATTCATAAAAAAAATTCAATCGCTGGAGCCAGACATGTTAAGAGGTGTTATATGGAAAATGATGCAGACAGAGGATGTGCTTGCAAGGCGGAAGCTATGGGTGATTTACGGGACCTCATGTTATTTCTATAGCTGTAAAACATTCCCATGTTGCTACTCAAAGAAAAGAAAAAAAAAGAAAGTCCTCTTGTGAAGAAGGGAACTGTTGTGATGCAAAGAAAACCGCATGGAATCTGCTTCGATGATTTGCTTGTTTTGTATTAGCTGGAATGCTATGACAATGCACGAACATCTGAAGGCTGCACAAGCGGCAGCGAAAATGAATGACTACAGTATGTAAAACCCTAGTCGCGGAAATGGGGTAGAAATGAGTGGACAGAATAAAACTTAGTACACGTAAAATGCTGCTGTCATATTGTCACACTGAAAAAGTAGAACATAACAGTGAAAGTGTAGCTATAATGCAATATCTAGGGAGGTGCTTATATAATAGGTAGTTTTAGGGCTAACAATATAGCTACTTACACAATTGTCCAAAACAAAACGAAGATAAACATTATTCAATGGTATGTAGCAACACACAGACATTACTACTGAGTGAAATACAAATAATACACCACGAATTCAAAGTATTTTGGATTCGTGGCGAAGAAAAGAGATCAACACATTGATGGCTGACCTAATGCTAAGTCAATAAAATCGATTTTGAAGAGATCATGGACCCACATCGTATCGGTACTAAATTGAAAAAAGGAGAGTTGCTCGTGAACATTTTTTTGTTAGATCATATGCTTTCACATAATAATACACCAACATCAAAATGGGTGTCACTGTGACAGTTCCAGCTGGAGCATTGGGCGTTTAGAACAAAGGATGCACAAATGCGTACCAAGATCAATCACCGTCTCTACACTAAGTCGACCAAGGAAACGAGGGGTTTAGGTGGAAGACTTTGTCTGGCCTTGACACAATAATGCTAGGTGCGCCGAACATATATACAGACAGTTATAACAGATGTAGGGTTATCATTAGAAACTCGGGTTAAAGTATGCATTTGCATAAATTCGTAATAATTATACTATGTACCGTTGTCTTTGTGTAGCGCAGATTTGGGAGTGGATGGGTAAAAATTTAGGAATGACCAGAGGTTAAAATTCCTTTGAAGTCATTGTCTGAGGGACAGCCAGACTGAGTCTAGCTTGAGCGTCATCAAACGAAATTCTCAGACAGTCGATAAACGGGCGCTTAACTTAAATCAAATGAATATAATGTTACTTAGACAGTGTAAGCCAGGTTAGGCTAGTTGTCTTTGATGTAGAGCATTTAGTAGGTCCCAACACTCGATCGTGGTTTCCTTTGACATGTACGCCACCAGTTTTTTTAGGAACGGAGCTAGTTAAACTCAAGCAATAGTAGACTGTGTCTGGACGGGCTAGTATTACCATCATTAGATAATCAAACAGTTGGAGGAGTTACTGTTGGACACAGACAAGGGTTGGCAGTAGTTGAACACAGATTAAGCTAGAAGTTAACCATAGTTTAGCTATTCTACTGTGGGATGGGGGGGGGGGGGGGGTCCTTGTCAGGTAGTGACATATGTATCGAGGTTTGAAACTAACGAAGTGAAGTGTTGATCTCACATAATTGTTCAAAAAATATATTTTTGTGGAAACACTAAGACATCTTATGTTATTAATGTGTCATGTAAATGCTTTGAAATGTTGATTTCTTATTTGTATATGTGTACAGGTGGAGCCACGTAGCGCAGTGGTTAGCGCTCTGGCTTCGCATCTGAGTGGTCCTGGGTTCATTCCCCAGTTGAGGCGGTAATGTTTTTTTCAGACCACAATGGCTCCCGGGTCGACCCAGCCTTAAATGGGTACCGGTTCAGTACGGAAAGTAAAAGCGGCGAGGGAGAGGAGATGGCTACCGCCCTCATATAGCCGAGCCTTTGAAATGTGAGATCGCTAACACCTCACACCTTTAGGGTAGTAATGCTATGGGATACTTTACTTTACTTTACTGTTACAGGTACTCCAAGAATCAGTACAGTTATGTCTTTGGGATTTGAAGGGTTGGAGAATGAGTGAGGACGCTCAGAAAGTGAATGGTTTGAGTGGATTAAGAGAAGTAATATTGTGTAGGTGTTCATGACTTAGTGTTGTATATGCTCTCACATGTTACGGTTGTGTCTTTAAGATTGGAAAGATTATTGAATGAGCTAAGTTGCTCAGAAAAATGAATAATTTGATTGTGGATATTGTTCATTTTTATTGATTGTCGCATATGTTGGCAAATACGTTGTTGCTATAACAACGTTATGCCTTTCTTTTCTAGAGGATGGTAGTTAGGGAGAAAGAGCTAGCTTGCCCGGGGGGAGGCTGTACACACTACAGAACCCAGAAGAAAGGGTGTAGTGGATAGGTGCCAAATAGACACGTGTTTACTAGCTTAGGATAAAACACGTCATTTCGTGGCCTAACAGGACCTAGTATTAGTGTAGACGTTTCCAATGAGACGTATGTAGAAGGGAATGAATATAACAGCATTACAATATGGATACACAACAATGAGTTGTAATGAGAGGCGTGTTATTAATACCGCCGATAGGCAAGGGCCCTAGAGAAATTGGACTGAAGAGTTCGGTTGTAACCCAAAACAGTCATGTCCTTGGAGAAAATGCACGGGATCCGCGGCCGAGGGACAAGTGTGACGGTGCCAAATGTAAACAGCTTTACGTTTGTTTTGTTGTTGTCGTTCGTTGTATTTCAAGGGTTGAAATTAAAGATGGACTTTATGTATTACGTACAGTTGATGCATGTATGTAATTAAAATGTCAATATGAATTGTGTTCCAGTACGGATAGTTACAATGAAAATGATATTCAATTTTCAAATGTAAATGGACCAACATCTGTTGTTTTGAGTATGGAAGGTATGTAAAAGTTCCAGCTGGTGCATGGGCGATTAGGGCATAAGAGATTAGGCTGGCGACTGTAAGAACTAAGGTTCTTTAATGCGTGCCAAAGTCAATCGCCGTCTCGACACCGTCAATAAAACGAGGGATTTATGTGGAAGACTTTGTTTAGTACAGGTGTGGATATTCGGAGCTGAGGTAGAGGTTCAGAGATGACCACTCTTGCCTTCCGAATTGGCGTAGAGGGAAGATAATGACAGTGATTCATGTATAATTATCCAATAACAATTAGTTGCGGATAGTTCCAAATTAGAGTTATGGCTTAGTCAGACAACCAACAGAAGTCCATTGGACAGCCATGTTGTTGTTTCAGACTATATAATACTCTGCAAAGATGAAGGAAAAGGACTTACTGGGAAGAAAGCTGGGAGGCTGTCTATAGTGAGAGTGAAAGTGAGTTTGCAGGGTGACTGGACCAGCATACACCTCGAGTTTTGGCCAGTCGCTAGATAGGTGTTTATGTTAAATACCCTGTAAACAGTAAGAGATTACTTGAAAGACAAGACTGGCACTCCAGACCCTAAACAACCAATGGAATTACAGAAAAATCAAAATGATGTTGTCGAGTAATTACTATTTTCTGGGGAAAGTGAGTGGTCTAGGGGTAACACGTCGGTCTCAGGTACTAGATGTCGCGGGTTCAAATCATTGTGGAGACTGGGATTTTGTCACGTATACTTTCTGTTATACTTCAGTGTTGCGCAAGTTACAATTCCGTCGGCAGTGGGAAATCGAAATGAAAAGGCTTAACGGCTGCTGCCAGAGAAAAATTCAAATTTCAGTTATCAGTCTAGCCATTCTATTACGGAATCTTCTCCGGTACTAGGTAGTTCGTACAATGTGCAGAGATTCTCCAACAATATGGAGAAATGGAGAACACTTATGTGTTAAACCGTGTGTAATGAAGTTGATTCTTCGACAAAACAAAAATATTACTTGCTATATTTAGAGAACCTAGGTTATGCAAATGATTAGCACATTTGTCAAGATCAAATATGGTGTAAAAACAATTTCAAATTGGGATTAATTATCACTATTAAGAAAACCATGCGCCTTAAACTCAACACTATTAACACAGAACAAACCATGATGTATGGATAACTGTTAGAAGAAGTGGATACCTTTGCACACTTTGACATCACAACTGACACGTCAGGAGGTACAGATGCAGCTGTAAGGACCAGACTATCAAATGCTAGAATGGCATTTCTGATATTAATAAAAAAATGGAGATCCTGTGAAATCAAGATTCACACTCCAGTTAGAATATGCAACGCCAGTGGCAAGTCGGTGCTGTTGTATGAGGCAGAAACTTTTAGAACGATTAAGGCAATACAATAAGGACTCCAGTCCGTTGTTAATATATGCCTACGTAAGATAATGGCATAACGTGACAGGGCATTGTGAGGAATGAAGAACTATTAGAAAGGAAACAACAACAGCCGCTAGAACAACACATGAAGAGAACACAATGTGACTGCGTAGGACATACGCTGCGAAAGCATTGTCCAATATAGTTAGGAATGAAATGGAAAATAAAAGAAAGACAGACCATAGAGAAGGGAATGCGAGAGGGAACTACAATTACATGATTATACATGGATAGAGACATAAAGAGCAATTCCGAACCGTGTGTGTTGGCAAGATGGGGTTATTGTTCTATACACCGACAGACACAATGTGCGTTGATTGATTGAATGGACATAAAATTGCTGCTGTGTGAACGACATAAGACACATCAAATTGTGTTCACAAATGTACTACATGCCGTGTCGGATGCATCGGACCGAGAGGTACAAATGACGCAGTCAAGCTGTAAACTACGCCGCAATGCATTCCGTTATCAGAACTACAACCTCTTGCAAACCCATTTTCAGTGGCTAGTTCCGGGGGTATGTGAGAGAACGACGAAGGAGCAGAAGACATTTACTGAAGGATTGCAGGGGCCAACAGACCCTCCACAACCGAAATGATGAAGTCTATGAATGGCTTTTGTAAAAAATAAAAAAAGAAGGAAAGAAAAAGAACATTAGTAGAAGACGAACACAATTAAAACAAATGAAACACACGAAGAATGGAAAACAAAGAAACGATAAATAAAAAGACGTCAAGAAGAAGAAAAGAAATAGGAAGTTGGCATGAGAAAGAGCTTATTTCAGACGGACTGTGATGGGAACGACGTTTTATAAAAGACATGCTACATGCTGAAGATGATGATATATACAGATATAAAGATCGAAGAGAAAAATATAAAACGAAGATAAAATTACAAGAAGGACCAAGAACAGAAATAACAATTATATGTAACTATATTTGTAAATTTCTCACGGACAAATACAGTTTAAGTTAAATATTGTTGAGACAAAGATAAATAACTATGATGTACTGCTTTTCCTCCTAATATGTCATTTGGTATTGCCTATAAATGTCCGTCACATCCCCCCCCCCCCCCCCTCCCTCCCGTTGCGTATTTTAACAATTCCAATATTCAGTGTTATTTCAATACAACTGGTCGACCAGTCGCAAAACGGGAACGAAAAGAGGAGAAAAAGCGGGGGAGGGGGGGGGGAGTGGTGGTACGAAAAGAATGTTATGTAGACATGCAAAGATAACTTTCCCAGGAGTTTACAGTTTCGCTTGCATATTTGTGCCACTGACACAAGACGTTGTCTCCACAAGTAGCCCGGAAACTATAACCCCCAGCCACACTAAAAGTATAACGGTTGCACATTCGCTGAAATCATCTTCATGTGCCATGCCGACTGACGTAGATAGTCTTGAATCTCCATGTTCTTTTCTCGAGTTTTGTTTGTGAAATATGTCCTTTGCCGTCTCTTAGAGTGCTATGATTTTATACCGTCCAATATTTTCTCTCTGAATCGTCCTTAGCCTATTTGTCCAGTCCCTTATTGAAACAATGGTCCCAAAGCTTAAACTTGTCATACCATTTCTTCAAACTGAGTATTGTTTTGCTCTGAATAGTGCAATACGTTTCTCATAGCATGACCATGAAATGAAAATTGCTTTGTTCTGATACGTGCAATAGTTGGGTCCCGATCTGTCCGGAATATGAGTATTGCTTTGTTCTGGTACGTTTCTTACAACCTGTGCACAATATGATTATTGGTATATCTGGACATGTTTCTCATAACTAACATGACTAGAATTGAGTTGCATTGTTCTGATAGTGTAATAGTTGGTCACAGCCTGTCCACAATATGAGTTTTGCTTTTTTCTGATAGTGTAATAGTTGGTCACAGCCTGTCCATAATATGAGTTTTGCTTTGTTCTGATAGTGTAATAGTTGGTCGCAGCCTGTCCATAATATGAGTTTTGCTTTGTTCTGATAGTGTAATAGTTGGTCACAGCCTGTCCATAATATGAGTTTTGCTTTGTTCTGATACGTTACTGAAAACATGTCCAGAATAGAGTTCTTAAACGATTCCCATTACAAGGCCTGCTGATAAAGGAAGCAGGACTGTTACGGCTGCAGACTAAAAACGAGAGAGACGGATGCACCAACAATTACCGACAACGATCTCTCTTGTCTACTGAAATTAAGTGTATCCCGAGGGTACCATTGTACCAACAGCAACAGCAATAACAACAACAGCAACAACAACAAACACAAGAGTACTTATATATATGCATTGTTTCTGTTTATTTAAGATTTTGCCCTACAAATTCTGCAAGAAATCAGAGATGTTCTAGCATTCTCACGTAAGAAGTGTTCTCCACTTTCTTTAAATTTTATTGTTAGCCTTTTTTTTCTAGACAAATAAAATGTCTAGAGCCGTAATTTGAACAAAGCGTTCAACCATAAAAACAGAATCGTCGTAATGTAGACCGGCGGAGTGATTTGGCTATCTCTCAATCCTTCCGCTCTAGATAGCGCAGCAAAAGATATCTTAACAGGACGTGTTTACATAAAAATGTTCCGTTGTGTCTTTTTAAAAAATCTCCAGACTGATTTGACATAAAGTAAAATGTCTACTATTTTATTGGCGTAGTGAGAAATCACTCGGATTTCACGACAAAATACATCGTTCAATTCCCGTTACTGTCTACCTAGCTGCAACTACGGGCCTGAATTTTTGTTGGTGAAGAAAGGCAGGTAGGAAGATAATTGAACTCTGGATCTTATAAACAAGACGTGTCCTCGCACAATGAAGTCTCAAACATTTCATCACTGAAAATAATACCGACACTATGGCTAGTTTTGCCGTACCTGAATGGAACCTTGGAACAAAAGAATACCAACATTCCTGCCCACTGTTAACATCGTTAATGGTGATTGCAGGTGTTTATACATGGATCTGTATCGCGTTCAGAAATATATGCCAACCTGGAGAAACATATCGGCAATTTTGAGATATAAATGAATAAATACACACATACATCTACACATACATACATACATTTAAATATATATATATATATCATCATAATCATGTAACATGTCCTTTGTAGAACGTCGCTACCATCACAGTCTGTCTGAAAGAAACTCGTTCCCTTGCCAAAACTCCAGCCTCCTCCACAGTCATACCCATGCATTCCTGGATATCTTTGTGCCATCGTCTTCTTGGTCTACCCCTTCCTCTTTTGCCTGGCCCCATACCTTCCATCACCGTTCTCTCAAGACCGTTGTGTCTCTTGATGTGACAAAATTATTTGCATTTTCTAGCCAAAATGTAGTTGATAAACCAGTTCTACTCTATGCTCAACTCTTGCCGAATGTCTACATTTGTTTTTTTCTCTGTCCAGTGTATTATGAGGATCGTTCTGTAACATTTTGATTCGAAGGATTCGATTCTTTATCTAGAAGTTTTGGTAATCGTCCATGATTCTCAGGCATAAGCTGCAACAGGAAAAACACAGGCTCTCAAGACTTTTACTTTTATCATTTTGTTGGTGCTCTGCCATAATTTCTTCAGGATGTTCAGTCTCTGCATTGCCAGACCTACTCTTCTTCTGATTTATTTCGAGCAGTAGCCATTTTTGTCAAATCTGGAGCCCAGATATTCAAAATGTGTGACTTGATCTACTTCCTATAACCCACTGTAAATGCTGACATTGTGTTTTGTCGGAGGTCATTATTTAATTATGTTTTTGAACAGGTTTTGATCTTTACTGTGTCCATTAACTGCTGAAAGTAGCTCCTCTAGCCCTTCTGCACTTCTTGGTAGTATATTATATTTTTATAATTATTATTATCAAATATATTATGATAGTATATTCTTGATTATATTTATATAACAACACCATTGAACAAATATGTATGATTTGGTGCTTAACGTGGGAATCGGTCATCGTATAGCAAGCAACACGCTATTCGCACTGTGGACAGTAGAACATGACAATCTTTCTACAAATAACACCAGAGATCGAGTTAGAAAAAAATAACTCGGAAATGTGTATGTATAAGTTATTAAACTGAAAGAGAACAACGACATTAATATCTCAAAAGCTACATTATGGAAAACTGTAATCAGTGCTGGATTCACATTCCGCAAGTATGTAGGCGCTCAAATATCATTTTTTTAAAGTCTCAGCTTGCAGTTTTCAGAAGTAAATAATTGCAGGAAATTTGTGAAATGAATGGGAAAACAAATTTTGAAACTATGTTTGTAGATGAAACATTTATAAATCCACATCATACTAATGAAAAGGAATGCTAAAATATAGATGGAACTACTAAAAGAATCATGCCAAGCAGTAAAGAAACTACAACCGATAATGGTTTTTGCAGGTAGCAGACAATGTGTACTGTTAAAGATTGGTAAACTAATCGACTGTTGAAGATTGGTGGTGATCTAATCGACGGTTGAAGATTGGTGAACAAATCGACTGTTGAAGATTGATGGTGATCTAATCGACGGTTGAAGATTGGTGGTGATCTAATCGACTGTTGAAGATTGGTGGTGCTCTAATCGACTGTTGAAGATTGGTGGTGATCTAATCGACTGTTGAAGATTGGTGGTGATCTAATCGACTGTTGAAGATTGGCGGTGATCTAATCGACGGTTGAAGATTGATGAACAAATCGACTGTTAAAGATTAATGAACTAATCGACTGTTGAAGATTGGAGAACTAATCAACTGTTGAAGATTGTTTAGCCAATCGGCTGTTGATTATTGATGAACTAATCGACTTTTGAAGATTGGTGAACTAATCGACTGTTGAAGATTGGTAAACTAACCAATTGTTGAAGATTGGTGAACTAATGAACTGTTGAAGAATAGGGAACTAATCGACTGCTGAAGATTGGTGAATTAATCGGCTGTTGAAGATTGGTGAACTAATCGACTGTTGAAGAATGATGAACTACTATGTGTTTGAAATTCGTCGACTCTCCGGACTGTCATTCAGAAATTAATAACCACATATTTAGACTGTGAATTGAGAAAATTGTACTTCCGTTATTAGCAAGACGCTCCTGCCTGATAAAATACAATGAATCCTACCATAACATGCTGGCACTGAACGACAAGTTACCTAAATCAAGAAATACGTACAAATGACGAGATCAAACTTTGGTTAACAAAATAAATACTTTAATTTACAAAAATGAACGTGTAACCTGAATTGTTGTCACATGTAAGGTATATATATATATACATAGGACAAAGATATATCATATTAAAAAAATAACCCAGAACCATGGTCATATATGTTTAAGATTGCCTCTGTACCATTCACACTTAAATTCTATAACTTTAGTTTGGGCAAAGATCAAAGGAAAGGTGGCAAGTGATACCAAATATACATAACTATCAGATGTCAACAAGCGTGCATTTGCTTTTCCCTCAAGCACTGCCAAACAATAATTGAATATTGGTGGAGACCAAGAAATGAAAGCGGGAGAGGCCATTGGCAGAAACATGGCTTCTGATCCATTCAGCGGACAGCAGTCACTAATCGCTATAAGTCGTCAGGATAAGAATACGGTGAGCTTATTCTACTTTGCACCATATGTGTATGTAAAGCACATTTGACATTAATATGACATTTCCCGAGTGATTTGCTGAGGTCTATGTGTATGACAAGGACAAGAATAGCACCACTGATCCACATAGAGCATGTCATAAGAGGCTACTTAATGTGTGATATGGCATAACACCGGCCATGGTTAGGTGGTTTATTAAGAGCACCATAGATGGCGCCTAATATGCTGGGCGTGTACTTTGCTATAGTATTTGAGTCTATTAAGATGGACTCGCACATCAGTTTACCCCCCCCCCCCCCTTCTATAATAAAGTAATAAGCTGCTCAAGCCTAGCCCGCTAAGCAGCAAACCCTCTCTCTGGCTACATCCAGCTCACATCAGAGGGGCGTATGATCATGTAGAAGCAGAGATCGACTAAGACTAACATATGACGTTAACTAACACATGATTACACTAATCGTTAATTTTGGAACACATCATTTAATTAGAAAGAAACTCTGACACAAAACACGAACATTAATCACAAAATGTTATTTCAACACAAAGCTATTCTAAAAATTCATTTATTATAAACATTAAACACATTTATAAGTACACATATATTTACTGATGCCCATCTGATAAATGAAGATACGCCTGCTGCTATTAATGTACTATTAACTAATCTACGTACTGTAAAATGTGTTGTGTGTATAACTTTCAACTATGAACCTCATGACAATAACAAATACAACTATTCATTGACAAATCCATGCAGTATACGTAATATGTATACAAAACACATTAACTTCCTAATGAAAGTATGCGTTCATGTAAAATTCTAAGTTCATCAGTTAATAAATTATTAGAATACTGTATACATTCCAAAGGCACGTATTTTTGATTGCATGAAAGCAGTCATACCATGCCAATGGCTACAGAAACCATGATTTTACATCCGTCATGTGAAATGCACCAGCATCTCTGGACACCCTATGCTTCTCCTGAAAAGGAAACTAGAGAAAAAGTAACTCTTTCAGTAACAATTTATTTGTTTCTCTCCAAGTTTAGTATCGTCCATTATGTTCTTTTGTGACAGCATAACATGCTCTCTCATTGCCGAACCTACACCTCTGTTATGAATGAAGCATGGAAAAAAGGTAAGTAGGGAGCTGTTAGGATGAGCGAAGTAAGGTTAGACAATGTAGTCAGAACTACGAGGTAGCCGTGATAACATGCTTGGTCACATTGACAATCTGACAAAAAAGGCTCTGGTATGAATCTAGAACTTGTGACTTAACGTACTTGAAATTAGATTAGAGACGTTCATGGAATTATAGACGATTTGAAGGTTGGAATAGATAACTTGAGACGTTTTTGAGAATGGACTAGATACTTTCCATACCTATACACCGAGGAGTACGACAAGGAGATACCATCTCCCCAAAACTGTTCACAGATGACTTTGGAGACGTTTTTAGGCATCTAAATTGTCAGTGACAAAGTGTCACCATAGAAGATGAAATGCGTTCACACCTACGTATTGCAGACACCTTTATGATCTTCAGCCACAGTTTTGCAAAAACCGAACAAAGTCTAAACGAGCTGAATGAAGCCGGCAGGCTGTTGGCTTGAACATTAAAAGACAGAAGACTCAATTTATATGGAACACTTTCTGCCCTAACTGCGATTGGACGATGGGCCCATTGAAAATATCAATAAATTATCCTACCTAGGCTAGGAAACCAACACAAATCACACTGTTGATAAGGAGATATCACGCAGGAGAGCGTCGGGTTGGCTCAGCTTCAACCGCATTAAACCGATTCTCTAACAGATGGCGGAATTCAAGGCGGGCTCACTCCTTCAATAACATGATTATTTCAGCAATGGTATTTCGATGTGAGATTTGGAGTCTACGCAAATAAGACGAAATAAAGCTATGGATTATTGAAAGAGCAATGTAGCCTATAATCCTGAAGATCTCCCTTAGAGAGCATTTCGATGCACCGACGTTGGCGACCAAATTGAATTCAGGATATCGTCGACTCTGCATCAAAGTACAAGTACAGATAGACCTAACATGTGGCCCAAATGACTGACGATGAACGGGCGAGGGGGATGTCTATGTGGTGGTCATACAACCACAACCACCTCGTGGTCACCTGTCGACCAGAGAAAAAGAGATGACTTCCATCACATCATTGAAACTTCCACGGTGAAGGGCAGTCAGAGATTCAACCAGAATTTGGCAATCTGGCATCAGAAATCTTGCCCGTATTGAATACCAAAATCCAAGTATTCAAATGAGTATCCTCTCCATCCTCTGTAATTTAATATATAAATCATCATCATCAACTCTAATTTAATATATAAATCATCATCATCATCTCAAATTTAAAAGATAAATCCTCTCATCTGTATTTTAATATTTAATCCTCTCCATAAACTGTAATATAATATATGAATCATCTCCTTCAAATGGAATTTATTATATAAATCTCGTATATTTAGCACCGCCCCCCCCCCCCCCTCTCCCAATTACATTACCTGTAATTTAAAATATATCATCTCGATTATCTGTAATTTATTTAAGATCTGTACAATATCTGCAAATTTACTTCCTTTTTATTTTAGACAAATTAGCTTTATGCCACATCACGATACAGCTCTTGTTTTCTGCATGACTAAGTTATTCAATCTTTACCTCACGCGCTCTTACACTAGCAGTTACTGGTCTAGCAGTTAGCTGTACATAATTAGGTTGCTTGAACTAGACACAGTCAATTTAGGTCGTCCATTGCAGGAAATGGAAAGATAGTTATATTGTATGTTTCTGTTTCTAAGAATCGACGTCACTACACTCCAGGCATACCCATAGGTGCTCAGTCTCCCTCATCAAATGACGTAAAGTATGAATGCTGATGATCCCTGTAGTTCGCTGGTTGCACACTCTCCTGCTCCGTCCTCTCATGCGCCCCACTCCACTCGAACCTCGTATAATGTCGAAACTTTGCAGTCTGCGGATTGCTGCTTCATCTATTGCGTTGTCCTCATCCAGTAGGTGGTCATTAATTGATTTCAAAATGTCACTTCTATCCATCACTAATGTGCCCGTGATGGGAGCTTGTGAAGCCTTTCATTGCCCTGAACCTGCATGAGCAGGACAGTAGATCCATGTCGACCCCTGGAGGTTTGAGGCCTCAACAGCAGCTATCCACTCGTACCTAAGACATCCATTCTTTTCTTTCTGAAGTAGTGCTTCCCCGTCTGTCACGATGACTGTCATTGTTAGATTGTTATAAAAGTCTCAGATATCCATTTCAGTGCTGAGGTCACTACTTCCGTCCCCATTATCATACTGGAAGTTGTTGACATGCATGTCCTACTGCGCTCAGCAACGACCTCGCTTCTCACTCTAGCCGAAAAACCTCAGCCTGGTGTCCCACTGCGCACGACTGATCCGTCGGTATATATGACAGCGTTACTCTCCTGCCCGGTCTCCGTTATGAGCTGATTCACCTCGTCGCTCCAGCTGAGAAGAAAGCCAATGCGGTAGAATGGGTCCACACTGGTGATAGAATGATAGACTACCATAGTCATCATAACCTTAGGCAAGGAATGCAGAGAACGGAGCAACAGGAGAGCGGAGCACGAGTTACGCTACTGAACATGACCTACAGTCCATCTGGAAAATAGGTTCCTACCGTCGTCCAGCTGAAGTACTTTCTTGTAGACAGTCTACTTTCACTAACATCGTTAAGTGCTGATGCATGCGTCAGTCAGTTTTAGAGCACTTATGAGCATTGAATAGTTGTGTATCGTCTTTTCCCAAAAGCCTCTCCGTTTACCTCTATTGAATATGCATCTAATAATTTTATATTTTCCAGTTAGCATTTCAGCGTTTAATTGGAGATGGCAATTAAATGCAATTGATTATCTATGATATAACCCACCATATATTTACAATTCAAAAGATTTATCTTTTTGTTTCAATTTAGATTTTAAAAAGATGTTTCTTTTTTAACAACAAAAATATCCAGCACGTTATGTGCGAATTTAGATGTTCTCTTTTAGTTTTCTCCTTACTAAGAAAACATATTGTTGATATTATGTACCAATTTAGATTTTCTCTTTTTTTCGCCATTTAAAACTAAATATTATCCATGTTATGTGTCAATTTAGATTTTTTTCTTTTATTTCTCCTTACAAAGAATACTATTGTACATATTGTGTACAAATTTAGATTCTCTATTTTGTTTCTCATTACTAAAAAAATATTGTCCATGTTATGAAACAATCTTGATTTTCACTTTTTGTTTTCTCCCTACTAAGAAAATTATTGTCAATGTTATGAACACAATTTAGATTTTCTATTTTGTTTCTCATTACTAAGAAATAACCATATTATGTACAAATTTAGATTTTCACTTGTATTTCACCTTTTAGAAAAACAAATAGTATCAATGATAGGTATCAAATAACGATATTCCGCCTTTTTTATTGTACCCCTCAAAAAATATGTTACATAGTATGTAACCATTTAATGTACAATCCCTTTTTGAGATCAATTACCGTTTAGCAAGAGAGTATTTTTTTTAAACTGAGAAATAGCAACCTATATTTAACTGTTATCATACAATTGTATGTACAATCCCTTTTTGAGATCAATTACCGTTTAGCAAGAGAGTATTTTTTTTAAACTGAGAAATAGCAACCTATATTTAACTGTTATCGTACAATTGTATGTACAATCCCTTTTTGAGATCAATTACCGTTTAGCAAAACATAAAAAAAAAACTAAGAAATAGCAACATATTCTAATAAAATTATCAACTAGCTATGTTTTGAAGTGTACAGGCATATTCATCCATCTCGCCAATTTTCATGTCGACATGAATATATCTAATTCAAAAAGACACTGAACAAACACGTTTCATGGGTCCCTGATTATTACATAATGTATATTGCACTACATAGAAGAGACCTCATAAGAATCTACAATTATACTGTCAAGAGTGTGGGGGGAGGGGGGTAGCCAGTTCGCTTTTGCTATGAAAAATTGATTATTCCACTGCGCCGTTTGTTTTGTTTTGTTTGTATTGCTCTTGCAGCTCGCCATCAGTGTGTTCTTTAGCACGACAGAGACACGAGGGAAACAGATAGTAAGGCAAGTAATTTCTCTATCTGAATTCGGACGTTATCTGATGGACGTCGATCGCAACGAATTATCCATAATGATGCTTCCATGTAGATCTTTTGGCTTGTTTCGGCGCGGGCCAAAATATAACTATTTTGGAGTCTGAAGAAACCAGGCGTCTTATTATTCTGCTTAGATTGCTCATGTTAGGCGATTCTGAGAGGGAACGCAGACATTTGCGGGCGCAGTCTCAATGGAATTGCCCCCCTTTGACATCTATATATAGACAGACCGCTCCGAGAGTCGGAATCATTGTGTAAGATTGGCATTTTGAAGAGCATTCTTGCTTGTGCACTCAAAAATATCATCATCATTATCATGTGTCATGTCGACTTGTATATTTTATATTGCGGATCGCTACAAAGCTATGTCTTTAGTGTTCCTTACCACATATATGTTAACCTATTAAACTGCACATTATTTTGTGTTATTTGTCGCCATATTTTCCTTTCCCCAGCAATCTTGAATGTCAGCCCTGCTCATATTGCGTAGATGAGACTCGATAGCCTTGAAGGTAGATCATCTGGGAGAAGTACATTTATTATTTCAATCCCTTTACGTCCACGTATCATTGCCATTAACTTGCTACTGGTACAATGCAGGGGACACCGCTATTGCATTGTTGACCCCAGTAAAGTTACAGATTGAATCAACAATACATTATACATAAGACAGTTAATATACAAGAACGAGATGTTACACGATTATATCATAGTTAAAATACAAGAATGAGATGTTACAAGATTAAATCATAGTTAATATACAAGAACGAGATGTTACAAGATTATATCATTTTCAGACAGACTGTCTTTGACTAATTGATTGACTGAATAATTGACTGATTGATTGTTCGATTGGTTGATCAGCGAGCAGTAATTAATTGATCGAGACATATTCATTTTAAATGACAGAAGCATCTAACTTTATGTCATGCCATGTATGTACCATGATTCTCATTCTATATATCATGTTGATAGAATGTCTACATAGCTACAACAAATACGACCATCTTAAATATGGATACATATTGCACGCATGTATTGCAGACCAGTGCTTCCCGTGAAGCAAAATAGCTTAAATTGATTAATTGATTCATTGATTGATTGACACGAATAATGTGTTTCGTTTAAACTTTGACTTCACCTAATCAATATAGAGGTGCAGCACAAACTGAGTGAGATAGCATTTCCACCTTCAGCGTGATACGTAAAACAGAAATGGCTTCGTGTTAGATAAGGTGTCTGGAATAATCATTTTGACACCACGAACTTGAATTCCGTGGTACGTAAAGAAACATACTTGTGTCCTTATCTTAACAGTGCTCCACGTCATGCATAGAACAATCTTGTGGTTTTATATTTCTGCTAAAAACAACGTCATTTGTTGTTGTTTTATTTGTGTCTTTCTTCTGTAAACAACGATATCAGTATATCAATTATGAACTGAAATCATTGTAATAAAAGTGACTGATGGAAGATAGCGAAAAGATGTCCTTTTTGTTTTGTACATATGGGATTCAAATGTAAAGCTTAACAGTTGAAAAGTAATGAGAAAAAAACATGGCTTTATAGTTATTTGTTAATATGGTTGTTAATGGCGTATAGAGTGCCCTGCACGTGCCATCACGATGCAAACATGACGTCATAATTGCAGTTAAAAGATGGCCACCCTACTATTGACATGCACTAAAGAGGAGCAGTGCTCTGTTTTGCTTTTTTGAAGTAACGAAAAGTTGTAACCAATAGAAATTTATCGGCGAATGAAGGTTTGTTTTTTTTGTTTTTTCATTTTACCCTAACGAAAATTGTTGTCATTTTTATTTTAATCATAATCATTCATTTCTTTTCAGTTCCCTGCATAACAAATCATATTTTTATTATCATTCTATGCATAGCAAAATAGAGTATCATTTTGTTCTAGGCATACCTAAATGGAGTACTTTGCGTTCTAGGCATACCTATATGGAGTATTTTTGGTTTTTTTCATTTCTGAATGGAGTATTCTTAGTTCTAAAGCTAAATGAAGTATTTTCTTCGTTTCAGGCATTGCTAAACAGAGTATTGTTATATCTATGCTAAGCTATATGCAGTGATTGTTTCTTTTGTTTATCGCAAAATATAGTATTTTCTCATTCCATACATGGCTTAAAGAAGTATTGTTTCATTATGTGCGTTGTTAGACGGAACATTTTTTGCATTCGGTGTATCTGAAAATTGTTTTTTTTTAAATTATATGTATCGCTAAATTGAGTATTACTTCAATATGTACATTGAAAAATAGAGCATTTTATTAATTCAGTTTTATTTGCTAACTGTAGTATTTTTTATCATTATGTACTTGTCCGAAAAGAGTTCTTTTCTTCAGTGTGTGCCTTTCTTTTACTCGATGCTTAGCAAAGCAAACCCGATACATCTTTCACGGGAGACCCTGTTCGAAAAGCTATTCTAGACCGACCAAGACCTGAAACGCACAGTCTATATCGTGAACTTCCCCGGGCTAGAAGCATGGCATCAGTTGTTCGAAGAAGAAGAAGATGAAGAATTGTTAGAGACAATCAGTCTAACCGTTATATAATCAGAATGCTCTATATTCATTTTTTACCAACAACAAAAAAAACCACACAAAAAAAACGACCCAAAATAAACCAGCCCAAATTCCATTGCCAGCTCATCAGTTTTTGCGCTTTCACCGAGATTTATATCGGCTGAGACGCTAACAACTATTGCTCAATGTTGTTGTAGTATGGAATAGAGTGGTAATTATTTTCACAGTTGTTGCATGTGTATACTAGATTATATCTGTCTTCTTTCACATCTCCATGCTCTACAAATACACGCTTCTAACCCCCGCTGCCAATTGCGCAAAGTTCGACTGGTGCAGCATATTCATACTTTCTAAACATGTATGAATCACTACGTATTAAATAAAAGATAGGATGGGGTCAAAAATTATAAAATCTGTCAAGCAACATCATAACAAATCAATTAGTGTGACATGCATAGCTAGGACACTTCAATAAAGATAACCAAAGTCAATTTAATGTTTAGAGGCAGTATTTTTCACTACTTCATTTACTCTTATATTCTTTGTGGGCATTCAGCTAGGTCTTAATAGAATTGCAGCTCTTTTGGGAGCTACAGTTAGTCTCTCTGGTGCTATCGACAATCTTTCTTAGGCTGCACACAGCTTTTCGTAGGTTTAATGAGAGTATTTCGTAGGCTGCAGTCTGGTTTATGCTACACACAGCTTTTCGTAAGATTAATGAATCTTTCGTAGGCTGCAGTCTTTCTAAGCCTGCTCACAGTCTTTCTTATGCTATAGTCTGTTTTAGGCTAAACACAATTTTCTTAGATAACAGAGACCCTTTTCAATTCTACAGTCTGTTAGGCTATATACAGTTTTTCTTACGATACATACAGTCATTCATAAAGGCTACCGCCAATCCTTCTAAGCCTGCTGCCAGTTTTTATTATGTCTCAGAGAGGCTTTTTTATGCAAGTGTTTTTTAAGCTACACATAGCTTTTCGTAGATTTAATGAGAGTCTTTCGTAGGCTACAATAAGCCTACTGACTGTTTTTCTTAGGCATCCTATAGTCATTCATAAAGGTTACCACCAGTCTGTCTTAGGCAGCTGACAGTTTTTCTTAGATCACAGATACGACTTCGTACGCTGCAATGTTTTTAGCCTATAGAGCGTCTTTTATTGGCAACAAACAGTCTTGTTTAGGTTGTAGACAGTTTCAATAAAGGCTGCATATATGCCTGAGTAGTCTGCCTCGATCGTTGTGTATAATAAGGGCAAGGATAGCACCCCTGCCTCACAGAGAGCACGTCGCAAGAAGCGACTAACTTTGTGACATGGCATAACATCGGCCATGGTTAGGTGGTTTGTTCAGAGCACCACAGATGGCACTTGACAAGCTGCGGGTCTACTTTGCTCTAGTGTTGGGTCTATTAAGATCGTCTCGCACATCGGTTAACCACCCTCCATAAAGGCTTGTCACAACGCAGTAGAGTATTAACCTGCACGAGCCTAGCACGATGAGCCGGAAACCCTTCTCCCGGCTACATCCAGCTCATACCAGAGCTGGGATCTCTACAGGGAATTCTGCTCCTGTACAAGTACAGGTAGACTAAGAACTAAGAACATATTTTATTTATAATGACTACACACCGTTTTTTTTATAAATGCCACATACCGTTTTTATAAAGGCTCCCAACCGTTTTAATAAAGGGTACATACTTTTTTAGAATGGCTACAAGCAGTAATTATTAGGCGTTATACAGTCCTTAAGAATGGCTATAGTTTGTCTTTCATAGGTGTAGACATTTTTTCTTAAGCTACATATCGGATTCCTTTTTTTACTGCAAAGCGGTTTATCTTTGGCTTAATAAAGTTTTTCTTAGGAAGAAGTTGTTTTTTTTAGAATAAAGACAGTCTTTCTTAAACTACATAAATCTATCTTAGCCTATATTCAAATTTTCTTAGGGTACATACGTCTTTCTTAGGCAATCGACAGTCTTTCTTAGGCTGCATAAGACAGGCAGTCATTATTAGGCTACATACAGTTTTTGTAAGGATTCAGACAGTTTTTCTCATTCTACATTCAGTCTTTCTTAGGCTATAGACAGTCTTTCTTATGCTACAGATAGCCTTCCTTAGGCTGCAGACAATTGTTTTAAAAGCTACTGACGTTCTTTTTCAGACTACTGACAATCTTTCTTAGGTTACGGATACAGACAGTTTTTCATAGGCTATAGACAGTATTTTTCTTAAAGCTTCAGACAGTTTTTTGTTAGGATACAGACAGTATTTTGTTAACACTTCAGACAGTTTTCGTAGGCTACAGAAGTCTTTCTCAGGCTATATACACTGTCTTTCTAAGGCTATACGTTATTCTTAGGCTACATAAATTATGTAATATGCTACGAACAGTTTTTTTCTGAAAGCCTAGATGAGTCTTTCTTAAGCTACAGCCAGGATGTCCTAGATTACATTCAGTCTTTCTTAGGCTACATTCATTATGCCTTAAAGGCTACATAAAATATATCTTAAAGGATACATACAGTCTATCCTAACAGCTAGACAGCGTCGTTTTGAAGCTACATACATAATTTTGTTAATAAAACCGTCTTTCTTATGATACAGAAGTCTGTCTAGGCTACATACCGTCTTTCTATGGTTGCAGGCAGTCTATCATAGGCTACATAGAGTATGTCTTAAATGCTAAATGAAGTCTTTCTTAGACTACATATTTTTTGTTAAGACTACAGGCTGCAAACATTATTTCGTAGGCTACAAACAGTCTGTGTTAGGATAAAGAAAAAAAGCTTTAAATGCTGCAGATGCATCTGATGAAAACATATTTATCAATGGCAATAGAATATAACTTCTGTATAAAACAGAGACTGTCTATGAACATTTTTTTAAGAACTGATTGTTTCATAGAACAAAATATAAACGGACAATAGAGACATAATACAGACATTGACATACATTGTCTCTGTTCGTAAACAGAAAAGTAAAAATCCCTTCACTCGATACGGCGCATAAGAAAATGGTGTTGACCCACGGCACATAGTGATGATGGGGACAGCATCCTTTAGGAAGTGATTTCTTCCTAAATTTCTCTGGTTCCTAATTTCTGTGGGTGGGTCGACCACATGGATTGAACGCTGATCGCCTGACTGGGAATTCAGTGCGCTACCACGTCCCCCGCACATAAAGGTAGCTTAAAATAATTAACATACGTGTTTTATACTTGAATATTGTAGCAAACATACAAAAAGTGAACATGTGTAGGTAATGACCAATTAACGTTATGACCAATGCAACACGAATTAAACACTGAAGGTCAATTTAGGGAATCTGATACATATATATATATATATATACGTGTGTGTGTGTGTGCGTGTGTGTGTGTGGTGTGTGTGTGTGTGTTTAGTGTGTATGGTGTGTGTGTGTTTAGTGTGTGTGGTGTATGTGTGTGTGTGGTGTGTTTGGTATGTGTGTGTGGTGTGTGTGTGTGTGTGGTGTGTGTGTGTGGTGTGTGTGTGTGGTATGTGTGTCTGTGTGTGGTGTGTGTGTGTGTGGTGTGTCTGTGTGTGTGTGGTGTGTGTGTCTGTGTGTGTATGTGTATGTTGTGTGTGTGTTGTCTGTGTGTGTGTCTGTGTGTGTCGGTGTGTGTCTGTGTGTGTCTGTATGTGTGTGTCTGTGTCTGTCTGTGTGTGTATGTGTCTGTCTGTGTGTGTCTGTGTCTGTCTGTGGGTGTATGTGTCTGTCTGTGTGTGTCTGTGTGTGTCTGTGTATGGCTGTGTGTATGTCTGTGTGTGTCTGTGTGTATGTGTGTGTCTGTGTGTGTGTTGTATGTGTGCGTAGGCGCGTGCGTGCGTGCGTGTGTGTTCTAGGGTGTGTGGGTGTGTGAATGTGTGTGTGTGAGTGTGTGTGTGTCCGTGTGTGTGTGTCACTGTGTGTGTGTGTGTTTTGGTGTATGAACAGTCTCATTTTCATTCACTGCGGTTGCATTTCCATGTTTAAGTTATTATACTTTATGCATTGGGGAGGAAGACTAACGTCTGGTCAGGCAAAATATACTGATCAGACATGTTAGTCAGGGTCAGGCAAATCATACTGGACAAGACCCTCAACTTGGCTTCCTAGTAACCCTTCCTGGAACAAGACTGTTTTCCTGGCAGCCTGATTAACCAGGTGAGATATCGACGTGATCCCAGTACTTCTGAGTAACATGCAGATGAAGCCAAGCACTGCACAACCGCATCTCGAATCCCGGTCGACCTTAATCAGTACGTTATGAAACTAGGTGAAGCAAGTTATTGTAACCCGCCACTTAACGTCCTTTTTAGGGAGAACAAAAGAGATACCTCCTAATTGTGGACATTCACAAACAACAACTTCATACATCGCGCATCACATTTGAGAAATGCGGCATTTACAGGTTGAAATACATTGGAGTGACATTTGATCGCAGTTCTTCCTATAATTGCATGTTGACCAGATCGTACAAAGATGTAAGCGAGGGCTATTAGCACTCAAGATATAGCTGCTGCAACCTGGAATACCAACTACGCCTCTTGTTCATCCTTTTTCGTCAGGTTGTATTATTGGTTATCGATTACGGACTGGGAATCAAGATGCTGAGCAGCGTAAGAGCTGCAGTGGTCAGCGACCCATAGCTGACTGCTAGCGTCAGGGCCAGCGAATCATCGCTGCCAAGACCCTTCTACACCTCCAAGCGGTGATCCTGGATAACAGGCTGCACCAGGGAAGACTGGCTAAGGAGAAGGGATCGAAGAGGGAATGCTAACCCGGTACTCAAAAAATGCTTGCTGAAGTCGGATGTGTTGGATCGAAAGGTGCAAATATCGCAGCCAAGCTGTAAACTACGACACAACGCATTCCGTTCTCTGGACTACATTCTGCTACTTAAGCCCTTTCAGTGTTTGGTACTGGGAGATTGAGAACGAACGAAGAAGAAGAAAGATGAAGAAGAAGATTACGGACTGGGCATCCTCACACTATCAACAAACACAGTGTGAAAGGTTGAAACGCATTCAGAATGAAGGTATGCGGCTGGTTCTGGGCTGCACTAGAGATGCCACGATTGTGATGCTGCGGTACATGTTGGGATTGTCATCGGTGACATCCAGACATAAACTGAGTCAAAGCCTATTTGCGTGTCACCACAGACACGTTGCGACCTCTGTACAGTAGTATCTCAGTCATCAAAAGATCACGAATCAAGACAGTGGCGCCATGGGTGGCACAGGCAGAGAAAACAATCGGACATGTCACTACAGCTGATACGATAGCCAAGAAGGAAGAATGTGCCCACACTGTACCAGAGAATTATCAAAGCCTTCATCAAGGAATGCAGAGAATGGAGACTGGAGAGCAGAGCACGAGGGGAATCAACTGATAAAGGAGAACAGTTAGTATAGTGATGCCGTCAAATACACCGACGGATCAGTGTGGCTCAACGGGACATCAGGCCGGGGCTTCACGGCTGGAGTGAGAGGAAAGGTCGTTTGCCAAGTGCAGTAGGGCATACATGTCAACAACCTATAGTTTGAGAATGGAGATAGAGGCAATGACTTTAGTGCTGAGATGGATAACTGAGACTTCTTTGACAAAGGCAGTCATCGTGACAGACGCACAAGCTACAGAAGTGGTGTCTAAAGCACGAGTGGATAGCAGCTGGTTAAGACCTCAAACCTCCAGTAGATTTACATGTATCTACTGTTCTGTCATTTTGGGGTTCAGGGCAACGAAAGAGCTGCCAGCTTAGCTTCACAAGCTAACATCATTGGTACGTTAGTGGTGGATAGGAATGACACTTTGAAATCAATCAATGACCGCCTGTTAGATAAGGACACCATAATACATGAAACAGAAATCCACAGACGGCAAAGTTTAGACATTAAACAAGATCAGAGTGGAGTAAGCGCATGCGAGGACAGGGCAAGAGAGTGTACAATCAGTGAGCTACAGGGACCATCAGCACCCACACATTATACCATTTGCTGAGAGAGACTAGGCACACATATATATATATATATATATATATATATATATATATATATATATATATATATATATATATATATATATATATATATATATATATGCCTGCAGTGCAGGGACGTCTATTCTTAGAAGCAAAAACAGAAACAGAATACTTCATACATTTTGTTATTACTCTGTGCATTTAACTTTTTACATTTACAGACCTTAAAAAACTCAATTAAGAATCACGGTGGTCAACAAAACAACATCAAAGATACATCTGTTTGTGTAGAAAAGAGGTATAGGGCTGATATATAATCATCAATGTGGACATGTTGCTAAGAGACAGAACAACAAAATCTAACTAGAGGTGCTAAGAAGATACTGGCATTCGCTTTGACAAATGTTAAGGAAATAATGTACACATATATTTAGTATCAGGGAGCTAGGTCACAAATCTAGTAGCCAAGCGTATCGCTGGGTATGAACTCGGCTTGGTAATCTGTGTAGGTAAATAGGACATTGATCCTGAAATGTTAGGAGCCAATCGTGAAATTGCTAGTCGTCATGAGGACCAGCCGATTTGTCGTTCCCTGCCTCAAGAAGACCAGTTCATTGCCCAGTAGTCTCTGTTATTTGAAGTCGCTGGAAAAACAAGTACAGAAAACAAAATCACACAGAGAAACGAAAGCTCAAAACAGGCATACAAAAAATAAGAAAGATTAGGCGACAGTTGAAATGTAGGGCACCGAAGCACCTGGCGTGTTTTATTGTTTATGATGGCATGCGCTCCATTGTGAGCTTAATTCTTGTTATTAATGGTTGATACCACGAAATAATGTTGACTGTTAAGGATTGACATGTTATTTGCAATACTGAGTAAAGTAGAAATATCTCTACCCATCTGTTCCTCCTTCGTATATAGTCGTTCTATCAATAACCTCTTTGCCAAAGTGCTTTATGTTTAAATTGCCTACAGCAGTGTAACCCTGGATTTTTAAAAGCCTGAAACATTGAAATGTCCATATCAATATTTCAATGACGTCTTTTGGTACCCCATCTGTGACGTTAGTTCATACACTTCCATATACCATATTAGATACCGTCTACCAGGCTCTTGGTGATAAGGGCAGGGTTATCAATATTTCAGATTATATCTGTAATTTTTGCGTCTGGTTTCTTCGAACAAGATCTCATTCTAAGACACGTTAAGTGGTTCAGGATGTGCTTCTTAGAAAACCGTTGCATGATGCTTTGGAAATATATTGATGTGAGATATACTGCATCAACGGTATACCAACTTGAAAAAGAGACCACTTTCAAACCGTACCGTTCATTATTCAGATCGTATCAATTGACAGTTTTAACTCAGCGGTTGGCTGCAATAAAATCCAAAGTTCTCGTTTCTTATATTGAGTACAGACGTGTTATTTACTTCTTCTTTAATTTGTTTCTTCCACTTGAAACAATGTCTTTTTTGGTACAATTGCTCTTTCCGTTCCCAATTATCCTGTGATGTGTCACTCTCATGTCCTTCATTGACTTTCTTTTAACCACTAACGTGTCTCAAGACATACTGACATGATAATTATTCTTTCCCCTGTTTGACTTATCTGTAAGTTACATAGACACATAAATACGCTATATACTTTTTTTCCCATACTTGTTTAACCATATTGCTGTGCTGTTGACCTTTTTGACACCGTACACAATCATGTTTCGATGACTCACTGTACACAAACATATATTGATAAATCACAATAACCATACATGTTTCGATGATTCACTGTACACATACTCTTATTGATAAATCACTATAAACATACATGTTTCGATGATTTACTGCACACATACAACGATCAATATATCACTATAACCATACATATTTCGATGGCTAACTATGTATATGTTCTTTGCTCGCCAAAATACGGCGCAAAAGGCAGAAACAAATGATCTCTAGTTGGAACAGCGTGACGCCACTGTTTTTAGATCTTGTATGGTGCTGAGGCTCATAGTTGAGCCCTCTCGGATGATTGTTTTTCTGAGTGTTTCCTTGGGTCTCCGTCTTTTCCGAACGCCCGTTGGTGTCCATTCGAGTGCTTGCAATGGAAGACAGTTGTTGTTCATTCTAAGAACATCCCCGATGTATGTCCATTGTTTTCTTTACGGATGATGGTCAACACGTATAGTTGGTTTGTCTCTGTTCTTATCGAGTCATTGGTTATGAACTGGTCCCAGCGTATATTCAATAATTCCCAAACATTTATTTTTAAAAATTTTTAGTTTATTTTCAAGCGAATTTTTTGGCTTCCAGCTTTTACATCCATATGCCAGGACTGATATTACAATTTAGTTGAATAGCCTGAGCTTGGCATGTTTGCTGAGTTGTCGATGATCTCCAGATGTTGGTCAGCTGATTAGAGGAGCACGAGGTCAAAGCAATTCTCGTGGAAATTTCTTTCGTGGCATCTCCATCTTGTGCCATTGTTCTTCCTAGGTAAGTGTAGTGTTGGACATTTTGTAGAGATTTCCCCTGTAGCTTGATGTCAGCCGTTACGGTTGTAGACGCCCCGATTTGTGTCTTTTAGGTGTTTAACTAGGTCTTATCTGTTCTGATAATTGACAAAGTCTGTCTATATTTTCTTGTGTTTTTCATTAGTGGTACTTAGTAGCGCTAGGTCGTCTGCAAAATCAAGATCTTCTAAAGTCTTGTCATCTGTACATTCTATGCCTAAATGTTATTCATCGGCATAGTGTTTCATAATTTAATCTATAAATAGGCCAAATAGTAGAGGTGATAAAATACATCCTTGTTTTACTCTTGTTTTTATGTTAAACTATTCAGTGTTGCCTTCGGTTGTTCGAACACAGAATCATGAATAATAATCTTAGGCCTTGATAATATTTATGTATTTTGAGGGTAAACAATAGTTCTTTAGAATTGTCCATAATGTTGGACGGTGTAGACTATCAAGGGCCTTATGTAAGTCAATAAAGTTCATGATTAGTGGGGATTGCATTTCTACTGATTCTTCTATGATAGTTCTGAGTTTAAAAATGTGATAAATGCAAAAAACGCTTTGGTCTAAAGCCAGCCTGTTCTTCTCTAATGATGACATCTACCTGTTCCCTGAGACTTTCTAATATCATACTAAAGATTACATTCTCATGCGCTGACATGAGTGTTATGCCACGCCAGCTGTTACAATCGGATAAGTCTGCTTTTTTTGGTATTTTATACAATAAAACCACTGTTGTGGTGGTTTTTCATCTTACCCTACATCATTTATGATGGATAGGAGATGAGTGAGAGTGGTATCATCTGCGGCTTTTCACATTTCACCAGTTATCTCATCGTCCCCTGCTGTCTTCAAATTCTTTAGCTTGTGCATGGCTCTTTTGATTTCTGCGAGTGCCATGTCTGCACAAGACACTTGTAAGAGGGGCATGTTTATTTTCGTATATAAAATTAGGGGTTATTGTCGGATGTGGTCTATTCAATATCTCTGTAAAATGTTCTGCTCAACGTTTTATTTGTTCTTTTTCTGTAGTAAGAAGGTTGCCATGTTTATCTCTGATTGGTGTATTTGTAGTAGGTGATGTATTGCAAAACTATCTTGTGATATTGTGAAGGTATCTTTCGTTGCCCACTTTTGCTGCACTTTCAGCAGTTGCGGCCAGTTCATTGAAGAACTGTCTCTTGTCTTTGCGAACATTTTATTTAACAATTGTATTAAGTGACGCCATGCGCCATCTTGCATTTCCCATTTGCAATAGGTGTTGTTGCTGCAACGATGTTTAATTTTTCTGTCTTTCTTGCTTGGATTTGACCCCAGTTCTCATCACTCAGTCACTTCTTCTTTTTGTGTTTGGAGTATCCAGATATCGTTACAACTGCATATTTTAATGTACTACTAAACTTTTCCCATTTGTTATCAATCGTGCCAATAGCTGTGTTGTCAATAAATTAATGTTGGTAGTCACTTAATGTGCTGATGTAT
Source organism: Ariolimax columbianus (assembly GCA_036924085.1). Classification (NCBI taxonomy): domain Eukaryota; kingdom Metazoa; phylum Mollusca; class Gastropoda; order Stylommatophora; family Arionidae; genus Ariolimax; species Ariolimax columbianus. Next base: position 101,338,036 of record JAVGWX010000003.1, read on the forward strand.
CTTGGCATTGTATTCTGTTCGGATTTTGGTTAAAAGCAGTTTCTGTAATTCCCATTTCTAATTTTGCATTTCAGCAGGTTAAGCTTTTTTTTGTTGAATCTTTAATTTGACTATGCAAAGGTTGTGGTCACTGCCAATGTCTGCGCCACAATAAGATCTGACATTCTGAATTGATGAACCGAACTGTGTGGATACATAAATAATCTATCTGATTTTTTTTTTTCAACCATCAGGAGAATTCCATATTATCTTGTGGATATCTTTATGTAGAAAGAATGTATCTGCTACAAGATTTTAAACTTCAGAGAAATCTAATAGTTGTTCACCATTCTCATTCATGTCTCCGAACCCATGTGTGCCTAAATGCCTTTTTACTCCGTCATTGCTGTTACCTAGCTTGGCTTTGCAGTCGCCCTTTACTATTACTATGTCGTGTTTGGGGATCTTGTTTACGGCACTGGAAAGAAGCCCGTAAAATTGGTCTTTGGTAGTATCGAGTTCACCTTTAGTTTGCGCGTAACATTGTAGAATCGTGAGTTTAAAGAATTTGGTTTGTAATCTGGCTGATATTAGCCTTTCGCAAAATGGTTCCCAACTGATTAAGAGATTTTTCAGCTCTTGCTGTCATGGGGATAGCTTCTCCCTCTGTGTGCTGATCGTCTCTGCCAGAGTAGATAACTTGTTTATGTTCAATTGGGATATATTTCTTGTCCGTGTCTGTACACATACATATATCGATGGCTCACTGTACACATAAATGTTTCGATGACTGACATTTCACATTCTCATATAGACAAATTATTGGGTTTCTCAAAACTTTGATCATAATGTAGACAGAGCAGGGTTTGCAGCCAGTTCTGTATTTGTTGTCGTCTGTTATATGTGTTGTTATGTTAGATTCATTTTTGTCTAATTGCGTTGCTTTTTTTCCCTTGACAAGGGCTATCTGAACGTAATGTAGTTTTGTTGGTTTTGTTTCTGGTCCTGCGTGGTACCGATTCATATTTCCATCGTCGTCGATGAAAGCCGCTAACATCAACTCAAATCATGCTGCATCCTTGAGTATGTGAGTCCGCTTGGGACAGATCAAGCCAACGCGAGCGTTCTATGACACGACTGGCAAACATAGTCCGCATCTGACCTGCTACTTCCTCTGTTGTAGACTTCTTAATATTAGGTCACACAAAAGAGTAATCATAATTATTGTGGGCATTCAACAACATGAGCCTCATGCAAGTCTGTCGTTTAAAATTCGAACAAGGCCCATATAAGTTGTGTGTTCTTTGTTGTTCAAAAATGCACGAATGCCTGGCATGTTGGCTATGGATAGTACTTTATTATATATGATATGGTCCTGCCAAAGAATAAGCAGGGCGCGTTTCAGTTCATGTGGAAATGATTTTGTCTCATGGCGTCACCAGCGTAAATAGGCCAGCTCTCACACGCATAGAGCAAGGTGGGGAATATGGCGACACGGTATACCTTCAGCTTACCCAATATAAGTATTACTCGACGTTCCCATACTGTTGAGCGCATTCCACCAAAACATGTGCTTGCTTATGCTATTCTTTTAGCCATCTCATCAGCAATAGTCACTGATCTCATTTTCAGTCATTTTTCAACGGCTTGTAATTTCTGTCGCATGTAACCACTGGATTTTTAAACGATGTGCCTGGTGCTAGTTGGTATATGACCTCAGTTTTCTTTGTGCTCACGATCAAGCCAAATTTGTCACAAGCAGCAGAGAATCGGTAGATGCCTTCCTGCATATTCCGTTCTGAGCTATTGTGCATAGAACATGATCCACAAGCAGGAGTTCGCATATCGTATGGGCACACCATCTTTATGCCATACTAGGTATTCTTGAAGACGTCCGTCTGCATGGCTGAAAACATCATACTAAACGGTGTTGAGGCAAGTAAGCGCATCACTGTTTAACGCCGTTGTTGACCTCGAATGATGTAGAGGTCTTGCCGCTGTCAAGTACACGTGCGCCCAAGCCCTGGTGAAGCTGTTTCACCAGAGTTACAAATTTTTAAGGCCGAGTGTGGACAGGATATGTCAAAATCCATATCTTCTTACGGCATCAACTCTATTTGTGAGGTAAATTAAAGTAATATACAGATCAAGTTTTTGTTCTCGACATTTCTCCTGTAGCTGATCATCATCACCGTCAGGTCATTCAGTCCTAGGATGGTCAACAATCTCATGAATTGTGTCCTTCCATTTCTGCCTATCTTCTGCAGCCGTCTACGGCTCAGCATACGTCTTCACAGCCATATCTCCACAAGCCTGAAACAAAAATATCATCCAAGACATTTTTGACTGGGCTTTGGCTACGCAGATTACGTCCAAACCAGCCAAGTCGGTTTCTTTTTATGTTCCGTATCAACGTTCTCTCTTCTCTCATCTCCACCAATGCCTTTACATTTGATTTCTTCTCGGTCCAGCTCATTCTTTCCATCTTTCGGTAAAAGCACATCTCAGAACGCCTCCAACTATTATTTCTCTCTTTTATTTATAGTCCAATGTTTTAGAGCTAGCCTTACATTGCCACAATTCAAACATATGTATTTAAGATTCTTTTCCGTGGAAACATACCAACGTTATTGGATGTGAGAATTCTTTGTTTTTCTCTGAACACTGTCTATGCCGTTGCAATTCTAGATCGTATTTCTCTTTAGCATCGTGCATTTTATGTTATTGTTTGATCAAGATATGGGAAGTGATTGGAGAACCTGTTCGACTTTTTTTCCCTTTTAAGGTTACTCTTACACTTTGGCTATGATCATTGTCTTGGTATTCTCTATGTTCACTTCCATTGCATATATATCTGAAGTGCTACTAATTTCATTGAGAATGTTCTGTCTCCGTCTCAGCTATAATGGCTTGGTTATCAGCGTATTTTATTGCCTCCAGTTGTTCGCCCTTTACCGTTACACCCAGATTGCATTTCTTCATTGCTTCAGAATACAATCTTCATCAAGTTCAACTGATGTCTTACAACGCTGGTAGATCTGGTTTCAAGGCAAGGGGCGGCTGCGAGAAAGGTGGATAGATGGCATTAGAGTGATTGTGCGGCAACAAATTCACCGACGCTACACATATCATGTCTATATTTTCTCTACCAGCTATGAATCCACACTGACTTTCCGGAAGGCGATGGTCTAGCTGACAATATTTGTTCCCGAAATTTGACAGTATGAGCAACAATGATCGTACCCGCAATAGACAGCACTAATTTATGTTACTATCAACATACGTTCTGATTTTTTCTACCTAGTCTTCGATTCTATATTAAATTGCTCGTAGTTGTATCTATGTGTTGTAAATCAATTATTATTTTTCTCAAAAATTAATTGGTTGTCCTAATTATTAAATTTACCATTATGTATTATCTAATTACCCGAGTGGTCTGCCGGGTTCTTTGTGTATGACAAGAACAACAATAGCACCACTGTCTCACAGAGATCATGTCGTAAGAGGCGACTAACTGTGTCACATGGCATAACCCAACCCGGGCCATGGTTAGGTGGTTTGTTTAGAGCAGCATAGATGACGCCTAACAGGCTGTGGGTCTACTTTCCTCTAATGTTTGAACCTTTTAAGATGAACTCACACATCGATTAACTACCTAACGCAGTAGAGTGTTCAGCTGCTAAAGCCTAGCCAGAAGCAGGAAATCCCTCTCCCGGCTAAATCCAGCTCATACTAGAGCTGGGACCTGCACAGGGGCATTTGCCCTGTAGATGTTCAGGTCGACTAAGAACTGTATTATCTAATAGCATTCCGAAAAACAAACAAAAAACGCTTTATTTTTGTAATCTATGTGCAAATGAGTATTTATCACTGCAAAAAGGAAAGATCGATATGCGATCATTCTGATTTAATAAATGGAGAAGACTTGATTCTTGTACCTCGCTGATTGCATATATCACTGATCCATCCTCGCAGGTGTATCAACCTGCACGGCATACATTGTGTTACACGTTTTAAGAAACCCAGTGATTCGTCTATACAAGACTGCTTACAGTGAGTCAATGAAACATGTTTATGTACAGTGAATCATCGATCCGTGCATGTGTACAGTAAGTCCTCGATATATGCCTGTGTACAGTGAGCCATCGATACATGTGTATGTACAGTGAATCATCGATACATGTGTGTGTAGAGTGAGTCATCGATACATGCTTGTGTATAGTGAGTCATCGATACATGCATTGGTACAGTAAGGCATCAATACATGTGTGCGTACAGTAAGCCATCGATACATGTGTGTGTACAGTGAGCCATCGATTTATGTGTGTGTTCAGTGAGCCGTCGATACATGTGTGTGTACAGTTAGTCAACGATACATGTATGTGTACAGTGAGTGATCGATATATGTATATGTACAGTGAGCCATCGATACATGTGTTGTGTACAGTGAGCCATCAATACATGTGTGTGGACAGTGATCCATCGATACATGTGTGTGTACAGTTAGTCAACGATACATGTATGTGTACAGTGAGTGATCGATATATGTATGTGTACAGTGAGCCATCGATACACGTATGTATGCCGTAATTTATCACCGAATTAATCTGTGCATTGTGAATCATCGAATAAATATGGATACCATAAGTCAACGATGGGCGTAGGTGTACAGTGAGTCATTAATACATGTATGTGTTCAGTGAGTCATAGACACATTTTTGAGGTCACTGAATCATACATACATGTTGGTGTACAGTGAGTTACATTTACAAGTGTATAAAGTGAATCATTAATATACGTATGTGTAAAGTGAGTCATCGAGACAAGTATGTGTAAAGTGAGTGCTCGATTCACATGTGTGTGTGTAAAGTGAGTCATATACAATTTTACGTGTAATGTTATTCGCACATTATAGTCTGTATAAATTCACTTATGGATAACTACCTTTCATGCACACGTTGCCCTCGATAGTTATGCAAGGCATACACTGTTAGGGCCACCTTTTCTGCATTTCCGCTCACCTTGACTGCAGTACCGTACATATACCGTTTCCTGTAACATAAGAGATGGTATGTCATGTTATGCGTATCTGTCCCCTTCCATTCATACATTCCGTCAAATAAATAATTTCTCGGCCTTCATATCTCCATCTCAAACTTTTCCCTCTTAAACTCCGCCCCCTCATACTCTTCCAAATCAAACTCTTCCCCATCAAAAGCTTGCCCCTCAAACTCTTTCCCCTCAAACTTCACCCACTCAAACTATTTCCCCTCAAACTCTTTTCCCTCAAACTTCTACCACTCAAACTTTTCCCGCTCAAACTTTTCCCCCTCATACTCTTGCCCTTCAAATTCTTTCACCACAAACTCTCTCCCATAAAACTTTCCCCCCTCAAATTCGTCCCCCTCAAACTCTTCCCTGTTAAACTCTTCCCCATTAAACTCGTCCCCCTCACACTCGTCCCCCCTCAAACTTTTCCACCTCAAACTCTTCCCCCTCAATTTCGTCGCCCTCATACTGTTCTACCTCAAAATCTTCCCCATGAAACTCGTCCCACTGAATCTCGTCCGCCTCACACTCTTTCACATCAAACTCTTTCCCCCCCCCAAAAAAAAAAAACAACTCGCCCCCTCTCAAACTCTTCCCTACTTAACTCTTTCCCATCAAATTATCCCCCTCAAAATCGTCGTTCACAAACTCTTCCCTGTTCAACGTTTCCCCCTCAGACTCTTCACCGTCAAACTCGCCCTCATCTAAATCTTCCCCCTCCCACTCTTCCCCCTCAAACTCGTCCCCGTTATGCTCTTGCCCCTCATACTCTTGCCCCTACAACTCTTCTCCCTATAACTCGTTCCCCTCATACTCTTCCACGTCAAACTTTCTCCTCTCAAACTCTCCCCCTCCCTCACACTCTTCCGCGTTAAATCTCCCCCTAAATCTCGTCCACCTCAAACTCGTCTCCCTCATCCTCTTCCCACTCAAACTATTCCTTGTTAAACTCTTCCCCCTAAAACTATTCCTTGTTAAACTATTCCCCATCAAACTATTCCTTGTTAAACTCTTCCCCCTCAAACTATTCCTTGTTAACCTCTTCCCCCTCAAACTATTCCTTGTTAAACTCTTCCCCCTCAAACTATTCCTTGTTAAACTCTTCCCCCTCAAACTATTCCTTGTTAAACTCTTCCCCCTCAAACTATTCCTTGTTAAACTCTTCCCCCTCAAACTATTCCTTGTAAAACTTTTCCCCCTCAAACTATTCCTTGTTAAACTCTTCCCCCTCAAACTATTCCTTGTTAAACTCTTCCCCCTCAAACTATTCCTTGTAAAACTCTTCCCCCTCAAACTATTCCTTGTTAAACTCTTCCCCCTCAAACTATTCCTTGTTAAACTCTTCCCCCTCAAACTATTCTTTGTTAAACTCTTCCCCCTCAAACTATTCCTTGTTAAACTCTTCCCCCTCAAACTATTCCTTGTTAAACTCTTCCCCCTCAAACTCGTCACCCTCAAACACTTCCCTGTCCAATTCTTCCCCCTCAAACTCGTCCCCCTCACACTCGTTACACTCCAACTCTTGCCCTTCAAACTCTTCCACCTCAAACCTTCCCCCAAAACTATGGAAGCTAGTCAGAGCCATGAAAGACGAAACCCCTTCAAACAAACAAATTACCATCATGCAGGGTGAAAATTTGCTCAAAAAAGCCTCAAACGCTTTTGTCGAACACTATGCCAGAGCAAACCACATCGAGGTCCCTGCAGATAGGCATACAGACATTACTGAAGAGCAAATGGGCACGACAACATCAATACGGCGCCAGAAGATCATATGATGGCCAAATTAACAATGAGTGAAATGGAAGAGGCCATGAGAACATTAAAGAAAAGGAAATCTCCCGGAAAAGACGGGATAACAAACGAAATGCTGATGGGGCTGGGCCAAACAGCGAAGAGGAAACTGCTTTCAGTCCTGAACCAAAGCTGGAAAAGGGGTATTGTACCCCAGGCATGGAAAGACGCAGTATTTGTACCAGTACCAAAGAAAGCAAAAGACAAAACAGATCCAAATGGATACAGGCCAATCAGCCTACTGAGCTGTGTCGGCAAACTGATGGAACGTATGATAAACACAAGACTGATGTGGCATCAGGAAGAAAAACATATACTAATTCCACAGCAAGCAGGCTTTAGACAGCACAGATCCATTGAGGACCAGGTCACCCTCATAGCCCAGGAAATAGAAGATGCCTACCAAGCACAGAAACACGCAGTAGCGGTTTGGGTGGACCTGGAAAAGGCATTTGACAAAGTCTGGAAAGACGGACTTAGAGTAAAGCTAAGGAGAAGTGAAGATTGTGGGAGAATGTACAAGTGGATCAACCACTGCCTCAAAAAAAGAACGGCCAGAGTCCAAATACAAGGGCAGATGAGCAAAAAGATGACACTCAAGCAGGGAGTACCCCACGGGGGAGTACTGTCACCCACACTCTTCCTGGTGTATATAAACGACATTACAGAGAATATACCAAGAACAGTCCATAGCTCAATGTTTGCAGACGATCAGGCTATGTGGACCTCTGAAAAGAATCTCACCATAGCAAGAAATCGGATGCAGCAGGCCCTAACATCGCTGGAAGAGTGGGCGAACTCATGGCTGGTCAAAATAAACGAGGAGAAAACCACATGTACAATATTCTCCCTTTGAATCAAACCCCAAAAATCCAAATTAAGTCTAAATGGAAAATTCCTGCAGCCAAACGACAACCCTAACTATCTGGGTGTCACATTTGATCGGCGAATGACATGGACAAGTCAGATCGAGATAAACCGAATGAGAGCCAGAGAAAGAATGGCAATCATGAGGAAACTTGCTGGAACAAGCTAGGGAGCAGACGAAAGTATACTAAAGAAACTGTACACTGGAAGAGTGAGACCAGTTCTCGAGTATGGCATTGCGGCATGGACAACAGCAGCAAAGGCGAACGTCGATAAAGTTAGCAAACTTCTAAGCCAAGCCATGAGAGTTATAACAGGAGGCATGAAGTCAACGCCTATTGTAGAACTTGAAAAGATTACAAAACTGCAATCTATGACCGATAGAAGAGACTGCAGAGCCCAGCTGCAGTTAGAGAAACTCCGAAGACTGACTGACCACCCAATGCACCAGAGGCTAAACAATTTGGGAAATGGGAAACTAAAGCGGAGAAACTTTGCAGAAATAGCCAAAGCAAAGATGCACGAAGATCCCATAAACGCACTAACAACACCAAAGCCCATCACTACTGTACGAAAACCTACCTGGAGGCAGGATATATTTCCAGAGGTGGTAGAAAATATACCAAGTATCGGAAACAAAACTGCCAGACTGAAAAAGAAAGGATAGATACTACCCTAAGCTTTATATCGAAAAACTACCCAAGCATGGACTGGACCCATGCATACACCGACGGTTCTGTAACAAACACTACACAGAACGGAGGGGCAGGAGCATTCCTGAACCTACCAAATGGCAGAAAAATAACACTGTCATTCGCTACTGGTAAGTACACAAGCAATTTCTGAGCGGAGGCAGAGGCACTGAGGGCGGCAGTGTAAGAAATGGTGACACAGAAAGAAAATGAAAGTTATACAGTCCTGCTTACAGATGCTCTCGCTGTAGTCACAGCGCTAAACAGCCAGAATAACACAGCTTAATGACTTAAGAGCAGTACTCTGTCAACTATGCCAGCAGTCCGCACCAAAAAGGGTAATGGTACAGTGGGTCCCATCACACTGCAACATCCAAGGCACCGAGGAGGCAGACAGACTGGCAAAAGAAGGTGCAAGACTACCACAAACAGATACTAGTATGACGTACGAAGAGGTTAAAACGGCTTATTAAAGCCAGATACATTACCACATCGGAAACTACACATACCGGCTACTTCAAAAACGATGCCTATTACCAGTTGAACAGAAGAGAGCAGGTCGTTGTTTTCAGACTTCGCACTGGCCACAATAGACTGAGGTACCACCTATTAAACAAATTGTAGATAGGTGGTACCGACGAATGCCCGTGTGGTACCGGGAAAATTACCGCTGAGCATCTGCTGCAGAACTGCCCGACATACGAGGATCAGAGAGAGCAGATGTGGCCATCACCAGTGGCAATACAAGACAAGATCTATGGCAGTGTCGACAGCCTCAGGATGACCACCGCTTTTTTCGAAAAAATAATGGTTACTGTCTGACTGCGAACGATGAAGAAGAAGAAGAAACCATTCTCCCTCAAACCCGTCGCCCTCATACTCTTCTGCCCCAAACTCTTCCCAAAGAAACTCCCACTGAATCTCGTCACCCCTCACACTCTTTCCCATCAAACTCTTCCACCCTAAACTCTTCCCCCTCACACTCTTTCACATCAAACTCTTCCCTCTTAAACTCTTCCTTCTCAAACTCTTCCTCATCAAACTCGCCCCCCCCCCCTCAAATTCTCCCCTGTTCAACTTAACCCCCCTCAAACTCGTCCCCCTCAAACGTTTCCCTGTTTAACGCTTGCCCCTCAAACTCTTCCCCCTCAAACTCGTCCTCCTCTAACTCTTCCCCCTCAAACTCGTCCCCGTTAAACTCTTCCCCCTCAAACTCTTCCTCCTCAAACTCTTCCCCCTCAAACATACTCTTCCCCCCCCCCACACTCGTCCACCTCAAACATACTCTTTCCCCTCAAACTCTTCCATCAAACTCGTCCCCCTCAAACGTTTCCCCCTCAAATTCTTCCCCCTCAAACATCCCCTTGCCTCTCAAACTCTTCCCCCTCACACTTTTTCGCCTTAAATCTCCCCCTCAAACTCTTCCATCTAAAACTCTTCCGCCTCAAACGTTTCCCTATTCAACTCTTCCACCTCAATCTCGTCCCCCTCATACTCTTCCCCCAAACTCTTCCCTATTCAACTCTTCCCCCTGAAACTCTTCCCTGTTCAACTCTTTCCTCTGAAAATCGTCCCCCTCAAACTCGTCCTCCTCAAACTCATCCCAGTTAAACTCTTCCCCATGAAAATCGTCCCCATCAAACTCGTTCCCCTCAAACTCTTCCTCCTCAAACTCTTCCCACTGAAACTCGTCCCCCGCAAACTCATCCCCCTCAAACTTGTTCCCCTCAAACTCGTCCCCCGCAAAGTTGTCCTCCTCATACTCTTCCCCTTCAAATTCGTCCCCCTCAAAATCGTCCCCCCCAAACTCATCCCCCTCAAACTTGTTCCCCTCAAACTCGTCCCCCGCAAAGTCGTCCTCCTCATACTCTTCCCCTTCAAATTCGTCCCCCTCAAACTCGTCCCCCGCAAACTCATCCCCCTCAAACTTGTTCCCCTCAAACTCGTCCCCCGAAAAGTCGTTCCCCTCAAACTCTTCCACCTCAAACTCTTCCGCCTCAAACTCTTCCGCCACAAACTCGTCCCCCACAAACTCGTCCCCCTCAAACTCGTCCAACTCTAATTCTTCCACCTCAAACTCTTCCCCCCTCAAACTCTTCCACCTCAAACTCTTCCACCTCAATCTCTTCCCCCTCAAACTCGTCCCCCTCAAACTCTTCCACTTCAAACTCTTCAACCGAAATCTCTCCCCCCTCACTCCCCCATCCCCCCCTCAAACTCGTCCCCCTCAAACTCGTACCCCGCAAACTCTTCCACCTCAATCTCTTCCCCCTCAAACTCGTCTCCCTCAAACTCTTCCACTTCAAACTCTTCAACCCAAATCTCTCCCCCCTCACTCCCCCACCCCCCCTCTCAAACTCGTCCCCCTCAAACAGGTCCCCCTCAAACTCGTACCCCGCAAACACTTCCACCTCAAACTCTTCCCCCTCAAACTATTCCACCTCAAACTCTTCCACCCCAAACTTTTTCCCCTCAAACTCTTCCACCTCATACTCTTCCACCTCAAACTCTTCCCCCTCAAACTCTTCCCCTTTAAACTCTTCCACCTCAGACTCTTCCACTTCAAACTCTTCCACCTCAAACACTTCCCTCTCAAACTTCCCCCTCAAACTTTTCCCCCTCAAACTCTTCCACCTTAAACTCTTCCCTCTCAAACGTCCCACTCAAACTCTTCCACCTCAAAATCGTCAACCTCAAATTCGTCCCCCTCACAATATTCCCCCTCAAACTCTTCTACCTCAAAACTCTGCTCCATCAACACGTCTGACGCTTCCTCTTTCCAATCGGCTATATACCTTACATCTATCCATACCTCCCTCCCCCATCAACCTCTTAATCTCTGTCCATTTCCTGACACGTCAGTGCCCTTTGTTAAATATATCTCAAATATCCAAGATAGAACATGTCTTGTGTGTCAATAGAGCACATTACACGACGCAGAGCACGATGCAAGCAATCTCGTTTGCAGATCAACTTAACATCTTTCTTCAAGTCAAGCACTATGGACCAAGGGGTTTATAGTTCATTAATATCCATGATGCCTTTGTGCAAACACGCAAGTGTTATTAAATTGTCCTTTTTTATCCGCGGAAAGCGACTAGGTGTCCAAATATTTTACAACCAGTGATGTCTTAACGATACTATGAAGTAAACATGCAATCGTTGTTCAAACATACATCACACAAACACAAATATTGAAAATCACACAGAAACGAAGAGTGAGTTGACAGGGACACAATTTGAGAATAAGATTCATGAGAAAAGAGAATGAGGGCGACAAAGACTCACCTTTACATCTCAGGTATGCAGCGAATCGACGCCGAAATAAAGAAGCAGCAGAGGATAGGGTTAGGTGGAAAAACATGTTCAGACAACCTTACAACCACATCTCAAATCTGATCAACCCGATGGTGACGATGAAGTGATGAATGTAACATTAAAACCTACACACACATTAATGTAAGTCGGCAATACATTCTATTTAGGTAACAAAAAACACAACCATTTAATATTACATACTCGTGTAATCACTAACAATTTTTTTGAAATGCCTGTTTAAGCAATGTGCGAAAAAGAAATTTACACGCAAATAAATCAGTGAAATTTACATTATATTAAATTCTAGATTAAAATCTCAGACTCCTAGAAGGATCTTTGTGGACCGGCAGGTGTCAGGTGACGATATGGCTAAAGGCATACCCCATGTTGTACCTTTAGATACTGAGCTATCAAATCAGAAGGTTGTACATATATAAATGGCACCTGTCGATACCAGGACGTCTTGCAGTGGAGGAAAGTAGACTGCACCATGTCGAGGAGAGGAAGACTACAGTCTGGTCAGGCACAACATACTGTTCAGATATGTTAGTCAGGGTCAGGTACAACATACAGATCAAACATGTTAGTCGGGGTCAGGTACAACATACTGATCAGATATGCTAGTCAGGGTCAGGTACAACATACAGATCAAACATGTTAGTCAGGATCAGGTACAACATACCGATCAGACATGTTAGTCAGGGTCAGGCACAACATACTGATCAGACATGTTAGTCAGGGTCAGGTACAACATACTGATCATGTTAGTCAGAGTCAGTTAAAATATACTAGATAAGAAACGCCCCCCCCCCTCACCCCCAACCTAGAATTATGCGTTATCCTCAATGTAAACGGGTTATTCTTCTTTGCATTCTGATGAGCGAGATAGAGGATCGACGTGATCCCCATAGTAGTGAGAATTACGCATATGAAGTCAGGCACAGCGGAAACGCCTGGAGGGCCACGGTCCACCTTCATTAACATGCTCGAGATTTGTGGAAAGCTACCGAAAACCGCCATCAATTGTCCTTTTCAGGGCGCACCGCAGAGTAAATCTACTAATTTTGGGCACTCACAACAACAACAAAAACAACAACAACACCATATAATCGAACAAATGCAACTAAATATTTGTATGGGTTCGATTGGTTTATTCATTCTATTAAATTAATTATAAAGTCAAATTGCTGAGCAGACAAGGACAGAGAGAAGAATGGGCTAGGAAATGTGGAGAGTTGAACTTACGGAAAGATGGATAGATAGCATGGGGCCTCGTATCCAACCTTTCAGGAGTTAAGAGAAAGGAAAATCCAAAACCCATTAGAACAGACAAAGAATTAATAACATGAGATTCTCATCAAGCATACGTCCTTAATAGGTACTTTCCTGATGTCAACAAAAAGAAAAAAAACAACGAAATAATCTGGACAAGGCTATCAAAACACTCACTGAAATGATGGAAATACAACTAACTGTTAGTTCTTTGACAAGAATTTCACACTTCCAGAACTTAAGATGACCTTAACAAAATGCAATAAAAGGTAGAGGCGCTGGATTTGACCACTGGCTCACTGACAAGGTGCTCTTAAATCTCCCAAATCATGAGCATTATACCATCCTTGACCTCATTAACAAAACATGGAGAGGCGACAAGCTACAAACAGACTGGAGAAAAGCCAACATCATCCCAGTCCTAAAGAAAGACAAACCATCAAACCTAGAAACAAGCTATCGTCCGATCTACATAACTTCAAACCTAGGCAAAGTCGCTGAAAGGATGATATAAACGAAAGATTATTTTGATTGCTAGAAAGCACCAAGATTCTTAATACAGTCCATTCTGGCTTCAGAAGAAAGAAACAGACAATGGACCAGCTGATAAGATGTACCAAAGAAGTAGGTGATGCTTTCCAGAAGAAAAACAATGTGCTGGCAACATTCATTGATCGCAGACAAGCCTACGATCGAGTCCAGAGAACTAGCCTCCTCTTCAAGATGCAAAAAAGTGGGAATATGATGGAGAATGTACAGCTGGCTAAAAGGTTTCTTCCATAACAGTACAATCCGAACAACATTCAGCGCATCAATATCCAAACAAAGGACCCTGGAAGAACGACTGCTCCCGGGATCTGCGGTAAGTTGTATATTTTTCCTTGTGTACATAAACGACCTACCAAATGTCATAACCTGCCAAAAGGCACTCTTTGCGGATGACTGGTCATTTGGTCTAAAGGAAAACATCTGAAACCAATCACCAAAAATATAAACATGAATCTGGAACCACCTCTACATATTGCGAGTTTTGGAAGCTTGAAATTAATGAAGAGAAAACTATGTTCAGTATGTTCATCTTAAATAAAAGGATTAAATATGAAAATATCGATGTCCAAATAAACGGCGTGAAATTAACCTATGATAAAAACCCCCAGGTACCTCGGAGTCGAGCTTGGACTCACTATGAAACCCCACTTAGACACGCTGGTTGAAAAAGCATCCACAAGGCTCAGACTCACAAGCACCTGTCTACTTGCGGATGGAGAGGAGGGTAGAGGGGGTGGCGGGGGGGGGGGGTGGCAGATCAAGATTCACTACGCCAGTTATACATTGGATATGTCCGCTCAGTGATTGACTATTCACTCCCCCTCCAAGCTATTGCAAGCAAAAGACTCTTACACAAGCTGTACAGAGTACAAAATCACGCTCTGCGGTTTATAAGTGGTGCCATAAAAATAACGCCGACAGATGCATGTGAAATTAACTCTAGCACCGAACCTATAAACCTAAGACAAGAACGCTCTGTCGTGGAAATGCGTGAAAGATACTTAAGAATGGACACTATAGAGGATAATAGGAAAATGGTAGAACATTGGCACCAAAGGCAAAGAATAAAAAAGTCATCTTTCCTAAAAAAGGCGCAAGACAATATCTATAAACACCACCTGCCGGAGTGTAGAAGGTATATGGCGATCATCAACGATGAACCACCTTGATGGCAGGCGACTACCCCCACAGTAAGAACTGTACTCTCCGAGTCTCTGCCGACTTGAAAACCCTGCCATCTTTGCTGAAAACTATCGCTTTGAAAACGGTAGACTCATATCCAAAAAAACATTCAAGTATACACAGATGGATCTGCCACCGGAGATACCATCAACGCCGGATATGACGATGCAATGAAATACTATAACCTGCACCAAGAAGACCACCCCTACGTCTATGGTTCTTGCGGAGAGACCTGTTCCAATTACGAAGCAGAAATAATAAGATTAGAAAAAACTTTGTGCCGAATAATCTCATATTTTGAAAGCGGCAGTATACAACCTGACGAGGTCGTTGTTTTCTCAGATCCATAGAAAACAGAATGTATCCATATATTAATAATATCTACAAATTAATTGACCAATTGTCCACCTCTTATGGAGCGGAAGTAGTGCTCCAGTAGATATCTGGCCATGTCGGAATCCCAGGAAATGAGATGGCTGATGAGCTAGCCAGAAGCGGGTCAATGCTCCCACAGCCACTTCCTAATATTATACTACAAACCTGCAAGCAAATCCTGAACAATAACTATAGACAGGAGTGTTTAGATCAGTGGGCCACATCCCATATGGACCGAGTATATTTTAAAAAAACCAAGCAAAACCAGAATCCGAGGACCCAACCAAGTACTGAAACGAAGAGACCAGAGTTTGATCTTCAAGCTGAGAACAGGCCATGCCCCTCTCAACAAACATCTGAATAGATTAGACCCACTATGTGAACCAAACTGTAGATTCTGCCATGACCATGAGGAGTCAGTCGAGCACCTCCTGACTTTGCGTTCAAAGCTGGCCGATCTGCGGAACCTGCTGTTACCACCACACCCCACCATACTCAACACACTCTACACGTGACTACAACAATTGAGAAGTACGTGTGCTTTTTTGTTCAGGACGCATAGGGCTGTTAAGACCTACGAGCTCACAGCTAAAGGGATTAAATCATCATCAATAAATTAGTTATGACATAAAAAGTGCTTATGTAAAGTGAATCACAAATTAAGGCCTGTATAAAATAAGCCACACATAATATACTGCCTTTGCAAAGTGAGGCACAAATAATTGCATGTACAAAGTGAGGGACAAATAATTGCCTGTACAAAGTGAGGGACAAATAGTTGCCTGTACAAAGAGAGGCACATTTAATTGCCTGTACAAAGGGAGGCACAAAAAATTGCATGTACAAAGTGAGGGACAAATAGTTGCCTGTACAAAGTGAGGGACAAATAGTTGCCTGTACAAAGTGAGGCACATATAATTGCCTGTACAAAGGGAGGCACAAATAATTGCATGTACAAAGTGAGGGACAAATAGTTGCCTGTACAAAGTGAGGGACAAATAGTTGCCTATACAAAGGGAGGCACACATAATTGCATGTACAAAGTGAGGGACAAATAGTTGCCTGTACAAAGTGAGGGACAAATAGTTGCCTGTACAAAGTGAGGCATAGTATTATTGATTGCCCATCTCATAATCTTTCTTACAAAAGTCCAATGTCGCTCTTTGAACCTTTCGCTATCTGAAATGACAACAACGACGATGTGTTAATTGTTAAGTGTGTACATTTCTGTTGTTGAGTTCTCCTTATTTCTCTATTCCACAAGCCGGTGTGCGTTGCACTATGTTTTTATTTTGCGTCTTTCGGCCCAGTGCATTTGGACTTCGGCATGCATTTTATATAAGGGTCTGCTTTCTCCTTCATTTTCTAAGGGTATGCTTCCACGGGGTAACGGTGGGTACTGTGATGGGAATCGAATCCAGCACCTTCGGATTGTGAGCCGTGCCACTTAACCCCTAGGTCATGCCGACCCCTCTATTTATTGCTAATGAAAATTCAGGCACAAATAATTGCCTTTATAAAATCAGACACAAATAATATATTGCGTTTGCAAACTAAGGAACAACTAATTGAAGATGTAAAATGAGGCACACATTATTGCTTGTGTATATTGACACATGCCGAAGCATTGAACGTGTAAAGAGACCCGCAACTAAAAACATGTGTAAAGTGAGGCACACATAATTGGCAGTACAAAATGACCAACACATAATAGCAAGCGTAAAATAAGGCACAAATATGTTTCTGGGATAAACAAAGTACATACAATAGCCTGTGCAAAGTAACGTACGCTTTAGTAAAGTGACGTCCAAGTAATATTGTTTGCAAAGTGAGAGAGAAATAAGTGTGAAAAAAGAAACACAAACAATAGACTGTATATACTGAAACAAAGTAAGTATTGTGTCCTTAACAGAACGTCACTTCTTTCTACCGCCATCCTATTTGGCTGTTATGCGTTTCTTGGCAAAGTGTGCACACGGTAGACTGCTATTGCTTTCCCTACGTGGAAGAGCGAAAAAAACAATGTCTGCCAAACTGGACACGAGTGGGATGCGAACCGGCAAATACCTCCAGCAAAACGACAACCCAAACTATCTGGGAGTCACATTTGAACGGCGCATGACATGGAAAAGTCAGATCGAGAGAAACCGAATGAGAGTCAGAGAAAGAATGGCAATCATGAGGAAACATGCTGGCACAAGCTGGGGAGCAGACGAAAGCATACTAAATAAACTGTACACTGGAAGAGTGAGACCAGTTCTCGAGTATGGCATTGCGGCATGAACCACAGCAGCAAAGGCGAACTTCAATAAAGTTGGCAAACTCCAAAACCAAGCCATAAGAGTTATAACAGGAGGCATGAAATCAACGCCAATTGTAGAACTTGAAAAGATTACAAAACTGCAATCAATGGCCGACAGAAGAGACTGCAGAGCCCAGCTGCAATCAGAGAAACTCCGAAGACTGACTGACCACACAATGCACCAGAGACTAAACAATTTCGGAAATGGGAAGCTAAAGCGGAGAAACTTTGCAGAAATAGACAAAGCAAAGATGCACGAAGATCCCATAAACGCACTAACAACACCAAAGCCCATCACTACTGTACGAAAACCTACCTGGAGGCAGGATATATTTCCAGAGGTGGTAGAAAATATACCAGGTATTGGAAACAAAAACTGCCAGACTGAAAAATAAAGGAGAGATACTACCCTTAGCTTTATATCAAAAAACTAACCAAGCATGGACTGGACCCATGCATACACCGACGGTTCTGTAACAAACACTACACATAACGGAGGGGCAGGAGCATTCCTGAACCTACCAAATGGCAGAAAAATAACACTGTCATTCGCTACTGGTAAGTACACAAACAATTTCAGAGCGGAGGCAGAGGCACTGAGGGCGGCAGTGTAAGAAATGGTGACACATAAAGAAAATGAAAGCCATACAGTCCTGCTTACAGATGCTCTGACCGTAGTCACAGCGCTAAAAAGCCAGAAAAACACTGAGCTTAATGCCAGCAGTCCGCACCAAAAAGGGTAGTGGTACAGTGGGTCCCATCACACTGCAAAATCCAAGGCAACGAGGAGGCAGACAGACTGGCAAAAGAAGGTGCAAGACTACCACAAACAGATACTAGTATGACGTACGAAGAGTCAAAACGGCTTATTAAAGCCAGATACATGACCAAATGGGAAACTGAACATAACGTCTACACCAAAAACGATGCCTATTACCAGTTGAACAGAAGAGAGCAGGTCGTTGTCTTCAGACTTCGCACTGGCCACAATAGACTGGTACCACCTATTCAACCAACAAATGGAAGATAGGTGGTACCGACGAATGCCCGTGTGGTACCGGGAAAATGACCGCTGAGCATCTGCTGCAGAACTGCCCGACATCAGGATCAGAGAGAGCAGATGTGGCCATCAACAGTGGCAACACAAGACAAGCTCTATGGCAGTGTCGACAGCCTCAGGATGACCGCCGCTTTTTCCGAAAAAAATAATGGTTACTGTCTGACTGCGTACGATGAAGAAGAAGAAGAAGAAGAACCGGGTGCTTTGGGATTGGGAAACGGACGCTTCACCCCTAGACCACACATAACTGAGTCAAGAAAAATTACGTGTATATAGTGCGAAATAATTAATAAATTGCGTGTGTAAAGTACAGATAATTGAATATGTAAAATAAGGTACACATAATTGTCTGCACAAAGCGAGCTAAAATAATTATATGTGTAAAGTGAGGCACACTTGACAGCTTATGTAAACTGGCCCACAAGTAATGCCGTGTGTAAAGTGAAACACAAATAATTGAATGTGTGAAATCAGAAACACATAATTACCTGCATTAAGCGACCTAGAGCCATTGTATTGGTAAAGTGAGGCACACATGACAGCGTGTGTAAACTGACCCACAAATAATGTCGTGTGTAAAGTGATCTACATACGATTCCCATTGTAAATTGTGTTAAAATAATGAGATTGAAAAGTGACTCACAAAAACTTTATTTGTAAAGTGAACCACACATAATTACCTGTCTAAAATAAACACAAATAACGGGCTATGTAAAGTGACTCACTAGTACGGTGCACGTGTAAAGTAAGGCAAGTCTAGTATCCGTATAAAGCTAACCACAGACACGGATTTGTGTAAATAGTTGTTGACAGTGATATCTAACTGTGTTGACACATTTCAAGATCAACGGAAAAAACGAATAAACACTACGCTCGTGTGACTGTCAGTGAACGATAAATGGTATATCATATTAAAGACTGATCTTTCTTAAATCAGTTAATGCAATCAGAAGTCAGAGTTAAGCTTGCCTTTATTTGATTTCCTTTCCGCGATCAATATATTTTTGTTTATTTGTTTGGTTTTTGCAAACATATTTTTTTTTTTTATTGGATTCTTGATTGACAATCTCGGAATCTCCTCACCGAATTGTAAGTTCAAGGTAGCCCTTTGAACCTTATGCTATCCGGCACGCCAATGGGTGGTAACGTAGTTAAATCTTTACAGTCTTGTTTATATATAATTCGTTTTAACGTGTAAACCATTGTAATCTGGTATCACTTGTACGCGCTTTGTGGATAACTTTCATGTGATATACATTTCTTTCTGTCTACTTTCGTTTGAATGATAACAATTTTGTCTTTAAGAGTTTTAGATAATTAAATAGATTGATGCTGGGTGCTGTCTCGATTCATTACCTAGATATGATTTTCTCGACTTACAGCAGCTGCAATATTGGCGTATGAGTTCAAGTATTTAGGCAGTATTTTTGCAGCAGACGTTAGAATCGAAAGGGAAATTGAGACTTTGTGTCAGAAAGCATCTGATGTGACTTATCAGCTGTCCCTACTGCTTAGACACCCGAGCATTAGATTGGCAATTGCTGTAAACAGTGTATTTATGCGAACTCTGTTCTACTTGTGCCAATCATGGCATTTGTTCAGGGCGCGTGAGAGCAGAATTTCGACGTGTGAAATGAAATGTTTGAGGAAGGTCATCGGTGTTACCAGGAGAGACAGAATGCGGAACGATGACATTGGAAGATTGGTCTGCAGTACGTCTTGTGCCGAATACATTTCCAAGGAGAAAATAAGCTGGTTTCGTCATCTCTTGAGAAAGCACCCTCATTAACTTCCACTGATGTCTTACAACGCTCGTAGATATGGCTACAGGGCAAGGGGGCGGCCACTGGGCAGGTGGATAGACGGCATTAAAGGGATTGTGCAGCGACACATTGACCGAAACAGCGCACTTGGCGCAGGATAAACGACTTACGATTCCCACGGCACTCAACGTCACAAGGGTGAAGAAAACTAAAACTCGAAAACTAATGCAATAAACGTCCTGTTACAACAGAAAGTCGTTAGGTATGGTATTGTATGGTATTATGGCATGGTATTTTATGGTATTGTATGGAATGGTACGTTTTGATATGGTAGTGTATGGTAGCGTATGGTATTTAATGGTATGGTATAGCATGGTATGGTATTGAGTGGTATGCAATGCTATGGTATTGTATAGTATCTTCTTCTTTTTCGTACGCTGTCAGACGTCAACTTGTATTTGTTCGAAGAAAGCAGCTGTCATCCTGAAGCTGTCAATACTGCCATAGAGCGTGTCTAGTGTTGCCACTGGTGATGGCCACATGTGCTTTCTCTGATCCTCGTATGTCGGGCAATTTTGCAGCAGATGTTCAGCGGTCATTTTCCCTGTACCACAGGTGCATTCGTCAGTGCCACCTATCTTCAGTTTATTGAATATGTTTTACCTCAGTCTGTTGTGGCCTATGCGGAGTCTGAAGACCACGACCTTCTCTCTTCTGTTCAACTGGTAATAGGCATCATTTTTTTGTGTGTAGCCAGTATGTTCTGTTTCCCATTTGGCAAAGTATCTGGCCTTAATAAACCTTTTGGACTCTTCGTATGTCACACTAGAATCTGGCTGTGGTAGTCTTGTACCTTCTTTTGCCAGTCTGTCTGCCTCCTCGTTGCCTTGGATGTTACAGTGGGATGGAACCCACTGTACCACTACTCTTTTTGGTGCTGACTGCTGGCATAGTTGACAGACTACTGCTTTTAGATCATTACGTTCAGTATTTTTCTGGCATTTTAGTGCTGTAGCTGCGCTTAGGGCATCTGTAAACAGAACTATCTGGCTTTCATTGATTTCGCCTGTCAGCATTGCTTTTACTGCAGCCTTCAATGCCTCTGCCTCCTCTCTGAAATTTCTTGAGTATTTTCCATTTGCCACTCACAGTGTTATTTTTCTACCGTTTGCTAGGCTCAGGAATACCTCTGCCCCTCCATTTTGTGTTGTGTTTGATACAGAACCGTCGGTGTATACATGGGTCCAGTCCATGCTTGGGTAGTTTTCCACTATGTACCTCAGGGTTATGTCTCTTCTTTCTTTTTCAGTCTGGCTGTTCTTGTTTCCAATACCTGAATGATATGCTGCTTCCATGTGGGTTTGCGTACAGTAGTAATGGGCTTTGGTGTTGTTACGGTGTTCATAGGGTCTTCGCTCATCTTTGCTTTGGCTATTTCTGCAAAGTATCTCCGCTTTAGTTCCCATTTCCAAATCTATTTAGTTTATAATGCATTGGATGGTCTATCAGTCTTCTGAGTTTCTCTGCTTGCTGCTGGGCTCTGCAGTCTCTTCTGTCAGTCATGGATTGCAGATTTGTAATATTTTCAAGTTCTACATTTGGCGTTGACTTCATGTCTCCTGTTATAACTCTAAAGGCTTGGTTTTGAAGTTTGCTAATTTTATCGAAGCTCGCCTTTGCTGCTGTTGCCCATGCCGCAATGCCATACTCGAGAACTGGTCTCACTCTTCCAGTGTACAGTTTCTTTAGTATTCTTTCGTCTGCTCCCCAGCTTGTGCCAGCAAGTTTTCTCATAATTGTCATTCTTTGTCTGGCTATCATTCGGTTTCTCTCGATCTGACTTTTCCATGTCATGCGCCGATCAAATGTGTATCTCAAGTAGTTTGAGTTGTTGTTTTGCCGCAAATATTTGCCGTTAAGACTTAATTTGGTGTTCTGTGGTTTATTTGAAAGCGAGAATATCGTACATGTTGTTTTTTCCTCATTTATTTTGACCAGCTATGAGTTCGCCCACTCCTCCAACGATGTTAGGGCCTGCTGCATCCGATTGTTTGCTACGGTGAGATTTTCTTCAGAGGTCCACATAGCCAGATCGTCTGCAAACATGGAGCTGTGGGCTCTTCTTAGTATATTCTCTATGATGTTGTTTATATACATCAGAAAAAGTGTGGGTGACAGTACTCCCAATTGGGGTACTTCTTGCTCTAGTGTCATCTTTTTGCTCATTTGCTCTTGTACTTGGACTCTGGCGGTTCTGTTTTCGAGGTAGTGGCTGATCCATCTGTACATTTTTCCAGATACTTCACTTCTTTGTAGCTTGACTTTAAGTCCCTCTTTCCACACCTTGTCAAATGCCTTCTCTAAATTCACCCAAACCGCTACTGTATGCTTTTTCTCTTAGTAAGCATCTCTATTTCCTGAGCTATGCGAGTGATCTGGTGCTCAGTGGATCTGTGTTGTCTAAATACTGCTTGCTGTGGAATCAATATGTGTTTTGCCTCCAGATGCCACATCAGTCTGGTGTTTATCATGCGCTCCATCAGTTTACCTACACAGCTCAGTAGACTGATAGGCCTGTATCCATTTGGATCTGTTCTATATTTTTCTTTCTTTGGTACTGGTATAAGAACAGCATCTTTCCATGCCTGCGGTACAATACCCCCTTTCCAATTTTGGTTCAGGACTGACAGTAACTTCCTTTTTGCTGTTTAGCCCAGTCCCATCAGCATTTAATTTGTTACCCCATCATTTCCGGGCGATTTCTTTTTCTGTAAAGTTATCATGGCCTCATTCATTTCATTCATTAATAGTTTTGCCATCATGTGCTCCTCTGGTACCATCTTGATGTTGTCGTGGCTCTTTTGTTCTTCTCTTATGTATGTATGCCTGTCTGTAGGGACATCAATGTGGTTTGCTCTGGCATAATGTTCAACAAAGGCGTTTGCTGCTTTTTTTCCCGTGAGCATGTTGTCGCCCTGCTTGATTGTAATTTGTTTGTTTTATGGAGTTTCGTCATTCATGACTCTGACTAACTTTCATAATTTGTTTCCCATCTTTATCTAAGTTGAGGCTTTCTGTTTTGTTTTTTCAGCTTTCTCTTGTTATTTGGTTTAGAGTGTATTTTTATTTCGCCGTGGTGGCTTTGAGGGCGATATTTGCCTCCATAGATTGTTCTCTCTCTGTCATGTTCCTAGCATTTGAGACTTCGTCTTCCGTTTTCTGCAATTCATCATTCCAATAAGGCTTGTAGTTTGTCCTTGTCCCTCTTGGGATGGTTTCAGTGACAGCTTGCATTTTTGCTTTGCTTAGGCTTTCCACCATGGGCTTCATATTGTTATTCCGTGTGTTGATGGTTTCACACTGCCCATCTGTCAGGATTGCAAATCTGTCCCAGTCGGCTCGTTTGTAATTCCAACGCGGGAGCGGTTTTATTTCCTGTGGGCCTACTTCCATATCAACTTCTAGCCTAATTGGCCTGTTGTTGCTACCTGCCAATTGGTTTAGCACCTGGCGGTCTATTTTGTGGGTGAATATCCACCGTGGAAAAGGCCAAGTCTGAAGTAGAGGTGGTATGCCATGTTCTAGAATAGAAGATAGGGCTATCCTCCGGCCTTTTACATACATATTTGCCATCTTCACAAGTTTCTCTGCATTCCATGTCTCGAATAAGAGTTTGTCCTATAGTAGTTAGTCTACAGTCGGAGAATGACATATTTAGAGGCTTCAGTATGTTAAGTCAAGGTTTGTCCCATTGTTGTTACTTTACTGTCGGGGGATGAAGTTGTTATAAAATTCAGTATAATAAATCAAGGTTTGTCTCATAGTAGTTACACTGCAGTCAGGAAATTAAATTATTACAGACTTTAGAATATTAAGCTACAACTCATATAAGATAGGGTAACCAGTTTCTTTTGTCGCTGCTCTTTACTTCAGCCTGCTAGATAGGAGTTGCCATGCCAATGGTCACTACTACATTATTGTGTCCCCAGCAGCACCTTCATGAGGGACTCCCTGTTTCTAACAGAGCCCGACCGAGAACTGGGATGGTGAGAGTCTCAACGGATGTCTCTAGTAACTAACATCTACGCGCAGCGACTCCACTGCCTTGTGGAAACTCGGAAGAGGATAGGGTTACGGAATGAAACCCAAACATAAAATCTTGAGTGGTAGGACCTAAAGCGGATGGTTTGAAAATTGCGAACTCATTCCGGCAACTCCTGTAGCTGAGCTGGTATCAAATTAACAGGCTTGCATTCCCTTAGATTACATCAGTGAGACGGACAGGGGGGATCCTGCAGTTTGGGCAGCCCATGTTCTATATATTCAGCGCCCAGAGATGTGCCTGGAAAGGCTACTCACAAGGCGCCACGCACATGGTCTACATACGTGAATGATGACCACTGCGTCAAGTGTGGGTTACTGAAGTATTGAAATGCTCTCCATCAAAGACACACCTATTTTTAATATATCCCAAATAAGCAAAAATTAACCCTAATTACTTCACATAACTGAGAACAATATGACATAACGTGGATGTTACAATAACATAATTATTGTTTATCATCACTGTATATGACATATTTTCTGACATATATTATTTAAAAGATTGACACGTATTTATGAACGCATTCTACCATGACTTACGCGCGTTTACAATGTTAGCAGACTGTCAGTTCTCATTATTTGGGTATAAGAGAAAGCAATGGATAGCTTCAAGGTCCCTGGTTCTATTTCTGTAATGATTTTATTTTAAAAACATACATAATTTATGACAAAAATATAAGCATTAGGGTTGTTGGTAGTCTGAAACCGAAGCGTATTTTGTCAGCTATTAGACATGTATGGGTATAATTGTAAGAATGGATTAAAAACAAAGTCAGCCTTAATCCCATGACGCATCATGGCTAATCAGACACATATTGCTTAGCTTTGTTTGTATATGTTTTCTGTTTGTGGGCTTTACTAAGTTTCTGTGTTGTATAAAGCTAATCAACAATTTGTTGATGAGTTAAGAAAGAACAATCACATATATGCAGAAGTGAGTACGAACATACAGACACCACTCAATGTAGTCGATAGGTAAGGTATGCTTCTCTCAAAGCCATTGAATGTAAAAGGTGGTCGATCGAATCAACAGACTCCGGTTCTCAATGGAAGTTAAGACACGAGTGTCTGTATCCTGAGTTACCTACAATCGTCTGGAGTGATCGTGTTGTCATTGTTTCATGGTAGCTCAGGACGAGAGAGTAAGTTTGATGACCAGCGCTGTTTCTATTTCACTATAATCCAAATACGGCACAATTTCGTTATCAAGACAAAAACCGTATGATGATGTCACCAGCATCTCTTGCGATGGACAGCTAATTTAACTAACAGACACATGTGAGAATAAAATGCACTAATTAGTGCAAACATATTCCAAACGAATTGAGTGTACAGAGACGGGTCCTGTCGATTATACTCAAATAGACAAATGAGTACAGACAGGCAATGGAGTACACACACACATAGAAACACACAAACACACACACATACATGTGGAAGAGCTATCTTATTAAAAAGTAATATCTTTTAAATGCCTTTGTTGAAATTGTATTTGCACTTAATTGTTTTGAGTAAATCAAATGCTTTTTTATCCAAGTCTGCTAATCAGTATGTCTACAAAAGATTAAATGTATCATTCCAAATCTGTCGATTCAAAGAGGTTGATAATTGTTACTGGCTTGACAAATTGTAATTCATCTCCTTGTCAATATTGTTTTGTTGTCCAGAATCATATGTTGAACACACTTCTTCCAGAAATGAATGTCTATTTTTGAAAGGTACTCGCGTGTCAGTACTTCAACATCATACATTTTAAATGTCCTGTTCTGTTCGGCAACTTGTGTTTTGACTTTAGCTCACACAACCTATATGTCGTTTAGATGCGCATTATGTGCAGGTAGTCGCAGAAAAGTTTGACCGTACTCTTCAATGGGTTTGTCAATATGATACACCTTTGTCTTATTTATCTTCCTCAGAAGCTACAACTCGGGCTTCAAATAGGTATAGTCAAAAATTCAATTTTTCCTTAGCTAGCCATGTCCTAATTTGAGCTTTCGTGTTTGATGCGGTTGGTACTATGTCTTCCTCTGATAGTGCATTGTGATATGATGCATTATCCATTACTAGGCATGACGGTCTATCCAGAATTGGAAGCAGAATATTAGTCATCCAATCATTGAAAATGAGTTCATTCATTTTAGTGTTGTGCAATTGCAGGGCTAAGTGGTTAAGCCGTCGGCCTCGTGATCAGGTGGTGTGGGTTCGACTCCAAACTCCGCCGTCTTTTTCAGAGTGCTTGATGCCGAGCTCCCTTCACCTCATAGTCGCCCCCTCGTCGCCTTGTCCTTGACTTGCCACTGGGGTCGGGCGGCACGAGACGAGAGAGTGAGGATAAAAAGTAGCGCAGTTAATCCTTACTAAAAATAGCGCTAGCAAAATTAATTATGCCATCGTCTACGATGGACGGCGGCCTTTGCCTTTGCTGTAGTCTCTACCGTCGGTACTTTTTGATTGGAAAATAAGTTCACCTTCATGGAAAAGTCAGTTTTCACTGTTTCCGGTATACGGTAATATAATGCGCTTTCCTTTGCCGCTTGAAATTTGCTTTCCTATTCACCGTAAATTGATTGCCATTCTTTATTATAAGTGTGATGGTAAGCATTGGCCCATAATTCGTCTAAGTATACAATATCATACCATTTCCTACGCCCTTCACTTATCTTTCTCATGTATTTGCTTCTGTCAAATGTCGATTTTCACACATAATTTTCCTGCTGCCTAAAGTTTTCATGAATATAAAGCCAGGAGATCTTATATTTTTCCAAAGAGTACTTATGGAAATGTCATAGTGCAGTCGGATTGGAATGTTAATTTTGGTTTCCGGAGAGTAACAAGTTGAATTTTCGTCAACAGTTTCAAAATCTCCCGTTTTATGACATCTCTGTCGAAATCGTCAAATTTCCTTTGCTTTATATATTTTGTTTTTTGTTTTTGCGCTGGCCTTATTTTCATATCCCACATGGCGGTGTGCGTTGCACTGTGTTTTTATTTTTGCATCCAACTTCGGCATTTATTTTATGTAAGGGTCTACATTCTCCTGCATTTTCTAAGGGTTTGCTTCTAAGGGTAACATCCGGTTATGTGATGAGGAGTGAACCCAGCACTTTCGGGTTGTGAACCGTGTCAATTAACCACTAGCTTACGCCGATTCTTAAACCTTGCTTGACATGAGTGCAGTCTGATTCCTGTCCAATACAACGGTAACAGTATGATTTATCCAGACCGATCGCCAATCGTTTTCCTTTCTCTGGGTCATGAATATCGAAATATAAAAGACGCATCTTAGATTCTCTGTTTAAAAACGTGTATAGTAAGACGGTAACCCTATGCATTGTTATAAATATACAGTTATGTACAAACTCATTTTGAAATTGATATCAATTTAAGTTGTGTATAAGCAAGTATTTATCTCAATAACAACCCCACGAACTATAATATCGTGAATCACCTATAACTGAATGACAGTTTCGCATGAATGATCTTGGTTGTTTTCCGCTTTCGACAAAGTGTCTAATTTGCGCTCAGACAAATCAGGAATTCGTTTTTAACTTAGCTTATTTGAATGTCAAAACATCAATTTTTAAAACAACACGTTTGTGTACCGTAAATATGTTAAAATTATATCCAATTCCGTGAAGTTGCTTTTAATATAGCATAATGAATAAATATTTCAAAATGCATCAACTTTCTTAAAGAAAATAAAATTTACTTATCGTCATGAATATTTTAAGCCTTCATGCAAAACATCTTCTTGATAGGACATGCAGTTTTATAGAAAATTGTTTCAGACCTTTTATATTAATTAAAAGACGGACTATATCTACTTTGTGGTCACATGATGTCCTTCGGCAGTTGGTAATGAGGTGAATCTGTGGTGGTCTACTCACTTTATATTGTCAGAACCACGATGTAGAACAACAACTTCTTTTATTACGTTTCTGAATGTACTTTCTATGAGAATTATAACAGGTGGCATGAAGTCAACGCCAATTGTAGAACTTGAAAAGATTACAAAACTGCAATCCATGACCGATAGAAGAGACTGCAGAGCCCAGCTGCAGTCAGAGAAACTCCGAAGACTGACGGACCATCCAATGTACCAGAGACTAAACAATTTGGGAAATGGGAAACTAAAGCGGAGAAACTTTGCAGAAATAGCCAAAGCAAAGATGCACGAAGATCCCATAAACGCACTAACAACACCAAAACCCATCACTACTGTACGAAAACCTACTTGGAGGCAGGATATATTTCCAGAGGTGGTAGAAAATATACCAGGTATTGCAAACAAAAACTGCCAGAGTGAAAAAGAAAGGAGAGACACTACCCTAAGCTTCATAACGAAAAGCTACCCAAGCATGGACTGGACCCATGCATACACCGACGGTTCTGTAACAAACACTACACAGAACGGAGGGGCAGGAGCATTCCTGAACCTACCAAATGGCAGAAATATAACACTGTCATTCGCTACTGGTAAGTACACAAGCAATTTCAGAGCAGAGGCAGAGGCACTGAGGGCGGCAGTGGAAGAAATGGTAACACACAGTGAAAATGAGAGCCATATAGTCTTGCTGACAGATGCTCTCGAAGTAGTCACAGCGCTAAAAAGCCAGAAGAACACTGAGCTTAATGACTTAAGAGCAGCACTCTGCAAACTGTGCCAGCAGTCCGCACCAAAAAGGGTGGTGGTACAGTGGGTTCCGTCACACTGCAACATCCTAGGCAACGAGGAGGCAGACAGACTGGCAAAAGAAGGTGCAAGGCTACCACAAACAGATACCAATATGACGTACGAAGAGTCAAAACGGCTTATCAAAGCCAGATACATGTCCTAATGGGAAACCGAACATACTGGTTACACCAAAAACGATGCCTATTACCAGTTGAACCGAAGAGAGCAGGTCGTTGTCTTCAGACTTCGCACTGGCCACAACAGACTGAGGTACCACCTATTCAACAAACTGAAGATAGGGTGTACCGACGAATGCCCGTGCGGTACTGGTAAAATGACCACTGAACATCTGCTGCAGAACTGCCCGACATACGAGGATCAGAGAGAGCAGATGTGGCCATTGCCAGTGGAACTGTAAGACAAACTGTATGGTAGTGGCGAGAGTCTCAGGATGACCGCCGCTTTTTTCGAGAAAATAATGGTTACTGTCTGACTGTGTACGCAGAAGAAGAAGAAGAAGAAGAAGAAGAATGTACTTTCTGAGGAGTTTTCTGCTACATCTGACTTTCTAGCAGGACTTCGGGATTGCATCCTTCGTGTTTGCAACACCCTTTTGCGACATACAACTTTGACACGGCCGTCAGGATTGTATCCCAAGTGTATGCAGTACCTTTTCTTTGTACAGACAAAACCTTCTGTCACTCCAAGTGATCAGATTTGTCACTACTGAGTTAACTGACTCAGCTTACTGTTCTTTCCAGTACACCCAAGAACAAAGCAAGCGTGTGCAATCTACAGTTTTTGTAAAGACAGGGTCATCACTCTCTCACTCGAAGTAATAGATGTCTCACTACTGTGTTTACTTGCTGGGTTTATAGTTCTTTCCATCACACCCATGAGCAAAGCAGGTTGAATTTTCGTACAGACATCGTTCACACTCTGTCACTCGGAATGACTTGATTTCTCGTTCGTGTCGCCGGAAGTACCTCACTATTCATTCCATTAGGCATATGTGCAACACCTTCAGGATCTTAGTGGTTAA
The DNA here is from genome assembly GCA_036924085.1 of Ariolimax columbianus. NCBI lineage: Eukaryota > Metazoa > Mollusca > Gastropoda > Stylommatophora > Arionidae > Ariolimax > Ariolimax columbianus. The sequence goes on from JAVGWX010000003.1 coordinate 101,368,059, forward strand.
GCCTCATGTCACTCATCTTCTGAAATATCTCTAAATTCTGATTTTATTGACCCCTTAGACGTCACACCGAACACCATTGTCGCTGATCGTGACTTACCTATGTTCCCACCTCGTTGCCCAGCGAGCCACTCAAATCACTGTTGTGTCTGCAATACTTGTCAATCATACAAGTTTCTCAAACTAAGACAAATTTCTTTAGGTTTCTTTCCTGTCACCTCTGTCGATCTGTCAGCGCCAGTTGTGTTCTCAAATTATGTGTCCTTTCCTACCGCAACCCCTTTTCTGGGAAACTAGTTAATACAGAAAATAGGTTGGCCTAGAACCACCACCACCGTTGATACCAGTTTTAAACTTTCATTAAACTTCTCTATCTCTCTCTCTCTCTCTCTCTCTCTCTCTCTCTCTCTCTCCTGCTGCTAGTGCTAGTCAAAATCCCGCTTTGTCGAAGAAGACACGCTGTGCGTGACCTCAGTATGAACTTTCTCTATCTGAACTGAAGTATTATTTTACTCCTAGTTCTTAGTTTTTCATTCGACCCGTTTTTCGACAAGGGCTGGTCACACTTGAGCAGGTCAGAACTCATGATCTAGTCGTTTCAATTGCGGGTGTGTGTCGTCCAGTTGGATAGTAATCAGTATATTGCGGTTCATGTGTATTGTGCTTTTCTAGTGAATCTTTCCAGCGTGTTAAGGGCAGTCCCTGAGGTCTCTTTATGTCGCTCGGGTACCACATGGTGGGCATGGTACTCCAGCTTTCGTCTTGTCTTCTAGCTATATGACCTGCCCAGTGGTGTTTTGAATGGATGACCTGCTGTAGGACATTCTTGATGTGTTACATTTTCCAGATGTCGCTATTGTGTAGTTTGCTTTGCTGCTGTTGTCTGAGAGCTATGTCCACTAGGTGTCTTTCAAGAGATGAATGTCCTGTTCAACGTTGGTTCTCTGCTGCTTTCGTTAGAGACCAGGTTTCGCTACCATATCACAGCGCTGGTAGGACTACCGAATCAAGGACGTTCGAATGTAGTCTGGAGTCTTTTGTGGTATCTATTGTCGTCCTGATGTTGAAAGCTGACCAGAACGCCCGCCCGTGTTCGTCTCGTGATTTCAGGTTACATGTTGTTCTCCGTGATAAGAAACCTTCCCAGTGGCATAATTCGTCAGCGTCCTCTATGAGAGTTTCACTCAATCGTATGGTACTCTGCAAAACGGTTGCGCATAGCGGTTTTGTTTTTAGGTGTTAGGTTGGCTGGCCTTGCTTATAGCTAGTTTTCATAGTCTTCGTCTATGTTATGTATTGTACTGAATATTTCTTGTAGTGTGAGTGGCTGTGCACATGTTACATCTAAAATATAAGCTGGTTGTCGCCTGGACCGGTATTTGTTCTTGCGCTTTTAGTTTAGGTTGAGATGAAGGCGAGCAAGCAGGCGACGGTGATCGCTTCCTGTTCTGAAACGTATGACTACTCTAATTTTGGTAACGATTCGGTGGTTGGAAAGTACGTAGACCAGTTCGTTGTGATGTTTGCCATTGAGACTGAGGTGGGTCCACCGTTTCTATGGAAACTTTACAAAAAAGATATTGCCCTGAAAGAAGTGATGGGTCTCGCACAGAGTAGCTAGTCTCTCAAAGAGTATCTAGTCTCTCACAGAGTAGCTAGTCTCTCACAGAGTAGCTAGTCTCTCACAGAGTAGCTAGTCTCTCACATAGTAGCTAGTCTATCACAGAGTAGCTAGTCTCGCACATAGTAGCCAGTCTTACACAGAGTAGCTAGTCTCTCACATAGTAGCTAGTCTCTCACAAAGTAGCTAGTCTATCACAGAGTAGCTAGTCTCTCACAGAGTAGCTAGTCTCTCACATAGTAGCTAGTCTCGCACAGAGTAGTTAGTCTCTCACATAGTAGCCAGTCTTACACAGAGTAACTAGTCTCGCACAGAGTAGCTAGTCTCGCACATAGTAGCTAGTCTCACACAGAGTAGCTAGTCTCGCACAGAGAAACTAGTCTCGCACAGAGTAGCCAGTCTCTCACATAGTATCTAGTTTATAACAGATTAGCTAGTCTCGCACAGAATAGCTAGTCTCGCACAGAGTAGCTAGTCTCGTACAGAGTATCCAGTCTCGTACAGAGTAGCCAGTGTCACACATAGTAGCTAGTCTCACACAGAGTAGCCAGTCTCACACAGAGTAGATAATCTCTCGCATGCATCGTTCCGTATTTCCGCGGAGTGTGGACCGACGTATTGTTCTCTATATTTCATGCGTCCAACATGGACATGGAACTTTCCTATGACCAGTTTGTAATAAAGGTGGCAGTCTCTGAGCGTGACATTCTCGAGGGGTTGGTCATATAATTGCTTGTGATGTTCCTCTTCCGTGTCTGCAGTTTACTACTGTCCCCACTAATTTCGGCTCTTCAAAAATAAATTTGCTAGACCCAAACCTATGCTCCACAGGGTCCTGTTACACAAATGAATACAGATATACAACAGTCAGTGCACTCAGACATGTGTTTACACGTAGATGGACATAAGTGAGAACAAAGCCGAAACGATAGACGTACAACTGAATACATGTACACACGTACACTATTTACTCGTAGATGGACACAGGTGAGAACATAAACGAGACGACATACATGTTCGTCTGAATACATGTACACACATGTCAAACTATGTACAAGTACACAACTTAACAAGTACATAAACATGATTGACTTTAGACCAATACATATGAGCAATGCCCCAACAATGACAATGCATAAACTAATCTGAATATAAACAACAAATTCAAATATGTCCAGGGCTTGACACATTTTAGGGTGGCTCACCAGTCAGTCAAACATGTCACCAGTCACTATGGTCACTCTACAGTCATGCAATTGATGTTAAGACATTTAAACTATGCACGCATTAGCCTTTATTTCTACATAACAATGCGTCCCAAACAAAACATATATTGTATTACTTACACAGCATTCAGGTCAAGTCAGGTCAACTGAATACACGTACACACGTACCAACTACACACGTATTCTGAAGAAAAAATGTACAGCTGTCAGAGGCATGGCGTTTGTGTCCTTGAACATGCTTGGTAGTTTTATCACTTAAATACCATTTATTGATGACTTTAGACGGTTTAAATTGTGGCAGTGGAAGAACATTTAGATTCACCATCATAAGCTAACGTATGTACAATCTATTTGAACGGTAATATAATTAATAATCGTAATTGACAATTTTTTAAAATGGATATTGTTTTTACTCGTCGAATTAAAATGTTTACTCGTCACAGACGAGCAGACGAGCGCTTTTGTCAAGCCCTGAATATATCGCAACTGTATTATTTCACGCAGATATATTTGGAATGTACACAAGCAAGCCTGAGTTGTAACGGCTCTAGTGCGTATCCAATGGAGGACTAATTAATACAATTATAGATTTCACACGGCGTGTAACAGTTTGTGACAAAATATATCGACAGTTTTTTATTGACAGTTCGTGACACCTATTCAACACAGCCCTAAATAAAGACATAGCACAATTTGATACAAGCAGACACACAACCTATTCCAACTAAAAGCCAAATTGAAGATACATGATATGGAATAACTGATGAGTAATATTCTTTAGTGAGCAGGAAAGAATCAATCAATATTATTCACGCTGATAAACATAGACCAAAGCAAACTCAAAAGCGTTTGTCCATATAGTTTAGCTGACTGTTTGCCAATTAAGGATGGGGGTATGGGAGGGGAGGGGGGCAGATGATCGAAAGCCCAGTAAGGCATATGTTGTTTTTCCAATCAATCAAAGCCCGTTGCTCATCTCGGTGCACGGGCCATCGACAACATTTCGCCAGCAAGCACAGTCATGGGCTGCTCTTTCTGCCTCTCTCCAAGAGTAATTATTTAATTTTAGCTCTTTCTCACATTCTCTTCTTCACGTATTTTTGGGTCTACTTCTCTCTCTTTTGTCGTGAAGATTCCATGTAAGAGCCTGTCTGGCTATGTTAGACTGTGCCTTCCGTAATGTATGTCATATCCAGCCTCAATTTATTCGCTTAATTTGTTGTTCCAATGGCTGTTGTTGGCTCCTTTCCCAGAAGTCTTCATTTCTCTCCATGTCCCGCCACTTTATGCCTATTATTCTTGCTAGGCATCTGTTAATGAAGGACTGGAGTCTGTGTTGTATGACCTTGGTCGTTCTCCATGTCTCCGCTCCATACAGCGACACCGACTTTCACTTGCGTTGAATATTCTAATTTTGGTGTTAATCATGATATCTCTGGATCTCCGTACATTTTTTAGTATCATGAATGCTCCTCCTGAGTTTCCAATTCTGATTCTTACATCTGCTCCTGTACCTCCTGTTGTGTCTATGGTGCAGCCTAAATAGGTAATGTATCAACTGCTCTCCATCCAGCATGATTTGTCCTTTGTCGTTGGTTTTGAGTTTAAGGAGCTTGGGTTTCTTCATGTTGACATTCAGTCCCAGTTTGGGCGATTGTGCTTTCACCCTATCAAGTTTCCCTTCCATTTGACTATGACTGTGTGATAAAAGTATCAGATCATCTGCGTAGTTCAGGTCCTCCAATTTGGACGATAGTGTCAACTTAATACCAGTTTTTAATTGCCATCAATGGATGTCTTCATAATCCAATCGATAGCCAACAAGAACAGGAGAGGAGAGAGCAGGTATTCCTGTATCATCTCTGCTTGCACCCCGAAGTACTCATTCATGTACCAGTCTACCAACTGTGTATTTGTACATATTCTGGATGAGGGTTGTGTACTTCTTTGGTATCCCACAGTGTTTTAAAAGTTTCCATAGAGTTCTTCGATTTTAATAATAATTTTCGCCTAGGCGTCAAAGGCCCGTTGCGTCGATTGACCACTACCATGTCCAACTGCTCAGGCTATGTCCAAGTGTAGCGTGTGGACCGAAATCCATACAGACTACCCAGGTGGAGCCGTGTACTCCGCAGCCTTGGGATGCGACCCGCGAGGAGTGTGTTAAACCACACAGTCAAACGCCTTTTCATAGTCTATAAAATTTGCGTATAGAGATGATTTTCCTGTAATGCTATGTTGCAATATGATGCGTAGCGTAGCTATGTGCATGACCTCCCTTGGCGAAATCCTGTATGTTTCTCTTTGAGCGTTTTGTCTACATCAGTTTTTAATCTGCCCAAGATGATTATGTGGATATCTTGCCTGGCACCGACAAAATGTAAACACCCTATAATTGTTGCAATCTGCCAGGTCCCCCTTCTTAGACAGTTTAATCAGACGTCCTTCTTTCCATAATGTTGGAGCTCTCTCCTCCTCCTACACCTTCTTGAATAATCCTTGCAACGTATTAGTGGACTTACCTATATCTGCCATTATGCATTGTGCTGCTATTACATCTGGTCCTGTCGCCATTCCCTTCTTGAGTTTGGATATGGCCCTTTGGATTTCCATCTTTCTTGCTGGGTTGCCGTCCTAGTACAGGGTCTCCTCTGCATGTAGGATGTTTGGTGCTTCTTGTGGTTGAGATCTATTTAGACTTTTTTCAAATACTTAACTCATCGTTTCTGTTGTTCCTCCGATTATGTCAATATCCTGCCTTCACTATTTTTCCTTGGTTTGTCTCTATATATTTATTTGCAATTTTTGTTGTTGTTAATGAGTAGAGATCTCTCTAATGTCCTCTCGCTGCTGCCTCTTCTGCCTCATGTGCCAGCGTGTTAATATATTCCTTTTTAGTTGTCCTTATACATGTCTTGATATCTTTGTTTGTAACTGTATAATTACTATGTGCTTCTGCTTTGATGGCTCGGGTTCGGCACTTATTGAGTATAGTTTTCTTCTTTTTCTTTTTTTTTCCATTTTACGTAATGCCTCTGTTGCGATGCATTCAATTGTGTTAGTTTCTCTTGAATCCCACAGTTTCTTCGCATGTCTTATTCCACATCTGTTTAGCCTGGTCCCACACATTATTAATGTCCATTTCTTCATCCTCATATAGCTCTTGTAGCACTTGGTATATGTTATTACGTTTTAAGCTAAATTCTGTCTTCTTCTCCTGGTGTTGCAATAAGTGTACGTTATATCTTGATCTGTTTGTGCCAAAATCCCCAGCAACATGTGATGGTCTGACGCTACATCTGCACCTCGCTTTACTCTTACATCTTGTAGTGTACTTCTGAACGCTTGACCGACAGATGTGATCAATCTGATTTTCCGTTTCATGGTCTGAAGATCTCCATGTGGGCTTATGTACTTATTATGTGGAAACATACTTCCTCCAATTATCATTTTGTGTAGCACTCATAGCTCTGCAAAAATGTCGGCATTTTCGTTCATCTGTCCCATTCCTTGTCTTCCCATAATCTGTTTGTAACCTAGGTTGTGTGCTCCCCCTTTAGCATTGAAGTATCCCATTTAAATTAAGAGATCTTTCATTTTATGTGTATCAAGGACTTCTTCCAGCGTGTTTTAGAACTCTTGCTTTTTATCATGGTCAGCCTCGTTAGTTGGGGGATATCACTGAATGATGTTTATATTGACGCGTTTGTTCCTCGATAGAAGGCTTGCGCTCATGATTTTGTTGTTAATCGCCCCCCTACCCCCCCCCCCCCCACTTTATGAGCGCCAGCTGTGCTTCTATGGAGAGCTTATATGCCACTACCTTTGTACTTGGGTATCAGATCCGTAGCTTCCAAAATATATTATCAAGTCCTCAATAGTCAGTCTCATCTTTCTTGATTGTGTCCATCTTGTTTCGTACAGTCCTAGCACTGCCAATTTGTAATTCCTGGGCTGTTTAATCTGCCTGTTACGTTGTTTTAACACTACATGTCGCTATTTTGTTTCCCTCTTGGTACTCAGAAAGGCGGTCGGCCTTGAAGCTTCCTTGCGGCTTTCACTCCACTGTGTCATTCTTCTAGTTTCCGAAGGTACTTCCTGTCCCAAGGCCGTTTGCTTTTGCATTGTTTTCGTAACTGACTTTTTAAATATAGATTTTGGTAACGGGCCTTAACCAAACCTATTATACTCTAGGTGAGGTTTCTGTGTTTTGGTGGTCGGCCCTAACCACACCTATTATACTCTAGGTGAGTTGTCTGTGTTTAGTCTATTCCTTCCCCCATGACCAGTCCAACTTGGGTGATCCTTCTGGAAGGTTTCACTTTCTCTGACGTAGCACCTGTGACCATTAAAACATGCAAGCTCCCTCACCACCATTTATATGGTGGTGAGGGAGATGTTGTTTTTTCCGCTCGGAGTAAAATAAATAAACACAGGCAGCACACGAAAGGTTCATGCAAATTAAACTGATCAGACATGTTAGTAAGGTTCATGCAAAATATACTGATATGACATGTTAGTAAGGTTCAGGCAAAATATATTTATCAGACATATTTGTCAGGGCCAGGCAAAATATACTGATCAGACATGTTAGGGTTAAGCAAAATATATTGATCAGACATGGTAGTCAGGAGTAAGCAAAATATACTGATCAGACATGGTAGTCAGGATTAAGCAAAATATACTGATCAGACATGGTAGTCAGGATTAAGCAAAATATACTGGTCAGACATGTTAGTCAGGGTCAGGCAAAATGTACTGGAGAAGAACCTCGCCTTGGCTTCCTCGTAGACCGTTCTGGAAGCGAGCAGTTTTCATGGCAGCCTGGATAACAGGGTGATGGACCGACGTGATCCCCGCATTAGTGAGCGACACGCAGCTGAAGCCAATAATTGCACAACCGCCTGGAGAACCCCGGCCTACATTCAACAGTTCGCTCAGAATGTGAGACAAGCTTCTGTAACCCACCACTTTACGTGCTTTTCATGGGGCGCAAAAAAGTAACTCTAACCATTGTGGGCTTTCGAAACAACAACAATAACCTGGCTGGTTCCCCGTTAAACATAGGACCGCACCAGATACTCTCTATATGTTCCTTTTATGTGCGTGATTTTTGAGTTTCGCTTATGAGAAACCGATTAACCTTACTTCCTCCTCGTATGTTGCTCGCATTGTGTTCATTGTTCTTCCTATGATTGATCCCCACGTTCTCTTTCTAATTTCCTGCTGTATCGGTTGTCTCCCCGTTCGTTCTCACAGATATGCGTTTGCCATTAGCTCTGGAATCTAACACACAGTAAGTGACGGAGACAGTTTTTTAACGAAGGTCTGCAATATGTCTGTGATACCTTTAAGTCACAAATCCTGTCTTAGAGTTACATATCCATACATTCTTTTTATTTATGTTGAACATTAAAATCTTATTCTCAACTGATAATGCTGCCGAGTGTCAATCCCAGCACTGTACACCAGGGTAAAATACTGTATTGAGATTATAACAACATTTGGCTACCTGACATGGGACACTCAATCTGCCTGATTGAATACCAGGATAGCAGACATATATCAACTATGTTTAAGGGGTCTGAGACGTTTTCACTGACTGCAACCTCATCTGGTCAATTAAACAACCATACGGACACGATACTTGTGGGAAGACAAGCAAACAGAAGAACAAATGTGGACACAAAACATGTGGGAAGACAAGTAAACAATATAACTAGTGTGAACACGAAACTTGTGGGAAGACAAATAACCAGAAGAACACGTGTGGACACAAAACTTGTGGAAAGACAAGTAAACAATAGAATACGTGTGGGCACATAACTTGTGGGAAGACCTATATACAGAAACATATAGTCCGCCTACACAGTCTAAGAATAATAAAGGTGAAGCCTTTTCCTAGAATTTCTAGGGATAAACTATGTGTGACAATATAAGTGTGAGACAGACAGATGACCAGTTTCATGTGGACAATAAATATGGCTTTTCGAGAGTGAACAACAACGACAAGGAAGTATTTTTATGTGAACCATCAAATAGAGCTGAGATACGTCAGTGCTAAGAATACCGTGAGCAATAACTTGAAGAAAGCATTGTTATGATTGGGAACGTAGCAAAACGGAATACTGATTGTGGTTGCAAACCAAAAAAACAAAAAAAAGATTAAATCGCAGTTTGGCAGTTTTCATGTGCTTCCCCCGTATGAATCGTGTGATTCCTCGCTCGTTTTCATGTTACATACATAATGTTACGTCAATATTTTGGAAGCCGACAGATGTTAAGGCATCATGTAGCATGTCCTTTATAGAACGTCGTTCTCATCACGGTCTGTCTGAAAGACACGCTTTCGCATGCCAAAACTCCAGCCTCCACTACAGTCATACCCAGACATTCCTGAATGTCTTGGTACCATCGTCTTCTTGGTATACCCCTGCTTCTTTTGCCAGGCACCATACCTTCCATGAATGTTCTCTCAACACCACTGTGTCTCTTGATGTGACCAAAGTATTCACATTTTCTAGCTGTAATGGAATTGATAAACCAGTTCTCCTCTATGCTCAACTCTTGCTGAATGTCTATATTTGTTTTTTTTCTCCATCCAGGGTATTCTGGGGATCTTTCTGTAACATTTTGACTCGAAGGATTCAATTCTTTGTTTTGAAGTTTTGATCATGATTCGCAGCCATAAGCTGCCACATGAAAAATACAAGCTCTCAAGACTTTTACTTTTGTCGTTTGGTTGGTTATCTGCTATTATTTCTTCAGGCTATCCAGTCTCTGCATTGCCATAGCTATTCTTCATCTGATTTCTTTCGAGCAGTCGCCATTCTGGAGCCCAGATATTAAAACCTCGACCTGATATATTTCATCACCATCTACTGTGGATTTATGCTGACATTGTGTTTTGTAGGTGGTCAATATCTTTATTTTGTTTATGTTTATAAACATGTTTTGATCTTTACTGTGTCCATTTACAGTTGAAATTAGCTGCTCCAGCCTTTCTGCACGTCTTGATAGTATCACTGTGTCGCCTGCGTATCGTAACTCTGAAATCTCGTACCAGCCAATCGTAAATGTATTAAAACTCTCAATGTCCTCGTCTTCTCTAACATTTATCATTACACATTTCGCATAGATATTATATAGATACGGTGAAAGGATATAGCCCTGTCTTACTCCGTTTTGTACTGGATGTTAAGTACTTTTGCGATTTTCAGGTGTTTTTTTTACCTCATTTCAGGTGAGTCCCGAGTAATCTTATGTGGCCTACGCGAAGAAGCCAAGAGTATTCTGTACGCGTTCCGATTTTTTGCAGTGATGTGCAAATTGCGGGCCTAGGTCTTTAGTTAGTCTATCTCGCCATCGCATAGGTGGGCCACCCCGGAAACGGGCTCAAGCATATGGACACGCAAACGTTGTTCTACGTGCCCATCTGTTGTCAGGCATCCGTACCACATGAACAGTCCAGTGATGTTAACACGATATCGCTGCTATAATATGGCCAACCCAGCGATGTTTGACAGGCATGCGTACCACATGAACAGTCCAGTGATGTTAACACGATATCGCTGCTATAATATGGCCAACCCAGCGATGTTTAACAGGCATGCGTACCACATGACCATCCCAGCAATGTTAGCACGATACCGCTGCTACCACATGACCATTCCATCGATGTTAACACGATATCGCTGCTACCACATGACCATTCCAGCAATGTTAACACGATATCGCTGCTATCACATGACCGTCCCAGCAATGTTAGCACGATATCGCTGCTACCATAAGACCGACCCAGCGATGATCCCACGATATCGCTATTTCCACAACATCCAGAAAAAGAGTTTGATGTCGAATTTCTTCATTCCGGATCTTTTCTAACTCAAGTTTTTATATTGTATTTGCCATGACGCATTTCCAAATGAGTGTCAGATGCGAGTTCTTATTCTTCTCATATTTTAACCGACTTCCCTAAAACCGATAAAACTGAAATTGTGTACAAATACTTTACTAGTGGGACCTGTGAAGCTATCAAATTGTGATGGGAATTGAACTGGACATTCAACATATTATACAGAAAAATATATTTTCTTTTTATTTCCACTGCCGATTCGAGTGACCACGTGATGGTTGATTCCTGGCTATTTGTCGGCCGTGCTAGCTACTGAATTATTCGAATCAGCGCGAGACACGATTATGAAAGCGCCGACAAAAAGAATAGGTGTGTAAAATGCACAAAAAGTTTGTCGCTCTGAAAAATAAAAAAAAAAAGCATGTCTGAGTTTTAAATGTTTTTTTTTTCTTTCTCAAAATCGCATTAAAAAAGTATTTACTTGTTGTTTGCTCTTGGAAAGTGGTGAGCTTACTGAAGAGTCTCAGATTAAACAACAGCTAGGCAGACAGCTGCAAACCTTCTCAAACAGGCACCGGGATGTTTGAAAAGCGTTGGTGGTAGCACTGCCAGAAAAAGGTCCTGTGATAAACTCATCAGGTCTCTGGAGTTCTTCTTTAGTGCTTTACAGCTTTGAGTTTCGAGTCTAATCATTAGGCCACTGTTTTCTATATCAGGGAAGACGAATAGGCCTACTGGCCAGAGTTATGCATATTGTTAAATGTGACTAATTAAATGTGTGAATAATAACATGCAGTCAATGATAACATGCGGTAAAATAATGACATGCAGTCAATGATAACATGCAGTCAATAATGACATGCAGTCAATGATGACATGCAGTAAATGATATCATGCAGTAAAATGATGACATGCAGTCAATGATGACATGCAGTCAATGATAACATCCAGTAAAATGATGACTTGCAGTCAATGATAACATGCAGTCAATGATGACTTGCAGTCAATGATAACATGCATTCAATGATTACATGAAGTACATCGTGCCATGAAGTCAATGATGACATGCAGTCAATGATGACATGCAGTCAATGATGACATGCAGTCAATGATGACATGCAGTCAATGATAACATGCAGTAACATGATGACATGCAGTCAATGATGACATGCAGTCAATGATATCATGTAGTAAAATAATGACATGCAGTCAATGATGACATGCAGTCAATGACATCATGCAGTAAAATGATGACATGCAGTCAATGATGACATGCAGTCAATGATAACATCCAGTAAAATGATGACTTGCAGTCAATGATAACATGCAGTCAATGATGACTTGCAGTCAATGATAACACGCATTCAATGATTACATGAAGTACATCGTGCCATGAAGTCAACGATGACATGCAGTCAATGATAACATGCAGTCAATGATAACATAAAGTCAAAGATGACATAAAGTCAATGCTGACATAAAGTCAATGATGACATGCAGACAATGATAACATGCAGTCAATTATAACATGCAGTCAATGATAACATGAAGTCATTGCTGACATGCAGTTAATGCTAACATGCAGTCAATGCTGACATTCAGTGAATGCTGACATTCAGTCAATGTTGACATTCAGTCAATGCTGACATTCAGTCAATGCTGACATTCAGTCAATGATGACATGCAGTCAATGATTACATTCAGTCAATGATGTCATTCAGTCAATGATGACATTCAGTCAATGCTGACATTCAGTCAATGCTGACATTCAGTCAATGATGATATGTATTCAATGATAGTGACCTTCTTGTCAACAGCACACTCCTTACCCTTTGCTAGTTTGATTTAGGGGTTGCATTTCTGTATTCTACTGGCGAAGGAAGGGCACGCGTCGTTCCACCCTAGACCGTAGTCCTTGGGGCAATATCAATAGGTATTGGTATGTTTGCAATACAGTAGTTGTACCAGTCCTTTCTGTACGTGGGGAAGTGGTCATTCCGAGAAAGATCTCCGATACATCTAGTCAAACTAGACACGAACTGATTTCCAGTCCGGTATGTTGGGATTGAAAACCAAGCTTGTACTCGATGTACACCCGTAGACCACGCAGTTCTCTTCAGCCATGAAATCGAGGATGCTCGCTACTCTGATTCCTGATATTTTCCTTCGATTTTTACATCGTCTCCGTGACTTTTGTTGTCCTTTTTTCGCTTTTTTCTTGGATCTGTAGTATAAGAGTTATGGTCATGGTATAGGGGCTCATCGGAGGACACAGCTGGTTCAATTTTAATGTTAACATTTTATTATATGATTAATACATGTTAGGTTTTTAAAAGTCTTTTAAAGTAATCTCGCCACTACGTTGTTAGTCTCGTCATACGATACCAAAATTTGGATGAATGTATGATGCAATATCTGGAAATATGGACAGACGTAAATGGGATAAATTAAAAAATTGTGAGCTTTAAAAGAAAACATATATTTTAGAAATAATCTACTTTTCCATTCCCAAAACTAGATCGTATTATTGGTCTTAGTTTGCAAGCTTCAGAAAGCGTTATCAAAACTCAGAAAAGAAAAATATTGGTTTGGCAGTATTCCTGGCCATTTGACGCAAACATGAAGCGCTCAGCCCAAAGACGAGACACTTCCTATACAAACTCTCAAAGACTTCATTTACGGAAAGAGATGAGATTTTGACGCACAAGCAGCTACAAGATGGTTTAATGCTGTCAGTGTGTGTCTAACGTGCCTCCTCGCAGACTGGGAAATCAATGGTTAAAGAGAAGACCGGAGAATGTGGATTTAGAACACTAATGGACCTCTCAGCGAACATTTTCATTTTACCGCAGCCACAAAAATCGAACGCCTTTGCAATTTCCGAGCAAAAACTCAAAGGCTTTTAGCCCACCGGAATAATCTTCCTCCAAAATATCCCCTTGATTTTTGTTATATCTTTAAACGCTTTCAGGTCGCCCAGTAACGTTACTGTCTATGACTATATCAGTTCTTTGGTTTCCAATTTAACACAAGCAAAAAAAGTAGTTAAACTCTTTTATTATTTATACAATATTACGTAAGCCAATGTTCAGAAAATGTAGGCTCACATGCTAAAGAAAGCAACCTTAATACGAGTGAAACACAGGTCGACTGCCGCAAGATAAAGATGTTAAACGCGCTCTGATCTAACGAAATGGACTGGTTTATTGTTTAGACAAAATAGCATGGTTCCCTCAAGTGAGTTTGTTGTTGTTCAAAGCTACGTGTGGCGAGTTGAGTAAACTCTTGAAATTTCTTTGGTGGCAGGTTGCCGTTATTTTTCTTACGTCCCGACGTGTGAAAAAAAATAGTCAGTGCCAATTCTACCTGTAGTACAATTCACGGCTCCTGAATAATCTAACTTTTGGGGGGGGGATAACAGTATTAATCCCCATCTCGTTGGACAAAGTACTGTGAAACGGTCTGTTTATAAGAGCACACACGAGGACATAAGGTGAGGTTTTGATCAATATGTTTCACCTGATCCTCATTACTCTATCCTCCCCGCAAATCAAGTTTAATAAAAAATAATTTTTAAATTTCCAAATAAACAAAGCCATACATATGTAGCTATTTAAAAAAAATTAAATAATCTTATGTAATAATTCTGACATCTAAGAAAAAAATCAAAATGGATAAAGTACTCTTCCATTGTTGTGTTGTTGTCCCTTGCAGAAAGTCATCTGCACTGATATATATATATATATGTTTACAACTTTAAAATAAGTTATGATGTACTAAACCTGAACTAAAGGAAAGTTTAATAAGACAAATGTGTAGGTAAATAACATTTCAGAAATGCATCTAAAACTCAAATGGTATAATATGGCCAAGAAGCGTGTGCTATAACATGTCAGTTGCAACTACTGATGTGTCCAAGAACTACATGTCACTGAACAGGATAAACGGTATGGGTCTAAAGGGAAACAACCATTATAATATTTCTAGTACTCGCAAACACAAGCACGACAGCTAACAATCGTGTAGATAGACAACAATGGAACTAATAGAGAACGCACTGGGCACTGAGGGGGGAGGGGGGGGGAGAAACAGTTGAGGAAACCGATACGCGCGTGTGTGTGTCTATCTGTATGTGTCTAATTGTGTGTGTGCGTATGTGTGTGTGCGTGTATGGTTGTATGTATGTGTGTGCGTGTGTATATATGGCTGCCTGTGTGTTTGTTTGTATGTGTGTGTGTGTGTGTGTCTGTGTGTGCGTGTGTATATATGTCTGCCTGTGTGTTTGTAAGTGTGTGTGTGTATCTGTGTGTGCGTGTGTTTGTGTGTGTGTCTGTCTTCGTCCTTCTCTCAAACCGAGAGGTCGTGTCGTTATAACATCTCACTAACGACAGATGTACAGTCCCTCGCTACTTCTGTATGTTCAACGTCATAACCTCGGTCTCTTCAACAATTTACTGGACCACTTTCAAACATCATCTCTCCAGCGCCGCTTGTGGTGACCGTTCTTTTTCTTCCCAGGGACTGTAACTTTGAACATCTTGTTAGAT
Organism: Ariolimax columbianus; assembly: GCA_036924085.1. NCBI lineage: Eukaryota > Metazoa > Mollusca > Gastropoda > Stylommatophora > Arionidae > Ariolimax > Ariolimax columbianus. The sequence continues at coordinate 101,383,305 of JAVGWX010000003.1, forward strand.
AGTTCACTTGATCGTAATACGTGTCCGAACCTTTGGAGCTTGCCTGTTTCAACCATTGATATTAGGTCTTGCTAAGGTCCGACAGAGTGTGTAATTATGTTGCATACGTTGAAATTTGTATGTGGAGCCAATGATATTTGTCGTTAGTTTTGTCTTCTCGACGTGTATCAACATGACCCATTTCAGCTTTGTAATAGCAGGTCTGGTCGTTACATTTTGTAGCTTGTTTTCATTAACAGCCATGACGTCTACATTTTCAACGAAAAGTAGGTTTGGGATTGTAAACTCACCGATAGTAATATTTTCATGGTTACCATAGAGAATATCGGTGACAATCATCTAATAATAATAATAATAATAATAATACTAATAATATAAATAATAATAATAATAATAATAATAATAATAGTAATAATAATAATATATTTTTTTTTAAAATAATAATTTCATAAAAGCGTCTGAAACCCACTGTGCAGCTCGGCTACATCCATGACCCGATGCTGTGTTACAGCTCCAGATCTCCTCCAGAGCTAAGATGGGTGTGGGTGAGGGTGCGGGAAGCTGCTATCTGTTGACGTCCTACTGCGTGGCTGATGAAGTCATACTGTGCGGCTGCTGAAGTCATACTGTGCGGCGATATTCTTCTGTGCCTTGTGTCGGTGAGTGAAGTCATTTGCAGCTGAGGATTAACTTGTGAAGTACCTTGCCGGCCGGGGTTTCTTGGTCCAGCGGTATGGCATGACCAAGCAAAGACTCGTTGGCAGTCTAGTGTTTCAGAGAGTTGATGGAGGCTGTTTGAGCTGAGATCTCCACGCTGCAGATGTAGTCATGCTATCAGATGCCGAGGATTCGTCGCTGGTCGCGCACGTGAAATACATAGTCTTGATATGTCATGTTTGAGTAATGTCCAGATTTCAGAGCTGTAAAGTAGGTCTATCACCACCCAAGACTGATAGAAGCGAAATTTCTGAAAAGGATAAATTACCGTTGCTCTTTACACGTCAGAGATTGTATCGAACAGATGCAAGTCTGATCCTTTTTGACATATCAGGACGGCTGAGTCCAACAGATAAGATCAAGCTGCTGAGAAAGGTGAATTGGTTGCTGTCCTTTACCGTGTGGCCTTGAGTTTCAATACCTTGGGGTGCTGTGTCAGAAATGAGGTTCTGCACTTTGGTCTTGGCACAGAATATAGACATAACCAAAAAGGGCGTTCCACTGTCTAGAATTTTTAGATACCGTTGCAGTGAAGATTGTCTTTGCCATACAAGACGTTGTCACTCGAGTAAACGAGATCGGTGATTATTGACTGGTCGATACCGATACCCTTTTGGTGCGGGATGAGGTCAAGAAGTCAGTGGAAGGGCAGACACAATAGGTCAGGAGCAAGTACTCTGCCTTTCCTGACACCCGAAGTCGTTATGAATCTGTCTGGGGGACAGTCACTTAACTCCGTGGACCTTCTAGTCATGATTTACGGTTGTGAGGTCTGGAAATTACGAAACGCGGATGCAGAGAATATCTGTGTTACTCAATCAGCGACGGAAAAGCGTTTTCTGTGGATATCGATCAGAGACTGAATCCACAATGTCGAAATCAAAAAACACACCGTACTTCGAGACGTTCTGGTGGCCTTGAACTCATAAAGATCGTTTGGCTGGTCACGTGATAAGCATGCCAGAAACGAGATGGACACACAGAACAATTGTCTTTGTTGGCCGTATGATCATATATATTCAGGAGGTCACCCACTGATGTGATAGCGGGATGGTCTTCTGTGATAATTATTTCCAAAATGGTACGACTCGATGAAGGATCGAACTGCATTCAGGTAATTTTTGGATACCTGGCATACGGCACACATATCGGACTGAAGTCGACTATATTGTATAGTATTGAAAATGTTCAGACTATTCACTTGTCCCACCATCCCACCTCCGGTCTCATCTGCTAAAAACGATGATAGAGTAATTTCTTGAATGAGACCTTTCAAGCAGAATCACAGCGCGTAGTTATATCTTTCTGGCTTTTCTTTACATGTCACCAAACTAAATTTCCTTAAACTCAAATCTATCAACAAATATAAAATCAAGCTTGAAGTAGAGCTGTTGAAAGACGTAGATACCTTGATCTATTTTGGCAGCTCAATTTACAGATTATGAGCTACAGATGAAGATGTAAGGACCATCAAAGGCAAGGCAAGAGTGGATATCATAACACTAAACAATGTATGGAGATCCAAAGAAATCAAGACTCATACTAAAATTAGAATACACAACCGTAGGGTCAAGTCAATGCTGATGTATGGAGCGGCGACATTGAGAACGACCGGGGTCAAGTCAATGCTAATGTATGGAGTGAAGACAGTGAGAACGACCAGGGTCAAGTCAATGCTAATGTATGGATCGGAGACAAGTAGAACGACCAGGGTCAGTCAATGCTAATGTATGGAGTGGAGACATTGAGGATGACCAAAGTCCTACACCAAAGACTCCATTATTTTCTTAACAGATGTCTTCGAAGGATAATGAGCATAAAATGGCAGAACATGGTTATAAATGAATACCTATGAGAAAGGAGGCAACAGACACCCATGGAACAACAAATTAAGTGAAGAACATTAGGCAGGTTAGGACATACGCTAAAGAAATGTCGCGTTCAACCTAGCCAGACAGTCTCTTACATGGAAGTCTTAGGGAAAGAGACAGAGAAGTGGACCCAAATAACATGGACAAGAGAATGTGAGAAGGAATCGAGATTAAAGTATTGCAAGTGTTGATAAGCTGGCGAGATGTTATCAGTGGCATAGGCACCAATTGGAGCAACGGTCTGTGATTGGTTGATTGAACATAAAGCTGAGAATGAAAATGCGTGTCCTTAAAAATACCTGAATACTTCATATGATGTTGTTGTGACTTTGTCATTACAAGAGCAAAATTTGTTATGTTTAGAATATAACAATATGGACTACTCTCAAGTTAAAGCACAGAACCAAATCCCTAGATCAACCGAGCTTTGGGCTAATATTGTCTACATTCTATTGTGACCTCATTTAAAATGTAAATTTTTACAAAATGTTTTTTCCATATCTTAGTCTCACTAAAAAGTCGTTATAGCTAAGTTATTTATCCACACAGTGACTTATAGTTTAGCGGCAAGAAACTATTTCAAATGCATGAGCTGCAGAGGTCATCGACCCATAGCTTAATAATAGCGTTAGGGCCAGCAAGCCAGATCTGCCTAGACTCTTCTACACCGTCACGTTGTGATCCTGGATAACCGGCTGCAACGGAGAAGACTGCCTAAGGTTAAGGGAGGGAAGACTGGTTAAGTAGAAGCGAGGGCAGACTGGCTAAGGTGAAGGTAGGGCAGACTGGCAAAGGAGAAGAGAGGGCAGACTGGCTAAGGAGAAGAGAGGGGAGACTGGCTAAGGAGAAGGGAGGGCAGACTGGCTAAGCTGAAGGTAGGGCAGACTGGCTAAGGTGAAGGTAAGGCAGACTGGCTAAGGTGAAGGTAGGGCAGACTGGCAAAGGAGAAGAGAGGGCAGACTGGCTAAGGAGAAGAGAGGGGAGACTGGCTAAGGAGATTGGAGGGCAGACTGGCTAAGCTGAAGGTAGGGCAGACTGGCTAAGGTGAAGGTAAGGCAGACTGGCTAAGGAGAAGGGATCGAAAAGGGGAGGCTAGCCCGGTTCTCACAAATGCCTGCTGAAGTCGAATGTGTTGGACCGAGAAAGGTGCAAATATAGCAGTAAAGCTAAAAACTACGACACACATCATTCCCTTCTCCGGACTACATCCTGCTATTTTCAAAGCCTTTTCCAGGGCTTAGTAGCTGGAGAATGAGAACAAGCGAAGAAGAAAAAGAAAGTAAGCTGTGTATTTAGTAGTCGACTGGTCGTTCACTACACTGCAAGTGTGTTTTGGAATAACTAACATCATTAGCTCGTTCTGTCTTGTCAGACGATAGTAAGTTGCACTTTAAGAAAAAAAGTGAAGTCACTAACAATCACTGCTAAACTCATTTTTTGGAACCCAAAATTTAGCAGTGAATGGTCTAACAGCAGCATGCGACTTCTAGCTGGCTGCTTGTATCCGGGTTAGCGAGCCATAGCTGTCTGCCACCATTTCCCGCCTCCAAATGGTGGCTTTGTATATAATTTGCTCCTATGCAGTCTGAAAGAATAGGAAGTGAACGGGAAAGTCCAATTTGGCCTCCAAAACACCATGCTGAAACCAGATGTGCCGGGGCAAAAGTCGCAGATATCGTAACTGGGATATAAGCTGAGACATGACTTCGAAACATCCTTTTCAAAACGAAAGCTGAAGTAACGCCCCCAAGTTAATAATTTATTCCCAACAAATATGTTATCTAACTGTCTGCCGGAGTTCACGTGCAAGTTAATATTTGTAGTTCACAACGAAGTATTTTCCATATACAAATAAAAAATGTAAGGCACATGCATGGAGTATGTGTATACACAAACATAAACACACAAATATATATATTTGTATATATATATATATATATATATATATATATATATATATATATATAAATATATATATATATATATATATATATTTGTGTGTGTGTGTGTGTGTTTGCACGGATGTCTGAGTGTATGTGTGGGTGTCTGTGTGTGTCTGTGTGGTGTGTATGTGTATGTGTGTGTGTGTGGGTGTGTGTGTGTCTGTGTGTATGTATCTTTGTGTCTGTGTGTGTGTGCGTGTGTCTGTGTGTGTATGTGTGTGTCTGTGTGTGTATGTCTGTGTGGGTGTATGTGTGTCTGTGTCTGAGTGAATGAATATGTATGTGTGTCTATGTCTGTGTGTACGTGTGTGTCTGTGTGTGGGTATGTGTGTATTTGTGTGTCTGTGTGTGTGTGGGTGTCTGTGTTTATGTGTCTGAGTTTGTCTGTGTATCTGTATCTGTATGTCAGTGTATGTCTGTGTGTGCCTGTGCGTGTCTCTGTTTGTCTGTGTGTGTACGTGTGTGAGAGATAGAGAGATAGAGAGAGAGAGAGAGAGAGAGAGAAAGAGAAAGAGAGAGAGAAGGTCAGATGGGAGACTATTCAATCTAACCAGACTGCGAGTAAACAGTCAGAAGGGGACGGCGTGGCCTAGTGGTTAAGTGACACGGCTCACAACCAGAAGGTGCTGGGTTCGATCCCCATCACAGCACCGGCCGTTACCCCGGGGAAGCAAACCCTTAGAAAATGCACGAGGAAGCAGACCCTTACCTAAAATGCATGCTGAAGTCGGATGCACTGGGCCTACAGGCGCAAAATAAAAACCACAGTGCAACGCACACCGCCTTGGGGATTAGCGAAATAAGGCGAACGCAAAAAAAAAATAATATTTTTTTTTTTAATTTAAAAAAAAAAAAAACAGTCAGAGAAGGGAGTCAGTCATTCGGGATATGCTGTTCGCAGAAGATGATGCTCTGGTCGCCCACAGGAAAGCTGAATTACAGATCCTCATTAATAGGTTGGCAACATTTTGTAATCTGTGTTACATCAACATCAGTGTACGAAATATACGAAAGTGATGTCTTAGAATGCTGATCCATGAGACATTGGAATAAAAGATAAAAATATGGAGGTAGTAAATCACTTCAACTACCTCGGATCTATCATCACCGACAATCTTTCACTGGACGTTGAGCTGCAGCAACGATTAGGAATGGCCTCATTATCACTTGCCAGGATCTCATAGAGAGTGTGGAATAGCAACATGCTGACCATCTCTACACATGTTCATGTGTAGAGATCATGTGTAATCAGTTCTCTGCTCAATGGCAGCGAATTTGGACTCTGTATGCCTCACAAGAAAAAACGGCTAAATGTTTTTTTATATGCGCTGCCTGAGACGCCTACTTGAAATTTCATGAAGTGACAGAGTGACTAGCAAAGAAGTGTTTAGACCGTGCAAAGGTTGTCAGCTTGGTTAGGATCTTACACCAGCGCCGCTTTCAGTGACTTGGTCACGTGTGCAGAATGTAGGATAGGTGAGTACCAAATGATATCATTTACCGAGAGCTGACCACGGCCAAGCTTAAAAAAAGGTAGACCCTTCCTCCAATACAGGGATGTTTGTAAGCGTGATCTGAAGGTGTGGATATGAACATCTTCAACTGGAAGAAACTTGCCAAAGACAGATTTGGCTGAAAGCAGGCTTTGTGTGCATGTCTGCAGGCAGGGAACGAAATAATGCGTCAAGATGTTTACTATAAAGCGATTGGGTGGGTCGGTGGGTGGGTGCGTGCGTGCGTGGGTTTTGGTTGCGTGCGTGCGCGCGTGCGTGCGTGCGTTTGTGTGTGTGTGTGTGTGTGTTTCATTTGCGTTTTTAACTTCGACCTGGACTTGCTCACTTACCTTACCTATTTGATATATTTTAACCCATAGGTCCTTTTCCTTACATATCATTCTAATATTGTTCCTGCCCATTCTGAAAGGAAATTCCATATTGGATATACTCATGTGGTTGACTGCATATATCTACATTAAACTCCATTTACCAGCTCGCAGACCATCCTCGAATGTTAAGTAAATCCGATCTCAATATATCCACTTTTAATTTAGATGAGACACTTGTCTCGACTGATCGTCTTGCAACTAGTCGAAGGTAGTTCGAAACCAGAGAGTAAGGTTAATGGCCAGCGCATTTTTACAATGCAAGTTACATCATAAATAAGCACCAACAAAAAAAACCGTCATATGATGTTGCCATCATCGCTTGCGACGGGTGACTAACTTTAGATTTGAATTATTATTTGTATTTATATTATTTTTATTGTAGTTATTATTATTATTAGTAGAAGTAGTAGTAACGGTAGTAATAGTAGTAGTGATAGTAATAGTAGTAGTAAATTATTGTATTATTTCAATTGAAACAGTTCATAAACAGGAACAATACATCAATCTTACACATGTAATACTTGTGGGTAAGTTTTCATTTCTGAACATTGTGTACAATTTTCATTAAATACGAATTCCAGCCCTCGTACTTTACTATTTACTCACTAAGTCTTAAAGTGAGTCTTTCAATCTTAATTATTGTAACATTGTGTTTTCTATAGAAAGTAGATTTAAGTCACTCAGACGGCCTTGCCTCTGAATGCGTCAACAATAGCTATATATATGTTGTTTCGAATGCCCATAATGAATAGGCCCATTTTTTTGTGAGCCCTGACCAGGACGTTAAATAACGTGTTGCAGTAGCTTTCCTCACATCCCTGGCGTGCTGATGAATGTGGACCGGATTTCTCCAGGCGGTTGTGATATGCTTGTTTGATTTGCGTGTCACTCATTACTACGATGATCACGTCAATCCCCCACCTTGTTAGCCAAGCTGCCATGAAAACAGCTGGTTCCAGGGAGGGCTACGAGGAAGTCGTGGCGAGGGTTTTGGCTAGTATATTTTGACTGGTCCTGATTAACATATCTGATCAGTATATTTTGTCTGACCAGACGTGTCTTTCTTCTCCTTGATATATATATTAAGACGAATGTGAACACTGGGTTACATATGCAAAACTCTCAAATTCATTCTTACTGTGTGCGGGACTATTGACGAACACATGCCAATAGTTAACTCAACGGTAACACCAAACCGTCGAGTTTTTTTTCCGCACTTTCAAACCAATATTTAACATAGACTCGGTGCAATTATTCTAGCCGCACGCAAGCTACGACTCAGTAGCTATTTCTCGCTTCTTCTCCTCTTCTTTAAATAATACCTAGTGCCATCTTAGAGAAGCAACTACATTTTACAAACAATTGCAAAATTCAGTATTGTTAATTCATAAAAATATCCAGAGTAGTCTGTGGTGGTCTTTGTGTATGATAAGGACAAGAATAGCACAACTGCCCCACAGAGACAATGTCGTAAGAGGCGACTGTGTTACGTGGCAAAATGCTGGCCATGGTTAAATGGTTTGCTAAGAGAAGCACAGATGGCACTTAACAGGCTGCAGATCTACTCCGCTCTTCTGTTTGAGTCTATCAGTATCGACTCGCACATTGGATTTCCACCTTCTGCGGCACTTGCACCAATACAGCGGAGTAATAAGCTGCTCGAGTCTAGCCCGCTATGCACGAAATCCTGCTCTAGCTACATCCAGCTCACGCCAGAGCTAGGGTCTGCCCTGTACACATGCCACTGTAGAAGTACATGTCAACTAAAACTAAAACTACGACGCATAACACAATTACATTTTGGGAGTTTCAATTGAAGCTGTGATGGAGACCAATATTGGATTTACGCATCTGGAGTTCATGTGTATAATTTCTAAACCCCTGACCCAGTCCTAGATATACGACATTAAAGTGACATTGACTGTGATGGCTTCGATGACCCACGAAAGCATGACACCTTTGAATGTCATGGAGCCATGAAATCGAAATGTCCTAATTCGCGAGGGCCCCCTTAAACGCATGAATATGTATCCTCTACACGGTACTGCGCGTGCCCATTTGCGATTGTGCTTAATTATAATGTATTTTATGGTTGCAGGCGTTGAAGGTTTAAATAAGCGAATTGCTCCTCCAGGCAGGCTGTTGGAATGCCAGAGTGCATCACTCAACCAAAATGTAACACACATTTTCCATGCTGAAGCTGTATCTATTTAATTATGTTCTATTTCGCTGTTGTTTCCCTCAGCCCTGTTTTTAGTTTGTGTGGGAGATTGCTATCCTGGGCACATTCGCGAACTGATCTTCGTAATAATGAATGCCTAGTCTGTTCTAGCTCTTTAATTAATTTATTGGATATGATGAAATACAATTCTCGATATTGATTGATTCATGTACGGATCAAAGCTGTATGCAATCTATTCTTTCAATATCAGTAGACGTAGAGAAGAAAGGCCATTTTCAAGTCAAGATCTATATTAATAATCTGTTTTAAAATATGAAATCATGCATTCTACAGAAGTTTTACACATATACATTTATTGTTATGTTTGACAGAACCGAAGGCATAGTGTCTTTCACTCAATAGTGACATGTACGAACAATGTATGGATCGTGTAACTCGCTGGATGTACCGAGTGCTTGGACTGCAGCTGCATGGTAACCTTGCATGTCATGGATTAATAACAATTGTGTATGCTCCTCGTATGTATGTGTGTGTGTGCATGTGTGGGTGTATGTTTGTATGTATGTGTGCAAAGTATAGAAAGAAAGAACAGCGAGGGAGAGGAGCTGCCCATTGAGAAACGTTCTACACCAGCATATTAGTCTTTAGTTGCAGTGATACCCAATCGATCCTAGTAGATCCACCAGACTATTTAGATCTGAGACTTATATGTATCTTATTCACTCTTGCGGTGACATTCTGAGGTGTATGGTAGTATAATTATAATAATTAAACCCAGTAAAGATATAAATTAAATTAGTCATTGTTAAAATAAACAACTTTAGCGCTATTCAAACAGGTTTAGGTATATATCAGGAGATGACATTTTTTGTTAAATGTGTACAAAGGTTTTTTTTGCAGATGATCAGAACATCTTTCATCCTAATAAAGAGAACCTCCAAGAACATGCCAATGTATAGCCAATGTCGACAGTTCGTCTCGCTTGTGGTCCTTCTCTCGCAATGAGCTTTGGATCGGCAAATGGGAAGCAAGAATCGTGCCTAAAGGCCCTGTCCACGCCCGACCAACCGGTCGGAGAAGGGCAGGCCGGCTGGCAAAAATCGTCTCCAGTCAGAGTGAAAATCATCGCCGGGGCCGTTGGGATCCGTTCTGCACAGAGCGCTGCCATCCCTCCCCGAGCGAGACCGGTCGGTCAGTCGGTTGGTGTGTGTACGGGCCCCTGCCAGGCGGTCCTAGGTCGACGGAGTGAGGGACGAAACAACCGTTCGTCCGTCAGTCGGTCCCTGCCGCGGTCCTGGAAAGGCTTTTTACACATCCATCCTCCGCCGACCGGTGTGAGTGGTTCGTCCGTCTCCGACAGATATCTGGTTGATTATGTCAGTAGTCATATGCTTGTCTAAAAGGTTAAGCCATGCATGTCAAAGTTCACACTGTCTCACGGTGAAACCGCGAATGGCTCATTGAATCAGTAGAGGTTCCTTAGATGACACGATCATACTTGGATAACTGTGGCAATTCTAGAGCTAATACATGCTTACAAAGCTCCGACCCTCGCGGAAAGAGCGCTTTTATTAGTTCAAAACCAATCGTCGTTTCTCCTCGCGGGCTTGCGGTAACTCTGGATAACTTCGTGCTCATCGCATGGCCTCATGTGCCGGCGACGCATCTTTCAAATGTCTGCCCTATCAAATGTCGATGGTCCGTGACATGCCTACCATGTTTGTAACGGGTAACGGGGACTCAGGGTTCTTCTTCTTCTTCTTCTGCGTACACAGTCAGACAGTAACCATTATTTTTTCGAAAAAAGCAGCGGTCATCCTGAGGCTCTCGCCTCTACCATACAGCTTGTCTTGCAGTTCCACTGGCAATGGCCACATCTGCTCTCTCTGATCCTCGTATGTCGGGCAGTTCTGCAGCAGATGTTCAGTGGTCATTTTACCAGTACCGCATGGGCATTCGTCGGTACACCCTATCTTCAGTTTGTTGAATAGGTGGTACCTCAGTCTGTTGTGGCCAGTGCGAAGTCTGAAGACAACGACCTGCTCTCTTCGGTTCAACTGGTAATAGGCATCGTTTTTGGTGTAACCAGTATGTTCGGTTTCCCATTTGGACATGTATCTGGCTTTGATAAGCCGTTTTGACTCTTCGTACGTCATACTGGTATCTGTTTGTGGTAGCCTTGCACCTTCTTTTGCCAGTCTGTCTGCCTCCTCGTTGCCTTGGATGTTGCAGTGTGACGGAACCCACTGTACCACCACCCTTTTTGGTGCGGACTGCTGGCACAGTTTGCAGAGTGCTGCTCTTAAGTCATTAAGCTCAGTGTTCTTCTGGCTTTTTAGCGCTGTGACTACTTCGAGAGCATCTGTCAGCAAGACTATATGGCTCTCATTTTCACTGTGTGTTACCATTTCTTCCACTGCCGCCCTCAGTGCCTCTGCCTCTGCTCTGAAATTGCTTGTGTACTTACCAGTAGCGAATGACAGTGTTATTTTTCTGCCATTTGGTAGGTTCAGGAATGCTCCTGCCCCTCCGTTCTGTGTAGTGTTTGTTACAGAACCGTCGGTGTATGCATGGGTCCAGTCCATGCTTGGGTAGCTTTTCGTTATGAAGCTTAGGGTAGTGTCTCTCCTTTCTTTCTCACTCTGGCAGTTTTTGTTTGCAATACCTGGTATATTTTCTACCACCTCTGGAAATATATCCTGCCTCCAAGTAGGTTTTCGTACAGTAGTGATGGGTTTTGGTGTTGTTAGTGCGTTTATGGGATCTTCGTGCATCTTTGCTTTGGCTATTTCTGCAAAGTTTCTCCGCTTCAGTTTCCCATTTCCCAGATTGTTTAGTCTCTGGTACATTGGATGGTCCGTCAGTCTTCGGAGTTTCTCTGACTGCAGCTGGGCTCTGCAGTCTCTTCTATCGGTCATGGATTGCAGTCTTGTAATCTTTTCAAGTTCTACAATTGGCGTTGACTTCATGCCACCTGTTATAATTCTCATGGCTTGGTTTTGAAGTTTGTTAACTTTATCGAAGTTCGCCTTCGCTGCTGTTGTCCATGCCGCAATGCCATACTCGAGAACTGGTCTCACTCTTCCAGTGTACAGTTTCTTTAGTATGCTTTCGTCTGCTCCCCAGCTTGTGCCAGCAATTTTCCTCATGATCGCCATTCTGTCTCTGGCTTTCATTCGGTTTCTCTCAATCTGACTTTTCCATGTCATGCGCCGATCAAATGTGACTCCCAGATAGGTTGGGTTGTCGTTTGGCTGCAGGATTTTGCCATTTAGGCTTAATTTGGTACTTTGGGGTTTTAATGAGAGCGAGAATATTGTGCTCGTGGTTTTCTCCTCGTTTATTTTGACCAGCCATGAGTTCGCCCACTCTTCCAGCGATGTTAGGGCCGTTTGCATCCGATTTCTTGCTATGGTGAGATTCTTTTCAGAGGTCCACATAGCCAGATCATCTGCAAACATTGAGCTATGGACTCTTCTTGGTATATTCTCTGTAATATCGTTTATATATACCAGAAAGAGTGTGGGTGACAGTACTCCCCCTTGGGGTACTCCCTGCTCGAGTGTCACCTTTTTGCTCATCTGCCCTTGTACTTGGACTCTGGCCGTTCTTTGTTTGAGGTAGTGGTTGATCCACTTGTACATCTTCCCACAGACATCACTTCTTCTCAGCTTGACTCTAAGTCCGTCCTTCCAGACTTTGTCAAATGCCTTTTCCAGATCCACCCAAACAGCTACTGTGTGCTTCTGTGCCTGGTAGGCATCTTCTATCTCCTGGGCTATGAGGATGACCTGGTCCTCAGTGGATCTGTGCTGTCTAAAGCCGGCTTGCTGTGGAATTAGAATTCGTTTTTCTTCCAGATGCCACATCAGTCTGGTGTTTATCATCCGTTCCATCAGCTTGCCGACACAGCTCAGTAGGCTTATGGGCCTGTATCCATTCGGATCTGTTTTATCCTTTCCTGTTTTTGGTACTGGTACCAGTATTACATCCTTCCATGCCTGGGGTACAATACCCCTTTTCCAGCTTTGGTTCAGGACTTATAGTAGTTTTTTCTTCGCTGTTTGGCCCAGCCCCATCAGCATTTCGTTTGTTATCCCGTCTTTTCCGGGAGATTTCCTTTTCTTTAGTGTTCTCATAGCCTCTTCCATTTCGCGCATGGTTAGTTTGGCCATCATGTGCTCTTCAGGAGCCGTATTTATGTTTTCGTGTCGCTTTAGCTCTTCGCTAATGTCTGTATGCTTATCTGCAGGGACCTCGATGTGGTTTGCTCTGGCATAGTGATCGACAAAGGCGTTTGCGGCTTTCTTACCTGTGATCAAGTTCTCGCCCTGCTTGATAGTAATTTGTTTATTTGACGGGGTTTCGTCGTTCATGGCTCGGACTCAGGGTTCGATTCCGGAGAGAGAGCATGAGAAACGGCTACCACATACAAGGAAGGCAGCAGGCGCGCAACTTACCCACTTCCGGCACGGGGAGGTAGTGACGAAAAATAACAATACGGAACTCTTTTAAGACCCCGTAATTGGAATGAGTACACTTTAAAACCTTTAACGAAGATCTATTGGAGGGCAAGTCTGGTGCAAGCAGCCGCGGTAATTCCAGCTCCAATAGCGTATATTAAAGTTGTTGCAGTTAAAAATCTCATAGTTGGATCTCAGGCGTAGACGGGCGGTTCGGCTCGCGCCGGTTCACTGCCCATTGTCTCCTGCCCTACCGTCTGCTGGCTCTCTCCCGCGGGTGCTCTTTGCTGAGCGTCCCGGGTGGCCGGCGCGTTAACTTTGAAAAAATTAGAGTTGTCAAAGCAGGCCTCGGCTACCTGAATAATGGTGCATGGAATAATTGAATAAGGACCTCGGTTCTATTTTGTTGGTTTTCGGAACTGGAGGTAATGATTAATAGGGACAAACGGGGACATGCGTATTGCGGGGTTAGAGGTCAAATTCTTGTATCGCCGAAAGACGAGCTACTGCGAAAGCATTTGTCAAGAATGTTTTCATTAATAAAGAACGAAAGTCAGTGGCGCGAAGACGATCAGATACCGTCGTAGTTCTGACCATAAACGATGCCGACTACCGATCCGCAGAAGTTGCTTCGATGACTCTGCGGGCAGCTTCCGGGAAACCAAAGTATTTCGGTTCTAGGGGAAGTATTGTTTGCAAAGCTGAAACTTGAAGGAATTGACGGAAAGGCACCACCAGGAGTGGAGCCTGCGGCTTATTTTGACTCAACACGCCAACACTGTAAAATGACTGACAGACTGAGAGCATTTCGTTGGGTCTAATATGGAACGTGTGCTGGAATTACCTTCGGAAAACAGGTCAGTTTTACCCTTTAAATGAAATAGCGTTGCTACGGTAATTATGCTCAACTCTAGAGGAATCGCAGGTTTCAGACACTTGGTCATTGACAGACTAAAAAGCTCTCTCTTGATTCGTTGGGTCTAATAGGGAACGGGTGCTGCTATTACACCATCGGAAGACAGGCCAGTATGACCCTACTAATGACAGGGCGTTGCTACGGTAATCCTGCTTAATTCGAGAGGAATCGCAGGTCGCAGACATTTGGTCCACGTGCTTGGCTGATAAGCAAATGATGCGAGGCTACCATCTGAGGGATTACTGCCGAACGCTTCTAATTCGGAATCCCGCCCTAAATCTCAGCACTACTGCAATTGGAGGCTGCGATATGGTTTGGACTTGGGGCTCGTACCTCAGCTCGATCCTGTCGAGCCGCAGAAAGACGTCTCTGTCGTCCCGCCGATCAAAGCGGGTGGGAAGCTGCTCGATATTCACGTCATAGGGCGTTGAGGGGTGAAACCACTAGTAGAAGACTTAGTTCTCGGTCGGGCTGTCGTAAGCAGTAGAGCAGCCACTTCAATGCGAACTGTTAAGTCTCAGCCCTTGATCTTGAGATATGTCCGCACACCAGGCTAACAACATCTTCGTGCCATGACCAGGCTTGTCCCCTGGTTAAATGCACTCCTGCCTCGCTCTTTACCTCTGTCTGCTATCAGTCATCCCAATGGACGCAGAAGAGATGCAGGCCAGCGGACATTGCACCTCTGCCCTCTTGTGACAACCTCCCAGGTGGCGGGGAATGCTAGTCGTACCATCACTGCAGATGAGCCGAGAAAATAAAAGGAGCAAGGAGATACCTCACTCATATGCTACGTTTCTGGCAGGACGTGACAATCCTGGGACACAGACACACTGGACTGCCTCTCTTCCGAGATACTTGAACAACTAGTACATATAGTCCTTCTTTCTTCTTCTTCTGCGTACGCAGTCAGACAGTAACCATTATTTTTTCGAAAAAAGTGGCGGTCATCCTGAGGCTGTCGCCACTGCCATAGAGCTTGTCTTGCAGTTCCACTGGTGATGGCCACATCTGCTCTCTCTGATCCTCGTATGTCGGGTAGTTCTGCAGCAGATGTTCAGCGGTCATTTTACCAGTACCGCATGGGCATTCGTCGGTACATCCTATCTTCGATTTGTTGAATAGGTGGTACCTCAGTCTATTGCGGTCAGTGCAAAATCTGAAGACAACGACCTGCTCTCTTCGGTTCAAATGGTAATAGGCATCGTTTTTGGTGTAACCAGTATGTTCGGTTTCCCATTTGGTCATGTATCTGGCTTTGATAAGCCGTTTTGACTCTTCGTACGCCATACTGGTATCTGTTTGTGGTAGTCTTGCACCTTCTTTTGCCAGTCTGTCTGCCTCCTCGTTGCCTTGGATGTTGCAGTGAGATGGGACCCACTGTACCACTACCCTTTTTGGTGCGGACTGCTGGCACAGTTTGCAGAGTGCTGCTCTTAAGTCATTAAGCTCAGTGTTTTTCTGGCTTTTTAGCGCTGTGACTACGGCGAGAGCATCTGTAAGCAGGACTATATGGCTTTCATTTTCACTGTGTGTCACCATTTCTTCCACTGCCGCCCTCAGTGCCTCTGCCTCCGCTCTGAAATTGCTTGTGTACTTTCCAGTAGCGAATGACAGTGTTATTTTTCTGCCATTTGGTAGGTTCAGGAATGCTCCTGCCCTTCCGTTCTGTGTTGTGTTTGTTACAGAACCGTCGGTGTATGCATGGGTCCAGTCCATGCTTGGGTAGCTTTTCGTTTTGAAGCTTAGGGTAGTATCTCTCCTTTCTTTTTCAGTCTGGCAGTTTTTGTTTGCAATACCTGATATATTTTCTACCACCTCTGGAAATATATCCTGCCTACAGGTAGGTTTTCGTACAGTAGTGATGGGTTTTGGTGTTGTTAGTGCGTTTATGGGATCTTCGTGCATCTTTGCTTTGGCTATTTCTGCAAAGTTTCTCCGTTTTAGTTTCCCATTTCCCAAATTGTTTAGTCTCTGATGCATTGGATGGTCGGTCAGTTTTCGGAGCTTCTCTGACTGCAGCTGGACTCTGCAGTCTCTTCTATCGGTCATGGATTGCAGTTTGTACATATAGTCCATTATATCATAATCATTGCCAGACCCTATAGACACGAGTGGGGAAGACTCAATAATCCTGCAAAACAACTTCCCTAAGAGAGACAGCTCTGACCAAAAACAACTCCTGCCTTGTTAGCCAAAGGCTAAGGAGGGCATCCTTACATAAACGCCTGTTGAAATCGGATGACTGGGCCACATGCTTAACAAAGTAACACAGTACAACGTATATCGCTGTAACCAGCGTACGAAGAAGAAGAAGAAGGAGAAGAAGAATGACCTGTCCTGGATCCGAAAAAATGTGACAGACGGCTGTGTGCACAGTGGCAGCTCTCCAGGCTAATGTGAAGTTTGTTAAAATAAGAGAAAGAAATGTCAGTGCATCCAGGCAACGATCACGTCAAGCTACATACCCGATAGTTAAGTGCCGAGAAGTAGTACCCAGACGTCTCTAGCACTTGATTTTAACCTCGGCAGCATTGACTGCTTTGAGATTCACTTTATATTTTCTCGCCATGGTTATTTACTTGACATCTTTAATTCTGCGCCACGGAAATGGCAGAGGAGTGTACATCCATCACTTCATCTCAATCTCTCTCTCGCATTATTGTCCATCTCTCACTACTTGAATGTTATTGTTTATATGTACTCTAAACATTCCGTCCACATTACCAACTAGCGCGTGAAAATATGAACTGTTGTGAGGATCAAGGACGTTCCAATGTTTGCCGTCCACCACCAGAAAAAGGACAACAAAACAACACAGATGAGTAAGGCTCACGATCAACAACACTACCTGACCAAACTACCAAATGTAACGACTTTCAACAAACAACTATTGATTATATAAGAAAATATGCCAAGGAAAATATTGTAAGAATTTAAACTTTATCAACTCGCTCTTTGTATTCGTGGATTTATCAAATGAAACATCTGTAGTTACATAACATTGAACTCTGTGATGAAGGGCTAAATACATTTATGTAAAAGGGCTCAACTAATGTGAGGTGGGGGTGACCCGTTCCCTTTCTTTTTTTTTTTAAATTTCACGTCTCATAATGAGGTACGTAAAGTAAATGATGTTAGAAATGAAGTGCTTGAGACTTAATTGTTTGAGACAGCAGCTTTTCTGAGTTTCTGAGAACCAGATCGTTTACTCCCTGTCATGCCTTACGTAATAACCAATCAAATATCAATCTACAGCTGATTTGGTTAGAACCTGTCGCCGCAGCAAAATGTACACTGTGCGTTTGCAGGAGTACTGCCATAACAGCGAAATATTAATTATATATACATGCTCTTTGGTCTTTAAGTTGTACTTGTGTTTCTTAGTAATTTATCATATGAACCAACAACATTTTTATCTGACACCTATCTCATTTAACAATTGTGTATTGCCCGACAAACGAGGATCAGAAAAAGCACATGTGGTGATCACCAGTGGCAACACTAGACAAACTCTATGGCAGTGTCGACAGCCTCAGAATGACCGCTGCTTTCTTTAAACAAATTCAAGTCTACGTCTGACAAGCTATGAAGAAGAACACATGTGTTCTGTTAGGTTTATGATGCTAGATGCAGATATTAAAAATTTAGGAGGTCGGTGGTGCAGCGACGTAAATCGAGTACAACCTTAGTTTGCGATCGAAACTTACTGTAATAAAGTCGTGCCCCATGTGACTAGGCATGTCTGAAACTGTTCGCAGTTCGAGGAAATAGTAATGTACAGAATGTCGTAAATAAGTGTGCGAAGAGAAAGATAAATGGATGAAGGTATACAGGGAAACAGCTTTGTTCCCGTGATACTTCATCGAATGTATGCGTGCGTATGTGTGTGAGTGTGAGTACATTACTATTTTTTGTTCCTGAACCTTGTCAATATCCCAAAGCTGAGAAAAATGTGATCCTTGTAAATGTTGTGTATATTGAAAATTTAAATTTGTGTTCAATGTGCAATATGCTTCAGCATCAATACACATTTAAAATTGTCACAACTTAATCAAGTACAAAAAGGATTGGTAAAACGACTGTTCTGCAACACAACCATAATTGAAAACATTACAAACACAAACACACACTCATCCATACACTGGCCAATACGTCTACATTACAAACACAAACACACACTCATCCATACACTGGCCAATACGTCTGCATTACAAACACATACACACTCATCTAAACACTGACAAACACGTCATGATATCGCCTAAAGGACTACGGTCCGGAGTGAATAGGGCCACTGTTCCGATCCAGAAATACAAATATGTATTCAAACCAACAACAACCAAGGCGTGGGCTAGTGGTTAAGTGACACGGCTCACATCCTGAAGGTGCTGGGTTCGATCCCCATTACAGCATCAGCCATTACCCCGGGGAAGCAAACCCTTAGAAAATGCAAGAAAAAGCATACCCTTACATAAAATGCATGCTGCAGTCGGATGCACTGGGCCGACAGACGCAAAATAAAAACCACAGTGCAACGCACACCGCCATGTGGATAAGAGAAATGAGGCGAACGCAAAAAAAATAAAAGAAGTTCGAAGCGAGGTGTTTAGTAGATGTGATATGTTTGACATATCTTTACCTAATCTACATATATGTGTGGAAGATATAAATGAGAACAGCATTTTGGAAATTCACATTGCAATTATTATTCACACTTAAAAGGTTGAAAATGAAAGAATGTTTTCAAAAATGTATTTCATAACGAAGAAAGGGAGAACACCAAACGAATTATTAAAAAATAGAGAAAACAAATGTTATTTCCCCTGCACACTGCAAAATGAATTCATGAGAGGCTCTATATTGGACGTGTCCACTGCTACCAAAGAGACAACTTTAGAACGAGTGCAGCAGATCCACGTGGACGCAAACATTGTGGATGCCTACTGAAGGTGCAGAGATTTAATTTTTCACCATATTTCTCACGCTCGGTTTCGTCCTTAGTACATGACATATGGGAATGAATCAGCTCTGACCACCCAACGCACATTGTGTAAGGTCGCATGCATGCACTGAGCTAAACCTTGTATCTGACAGGAGTCCAAGTTATGGCACGGACTAGACGAGAGCTAACAGAATAAGACGCTAGCCAGTTCTGTAGTCGCTAGTAATAAGGTTTTAGTTGACATGTCTGCTGAAAATGCTGCTACATTAGACTAAATGATATCACGTTGTTGGGTGATTATCTTTACAGTACCTGCTTAAAATGTATATGGATGTATCCATTTTTAATAAAGTTACAACAATTATACAAATAATCGTCCTCTTATGTAGTACTCCTTAAAGTACAAGTACCTTTGCTATTTGAAAGAACTAAAGTATATATTATTCTTAAATATTGACAAATATTATTGGGCTAAATGTGAGGACCATGTCTTGAAAGAGGAAGAGGGCATAGGAAAAGAAAGGTGGACTGTCGTTCTTTCTTCCGAGGCAGTCATCAATGTGTTGGAATCATCAAATTTTCATTAAATGAAAAATTAACATACATCTTTGCTTTCCGAGAAATATACGTTTCCATCCTGACAAAACGGTCTTATCTTGGGTCACCAAAATCAGCTAGAAGATGGATGTCAGAACTGAATTATAACCATTTATTGTTTGCTCCAGCATCTATTTATAAAACTAAACCAATCCATCTTCTTCTTCTTCTTCTGCGTACACAGTCAGACAGTAACCATTATTTTTTCGAAAAAAGCAGCGGTCATCCTGAGACTCTCGCCACTACCATACAGCTTGTCTTGCAGTTCCACTGGCAATGGCCACATCTGCTCTCTCTGATCCTCGTATGTCGGGCAGTTCTGCAGCAGATGTTCAGTGGTCATTTTACCAGTACCGCACGGGCATTCGTCGGTACACCCTATCTTCAGTTTGTTGAATAGGTGGTACCTCAGTCTGTTGTGGCCAGTGCGAAGTCTGAAGACAACGACCTGCTCTCTTCGGTTCAACTGGTAATAGGCATCGTTTTTGGTGTAACCAGTATGTTCGGTTTCCCATTTGGACATGTATCTGGCTTTGATAAGCCGTTTTGACTCTTCGTACGTCATACTGGTATCTGTTTGTGGTAGTCTTGCACCTTCTTTTGCCAGTCTATCGGCCTCCTCGTTTCCTTGGATGTTGCAGTGTGACGGAACCCACTGTATCACCACCCTTTTTGGTGCGGACTGCTGGCACAGTTTGCAGAGTGCTGCTCTTAAGTCATTAAGCTCAGTGTTCTTCTGGCTTTTTAGCGCTGTGACTACTTCGAGAGCATCTGTCAGCAAGACTATATGGCTCTCATTTTCACTGTGTGTTGCCATTTCTTCCACTGCCGCCCTCAGTGCCTCTGCCTCTGCTCTGAAATTGCTTGTGTACTTACCAGTAGCGAATGACAGTGTTATATTTGTGCCATTTGGTAGGTTCAGGAATGCTCCTGCCCCTCCGTTCTGTGTAGTGTTTGTTACAGAACCGTCGGTGTATGCATGGGTCCAGTCCATGCTTGGGTAGCTTTTCGTTATGAAGCTCAGGGTAGTGTCTCTCCTTTCTTTCTCACTCTGGCAGTTTTTGTTTGCAATACCTGGTATATTTTCTACCACCTCTGGAAATATATCCTGCCTCCAAGTAGGTTTTCGTACAGTAGTGATGGGTTTTGGTGTTGTTAGTGCGTTTGTGGGATCTTCGTGCATCTTTGCTTTGGCTATTTCTGCAAAGTTTCTCCGCTTCAGTTTCCCATTTCCCAGATTGTTTAGTCTCTGGTACATTGGATGGTCCGTCAGTCTTCGGAGTTTCTCTGACTGCAGCTGGGCTCTGCAGTCTCTTCTATCGGTCATGGATTGCAGTCTTGTAATCTTTTCAAGTTCTACAATTGGCGTTGACTTCATGCCACCTGTTATGATTCTCATGGCTTGGTTTTGAAGTTTGTTAACTTTATCGAAGTTCGCCTTCGCTGCTGTTGTCCATGCCGCAATGCCATACTCGAGAACTGGTCTCACTCTTCCAGTGTACAGTTTCTTTAGTATGCTTTCGTCTGCTCCCCAGCTTGTGCCAGCAAGTTTCCTCATGATCGCCATTCTTTCTCTGGCTTTCATTCGGTTTCTCTCAATCTGACTTTTCCATGTCATGCGCCGATCAAATGTGACTCCCAGATAGGTTGGGTTGTCGTTTGGCTGCAGGATTTTGCCGTTTAGGCTTAATTTGGTACTTTGGGGTTTTAATGAGAGCGAGAATATTGTGCACGTGGTTTTCTCCTCGTTTATTTTTACCAGCCATGAGTTCGCCCACTCTTCCAGCGATGTTAGGGCCGTTTGCATCCGGTTTCTTGCTATGGTGAGATTCTTTTCAGAGGTCCACATAGCCAGATCGTCTGCAAACATTGAGCTATGGACTCTTCTTGGTATATTCTCTGTAATATCGTTTATATATACCAGAAAGAGTGTGGGTGACAGTACTCCCCCTTGGGGTACTCCCTGCTCGAGTGTCACCTTTTTGCTCATCTGCCCTTGTACTTGGACTCTGGCCGTTCTTTGTTTGAGGTAGTGGTTGATCCACTTGTACATCTTCCCACAGACATCACTTCTTCTCAGCTTGACTCTAAGTCCGTCCTTCCAGACTTTGTCAAATGCCTTTTCCAGATCCACCCAGACAGCTACTGTGTGCTTCTGTGCCTGGTAGGCATCTTCTATCTCCTGGGCTATGAGGATGACCTGGTCCTCAGTGGATCTGTGCTGTCTAAAGCCGGCTTGCTGTGGGATTAGAATTCGTTTTTCTTCCAGATGCCACATCAGTCTGGTGTTTATCATCCGTTCCATCAGCTTGCCGACACAGCTCAGTAGGCTTATGGGCCTGTATCCATTCGGATCTGTTTTATCTTTTCCTGTTTTTGGTACTGGTACCAGTATTGCATCCTTCCATGCCTGGGGTACAATACCCCTTTTCCAGCTTTGGTTCAGGACTGATAGTAGTTTTTTCTTCGCTGTTTGGCCCAGCCCCATCAGCATTTCGTTTGTTATCCCGTCTTTTCCGGGAGATTTCCTTTTCTTTAGTGTTCTCATAGCCTCTTCCATTTCACGCATGGTTAGTTTGGCCATCATGTGCTCTTCAGGAGCCGTATTTATGTTTTCGTGTCGCTTTAGCTCTTCGCTAATGTCTGTATGCTTATCTGCAGGGACCTCGATGTGGTTTGCTCTGGCATAGTGATCGACAAAGGCGTTTGCGGCTTTCTTACCTGTGATCAAGTTCTCGCCCTGCTTGATAGTAATTTGTTTATTTGACGGGGTTTCGTCGTTCATGGCTCTGACTAGCTTCCATAGCTTGTTCCCTTCTTTGTCCAGGTTTAAACTTTCCGTTTTGTTTTTCCAACTTTCTCTTGCTGTTTGCTTGAGAGTGTGTTTGCACTTCGCCGTGGCGGCTTTGAGGGCGATGTTCGCCTCCATGGATTTTTCACGTTCTGCCACGTTCCTAGCATTTGTTACTGCATCTTCCACTCTCTGTAACTCATCATTCCAGTAGGGCTTATAGTTTTTCCTAGCTCCTCTTGGGATGGTTTCAGTGGCGGCTTGCATTATTGCCTTGTTTAGGCTCTCTACCATGGGCTTCATTTTGGTGTTTCGTGTGTTGATGGTTTCACACAGCCCATCTGTCAGGATTGCAAATCTGTCCCAGTCGGCTCGTTTGTAATTCCAACGTGGGAGCGGTTTTGTTTCCTGTGGGCCTACTTCCATGTCAATGGTTAGCCTGATCGGCCTGTGGTCGCTACCTGCCAGTTGGTTTAGCACCTGGCGGTCTATTTTATAGTGTATGTCCTGTGTGGAGAAGGCCAAATCTGGAGTCGAGGTGGTATGCCATGTTCTTGAATAGAAGCTAGGGCTATCCTCCGGCCTATTGATTAGGGAGAGATTTGCATCTATCTCCCAATCTTCCACTTCGTCACCTCTGCTGTCTGTGTCAGAGTAGCCCCATCTCTCCGAGTGGCTGTTGAAATCTCCAACTACTATGCAGTTGGAGTCTCTGACCTCCATACTCGAGAGCGATAGGTCTCTGTTTGGTGGTCCGTACAGATTGAAAATGCGGAGCTTCGTCTCTTGAGCCATTATGTCAACTCCTACAATTTCTGCTTGTCCGGTGTGATTGACAGGTACCGCGCTACTCGGTATGCTGTTTCTGGTCAGTATCAGGACCCCTCCTTTGTGGCCTTCTCTATCTAGACGGAAGGTCTGGTATCCTCTGATTGAGAATTTATGGATACTGTTGAGGTGCGTTTCCTGGATACATGCCACGTCAATCTTACCTTCATGCAGGTGGTGTGTAAGGGAAAGTTTTTTGTTAATGACTCCCTCCGCATTCCACTGTAATATTCTGAGGGTCTTGAAGTTTTGGCCAATAGACGTTACCCCATAGCCATGTGCCTTGACTCCACGACACATGGGTGGGTGACCACCAGTAGTCAAGGGTGGGCCCCTTCGAGGCGTGAGGCCCGGCGCTATCGCTGCCTGGCGGGTCTCCTCAGGATGAGCGCCATACGTTTTTCGAATAGGTTGTACTGCCATCATACTGTGATTTACGTTGCACTGTTTTGTTAGGCTTGCGGCCCCGTGCATCCGATTTCAACAGGCGTTTCTGTAGGGATGCCCTCCTTAGCCTTTGGCTGTCCCCAGCCTATCTGCAAGGCAGCAGTTGTTTACGATCAGACCAATCCATCTAAAGTATGTACTTTTTGTGTTCTTTATATCGAGTGATTTACATTTTCGCATATTTTTTCAAAGAAATACGCAGTTAGTTCTTACACATGAACTACATTACAAAAAGTCGTTAAGTGGAACCTAATGTAGAAAATCTCATTCGAATTTGCGAGATGCCTATGCTTAACGACAGACTTAAAAAAAAAAAATTAAAATAACAGTAAATTAATTTCTCAATGGACAAAATAATTCCTTTGCTAACACATATCAAAGGAACTACCCACTTTATAAGAAAATGGATACACAATGTAAATTATTAAGTCATTGGGACATTGAAAAGATAAGTTCAAGTGCAACACATTCACGCATATCGGTGTAAGGGTTATTGAGACATTAGGTCACAATTGACGGCAAACTTTTTGAAACGGACTATAGTTGACACGTGAAAGTTTCACCATTTAGTCGTCAGTCTTTCAAGGGCGTTTTCTCATGAGTATGAATGCCCACCTAAAGAAGAGCATGGCTGAGTGGTGTGTTTAAATATAAGGTGCGTATACTAAGACGTGTGTCACTTCACAGATTTTTCTAGTATTTGATAATCACGAGATGTAGGCAAAGCTGTGCTACACCTCTTTTATACTTCTCTCGAACAAATAATATATAAACTATTAATCCCACCGTGGATTTCTCAAGCTTTACACTTGCGTTTCACGTGCACGATCATGAACATAATTCTATTGATAAGGAACTTTGCATATTGTCGCTGGCTGATTAAATGGGAATGCAGTAATCATATTGTGATAACCAGAACATGTAAACTTGAAATTAAACGTTTCCCAGTATGTTTTTGTATGTTCTTTATATATATATATATATATATATATATATATATATATATATATATATATATATATATATATATATATATATATATATATATATCGAATGTTTCACATTCTTAAGTTGCCACATTTCCAAATAGAAACAAACGGTGGATAATATACAAATTCAAATATTTCAAGTATTTTACACAAATACACAGTACTGTCAAATGCACACATGTGGACCATGCAAGAAATAATATTAGAAAAACCAGATGCAAGGCCTGGTAGTGATACAGATGTATGCATTTTAAATATGCATTTGTACACACATTTGTGTGTGTCCTTGTAAAGTCATCCACTACAGAACGATCTCCAACACTTTGTAACGTACCTTACATTCAGTTGCAAGCCGATGTCACAAATAGAACTCTATAAAGACATGTTCGAAAAATTACATGAGCAAATAAATAATTGCTTCTGTAAAGTAAAGAACGAAGATGCGTTTTAAGGAAGAGGTGAATGGTTGTGTGTGTGTTTATAATTTGTGGATATTTATATATATATATAAATATATCTATATATATATATATATATATATATATATATATATATATATATATATGTGTGTGTGTATGTGTGTGTGAATGTGTATATTTGTGTAAGTATGTGTGTGTACTGTGTATTTACGTTCCCCTCAAGTGAGTCAACAAACTATGTAACTGATGTCATCAAACACTAACTTGAACTGACCTGTGTTGGGACGGTACTACTCAAATAACTTGGATGGCTACAAATCATAACATAATAGTAGTAAATATATTTAAACTACAACCCCTTTCATTATTCCAAAGAACAACTAATGATTTAAGAGCAGTACTCTGTAAACTATGCTAGCAGTCCGCACCAAAAATAGTAGTGGTACAGTGGGTTCCATCCCACTGTAACATCCAAGGCAACGAGGAAGCAGACAGACTGGCAAAAGAATGTGCAACACTACCACAACCAGATACTAGCGTGACATACAAAGAGTGAAAAAGGCTTATCAGAGCTAGATACATGACCAAATGGAAAACAGATAATACTGGCTACACAAAAAACGATGCCTATTACCAGTTGAACAGAGGAGAGCAGGTCGTGGTCTTCAGACTTCGCACTCGCCACAATAGACTGAGGTACCACCTATTCAATAAATTGAAGATAGGTGGCACTGACGAATGCACGTACGGTACTGGGAAAATTAGCGCTGAACATCTGCTGCAAAACTGCCCGACATACGAGGATCAGAGAAAGCAGATGTGGCCATCACAAGTAGCAACACTAGACAAGCTCTATGGCAGTGTCGACATCCTCAGGATGACCGCTGCTCTTTTCAAAAAAATAAAGGTCGACGTCTGACAGCGTACGAAGAAGAAGAAGAAGATTCCAAAGAAAAACAACATTTCCAGTATTCACTTCTAATTATAAAATGACACACATTTTTCTACGCGGACCTTGTTTTATTTCCCCATATCTGGGTAGTAGATATCCGACGTATGTGTCCTGTGTCACGCACGTTAACAATTCCTCAGCTGCTGAAAATCGAAAAGAATCGGTGTAAAGGCCGCTGATCGGTCAAGATTCAAAATGATGTTAACAATCTACCCAATCTATTATGGAATCCTCTCCGATGCTACGGGGCTCGTGCGTTGCGATGAGATTCTCCCAAAAATACGTGAGCAATGACGTTGATTCTTCAACTAAACTAAACTAAACTAAACTACACTAAACTAAACTACACTAAACTAAACACACAATGAGATATTGTATCACTATTTAATAAGGGCTGCATTAAGAAAAATATATTGCTAAATGTTCTTTTTTAAATCCCATTGTGTAATAGATACAGGAATTTCAAGATTTTCACACTGAAAGCATGTCGTAAATATACTTCTAGTCCCTATGCGTCTAGCCCCTTACTGTAGATAATTCATCCCAGCCCAGTGAAACAACGAGAAAAGATACGTCTGACATGTTGTTTTTGTTTTTGAATATTTACAATGAGTAGGATTACTCTTTTTGTGTACTTTGAAAAAGACGTTTAGTGGCGGGTTGTTGTAGTTTTCCTCACATCCCGAGCGTGCATATGAAGGTGGACCCGGATCCTCTATGAGGTTGTGCTATGTTCGGCTTCATCTGCGTGTCGCTCACTTCTACGGGGATCACGTCGATCCCACACCTAGATAGCCAGGATGCCATGAGAACAGCTCGTTTATAGGGATGACTAATCGGAAGTCGAGGTGATGGTCTTGGCCAGTCTATTTAGCCTGACCTTAACTAACATGGATGATCAGTATGTTTTGTTTGACCAAACGTCAGTCTTCCTCCGAAACATCTGACATGAAAAAACGTCTACGTTGTAGGTGGGCTGAGACCAGTTAGAGGTTACGGAGGCATAGAAGTACATGCTGATCACAAACACAGATGGAAACAAGAATGACAAGACACAAGAATGACTGTATTGGAGCTTCTACTTGTTCTTCCTTCGTCTTCGTTCATTTTCAGACCTCAACTTCAATGACTCTAACGAAAGCAGCAGTCGACTCAAGGCTATGTACACTTCCGTACAGCTAATCGTGGAAGGACACTGGTTGTTGCCAAATGCTTCTTCTTTTGTCGGTATACAGTGGACATGACTACTGGCTCGGGTGTCTAATAGCGAACGAGGGCTATGACGATAAAGTCTGTGAGACATGTATCTGTCCACTGCCACACTAGGAGCATGCAGCCTTAAAGTAGCTGTAATGTGTAGTGAATGTACAACACATCAGGGTAACGGTAAAACTAGAAGTTCAACAGCGGGATTCAAGGAAATACCATCTCCAATGTTCAATACAAGACAGTCCAAGTTGGTCTTCTTGAACACAAGAAACTTTTGTTTTCCATGTGCAAAAAAAAAGGAGTTCAGTTCATCCCGTAACCCATCAGGTCGTTGGGGCACACATGAAGACATTCCTAAAATCCCACGCCATCCCTCTCTGTCTGTAGCCGCCAGACGTATCTCACCGGGACGAAGGAAATGGCCACTCAGTGATGTTGTCCACCCATCTCTTCCTTGGACGTCCTCGGCCTCTCTGTCCCGGTACGGAACCAAAGAGTATCGAGTTGGTCATTCCGTTGGACTTCGTGACGTGCCCGCACCAGGCCATCTTTCGTCTTTTGATAGCTGTGAACAGATCTTCAAAAGGACCAATAGTGTCTTCAACTCTCTGACGGATTTCTACGTTCGTGACACGATCTTTATATGTAACATTTAGGAGTTTTCTATAGCACCTCATTTCCATTGCATGTATCCTGCCCTGGATATCTGCTGTAATGGTCCAGGTCTCGCAGGCATACAGAAATATTGATAGCACCAGAGAGCGCATTAGTCTAACTTTTATGCCGAGGGCGAGTCGCTTGTCTTGCCATATAGGTTTCAGCCTAGTCAGCGCCGCTGTTGTTTGTGCTATTCTTGCAATTACCTCTGGCTTCGATCCCTCTTCGCTGATCAACGATCCCAGATATTTGAAACCTCTTACGACCTCAAGTTCCTGCCCATTTGACTCTATTACAGATTTAAGCCCTGCTATGTTATTGGTCATGAGCTTTGTTTTATCTGCATTTATTTCCATACCAAAACTCAGGGCCGCTCTATCCAAGCTACCAATCAACTCCTGGAGTTCCCTTTCTGTGCCTGCCAATACATCAATATCATCAGCAAATCGGAAGTTAGCGAGTTAGCGAGTAGTAATATTTTCACACATCACTATTACAGAGTGTCAGAGATCCGACAATTTGTAAAATGTAAGTAAAATTATTTGCAGTTTAAAGATTTTAGATGTTGACACACTGACAAGATGTCCAAGCGAAAAAGATATCTCTTTAACACTTCAGATCTGAAGATAGTTTGTGTATTGCAGCCCTATTGTTCTGCTCTGTCAAGAAACCACTAAGATATCTCTTTAACACTTCAGATCTGAAGATAGTTTGTGCATTGCAGCCCTATTGTTCTGCTCTGGCAAGAAACCACTAAGATATCTCTTTAACACTTCAGATCTGAAGATAGTTTGTGTATTGCCGGCCTATTGTACTGCTCCGTCAAGAAACCACGTCAAAAGCAGTCGTAGAAAACAAGTAAGAGGTCAGTCCTTTTCAGCAGGCGGCGAGTAGCGTTTCAGTTGGTAAAAATACCCTGATCAGTCCTCTCATAATCTCCACCGGTCTCGATCTACGTTATCTGTCAAACGTAGCAACTAACAGTAGGGTCTAACCTCTACGGACTAATACGCTGTTTGTGTGCAACAGCGCCGAGACTAGAAACACTGTCACGTTGAGATTACGTCGTACGAAAGAAGTAAGAATGCAGTCCGACCCTTTCTGACTCCGAACACGCTGTGTGACAAAGTTGAGAATAGTACCAATGGCACAGTGAGAGCATGTCGTAGAAAATGACTCCGATTTTGATATAACCTTGTGTTACAACTCTCTTGTGGTTAAAAAGAGACAAGAATGTGTCCACTACGAAAATTAAACATTATCATAAGGGCCATCTAGCTGTCCTATCTTACTTCTCTAGGGCATAATACACTCTTAATGTCACAGCAACGAGATTATGATCACAACCACATAGAAAGCGTGTCATAAAAATCAGCTAACTGTGCTGTCTAACCTCTCCGAGATATAATTCTCTCTGTGTGTGATAGACATGACTGTATAGTCTTTGTCCCATTGACATCATTTCGTAGGAAGCGACAGGCTGTTTGGTATAATTCCACTAGGACAGAAGACTTTTCAATTGATGGTATTTGCAGATTCAGACATTCACACAGACCAACAACCTGTTGGCTGTGAATGTCTGGATGTGCAAATACCATTAAAAAAAATGTATAGAAACAATACTTCAAATATACAGAAATACAAGAGGAAATAACGCGTGTTCTATTTATATGGATACAAAACAGCAGAAAACTGTGTAAAGTTAGTAGCCTCATAATGTAAAATCATTGCTATAAAACGGCACTTGCAAATATTTAAACCCTATGCTGCCTATAAGAGGACCAGCTGTAGTGGTGGCTACATGCTTCACTTGGAATGAAAAGACAAGTCACCGTATGTCATATTTTTTATAAAATCTGCATTTATTTTAATTTGTGCTCGTGTGTGGCATATATTTTCTGATTAGCGTTGTTTTAGAGCACTCGTATTTAACG
Source organism: Ariolimax columbianus (assembly GCA_036924085.1). NCBI lineage: Eukaryota > Metazoa > Mollusca > Gastropoda > Stylommatophora > Arionidae > Ariolimax > Ariolimax columbianus. Next base: position 101,413,050 of record JAVGWX010000003.1, read on the forward strand.
GCTAAAGTGCGGGATACACTCCCCTTGCCTGTACGTCAACTAAATTGTACATACGAGCTTATCTTACTACTGAGAAAAAGAACTGGCATCTCCAATTGAAAAACTAGTGATAGCATTGCACACTGTTGAAGTTTCTAACGCGTCAACCCCCGACAGCTGGGTCATCTATAAGATTCTTTTACCTTTGTTAGTTTCTGCAGGTTGGAGCAGCCAGTCTCAAATACATCGCTCTTTAGTCGCTTCGTACAATATGGGCGGCAGAGTACAATATGCGTGTCAGAGTACAATATGCGTGTCAGAGTACAATATATGTGTCAGAGTACACTATGCGTGTCAGAGTACAATATGCGTGTCAGAGTACAATATGCGTGTCAGAGTACAATATATGTGTCAGAGTACACTATGCGTGTCAGAGTACAATATGCGTGTCAGAGTACAATATGCGTGTCAGAGTACACTATGCGTGTCAGAGTACAATATATGTGTCAGAGTACAATATGCGTGTCAAAGTACACTATGTGTGTCAGAGTACAATATGCGTGTCAGAGTACAATATGCGTGTCAGAGTACACTATGCGTGTCAGAGTACAATATATGTGTCAGAGTACAATATGCGTGTCAAAGTACAATATGTGTGTCAGAGTACAATATGCGTGTCAGAGTACAATATGCGTGTCAGAGTACAATATGTGTGTCAGAGTACAATATACGTATCAGAGTACAATATGCGTGTCAGAGTACAATATGCGTGTCAGAGTACAATGTTCCTTTAGCTGCTCCCCATACTCACTATCATAGAACATCAATCACTTTGTTAAATTACTGTATCATCTATCGCATATTGTTTAAAACGCTATTGTTCTTGTTCATGTTGTTGTAACTTTTAAACTACTCCACAGTCAGTAGGCTTTTTACATACTTGAAAATGTCGGATTGTAGTAACTCAAGTATTGGAGAGTCTTCTACGCTACAGAAGTATGTAGTAGTAGCCTATTTCAGTCATGAATGCCACCGGGCTAATATGATTTGGAGGGGTAAATAAATAACACAAATACTTATCTTTTGTTGCCTTTTGTTTTGCCACGCTATTTTTTCACAGCTCTGTGATGCAAAAGCTCTGCTTCCATAAACTTGAGGTGACCTTTCGGATACATTTTCACTTGAATCGGTCTGCTGCTTCGTCCAGGATGTCAAAACATTTACAGAGCCTTTTTATCACGCTTACACACATCTTTGAACCTCAACTGTGGTCGGCACATTTGTCTCTTTCCATCGGCCAACTGACATCTTTGGGAATGCGACCATCTTCTATTCGACGAACATGACCACTCCATCGTAGTCTTTGTTGCCTAAGGAGAGTGTACATGCTTTATAGACCGGTGCGAGATTGCACCTCTACATTTGTCACTCTGTTCCTCCCTGTAATTCCAAAAATGCATCGCAGGCGTCGTAAACGGCATGTGTTTAGCGTGTTATCTTGTTTGGCATAAATTGTTTAGCTACCATATAATAGTGTGCCGACAACCCATGCATTGTACACCATGGCCTTGGTTGTATTTGTCGATTTCTGGTTTTTCCAAACACTCGTTGTGAGGCGAACTAACGTAGCAGCAGCTTTGCCAATGCGACTTTATATTTCTGAGTTTAGAGAGAGGTTGTCGTTGATAAAGGATCCATTGTACGTTTACTCGTGCAGATCTGCCAATTCATAATTATCGATGCTAAGAATTGGCGTGGCTTCTACTTCCTGTCCCAGCGTGTTTGTGTTGTTCAGTCTCTTTGTGAGACCTCTATCAACCTCTGAAGTTCATGCTGACTGTGTGTGACAATTCCAGCATTAGAAGCTAAAACCAAGTTGCTTGATGGTGATCTCCCTGATCTTTGTTTTGGCATTGAGCATTATAATATTAAACTCGATCTAATGTAAAGACCGATTCCTTCATTTGCGTTACCAAATGCATGCTTCAGTAACAGAGCAAAGAAGATTCAGAATAGTGTTGGGACCAGAACGCGCTTTGCGTAACACCACTTCGAGTACCCAATATGCTACCTCCTAATTGAACTGTTCCTTGCCTGTCTTAACGGAACGATATCAGTCGTAGCAGTTTGCTTTGACAGGCTATTTTATAGACGATTTTTAAGAATCCTTCCCTACTAACGACACACAATGCCTTTTTCAGTCCAATGAATGCGATATAAAAGGTATGATCCTGCTCATGTGACATTTTCTGTAACTGTTGAAGAAACAAATGCATGTCGATCGTTGATCTTCCAGATTTGAGTTCCCACTGGGATTTCGGATACACACGCTCAGTCATATTTTGTAGCCGTAGTAAGATTACTCTGGCAAACATTGTGTCTAAAATAATCGGCAGAGAGGAACCTTGGTAGTTATTGAAGTCAGTTCTATCACTTTTGATTTTGTGTAATGTTACAATGTATAATGTGCAACTCTCATATCTTGTGGTATAATGGCTGTTTCTAGCCCTGACATAACATCAAATGCAGCGGTTGTAAGAGTGTATCCTTACAGCGCTTGATCAAATCAGGTGCGATCCGTCGCTGCCTGGTGCCTTTCCCGGGGACAAGCTGTCAATAGAGTTATTCAAAGATTCTACGTATGGTTCGATGTCCAGCTTGTCCATACTGGGAGAGCTTTTGAGAGGGTTAAAGGCAGTGGGAATGACTATATTGTCACACGAGTAGAGCTCAGAATAGTGCTGGATGTATCGGTCTATCTAGTTTTCTTCATCTGTTATTTTCTCATTAATGATCCCTTTTAGTGGTGATGTGTTCTTACCTGCAGGACTAATAGCTTTCTCTATTTCAGCGATTATTTGTCTGATGTTTACTGTGTGTGCTACAGTCTGGAAATTTCCCACAAGGCAGTGGAGAACGTGACCCATTTTTACAATAGCAGTTTCAAGTTTATTAGATCTGCTCAGCCCTTATGTCCAAACACTCAGTTTACGAGTCTTGTGACAGACTATTCAATATTTCATGACACTATATGAAGAATGATGCTGGTTATAATGCCTTCATGGGTAAGTTTAGTAACTATTGTCCTAAAAATCGATAAGTATATTTGTTTTTACTCTGTTTTTGAATGACATTACACAAACACATTCGCCATTTTGGAATCGTACTCGCACATAACGTTTGCTGTATGGATAACGTAAGTAGTATGTCCTTTGCAGAGCCACCTATTTGACTGTTACACGTTTCTTGGCAGGTGTGTAGTACGGTAGATTGTCATTACTTTCTGTACGTGGAGCAGCGATCGCAACAATAAAAATACTCTGTCTGCCAAACTGGACACTGGGATTTGAACCAAGTGATCTGGGATTGTGAAAACGGAAATAAGAAATTGAAGCTCGGTGTCAGTTTACAGAGTTTGGAAGTTGCAGAACGATAAAAGTGCTTTATTCTGGTGTTAATATTGTCAGAATTTGTAACATAGTGTTCACAGTCTTCGGTCTTTCTCTTGTGAAAATGCCTTCATCAAGGATAACTAACATAAACACGCCAGACAACTAAACACACCAGCCAACTAAACACACCAGACAACTAAACACACCAGACAACTAAACACACCAGACAACAAAACACATCATGGAAGTAGTCGACTACATCAACATGTAGGAAGAACACGTAAACAAGTGATATGAACTCATATTTAAAATAGCCAAGATCAGGATCTGTGTTGACTAGCAATCATGAGGACGTTTTCACTTCTGCTTCATGATTACCTGCCAACACAGAACGTGAGCATAGTCAATGGTGTGTGTGCATATGTCGCGTATTCATATGTTCATTTCTATTTTCATTATGCGTTGTTGTGTGCTGGGGTTTCTCTTAATTAATCTTTTTTTTAGTCGCAACGTATGTGCCCTTTTTGTTTTCGTTTGTGCCCTGTATCTGAACCATGCCATCCCATATTGGCATTTTCTTTTAAATCCACAGAATCATTGTAGTCTCGCTTTAATTTTATATTTTACGATGTACTAACATGTTCGTTCTGTTTGAAAGATAGGGTAACCATTGCAGCTGACACGCTTACGTGCAGTCTGAATAAAGCCTTATGTGTGAGCTTTTGTTGTGACAATTGTTGTTAGTTAGGTATCATTTTTTTTTAATGACGCGAGACACACACTTTCAACCACAGACAAAATCCCCTAAGGTATAGCACCACTCAGTAGGGAAAAAACGATGAACATACATCGAGTGTGTTCTTAGAATGGACATCAAACAGACTTGGTCTGAAAGTATTTGTGTGGTAACCATCTGACAGCAGGAAAAGCGGGTGACTGAAAGAAACACACCGCTGAACAATCGTCAGAGAGGACTCCACTATGGGCTTGTGCAACTTTCACGAACTGAAAATCGTTTCGTCACACAGATCAAACTGGAGAGCACTGGTTTCTGCGTATGTATTTGGCACTTAAAGATATCAGACAGACAGAACATAAATTAATATATACATAGATAGATATCAGGAAGGATGCATTGATGGATGATAAAAAGATGCATGCATAGATGCATAGAGACAGAGAGAGAAAAAGGGAGAGAGAGAGAGCGAGAATTAATATATATATATATATATATATATATATATATATATATATATATATATATTTATATATAGATTGACATACAGACATATAGCCAGATAAATAATTGATATATAGACAGACGGACAGAAAGATAGACAGGTAGACAGACAGACAGGCGGGCTTATGGACCAAAGCTGGTCAGAAGCAGAATAAAAGAGGACTAATAATATCAGTCTGAACAAGATGATCAGAGCAGCTGAGACAAGAGGCAGCATAATCAAATGCCGAAAAAAAGCCTTCTCAATCAAGTTTTATGACGCCCTAACAAATGCAGACTATGTCAGCCCTACAGATAGAGCAGATATAGACGCAAAATGTCAGAGGTACTACTCCGACCCCTATGCATCCATGGCAAAAGACACCAAATTGCGACCACACACCGAGTCTTACCTGTACCCCAGATCGAATCAGATGAGGTGAGACATGGAATCAAGCAACTAAAACCAGGTAGATCCCTAGGACAAGACGGAAATCACAAATGACGTAATCCAGCCAGGCGGGGACACACTAGCGCGGAGTTTAACTACTTTGTTCAACATCTGTCTGAATGAATGCCAGATCCTCGACCAATGGAAAGCGTCGGAACTAATCATAGTCTTTGAAAAGTGGGACAAGGACAAAAACCTGTCTGGTGTCTTCCATATATAAACTCTTCACCTGTGTGATCGCCAACCGCATAGAGAAGATACTTTTTGAGAATCAACCGCGAGAGTAGGCAGGTTTCAGGAAAGTCTTCTCAACCACTGACCACCTCCACACAATAAACCAATTAATGGAGAAAGGGTATGACATACAGATGCCGTTATGCCTTGTGTTCGTGAATTTTGAGAAGTTGAGAACTCAAGGAATTTCAGGAAAACACGCTCAACTGAAACAATTAAACAGCAAACACACAATGGATATCACCTTCTTCGATATACCTATCACCATACCGATACAACATAGCATCCGACAGGGTGATACAATCTCACCAAAGCTCCTTTTGAGCGGCCTTTGAGGAGGTCTTTAAAAGTCTAGACTGGGAGGATAGGGTCATACACATAGAGGTGTACATTTTTACTCATCTCATGTTCGCTGATGATATAGTTATCGCTGTAACAGAGTAAAAAAAAGCGGAGAAAAGCCTAAATAAACTCATGAGAACAAGTATTGCATTTGGCCTTCACAAGAAAGAAAAAGTGCTCACAATCGTATGCCCAAAAGGAAACATGTGTCTTGGAGATGGTCCTGCCGAAAACGTAAATTCATATATCTACTTGGGCCAAGAGATCACGAACGCCTATTTCATAAATCGCGATATCTCAGGATGGCTACCGGAGGGATGGGTCAGCTTCAACTGTATTAAACCCATACTGTAGCAGATGCGAAACGTTAACACTATGGCTCACACATTCAACCGTGTGGTTATTCCAGACATGGTCTGTTGCTGCGAGGTGTGAAACCTAAGAAAATCTAATGACTTCTTGATGTTTAGATTTAATGTTAGTATATATGAGTTTGTTGATGTAATTCTTGGTGTTTGGATCTAAATGTTAGTCTATATATACATATATACATATATATATATATATATATATATATATATATATATATATATATATATATATACATAATTCTAAGAGTTATTGTGCGCCTAAATAACACCATTTAGACTGCGCATTCTTCACAAATAATTTCAGCGTCACGTACTTGGCCAGGGGAGACTAACGTCCGGGCAGACAATCATACTGATCATTCTGTGAACGTCAGAGAGGTGAAACATAACGATCAAGACCACCTGCACTTCCAAGCAGTTCTCCCTTGAAACAGCCTGTTTCATGACAGTCTAACGAGGTGTGCATCTGCACTATGACTCCCATATTGGTGTGTTTGCTGAAAAGCCTAGAATTGCACTACATCTAGGATTACCACATACGTACACACCAGAGTGGTACCCCGTTTGAGAAGAACACAAACACAGTTACCATCTCCGCATATAGTGAATATCAACTAAAGAGGATCGTGCATTTGGCTGACAATGACGCTATTAAAACCAAAACAGCAAAAGTTTGGATACAGGATCCCCGTAAAAGAATAAGGTGTACTGTTTATCTTATGCTTCACTTGTGGCGCAAATGCCAATCATCATCATCATCATGCGTTCTAACAACGGTTTCCTTTGTTACATTGGTAACAATGTCTGTATATTTTGCATCAGTTACTCGTCGCCAATGATGATAGCTGGTGACTGTGTCAAGGTAGAAATATTTGTTTGTAAAATGCGTAAGATCTGACACCGTGAATCGCACCTAAATTAGACGTTATATAAGAATATTTCGCGCTGCCATCCACCGCACTCTTTCGGCATGAGCTACCGTGATACTGTAAGCAAGACGTGTTAGTTGAGACCACTGGAAGTAGCATCGGATGCAGGTTTACTTTTCTCAGGGCTACTCCCGGACTTGCTAAGCATGGGTAGGTGGCGTTTTATATAGACAAATTTATTAATTTTGTCATTGTTGACCGAACATTGGCTAGTAGTGTGCTGTTTTTGATTTTCAACTGCCAATTCTTCGTTACGTGTACAGCATATAGACGGGACCTCATAGTTTATCGTCAATGTCCGATAACACTAAACACTCATCCTCACGTCCCGTTGCGAACGTGCCTGTAACCTGCGGTATTCGAACGCCTAACCACTTGATGCTTTTGTTCGCCATTTTTCTTGAGAGACGGGCACTTTGCCACTAAGATATGAGCATCCCCCAATTGGTTTGTATAGTATGTAAATTATAAGAATGGGAACTAACCACAATGTCATTGTTAGTTTATTATCAAATCAACAGTTCTCGCCAATAAGTTAAGTTATTCAAGAATAAATATTGTGTGTGGTTGGTAGTTGGTTGGTTGGTTGTTTTGTTATTGATCCTGCGGCCTATGAACTCTTGTGTAAATAATATTTGTCGAATCAATTTACAGCAGGATAACGATCCAACCTCGGTGAGAACAAATTTTGTTTTTATCTGGACTAAACTACAAACTGGGCTTGTACACTGCACGTCGACTGCCGGCGAAGACGCCTTTCCTTCTCAATTTTATTATATAATTGTGCACACCCAAACAACAGAAATGGCCCGTTTTTTTGTTTTTTATTTCCAATGTGGCCATTGAAGGAATAATTATTCAGGGCAGTCGGCGATTGAAGACTTTATTGTTCAGGACATTCGATAATTGACCACTTTATTATTCAGGACATTCGGTGATTAAAGACTTTATTACTCAGGACATTCGGTGATTGAAGACCTCATTATACAGAAGATGCTTCGATTGAAGACCTCGATATTTAAGACAGTCGGCTATTGAGGACGTTATTATTCAGTAACTTCGATCATTGAATACCTCATTAATCTAAGCAAACAATCATTGAAAATGTCATTAATCAGGATATTTCGCCACTGAACAATTCATAAATGTGAATATTTGGTAATTGAACACCTCATTATTCTGGACATTCGTTCAACGAAGAGCTCATTACCCATGAAATTCGTTTAGTGAACACCTCATAAACCAACACGTTTGGTCATTGAAGTGCTCATTAACCAGTAAAGTCAGTTATTAAAGACCTCATTGTTCAGGGCTTTTGACCATTAAAGATCGCATTAATCAGGACATTCGGCTATTTAAAACTGATTAATCTGGACATTCGGGCATCGAAGAACTTTCTAATTAACACAATCGCAGTATCGGATTCTCATCTCTTAAACATGTTATAGAAGTCCGATCTGACATGTAAGTGTCCAAACATGCAGGGAATTGTGCGAATTTGTATTCTGGATCTCATAAAGTTCGTGGCTTCGATAGAACCCATTTGGTAGACATTATAAATGGAAAGGGGATAAAGACGCTGAGCAGTGCATAAGCTGTAGCGGTCAGCGACCCATAGCTTATTGCTAGCATCAGGGTCAGCGACCTGGATCTGCCAAGACACTTCTCCACCTTCATGTGGTGATCCTGGATAACAAGCTGCAACAGAACAGACTGGTTAAACACAAGGAAACAAAGAGGAAAGGCTAATCCGGCGCCCACAAATATCCTGCTGAAATATGATATGTCGGACCGAAAGGTGTAAATATCGCAGTCAAGCTGTAAACTACGATACAACAAAATGTCGTTTTCTTAACAGCATCCTCCTACTTCCAAAGCCATTTTTATGGCTTACTAACGGACGCTTGAGAATGAGCGAAGAAGAAGAAGAACACATGGATAGCAGACCGAAAACACAGTGAACCGGGTGACGTCATTCAGTGAGATATAGTTAACTGCTAGTGTCAAGGTATGTGAACGATAGATGTCCTTGACCTTATCTCTCCTCCAAGTGGGGACCCTGTAAACAAGCGATATCTCCACATCCTGAATTTTTTTATGTTATAATTTTTTTTTTTCCATGTACGAGGAGAAATGTGACAATTGATTGTTATCCAGATAGGTTATTTTTTGTTACTTCTATATATGTACATATTCTTCATTTATGTATTACTCCCTTCTTGAATGGTTTAATAGCCTTTTATTGTTGTTGACCGTCGTCCCTAATGAAGACCTATTGGTTGTAACGTAGGTTCTTTTCTGTTTTTGTCTTAGCGCGGTATCTTACCATACTCATTTATTATTTGTTTTCTTACACTGAGGCAAAAAAGGATTGAAGAAGAAAGGCTAAGTTTGTTTTACAAATTGACTGTGCTGAAACTGGATGAGTCGGATAAATGGCACAATTGCTTTGTTGCTGTTTGTGCAGTCGACGTTTAGGGGGAAAGGGCGATACAGTTCTGCTGCACGTATCATGTCAAACTATATTGAAACTCTTTCTGTAATAAAACTATTGTTTATATCTGGGATTTTCTTCAGTTCCCCCACATATATTTTTCCGGGACTCACAAAAGAGTAATCTTAATCATTGTGAACATTCAACAACAACAACAATAACAACAACAACAATGTCATTGAAGATCGTATCGTCCACTTCCAAAAATTAAAAAGAGACGAGGTTACGTCATTTAAAGGGTATACAATAAAGTGTATTAAAACATGGATTAAATACAGTGTATTAAAACATGGATAACATAAAGTGTATTAAAACATGGATTAAATACAGTGTATTAAAACATGGATAACATAAAGTGTATTAAAACATGGATAACATAAAGTGTATTAAAACATGGATAACATAAAGTGTATTAAAACATGGATAACATAAAGTGTATTAAAACATGGATAACATAAAGTGTATTAAAACATGGATAACATAAAGTGTATTAAAACATGGATAAGTATGTTTCATATACCGCGCAGGAACAACAACGTCTGCTTCTTACGTTACGACCAAAAGGTCTTCATCAATGAAGACGTACACTAATTCATATGCATATGATCTGCTGTCTACGGCCATTACATTTTGGCTGTAACGTAGTAATCGTTTTTGCTTGTGTTCCAGCGCGGTATCTTTAACAAACCAATCCATGTGTTCCAGTGCAGTATTTTAACATACCAATCCATGTTTTCCAGCGCGGTATCTTTAACATACCAATCCTGGTATTCCAGCGCGGTATCTTTAACATACCAATCCATGTGTTCCAGTGCGGTATTTTAACATACCAATCCATGTTTTCCAGCGCGGTATCTTTAACATACCAATCCTGGTATTCCAGCGCGGTATCTTTAACAAACCAATCCATGTGTTCCAGTGCAGTATTTTAACATACCAATCCATGTTTTCCAGCGCGGTATCTTTAATATACCAACCCATGTGTATTATGCACATCGCAATTCCTCGCACTACTTTGTGGACCAGGGATTAAATTCTACATTTTAAAAATCAATGACATTTTTGAAACTGTCAAGCTGATTTAATTAATTGTTCTCCCCTTACAACAGAGGGGACGAGCGTCAAGAATAATTTATTTAACTAAGACTCATTAAGACAGATTTCAACTCAGAGAGTTTTTTTCGTGTGAACCTGTTCAAAGCGCTTCAACAGAAGATTTCAAGGGAAAGCGAAATTGAGTATCTGTGAGCATACACGCAAACACGGAGGTTGATCTAATAAACATCCTGCTTTGCACACACGCTTAAGATATTTTTATTCTAATGTAAATATAAGCATAACAAATTATGATGAGATTATAAAGAAGTAAATTCAGAAACATGGTGCAGGAAATCTCTAAGACTGTTTGAGCATGGACATTGTGCATGGGATTTAAAAGGAGATTCTTTCCCAATATACATTAACAGTATTGCATATATAGTGTGGTTCTCTAACGCTTTTGTTGATGGAAACAAAACATATTTTAAATTATCTTTACTGCGTGTATTCCAATTTATCAGGCATACTAAGAGGAATAAAGGCATCTTCATTCTGTAGTCGATACACACGTTTGGGTCAGGTTTTCATTTAACCTTCTATGTATGAAAACATGTACCTTATCGAGGTTTGGAACCCAAGCCCTTGTTGACATTCGGATCACATTCAAATCACTCGGCCATCCGTACCTCAATACCGTAAATAGTATTCTTGTTCGCAGACATTTGATTTTTGTGCATCTTATTTTTTTTTTAAATGTGTGTGCGTTCGCCTTTTTTCTTTATTTCTCAAGGGGGTGCACTACATATTTTATTTTGCGCCTGTTGACCCAGTGCATCCGACTTCGGCATATATTTTATGTAGGGACGTAAACCCCAAGCGTAAAAAGTAGATAACTAGGTTTGTAGTGAAATGTAGAAGAGTGAAAAATAAAGTATGGAAAAAATATATAGAGGCAGGTAAATCAAAAGAAACATATTTAAAATATTTGGACAAGCAGAACATATCTCAGAAAGCGAATAAAACAGCAAAAATACTTCGAAAAAAAACTTGCTTAGATGATCAAGACTGACAGTAAAAGCTTCTTCTCTTATGTTAGAAATAAACAAAGAAAGAAAGACAAAGTAGGCCCTCTCATAGACATTAGAGGGAAAATAATAAGTGAGAATAGGGAGGCAGATAATCTACTCAATCACTACTTTGGCACAGTCTACACAAAAGAGGACTGCTCCAAGATCCCAGAGACTAAAGATATTTTTCAAAGAGACATGGATACAGCGAGATTAAGATCAATCTCTAATACAGAGGAAATGGTTTTTAAAATAATTGGAGGAGTTGAAAGTGAATAAATGTCCAGGTCAAGATAGTATTCATCCAAAATTGCTGTATGAAATTAGAGACCAACTGGCAAAACCATTGGCTAAATTATGTTCTCAATCACTTACAAAAGGGATTGTTCTATGGGACTGGAGAGATGCAGGAGTGATCCCCTTATTCAAAAAAAGCAAAAAAATCAGATCCAGCGAATTAAAGACCGGTGAGTTTAACAAGCATAGTCTGTAAATTTGTAGAGTCAATAATCAAAGAAAACATTGTAATGCATTTAGAAAAATGTAATCTAATTAGAAATAGTCAGCATGGGTTTACTAGAGTAAGATCATGCTTAACAAATCTATTAGAATTCATGGATGACGTTACTAAAATGATGGATAAAGGGGAGCCAGTGGATGTTATTTATCTAAATTTTGCAAAGGCCTTTGATAGAGTACCTCATCAAAGATTATTTCGAAAGTTAAAATCACATGGAATAGGTGGGGAAGTTGCCAAATGGATTGAAAATTGGTTAACGGGAAGAAGGCAGAGGGTGGGCATTAATAAGGAGCACTCTGAGTGTTGTGAAGTGAAAAGTGATGTGCCACAGGGCTTGGTTTTGGGACCAATTTTGTTCTTGGTATATATAAATGATTTGGACATTGATATGGTATCCATGATTGCAAAATTTGCTGATCACACAAAACTATGCAGTTATGTCTCATCTAAAGCGGAAGTGGATATATTGAGGTCAGATTTAGATAAAATTCGAGAATGGTCTGTAAGCTGGAAAATGGAGTTTAATGTAGATAAATGTACAGTCATCCACATGGGTAGATCCAATATGGAACATAATTACGGAATGGGAGAGAACAATATTAGAAAGATAGATAAGGAAAGGGACCTTGGGGTTATAATAGATCATACAGGAAAGGTGAGTGAGCAAGTTAAGGTAGCAGTGAAAAAGGCAAATGCAATGTTAGGTATGATAAAAAGAAATATTAAACATAGGAGCAAGGAAGTGTGCAAACTGTGCAAAGCTTTAGTTAGACCTAGATTGGAGTATTGTGTACAGGTGTGGAGTCCGTATCATAGAGGGGATATAAACATGCTAGAAAGAATACAAAAAAGAGCGACAAAGATGATAGTGGGATTCCAGAATTACAGTTATGAGGAACGACTCAGAAAAACCGGCCTACAGTGTCTAAATGAGAGAAGAATTCGTTGTGATATAATACAGGTTTATAAGATGATCAGAGGAATGGGTAAATTAAACTATAACAAGTTTTTTTTTTAAATACAGCCACCCACAATAACTACTAGAGGGCATAGCTACAAGCTGACTAAAGAGAGGTCCAGATTAGATATTAGGAAATATTTTTTTAGTTAGAGAGTGGTGAATGCTTAGTATGCATTGCCAGGGGAGGTAGTGGGGGCAAGGACAGTTAATGCATTTAAGAATACATTGGATGCGCATAGCTTTTAGAGCAAGGCGATGTAAATGTAACTTATTGTTTACAGACTCTGCAGTGTCTTCTAAGCCAGTATAAAGATGTTAAGTTAAGTTAAGTAAAGGTCTTCTTCCTCATGCATGTTCTAAGGGTTTGATTCCCCGGAGTAACGGCCGGTGATGTGATAGGGATCTAACCCAGCATCTTCGGTTAGTGAGCCGTGTCACGTTACCACTTTCCCACGCCTTCCCCTTTTCTGCATCTGATATTTAACCTAAATGCAAGGGTTAGTATTTGGAACTAAATGTTAGTCTATATAAGTTTGTGTGTGTACTTCGTAATGTTTGGAACTAAATGTTAGTCTATATAAGTTTGTTTGTGTACTTCTTAATGTTTGGAACTAAATGTTAGTCTACTTAAAATTGTTTGTGTACTTCGTTATGTTTGCAACTAAATCTTAGTCTATATAAGTTTGTTTGTGTACTTCGTTATGTTTGGAACTAAATCTTAGTCTATATAAGTTTGTTTGTGTACTTCGTTATGTTTGGAACTAAATCTTAGTCTATATAAGTTTGTTTGTGTACTTCGTAATGTTTGGAACTCAATTTTAGTCAATATAAGTTTGTTTGTGTACTTCGTTATGTTTGGAACTAAATCTTAGTCTATATAAGTTTGTTTGTGTACTTCGTTATGTTTGGAACTAAATCTTAGTCTATATAAGTTTGTTTGTGTACTTCGTTATGTTTGGAACTAAATCTTAGTCTATATACGTGTGTTTGTGTACTTCGTTATGTTTGGAACTAAATCTTAGTCTATATAAGTTTGTTTGTGTACTTCGTTATGTTTGGAACTAAATCTTAGTCTATATAAGTTTGTTTGTGTACTTCGTTATGTTTGGAACTAAATCTTAGTCTATATACGTGTGTTTGTGTACTTCGTTATGTTTGGAACTAAATCTTAGTCTATATAAGTTTGTTTGTGTACTTCGTTATGTTTGGAACTCAATTTTAGTCAATATAAGTTTGTGTACTTCTTTATGTTTGGAACTACATGTTAGTCTATATACGTTTGTTGATGTAGTTCTTGATGTTAGGAAATAAATATTAGTCAATATATGTTTGCTGGTATACTTCTATTTGCTTGGAAGCAGTATTAATCTATATGTGGTTGTTGATGAAGTCCGTAATGTTTGGAACTAAATGTTAGCCACTGTCTATTTGTTAGTGTAGTTTTTAATGTCTGGAACTAAATGTTAGTAACTGTATGTTTGTTAGTGTTGTTATAAACTCGAGACGATGTTTCGCTGGTATTTCGACTTGACCTGTCAAAGTTGGGGCTGAATGATACCTCATACCTGTAGGGCAATGCGACGCTTCTCAATAGGCTCATAACCATGGCGATCACAGTGTTGATCCCCGCGTCGTTGGTCATCCTGCTGAAACGCAGTCTTTTTTTCAGAAGCTTGGAATGGTCATGCGTTGGAGGTGGTGGTCAGTAAATATTAATTAGCAAAGACGCTAGCGACTTACTATCCCAATGTGTACTGATCATGTAACAATTATCAACAAACCATATTTGATTTCAATGCATTTCTAAAACGGGGTTACTTACTTGCTTACTTCCCCGTCCTAAGCATCACGTGAGACATGTTTCCAATGTTCGCCGTTGTAAATTGCCATGCCGTTCCCTCTAGGCATCTCTCCCATATTGCATGTTTCCAGAAAAATGAGCAGGTGGTCTGTGTATTGTGTCGCATTTACCATCATCTCTGTATCGCTATTTCTTTCAGTTCTTATTCGAAGGTACCAATACACATTTTTTTATAAATTTAGGAAAACTTATCATGGAGAAACGTTTGTGTGCACGCATGATAACTATTTAAGCCAATATATCAGTTCTACTGTGCTATACAAAAATGTGCAAGCCTATATATCGCCCGTATGGAGTTAATCTGTAGAAGCAGAACTGAGAAAAACAATTACGATGGAATTAGTTTAATAAAGGATTATTAGAAATGTTGAGACCATGATCCAACATTGACACGATATGAACGGGTTGGCGGGGAGGTAATTCAGAAGGAGAAAATTTAACGGAAATGGGCGGGTTGGACAATATATGGACTGGGAAATGAGCAGATTGAGAAACAAGAGAAGGGAAAAAGGGGGGAACTGAGAATTGAGCAGGTTGGCAGAAAAGAGATGGGAGAAGGTATAGACTGGGAAATAAACAGGTTGTCAGACAAGCGATTGGACAAAGGAAGGACTAGGGAATGAGCAGGTTGGGAGAAAAGATATGGGATAAGGGAAGATCTGAGGAATGAGCATGTTGAGAGACAGGAGATAGGAGAAGGGAAGAGATGAGCACGTAGGAAGACAGGAGAAGAAAGAAGGGACTGATTGAGGGATGATCAGGTTGAGAGACAGGATATATGAGAAGGAAAGGACTGGGGGATGTTCAGATCGAGAGAAAAGAGATGGGATAATAGATGGACTTCAGACTGGGGAATTGTCAGATCGAGAGACAAGGGAGAAGGAATAGGCGAAGGTTGATGGTGCCGAGTTTTATGAGATAGAGTTTGCGGTGAGAAAAGATGGAAGGGAGGTGGGCTGCGTATGAGTTGGTTGGTTGGGTGAGGAGAGAAGGAAGACAGATGCGGTTTGCTTGAAATATATTGGTAAGTGTCAAACCTTATGGGAATTTGGAGTGCAGTGGAGATGTGATGGTGAGGTAGAGTGTAACGAAGCGGGTCATTTAAGTTTGATCTGTACATAACTATACCGAGCAACTCCGGGTGGTACAGCCATATAACACGCGACCCCCACCTCCTTTCCTCCACCCCTTTCCTTAATGTACATAAAATTACATTTGTATAAGGTAACGACAACAAATTATAATTAGGTTTATCAGAAAATTATTTTATTTAAATATTTAATGCAATGACTGTGCATGCATATGGACGACCATGTTCACATTTTAATGGTCAGTGTTTATTAAAGGCTTCCTAATGGAATCTTCAATATTTAGTGTGCTGCTCGCTTTTATGTTGATATTAAGAAGTGGTGGAAATCGGATCTCGCATAGATATGTAGATGCAAATGGAAGTAAAACTCGAAAGGCATGCATTGTGAAATTGTAATATCACTGATACGTACTACACTAGAACTGAGTCAGTGATCTTTCATCAAAGAAATCATTCATCAGATCCAAGAATTCATCATGTAGCTCATCGGGAATTCCAGCTATTTTCAGAGAAGCAGGGAATGGGTTTCGAAATAGTACGTCTGCTTCTTTTTAAGCACAGAGAAGTACTGCTGAAATTCATTTTTCAAGGAATGTAAGGTGTCCAATAATCGCGTTGAGGAAGTGGAAAGAAATGGACGAGTTGAAGGAAAACGGGATGGGTGGGTTGGAAGGTTGAGAGGGAGTGAGACGGAGATGTGTGGGAAGAGGAGACTGCGAGACTTACAAACTAAGAACTTTCATAATTACCCCATGCAACGCTAGTATGTTATAGGTGCTAGACCGATTTCTTGTTCGAGGCCTTTTTATATTTTTTCGATGTACTTCCCCCATGACACAGAAGAATGGTATGCAAAGGTAATTGGATGAGATGTGTCAAATAACAGCTTCGTCGGAAGTATATGTTGATTTACAGTGGTTTATGTTTTATAGATACTGATACAATGTACTCGTATAATCTTCTTGCGATCAAACCCATTCTTGATTAGTTGTGTCAGGTAAAGGATTTGGCTGTAACTCGATCTCCCAGGAATGGTAGGGCGAATTCAAATAATTGGGCAAAGGGCTCGATGAGTCAAGTGGGTGTGTCTTATCCCCTACTAGCTCAAGTGATTTGCGTGGATCGAATGAAGTCGTCACTGGAACAGAGGGACACATGAATTAATTAAACCGACCAAGGGACACACAGATACATTTTATATTGCATAAAGAGTCACACAACAAAAACTCCTTAGACGTTCTGGATGAAGTCTCTTTTGGTTAAAATGGCAGTGGCCCCATTACTGTCTGCCTGGTATCTATAAAACAAGTCATTCAATCGTTTATTCACATTGCTGGCGTCAACTAGGATATTTATGGGGATGTGAAAGGCAATTTGCACCTGTGCCCCGGTGTGGGCAGACTTTTAAAAATTGTCCTCTGCTGCTAGAGAAAGAAAACAATAGTACGTCTCACCTAGGTCTTGAACCGTACAGCCTGTCAAATAACCGGTTTCGCACAATTTAGGCTACTAGCCCTTTGTTTTTGTTTGTTTGTTACTAATCCACTGTTGTAAATTATCATGATCATCTGATATCCACTTCTATCGTAGGGATGTGTTAGTTTTGTTTCATGTACCCGAAGTTCCGTACATGTTGTTCCAATCTTTTTTTTTCATTTAGTGTATTACGTAGACCGTCTTTCCTTCCTTTTCTTGGTCTTACACATGGCCTGCAACCCTCTTGTCTGGTGTTTTAATTTATAATTTGTTTAAATATATGTATTCCGACGTTTATCAGACATTGAGCAGGAGTTGCTATGGGTTTTGCTTTTAATATTGCATCGTTTCTCCTTCTGGTGATATTTAAATTATACATTAAGTATTGATTACAATTGTTTTTCTCAAACTTCCATAATCTTTCAATGGCACTTACGTCGTTTGTCGCATGATAAGACGTTGCGAGCTGTATGTTTGAGATACACTATCCTCAATTGTCTAACTTTACGAAGTTAGGCACTACTTGGTGGATAGTTAGGTCTTGCTGAGCGTCCCAGGACGTCACAGGGAAGTTCGTGTAGCTGATGGTTTTCTCTAACAGCAACATGTCACCAGGATGGGCTGGCAAGCTTACTCAGCTGATCTCAACATGTCACCAGGATGGACTGGCCGGCCTACTCAGCTGATCTCAACATGTCAACAGGATGGACTATCCAGCTCACTCAGCTGATCTCTACGGCGAGCTGAGAGAGGGATGGCGCGAGAGAGGACGCCCAAAGAAACGTTTTAAAGACGAAATGAATTCCTGTTTCAAGTTCGGAATATTGTTTCCGTCGATGTTACTTTCATATTTTCTAGCATGTGACACAATTTGTATCGTATTTTATGTTAAGCCTGTTCTATTTGTCTTTGTTTTGATTAGTTAATATTACAATTGTTTCCTATTTGTCCACAAAGTAGGTCGTGAGGATGTAATGGTGTGTATCTTTTGTTGCGGTATCAGTGCGGTAACTGTGTAATTCTTATTTACGATAATAACAACTTGTCATCTATAGATATGGCTTTGTGGCAATCTGTGATTTTATCGCCTTTGCAGACCTGAACTTCTCCAATAGCTGTCACTTTAATTTCTGTCCAATTTTTATCTCTGCCAGTATCATCCATGACGTGTACGTGATTCTTGTTCCCTGATGTAGGACGTGTTATTATACAGTGTGGGCCGATTGTTTGCGATAACTCGCATATAGTCTTTGACCAATGTGTATATGAGTGTGACTAACAGAAGCCCCATCGCATACCACTTCTTCAAGTTCCGGTTGCTTCTAGTGCATCCCAGAACCAGTAATAATGAATAGGTTCACACTTTAATAGTGATAGTGTGAGGATACTGAGTGTGGATTCTACACTGACAATACCAACTGACGGAAAGGGAGGAAAAGAAGTTGTTCTCCCGCTGCCTTTGTCCTGAGTGCTCTCATGCCTTGCTTGCATCTCTGTATCTTCTTCTTCCTCGATTGTCTTCAGATCTCAACCTCAATGACTCTAACGAAGGCAGCAGTCCACCGAGAGCCCTGTACACTTCCATACGGCTTGTCGTAGAAGGACACTGGCTGTTACCAAATGCTACTTCTTTTATCGGTAATGAGTGGACATGACTGCAAACTATGTTCTGCTTTCATGGGGGCGGGGCCGCATGCACAAAGGCCTGCAGTGACAATCTTGAACTTGTACAGATGACATCTAAGTCTGTTGTGACCTGTGCGTAGCCGGAAAATGATCACCTGGTCTCGCCTGGAGAGTTGATGGTAGGCATCGTTTTCTATGTGGCTAGGATGGTCTTTTTTCCATTTTGCACTGTACCTTTCCCTGGTGAATGCTTTATACTCATTGTATATGATTTAATTATCACTCTACTGCAGCATTCATCCCTCTCTGGCAAGTATGTCCGCCTCCTCATTGCCTGGAATGTCGCAGTGGGCTGGTATCCACTGGATTATGCTTTTTTTAAGCACTGAGACAGGCGTTCGAAAGAGTCTGCCAGAGCACTGAGTTCATTTGTTAGTTCTTGAGCGCCATTAACACTGTTAAGGCGTCTGTGAAAATTACCACTTGCTTTTCTGTCTGCTCCTTATGGTCTATAAGTGATTCACCTGTTTGTGTCAGACCACTGGCTTCGGCACTGAAGTTGCTGCAGCGTCTAAGAGCGGTAAATGCTGCTGAGTATACTTTGCTTTTTAGTATTATAGTGATGCCTCCTCCACCGTTTCCAATGACATCTTTGGCTAAGCCATCAGTAAATGCGTGTGTCCAGGCTGTTGGTGTACATTTTTGGTTGATGTAATTTGTAACTGTAATTTTGTCTGTTCCTCTGTTTGTGACTTTTTGTCTTCGATTTTGGGGAAATTGTATGTAAGATCACTGAAGGGAAGGGTCTTCCTTTCCAGAGGCAGCGGATGAAGCATTCTGGTATTGGTTTTATTTTTTGTTTAAAAGTGCAGCATTGTTTTTAATCTTTTCTTTTTGCTTAGACTGTACAACTTTTCCTTTTTAGTCTGCGGCGTCCCAGCCTATTCAGTCTGTGATGCATCGGGTGGTCCATGATTATTTTGAATTTCCCCGTTTACTGTAGATTTCTAGTCTGGACGGTCTTCCGTTGGATGTAGCCCAGTCATAGCTTCCATGTCTTTTATTTGGGTGGACTTCAGGGTTCCTGTTACGGTGTGAGCTGTTTGGTTCCGGGTTCGCCCTATTTTGTGTAAAGTTTGATTTAGATGCGGTGGACCAAGCTGCAATGCCGAATTCTAAAACTGGTCTCACTCTGCCTGTGTAGAATTTCTTTAGTGTGTTGCTGTCAGTACCCCATGTAGTACCAGCAAGTTTCTTCATGATGGACATGCGTAGCCTCGGCCTCTGCTGGGTCTTTAAAATGTGCGTTTTCCAGGTCAAACGTCAGTCTAAGGAAACTTCTAAGAAGGTTGAATCCTCATCTAGCCAGTCTCTTTCTGTATGGTCTGGCCGACGTGTTTTTTTATATGGCATGGTACGATCAAAGGATGTCAAGAGGTATCCCATTCTGCCATAACTAGTCAATGGCACATCCGTCAAAGGTAACATCCGGGAGGTCAGCATTCACAATAGAGTTTTTCAAAGAACAGTTAAGCTATCGGTATCAGACGTTCGCCAAACATGGAACATGTCTTTTAAATCCTGGTGTAGGCCTCAGGGTCGACATTTACTTTTATCTTTTGATGGTACTGGCCAGGTAGGTGAAGCTATCGACTGTCTGGAGATATTTGCTTCGTGTGTTTGGTTCGTGGTATAGCCTCACAGGAGGAGTGTTGAAGTGTATCTGGTTTTTCCGATCGTGTATTGTAATCCCACAATTATAGTAATCCGCAAAAATCTCATTTATCGTGGATTGAATATATTCCTCTGATTACAAAAAGGAAAAAAAGAGATGTGGAATAGCAAATCAAAGAAGAGAGAGAGAAAGAGATATATATATAGAGAGAGAGAGAGCAAGAGAGATAGGGAGAGAGAGTATGTGAAATGCAGGAATGTACACAGGAGTCTACGCAAAGATATGAAATATATTCAATCTATAAAGTTTAATACGTCACATAAGGAAGGCTGAACGATTAGGGTGAGTGTTATTCCAATCATATGTACGTATGCGGATGTGTATTAGCATGTACACTCATTGTCTAATGTGTTATAGTGTTATACATATTATTAATTCCACGAAAGTGTGAACGGAAGTACTTACTCATTGTACACATTTGATCAAATAAATGGTTGTTGTGTAACCATTTAGATCATTCTGTGTGCATGATCTGTTACAACTGGCATACCGTGATCAACACATTATTGGCCACTATCTATCTAATGGTTGCCGTCTTTTGAAGCACTGTATCCGATGGGAGATTCCATATAACTGTTGTCACTGTGCTTCGTTAGTGTTTGTTTGTTCTGTGTCCCTGCTATAGCCGAATCGTTGGTTTTATTGTCTGTCTGTAACAGTTTGGATTTTAGTGAGTAAAATAAACTTATATGGACTTTTGATCTTCAGTACTGACTCACCTTCCGTTTATGTTCTTATCACCTAGAGAGGTTATATTATATTCATGGACGTGTTGTGAGAAATAACAATATCACATCTTAAACTCCATGCACTCCTCTCTGTCTCAATAATACTCCACAAATTAATTCAGCCATTCTGTCAAAAACAAAACATTATTGGTCTTATTTCTGTATCCCAGATTATATTTGTCCACGTAACCGGGACATTACAATACATAGCAACCGTCACTTCCACAGAGGGAGATAATTCTAAATATTATTACCACCGCACACAAACTCTAATTTCATTACGTTCCTCCACAGCTCAGGTGTGTGGAATCCTCTTGCGTGTTGATGAATTATTTTCTAGTTCACTCACAGAAACAGACATCGGCTACACCGAATGCGGAACGAAGAATATCCACACGACCTTTCAACTGGCTTCTCGCGGTAACATAACGCGTGCTAAATGATAGTAACAATAACAAGACAGTGAAATGCATGAGGTGCTTTGTATGAAGTGCCAAAACAAGAGAATTGGTAATCAACTTTCTAGCACTTGTGCCGGTCTCTTAGTTTGCCAGCAACAAAGAAAACATGCTGATCTAATGTTGTTGTTTTGTTTTTTATTTTTATTTTTGGCATTGCAATATGGTACTTTGACTGAAAGAACGGCAAAACAGCAGACTGGTTTGGGTGATGGCTTTTCTTAGCAAACATATCGGGTGTTCATCCAAGGTCTTGGCACGCTTCAGTCTACTTAGCGTAAATGGTACCTGCATTTCAGTTAAGGGAAAAAAGGAAATAAGGAATGGAAATTGTTTCCCCATCCTTAAAAGAAGCTTATACTTAGTAAAATGAGGTCTCTAAAACATGTGTCTACCCAACCTGTAATTTGATACTTGACTTTCAGTCACGGAAGGACAGGCAGCAAGGAAGGGAACCTATTTCACCACACTAGAAAATGATTCGTGCCAGTAGAATAATGCCTCTACGATTTCATTCCAGAGAGTGTTGACCGTCTTAAAATCACCTTTACATATTACTTTGTAAAGTGAACATATCAAAGCAGAATTATTTAATAAGATACAGAGACACAATCACTATCTAAATAGGACCACCAAACAATCCAACGGAATGTCGGCTCAAAGTTACTCGTGTGTGTGAGTGTGTGTGTGTATGAGTAAGATAAAGAGAGAGAGTGAGTGTATGTGTGTGGGAGAGAGAGTGTGAGTATATGTGTGTGAGAGTGAGTGGGTGTGATTGTGTGTGTACACATGTACATATATATATATATATAATTATAAAGCTTAAATACGTTGAATATATACACGTCTAAAATATATAAACTAAAATGAACGAACAGGAACTGTCAAAGACGATTAGTGTATAAAAACACAAATATGTTCCATAAAATAGCACACTGAAAACATACATGGACTGCGATAGTAACGAAGCAATACATTCAATAGAGAAATGATCAATTACTAATTGTCTACAAAAGAAGTCATCTATTGGAAAGCTGAAGAAAAGTCAGAAATAAAGATTCAAGAAGTAACGAAACAGACATAAAAAAGGTATGTTAACAAATTTTAGGAAGACTAATAAGATTGTATGAGGACATGTCAGTAAATCGACAACAAAAGCTTCCAAATACAGATGTGTCGGACCGAAAGGAGCAAATATCGAAGTCAAGCTGCAAACTATCGGCACAACATATGCCGTTCGCTGGACTACATCCTGCTACTTGCAAAGCTCTGTTCAGAGTTTGGTAGCGGGGGATTGAGAACGAACGCAGAAGATGATGAAATAGATGAAAAATAGCTAGGTAACAAAACATAACAATTAATTTGCATAAGAATGTGAAAACCATGTATTAAAGCACTTTCATTGTCCTTTATATCTCAACACAATGTTTACCAACATGTATACCTTTATGTAAAATTTGTATCAGTGCACCAAAACATGTTGTTTATAAGTCTAACGCCTGCTGTCTCAGTAACATTTGCACATTTCTTATTTAACCTCCTCACCATTCGCGAAATGTCTAGAGTGAAGGCGATACCATACATAATGTTTTATGATAAAACATGCGAAAATCCTACTGTAGTCGCAACAACGTCTATTATTACTAGTATGTACTCTCGAATCATCTCCTCCATCTGCAGCACAAATGCTTCTGTTGCTAGAAATGTATAAGCATAGAAGTCACAAATATACTGTAGAGAATTGTATTACCAACCGAAACTATCAACACACGAAATTACAATATGAAAACTATGGTGGAAAGCCTAAGCAAAGCAGTATTGCAAGCAGCCACCGAGACCATCACAAGAGGGGCAAGGAAAAATTACAAGCCATATTGGAATCACGAACTGCAGAAAGCTGAGGATGAAGTCTCAAAGGGTAGGAACACGTCAGAGAGAGAGAGAGAGAGAGAGAGCAATCTATTGAAGCAAATATCTCCCTCAAGGCCATCACTGCGAAATACAAAAGAACACTGAGCCAAATAACAAGAGACAGTTGTAAAAAAAAAAAACAGAAAGCCTCAATCTAGATAAAGAAGGGAACAAAGTATGGAAATTAGTCAGAGCCGTGAATGATAAAACACCATCAAAAAAATAAATTACCATCAAGCAGGATTACAACATGCTTACTGGAAAAAAAAAAAGCAAACGCTTTTATAGAACATTATGCCAGAGCAAACCACATTGATGTCCCTACAGATGGGCATACATACATAAGTGAAGAACAAAAGAGCCACGACAACATCAAGATGGCACCAGAGGAGCACATGATGGTAAAACTAACAATAAATGAAATGGTTGAGGCCATGAGAACTTTAAAGAAAAAGAAATCGCCCGGAAAAGATGGGGTAACAAACGAAATGCTGATGGGGCTGGGCCAAACAGCAAAGATGAAGTTACTATCAGCCGTGAACCAAAGCTGGAAAAGGGGAATTGTACCGCAGGCATGGAAAGATGTTGTATTTATACCAGTACTGAAGAAAGAAAAAGATAGAACCGATCCAAATTGATACAGGCCTATCAGTCTACTGAGCTGTGTAGGTAAACTGATGGAGCATATGATAAACACCAGACTGATGTGGCACCTGGAAGCAAAACACATATTAATTCCAAAGCAAGCAGGATTTAGACAACACAGATTCCCTGAGGACCAGATCACTCTCATAGCTCAGGAAATAGTGGATGCTTACCAAGAAAAAAGCATACGGTATCGGTTTGGGTGGATTTAGAGGAAGCATTTGACTAGGTGTGGAAAGAGGGACTTAAAGTCAAGCTACGAAGAAGTGAAGTATCTGGAAAAATGTACAGATGAATCAGCCACTACCTCGAAAACAGAACAGCCAAAGTCCAAGTACAAGGGCAGATGAGCAAAAAGGTGACACTGGAGCAAGGAGTACCCCAAAGTTTGTATGGTGTATATAAACAACATCATAGAGAAAATACCAAGAAGAGTCCACGTTTGCAGACGTTCTGGCTATGTGGACTTCTGAAGAAAATCTCATCATAGCAAACAATCGGCTGCAGCAGGCCCTAACATCACTGGATCAGTTGGCGAAATCATGGCTGGTCAAAATAAATGACGAAAAAACAACATGTACGATATTTTCCCTTTCAAATAAACCGCAGAACACCAAAAAAAGTCTTAATGGCAAATATCTGCGACTAAACGACAACGAAACTACTTGGGCGTCACATTTGATCGGCGCATGACATGGAAAAGTCAGATCGAAAGAAACCGAATGAGAGCAAGACACATAATTGCAATCATGAGGAAATTTGCTGGCACAAGCTGGGGTCAGACGAAAGAATCAGGAAGAAACTGTACACTGGAAGAGTGAGACCAGTTTTCGAGTATGGCATTGCGGCATGGGCAGCAGCAGCAAAGGCGAACTTTGATAAAAATAGCAAACTTTAAAACCAAGCCATGAGAGATATAACAGGAGGCATGAAGTCAACCCGAATCGTAGAACTTGAAAAGATTACAAATCTCCAATCCATGACCGATAGAAGAGACAGCAGATCCCAGAAGCAAGCAGAAAAACTCAGAAGACTGACAGACCATCCAATGCATCAGACTAAATCGATTTGGAAAAGGGAACTAAAGCAGAAACTTTGCAGAAATAGCCAAAGCAAAGATGATCGAAGACCCTACGAACACCATAACAACATCAAAGCCCATCCCTACTGTACGCAAACCCACCTGGAAGCAGCATATCATTCCGGAGGTGGTAGAAAATATAGGTATTGGAAACAGAAATAGCCACACTGAAAAAGAAAGAAGAGACATAACCCTGAGACACATGGCGGAAAACTACCAAAACATGGACTGGACCCATGCGTACACCGACGGTTCTATAACAAACACAACACAGAATGAAGGGGGAGGGATATTCCTGAGCCTAACAAATGGTAGAAAAATAACACTGTCAGTGGCAACTGAATAATTTTCAAGCAATTTAAGAGTGGAGGCAGAGGCAGCAAAGGCTGCAGTAGAAGCAATGCTGACAGGCGAAAGCAATGAAAGCAAGATAGTACTGTTTACAGATAAACTGGCTGTGGTTACAGCACTAAAAAGCCAGAAAAATACTGAACTTACTGATTTAAGAGCAGTACTCTGTCAACTATGCCAGCAGTCCGCACCAAAAAGAGTAGTGGTACAGTGGGTCCAATCCCACTGTAACATCCAACGCAACGAGGAGTCAGACAGACTGGAAAAAGAAGGTGCAAGACTACCACAACCAGATTATAGTGGGACCTACGAAGACTCCAAAAGGTTTATTAGGGCCAGATACTTGGCCGAATGGGAAACAGAACATACTGGCTACACAAAAAACGATGCCTACTACCAGTTGAACAGAAGAGAGCAGGTCGTGGTCTTCAGACTCCGCACAGGCCACAACAGACTGAGGTACCATCTATTCAATAAACGGAAGATAAGTGGCACTGACGAATGCACATGTGGTACAGGGAAAATGACCGCTGAACATCTGCTGCAAAATTGCCAAACATACGAGGATCAGAGAATGCACATGTGGCCATCACTAGACAAGCTCTATGGCAGTGTCGACAGCCTCAGGTTGAAAGCTGCTTTCCTCGAATAAATTCAAGTTGACGTCTGACAGGGTACGAAGAAGAAGAAGAAGAAGAAGAAGAAGAAGAAGAAGAAAAAGAAGAATTATCAACCACATTGACAACGTGACAAGCAAACAATATACAAGAAAGTTAAGTAATAAACAACTGAACCAAAAATGAATCAATATATTCTTCGAAAGCTCAGAATTTATAGATTGTATGCACAATAATGGAATGAAATGAGGCTCGCCGACTTTCCGTACATATTGCACCATGTCATACTGTAGATGTCCAGTGTTTTGTCCCACTGATCGTTGTATCGTTTCTTTCGTGCAGATCTTCCATCGTACCTTTGTGTGGTAGGTTTGGCCATGTCATGAAGTGTTCTTGGTCCTGTACAACACTGCTTTCTCAAGTATCGTCGTCACTATATCCCCATCTCCATAGTTACAAGTTGATCGCAAAGAAATAATAGACCAATGGTAATACTTTGCTCTCAGTTGACCAATTTCTCAAACTTCTACTTGACATGTAGCGAGGTGCGTACGTTATTTTTGCTGTCAATCAATTCACTGGTGACTATGCATTCATATATGTTCCTATTGTTTCGTGTTTGTCTTGTGACAGTGCATGGAAAATTACGGGTTCTGTGAAGATTACCACCACTATGGTTACGTAATTCCACATTGTGAAGTGCACTTAAACGTGACTCTATCATGGGGATGAAGTAGTAGAGACATCACTGTACTAGGTCTACATTGTAGAGACATCACTGTACTAGGTCTACGTTGAAAAAACATCACTATCGTGGGGATGAAGTTGTAGAGACATCACTGTACTAGGTCTACGTTGTAAAGGCATCACTGTACTAGGTCTACGTTGTAAAGGCATCACTGTACTAGGTCTACGTTGTAAAGGCATCACTGTACTAGGTCTACGTTGTAGAGACATACTATCGTGGGGATGAAGTTGTAGAGACATCACTGTACTAGGTCTACGTTGTAGAGACATCACTGTACTAGGTCTACGTTGTAGAGACATCACTTTCGTGGGGATGGAATTGTAGAGGCATCACTGTACTAGGTCTATGTTGTAGAGGCATCACTATCGTGGGAATGAAGTTGTAGAGAATTTACTGTACTAGGTCTACGTTGTAGAGACATCACTGTACTAGGTCTACGTTGTAGAGACATCACTTTCGTGGGGATTGAATTGTAGAGACATCCCTGTACAAGGTCTACGATGGTTTATGTTGTGGCGCCAGAAGTTCTATGTATCGTTACCTGTGCTTCCCTAATTAAAAGTCAAGTGTTCCACTACTTCAGCAAGGTAGACATAAGCCTAAGGACCTTCATTGTTCGATGGCTCAGCTTCTATTAGTTAATGTTTAATTTGGTTTACAAGAAGAATCATCGTCATTGCACAAGGTTTAACTTATGTGCTTTGTTCTTCTCCATATTTGGAGAATCTCAGCACAATGCTCGCACTCCGTAGCACCGGCGACGATCCCGTAATATGGTGGGTAGATTTTTAACATAATTATACATTTTGCCCGGGGAGCGGCTGCTATGCCTACTCTTTTCGATGTTCAACTTCCGATGGGTTTTTTAAGTGCGCCACACTGTACACGGGGGTCCGATCTCTACTAGATAGAGTGCTGGGGAAATTGAGACATACACGATTGGCTTTTAGTTCCTGCTCATCTATGGTTTATTTATATCAAACCTTGTTTTGTCATTTCTATTAAAGTGGTCTAACCACTTTCTGACCTCACTGCACATCCTTTCCTAACTGAAAGTAATGTTTATATTTACATTTTGGTAGAATTTTGCGCGTGAAGATGGGGAATTGAACCTAGGCCCATTACTGGGAAAAAACGAATATCTAAATATTACGGAACTGTCTAATTTTGTGTAAGTCAAAGTATGATTTTAATTTACAACAAAAAGAAAAAGAAAAGAAAATATAGTTCATCCCGTTTCCTTTTCCTGCTAACAAACTAATATGCCGATGCAAGTGCTATAAACATTATTCTAAATTCTAAATTCTCTTGATTTGGAATTTCATATAGAGCATCTCATGCATTTCACTGCCTTCTTATTGTTGCAGTCATTTAGCACGAGGTGTTACCGGGAGAAAGCGGTTGGAAGGTTTTGAAGATGTGTTTCGTTCCGAGTTCAGTGCAGCAGATGTGTATTTTTGTGAGTGCGCAAGAAAATAATTCATCAGAACATGCATGAGGCACCCACATACCTGAGCTGTGGGTGGAATGAAATAAGAGTTTGTGGGCGGTGGTAAATATATTAAGATTAATCCCCCCTTTGTGGAAGTGACGCTTGATATGTACTGTAATGTCATGGCAACGTTGAAAAATAGAATCTGCGTGTACAGAAGTGAGAACAATAATGTTGTATTTGACAGAGTGGCTCAATGAGTTCGCCTAATGCGGCTGAAATAGAAAGTGCTGGTTTTCTGGGTCTTGTGAGTGATCTTGTTATTTCTAACAACACGTCGCGTTGATATAACAAGGTAATATATAAATAAACCGAAGCTGAGAAGGTACTGAAAGCAAAACGTTGATACAAATAACGAATTGTGTATGCATCAGTTACCGCAGTGGAGCAGAAACAAAACGAAACAAACTTTACGGTCAGGGACATAAAACAATGTTTAATACCTAATGAAGCACAACAAGAATGAAAAAGATTTTAACAATGGATAAAACATGATTCATTAAGAAACAATTATCCAGGGCGTTGCCAGGAATATGGGAACCATTATATACCAGTTATGACAAAGTAGGCCAAACAAGAACATTTGGCAAGTATATTTGTGCTTTTCGTTGTTCGTCCATCACGTGGGATGAAGACCATTTTTTTGTTTTCGTTCACCCCTTTTTTTTTAGTTTGTTGATTGGGGCTGTAGATGTGAAAAGGTGGCGGACGAGTCCGATGTGGGATCTTAAAAAAATGCGCACAGTGAGGGCATGGAGTGTTTGCTATACGAGACGGTGATAGAGCACGGGCTGTTCTAGTCCGTCTTCGTTGTTTTGCTGCAGCCGTTCTGGAAACCTTGCATAATGCTGCTCCCCTGCGGAGATGTGCGCCAGGTTGTGTTGTTTTCCACATCATCTTCTCATGTTTCGTTGATTATGTTGAAAGCCCTTAGAGACGTTTTAAGCTTATCCTTACACCTTTTTGTTTCATGTCCGCTATGGTAGCGTTTGAACTTTTTCATATCGACATAACACTTAACCAAGACTTATTTTGCCAGCCGGTATGTTTTGCCTGTATATACGTTAGTGTCCTCTCATCCTCTAACCAGACGTTAGTCTCCTCATCTGATCAGACGTTAGTCTCCTCTCCTCACCTGACCAGACGTTAGTCTCCTCTCCTCACCTGACCAGACGTTAGTCTCCTCTGCCCACCTGACCAGACGTTAGTCTGCTCTCCTCACCTGACCAGACGTTAGTCTCCTCTTCTGACTAGACGTTAGTCCCCTCTCCTCACTTGACCAGACGTTAGTCTCCTCTCCTCACCTGACCAGACGTTAGTCTCCTCTCCTCACCTGAACAGACGTTAGTCTCCTCTTCTGACAAGACGTTAGTCTCCTCTCCTCACCTGACCAGACGTTAGTCTCCTCTTCTGACCAGACGTTAGTCCCCTCTCCTCACTTGACCAGAGGTTAGTCTACTCTCCTCACCTGACCAGACGTTAGTCTCCTCTCCTCACCTGACCAGACGTTAGTCTCCTCTCCTCACCTGACCAGACGTTAGTCTCCTCTCCTCACCTGACCAGACGTTAGTCTCCTCTCATCACCTGACCAGACGTTAGTCTCCTCTTCTGACCAGACGTTAGTCTACTCTCCTCACCTGGCCAGACATTAATCTGGATTATTCATATCTGTATGTATGCGTATGTATGGAAGTATACACCTATTCAGTTATATAAAATTTGTAATATAGGTGTGTGTTTGTAATCAGATTTATCATATCCTGTATGACCTAGTTTATCATGACTAGCAGACCATAGTTCACACATACCTAACCACTCTCCTACTAAATGATGCCTCCTTTTGTCTTATTGTATTCGTTGTAGTGTACATTCAAATTATTGTTGTGATACGTTATATTTTTTTCGATTGTTTATTTTCCCTGACGAAGACCTTGTGACTTTAACAAAGGTTTTGTTTTGTTTCTTTCCACGTGTCCTATCTTATCCCCACCTAGCTATATTTTTTTTCATTGCCACTCTTCGTTGGGAGAACCTCCAAATTACGGGATTAAAGACCCTTATGTATATCTATGTTTTGAAATTATCAATAAATCAAAGCTGTGGTTTCACTGAATGTAAAAATATTGAAAACGACATCAGAAAATAGGATATGTTGCGGTACACAAACATAAACCAAAGTAAACCTACGTTCCGTCACATCACATCACATTCGCCAGGAACAAATGTGACACATAAAAACACCTAACAGAATTAAATACTTTAAACTTGACACTAAACACGATACGGTCATTTGCTAGAATGTAACTAAAGATACAGGACTCCATGTTTGCAACAAGAAAACACGAATGAGCACTTTGAATTGTGATTTTTATGAATGATCTGTTGATGTTCTATTCTGCCAGGGAAAATTTGAATGCCTTCATCAGGCTCTTGATCCAGCTACTTGACATCGCACGGCTCTTTTGTCCCATCATTCGGCCATTAGGCCATTTATTTGAATGCATGGAGCTACAGCGCACATATTTGACTTAATCTTGCCCTGGCTCCAATTATTTAATATCGTACCGAATGCTGTTCAGTTATGTTCGGTACTGGGTCAAATTTCTTTGATGAAAGATTATGATTGTTGACAAAGCATAGCCGTGAATCCTCTGTTTTGATCATTTAACGTTGAAAAAAAAAAATAAGTAAATAAGAAAACATAATTAAACACGATGAAAACACAGATACAAAAACGCACATATACATAAATAGACATACCCGATGTTCATTCATTACATGTGATGAAGACCACTCTTTATTTAGCCGTGTGGCCAGGCTATTATCTTGCTGCGTCAGCTGAAATGGGTGACAAGCGTTGTGATTTGGATTAAAGTGAGGAAGAAACTGCGCTTTTTGTCAACTTCACTATTTGGTCCTGAGCTACCTTTGGTCAGTGGCAAATTTTATCGAAACAAATGGAGATAGCACATGGTGCAGATTTGTCTTCAGGGTTTTACTCTCAAAACCTTTCCCGTAAACAGGTGAGGGGGATAACATCAAGTGTTGTGTATCGTGCCTTTCTCAACCGCAAGAGATCGTAGAGACACTCAGCGTTTGAGTGATGAGTTAGGGATCTCTCCCGGGCTGTGTTCTAGTCCATTAAAATTGTGTCTAAAGTTCAGAGTCATACAGAAACCGACGCTGTCTGCAGCTAAGACGAACGGCGGTGCCAATCTCGTGAAGTCCAGCCGTGTGAACTAGACCATGAAAATACGACAAAGGCTTAAGCATAGTGCTAATTCGTACATCGGCTAGACACACGTACGGATACATAAATAAATGCACACACGTACACACACACAGACACACACACACATACACAATTCTTTGTGTTGCACGAAGTTCACGCGTTGTGTTGTTGAAAAGTACAGACACGGTTGCCGATATTGGTCAAGACACCTCGGAGTAGCATGTAGCAAAGCAATTGGAAACAGGCATTGTAATAGCAGACTGGCAGGCAATGTGGGTAAAGAAACAAATACTTCCCAAGTTTTCTTGTCATGCGTCATTATTTCCAGCTCCCCTACGTCTTTCCTGCCGTTTTCAGGTTTGTCTCGAAATCTCTTCTCCATGAGTGCTTAGTGTTGCCTCTACTTCTCTTGCCATAGCGATGTCACCGCAGATACTGTCTTGCAATACTATCAGCTGGCTTTTGTTTTGTGTATTATGTCCATCGCCAACACCTTCTCTGTACGTCTAGTCCCACTTGTAATTTATCAAAGTTCTATATTGTGACTTAATCATACCATTTCATTCCTTCTATTCCGTGCGGGAATCCATTGATGAAAGCTTGAACATTTCTAGTTGTACTTTTCTTTGTTTCTAACGCCACAAAGCCAGACTATTGGATCATACGTTGAAGTAGATCTGCATTCTTGTTGTTGGCATCATTTGTTTCGATTTTCGCAAATTCCCCGAAGCAATAAACGCCATGACGCCCCTAGTATTCGTCATTTGATATCTCTATCAGTACCTGCGATCTTGTCTCTGTTACAATCTTCTTCTTCTTCTTCTTCGTACGCAGTCAGACAGTAACCTTTATTTTTTCGAAAAAAGCGGCGGTCATCCTGAGGCTATCGCCACTGCCATAGAGCTTGTCTTGCAGTTCCACTGGTGATGGCCACATCTGCTCTCTCTGATCCTCGTATGTCGGGCAGTTCTGCAGCAGATGTTCAGCGGTCATTTTACCAGTACCGCACGGGCATTCGTCGGTACCACCTATCTTCAGTTTGTTGAATAGGTGGTACCTCAGTCTATTGTGGCCAGTGCGAAGTCTGAAGACAACGACCTGCTCTCTTCGGTTCAACTGGTAATAGGCATCGTTTTTGGTGTAACCAGTATGTTCGGTTTCCCATTTGGTCATGTATCTGGCTTTGATAAGCCGTTTTGACTCTTCGTACGTCATAATAGTATCTGTTTGTGGTAGTCTTGCACCTTCTTTTGCCAGTCTGTCTGCCTCCTCGTTGCCTTGGATGTTGCAGTGTGATGGGACCCACTGTACCACTACCCTTTTTGGTGCGGACTGCTGGCACAGTTTGCAGAGTGCTGCTCTTAAGTCATTACGCTCAGTGTTTTTCTGGCTTTTTAGCGCTGTGACTACGGCGAGAGCATCTGTAAGCAGGACTATATGGCTTTCATTTTCATTGTGTATCACCATTTCTTCCACTGCCGACCTCAGTGCCTCTGCCTCCGCTCTGAAATTGCTTGTGTATTTACCAGTAGCGAATGAAAGTGTTATTTGTCTGCCATTTGGTAGGTTCAGGAATGCTCCTGCCCCTCCGTTCTGTGTAGTGTTTGTTACAGAACCGTCGGTGTATGCATGGGTCAAGTCCATGCTTGGGTAGCTTTTCGATATGAAGCTTAGGGTAGTATCTCTCCTTTCTTTTTCAGTCTGGCAGTTTTTGTTTCCAATACCTGGTATATTTTCTACCACCTCTGGAAATATATCCTGCCTCCAGGTAGGTTTTGGTACCGTAGGTTTTGGTCCTGTTATAACTCTCATGGCTTGGTTTTGAAGACTGCTAACTTTATCGAAGTTCGCCTTTGCTGCTGTTGTCCATGCCACAATGCCATACTCGAGAACTGGTCTCACTCTTCCAGTGTACAGTTTCTTTAGTATGCCTTCTTCTGCTCCCCAGCTTGTGCCAGCAAGTTTCCTCATGATTGCCATTCTTTCTCTGGCTCTCATTCGGTTTCTCTCAATCTGACTTTTCCATGTCATGCGCCGATCAAATGTGACTCACAGATAGGTTGGGTTGTCGTTTGGCTGCAGGAATTTGCCATTTAGACTTAATTTGGTATTTTAGGGTTTTAATGAAAGCGAGAATATTGTGCATGTGGTTTTCTCTTCGTTTATTTTGACCAGCCATGAGTTCGCCCACTCTTCCAGCGATGTTAGGGCCGTCTGCATCCGATTTCTTGCTATGGTGAGATTTTTTTCAGAGGTCCACATAGCCAGATCGTCTGCAAACATTGAGCTATGGACTCTTCTTGGTATATTCTCTGTAATGTCGTTTATATATACCAGGAAGAGTGTGGGTGACAGTACTCCCCCTTGGGGTACTCCCTGCTCGAGTGTCACCTTTTTTGCTCATCTGCCCTTGTACTTGGACTCTGGCCGTTCTTTGTTTGAGGTAGTGGTTGATCCACTTGTACATTTTCCCACAAACGTCACTTCTTCTTAGCTTGACTCTAAGTCCGTCTTTCCAGACTTTGTCAAATGCCTTTTCCAGATCCACCCAAACAGCTACTGTGTGTTTCTGTGCCTGGTAGGCATATTCTATTTCCTGGGCTATGAGGATGACCTGGTCCTCAGTGGATCTGTGCTGTCTAAAGCCGGCTTGCTGTGGAATTAGTATTCGTTTTTCTTCCAGATGCCACATCAGTCTGGTGTTTATCATACGTTCCATCAGCTTGCCGACACAGCTCAGTAGGCTGATGGGCCTGTATCCATTTGGATCTGTTTTGTCCTTTCCTGTTTTTGGTACTGTTACCAGTATTGCGTCTTTCCATGCCTGGGGTACAATTCCCCTTTTCCAGCTTTGGTCCAGGACCGATAGCAGTTTCCTCTTCGCTGTTTGGCCCAGCCCCATCAGCATTTCGTTTGTTATCCCTTTTTTTCGGGGAGATTTCCTTTTCTTTAATGTTCTCATAGCCTCTTCCAATTCGCTCATTGTTAATGTGGACATCATGTGCTCTTCAGGTGCCGTATTCATGTTGTCGTGCCCCTTTAGCTCTTCGCTAATGTCTGTATGCTTATCTGCAGGGACCTCGATGTGGTTTGCTCTGGCATAGTGATCGACAGAAGCGTTTGCGGCTTTCTTACCTGTGAGCAGGTTTTCGCCCTGCTTGATGGTAATATGTTTGTTTGACGGGGTTTCGTCGTTAATGGCTCTGACTAGCTTCCATAGCTTGTTCCCGTCCTTGTCCAGGTTTAGGCTTTCCGTTTTGTCTTTCTCTTGCTGTTTGCTTGAGAGTGTATTTGTATTTCGCCGTGGCGGCTTTGAGGGCGATGTTTTCCTCCATAGAATGCTCTCGCTCTGCCATGTTCCTAGCATTTGTTACTGCATCTTCCGCTTTCTGCAACTCATCATTCCAGTAGGGCTTATAGTTTTTCCTAGGTCCTCTTGGGATGGTTTCAGTGGCGGCTTGCATTATTGCCTTGGTTAGGCTTTCCACCATGGGCTTCATTTTGTTGTTTCGTGTGTTGATGGTTTCACACAGCCCATCTGTCCGGATTGCAAATCTGTCCCAGTCGGCTCGTTTGTAATTCCAACGTGGGAGCGGTTTTGTTTCATGTGGGCCTACTTCCATGTCAATGTTTAGCCTGATCGGCCTGTGGTCGCTACCTGCCAGTTGGTTTAGCACCTGGAGGTCTATTTTATGGTGTATGTCCTGTGTGGAGAAGGCCAAATCTGGAGTCGAGGTGGTATGCCATGTTCTTGAATAGAAGCTAGGGCTATCCTCTGGCCTATTGATTAGGAAGAGATTTGTATCTATCTCCCAATCTTCCACTTCGTCACCTCTGCTGTCTGTGTCAGAGTATCCCCATCTCTCCGAGTGGCTGTTGAAATCTCCAACTACTATGCAGTTGGAGTCTCTGACCTCCATACTCGAGAGCGATAGGTCTCTATTTGGTGGTCCTTACAGATTGAAAATGCGGAGCTTCGTCTCTTGAGCCATTATGTCAACTCCTACAATTTCTGCTTGTCCTGTGTGACTGACAGGTACCGCGCTACTCGGTATGCAGTTTCTGGTCAGTATCAGGACCCCTCCTTTATGGCCTTCTCTATCGAGACGGAAGGTCTGGTATCCTCTGATCGAGAATTTATGATTATTGTTGAGGTTCGTTTCCTGGATACATGCCACGTCAATCTTACCTTCATGCAGGTTATGTGTTAGGGAATGTTTTTTTGTTAATGAATCCCTCCGCATTCCACTGTAGTATTTTGAGGGTCTTGAGTTTTTGGTCAATAAAAGTTGCCCCATAGCCATGTGCCTTGACTCCACGACACATGGGTGGGTGACCACCAGTAGTCAAGGGTGGGCCTCTTCGAGGCGTGAGGCTTGGCACTATCGCTGCCTGGCGGGACTCCGCAGGATGAGCGCCATGCGTTTTTCTAATCGGTTGTACTGTCATCATGCTGCGATTTTCGTTGCACTGTTTTGTTAGGCTTGCGGCCCCGTGCATCCGATTTCAAAAAGCGTTTCTGTAGGGACGCCCTCCTGAGCCTTTGGCTGTCCCCAGCCTATCTGCAAGGCAGCAGTTGTTTATGATCAGAGTTGTCTCTCTTATGGAAGTTGTCTTACCAGACTATCGAGTCTTCACTACTCGTGTCTATAGGGTGCGATGATGATATGTGAGATGATATATGAGATATATGATATGGACTGGTTTACCCGGAAGAGAGGCAGTCCAGTGTGTCTGTACCCCAGGATCGTCACGTCCTGCCAGAAACGTAGCATTTGCATGTGAGTGGGGTATCTCTTTCTCCCTTTATTTTCTTGGCTTCTATGCAGAGATGGTACGCCTAGCATTCCCCGCCACCTGGGATGTTGACACAGTGGGGCAGGTGTGCAATGTCCGCATGATAGCTATATGGCTGATAACGTACAGAGGTAGATATCGAAGCAGAAGTGCATTTAACCAGGGGACAAGCCTGGTAATGTCACAGAGATGTTGTTCGCCTAGTGTGCGGACAGATCTCATGGCCATTGATTGAGTCTCGATAGTTCACAGTGAGGTAGCTGCTCTACTATTTTCGACACTCCGACCAGGAACTAAGTCTTATGTTGGTGGTTTCGCACCCCGCTGCCGTATAAGGTGAGCATCAAGCAGCTGTCCGCTCGCTTTGATCTGCGGATCAGTGGTGCTGAGATTTTGGGCGGGATTGCGGCTTACAGGGGTTCGGCCGTAATCCCCCACAGGGTAGCCTCGCGCCATTGGCTTATCAGCCTGGTACGTGAACCAAAGTGTCTGCAGCTCCTCTCGATATGAGCTGGTTTTCCGTAGCAACGCCCTGTCATTAGTAGGGTAAAACTGACCTGTCTTCAGATGGTCTATTTCCAGCACCCGTTCACTATTTGGCCATGCGAATTTATTGAGGGCTTTTGTTTGTCAATGACCAGGTATTTGAAATCTGCGGTTTCTGCGGGGTTAAACACGATTTCCGTATCGTTCTTTCATTAGAGTGTTAGAGAGCTGACTTGTCTTCCGTGAGTCTAATACCAGCGTACGTTCATTATTATACCCAAAGGTAGTGCTCTCGATTTGTCAGTCGTTCTACAGTATTGGCGTGTTCAGTCAAATATAGCCGCAGGTTCCACTCCTGGTGGTGCCCTTCCGTCAATTCCTTTAGCGAGACAATCAAGTTACTTAGATGGTAGCCCCAGATTTTCGAGGGTCTAATTCCAGCACCCGTTTCATATTAGACCCAACGAAAGTGCTCTCGGCATGTCAATCATGTCAGTGTTTGGCCGTGTTTAGTCAAATTAAGCCGCAGGCTCCACTCCTGGTGGTGCCCTTCCGTCAATTCCTTTAAGTTTGAGCTTTGCAACCATACTTTCCCCGGAACCCAAACATTTTGGTTTCCCGGAAGCTGCCCGCAGAGTCATCGAAGCAACTCCTGCGGATCGATAATCGGCATCGTTTATGGTCAGAACTACGACGGTATCTGATCGTCTTCGCGCCTCTGACTTTCGTTCTTGATTAATGAAAACATTCTTGACAAATGCTTTCGCAGTAGCTCGTCTTGCGGCGATCCAAGAATTTCACCTCTAACGCCGCAATACGAATGCCCCCGTTTGTCCCTGTTAATCATTAACTCCAGTTCCGAAAACCAACAAAATAGAACCGAGGTCCTATTCCATTATTCCATGCACCATTATTCAGGCAGCCGAGGCCTGCTTTAAACACTCTAATTTTTTTAAAGTAAACGCGCCGGCCACCCAGGACGCTCAGCGAAGAGCACCCGTGGGAGAGAGCCGGCAGGCGGTAGGGCAGGAGACAACGGGCAGTGAACCGGCGCGAGCCGGACCGCCCGCCTGCGCCTGAGATCCAACTACGAGCTTTTTAACTGCAACAACTTTAATATACGCCATTGGAGCTGGAATTACCGCGGCTGCTGGCACCAGACTTGCCATCAAATAGATCCTCGTTAAAGGGTTTAAAGTGTACTCATTCCAATTACGGGGCCTCGAAAGAGTCCCGTATTGTTATTTTTCGTCATTACCTTCCCGTGCCGGGAGTGGGTAAGTTACGCGCCTGCTGCCTTCCTTGGATGTGGTAGCCGTTTCTTATGCTTCCTCTCCGGAATCGAACCCTGATTCCCCGTTACCCGTTACAAACCTTGTAGGCATGTCACGTACCATCGACATTTGATAGGGCAGACATTTGAAAGATGCGTCGCCGGCACATGAGGCCATGCGATCAGCACAAAGTTATCCAGAGTCACCAGTGGGGACGCCGCAACCCCGCGAAGGGAAACGACGATTGGATTTGAACTAATAAAAGCGCTCTTTCCGCGAGGGTCGGAGCTTGGTAAGCATGTATTAGCTCTAGAATTGCCACAGTTATCCAAGTAGGATCGTGTCATCTAAGGAACCTCGACTGATTTAATGAGCCATTCGCGGTTTCAACGTGAGACAGTGTGAACTTAGACATGCATGGCTTAATCTTTGAGACAAGCATATGACTACTGGCAGGATCAACCAGATATCTGTCGGAGACGTACGTACAGCACACACTGGTCGGCGGAGGAAGAGTGTGTAAAAAGCCTCACTGGTACGGCCACAGGGATCGACTGACGGGACGGATGGACGGTTGTTTCACCCGTCCCTCACTCCGTCGACCTAGGACCGCCTGACAGGGGCCTCCTACACGCACCAGACGACCGACCGACCGGGCTCGCTCAAGGAGGGATGGCGGCTCTCTGTGCAGAACGGATCCCAACGACCTCGCCGATGAATTTCACTGGGATTAGAGACAATTTTGGCCTACCCTTCTCCCGAGGGTTGGTTCCCCCCCTCCCCCCCCCTCCCCCTTCCCCCGGGAGAACACAGGGCCTTTAGGCACGATTCCTGCTTTCCATTTGCCGGTCACAAGCTCTTTGCGAGAGTCTGACCACCAGCGAGACGTACTGTCGAGCTCTGCTATAAGCCTTAGATAAATCACCACGGACGGACCACGTTTCCTGATACGGACCAGAGAAGCGCACCTCGGTGGAGGAGACGCCACAACAAACCGCACCCCAATAGCTCTACGGGGAAAGGCAGGCGAGCGTTTTCCGCAAGCCCGCGCTATCGCTCCGCCTGGCGGGACTGAGATCGCTTTACGAACACTGGTTGAAATTGAATCGCGGCTGCGAGACAACTACCCCAGATGTCTCTGTTACAATCAATATATATGAATGAATCTACTTCTTATAATACAGTATCTCGCATTAAATTGTGATTGTTGTCAGTTTATAGTATTCTCATAATCTGTATTTTCTCTCAGTGTCCTTCCTGTAGATATTCATTCATTTTCAAACGCAAGATCTTATTGAAGTCGGATGGGTTGGACCAAAAGGTGCAAATATCACAGTCAAGCTGTGCACAGTCAAGCCGTTATCTGGACTACATTCTGCTACTTGAGCCCTTTCAGGGTTTGTTAACGGGCGATTGAGATCGAACCAAGCCAAGCCTAACGCAAGAGAATACATTACACTAATAAGGGATCCTCAGACTGCGTGAATTTGAAATCAAAATGTTTATACAGCACTTTGTAATCCAGGTACTTCAGCTGTTTAATCTTTGTGCTTATTGTCTAAATTAATAATCCCACCTAAGCGTAGAACAGATGAGAGTGTGTTGCCACATGTGTCCAACGAAAACAGGCTATTATAAACATCATTTATCAAACGAAAACGTTAGATCACCTTGGTAATGGACTGAACCTAACAACCATATATGTTGAATTCGTTGTTAACGATCTAAAACATAATACTGCCTACGCTATTACTATAAACGCATTAAAGCCAAGATCTACGCGTTGAGCACAATAGGACAGATTAAACCTGCATGCTCCATCACAATAGGCTGGTGTTGACTAGATTGTATTGCTCAAAACAGATACGGGTTGAAAGATGCTATGCTTTTATGTGAGGTGGAATAATTATATATATATATATATATATATATATATATATATATATATATATATATATATATATATATATATATATACATATATATATATATATATATATATATATATATAAGATCAGCTACAATGAATCAGAATCCCTTCCCCGTCATAATATGAGTTCCACGTATACAATCATCAATATATTTTAAATTTAAACAGATAGATAGATAGATAGATAGATAGATAGATAGATAGATAGATAGATAGATAGATAGATAGATAGATAGATAGCTATATAGATAGATAGATAGATATATATATAGATAGATAGATAGATAGATAGATAGATAGATAGATAGATAGATATAGATAGATAGATAGATAGATAGATAGATAGATAGATAGATAGATAGATAGATAGATAGATAGATAGATAGATATATAGATAGATAGATAGATAGATAGATAGATAGATAGATAGATAGATAGATAGATAGATAGATAGATAGATAGATAGACGGATGGATGAGTTGATGGCTGGCAGGATGGATGGATGGGTGGGTTGGTAGGTTTAGGTAGGTAGGTAGGTAGGTAGATAGATAGATATACACATAGATAGATAGGAAGATAGATAGATACATAGATAGATAGATATATAGATATATAGATATATAGATATATAGATAGATTGATAGATAGATAGATAAATAGATAGATAGATAGATTGATAGATAGATAGATAGATAGATATATAGATAGATAGATAGATAGATAGATAGATAGATAGATAGATAGATAGACAGATATATAGATAGATAGATAGATAGATAGATAGATAGATAGATAGATAGATAGATAGATAGATAGATAGATAGATAGATAGATAGATAGATAGATAGATATACATATAAATATAGATAGATAGATAGATAGATAGATAGATAGATAGATATATAGATAGATAGATAGATAGATAGATAGATAGATAGATAGATAGATATATAGATAGATATATCGATAGATAGATATATAGATAGATAGATAGATAGATAGATAGATAGATAGATAGATAGATAGATAGATAGATAGATAGATAGATAGATAGATAGATAGATAGATAGATAGATAGATAGATAGATAGATATATGGATAGATAGACAGGATAGATAGCTAAACAGGATATATAGATAGACAGAATAGATAAATAGACAGGATATATAGATAGACAGGATAGAAAGACAGATAGATAGATAGACAGATGGATAGATAGATAGATATATAGATAGATAGATAGATAGATAGATAGATAGATAGATAGATAGATAGATAGATAGATAGATAGATAGATAGATAGATAGATAGATAGATAGATAGATAGATAGATAGATAGATAGATACATATATAGTTACATATATATTTATACATAGATTGATAGATACATATATATATATATATATTTTAGCTCGATCTCAATTCAGTTCTTACACATTCAGATGTCTATCTAATCAGATATTCCATACATAACTTTGTCTATCTATATTTCTGAAGTATAGCATATTTGCCATATTTAACCTACATCTGTATGTACAAGCGTTCACAAGGAAAAAAAAGATAAATGAGGAAGGGGAGGGGAGGAGACAGAGAGAGGATGATACAGATATATTCTAGAAACTTCATCATCCGAAACAGATTACTACAGTCGAGCCCCGGCAAGAAAAATATGAATGTCTGTGGATCAGTTTGGTGGCCTGTCATCTCATTAACCAAAGGGAATCAAATATAGATAAACATAAACACAGACACATACGTTTATATGTATAATAAATAAGGAAATCACTTGACATAACGTCCATGCTTTTTATTTAATAGAAGTATATTGGGAAATGTGTAGCAGAAACCGAAAATTGCAATTTGGCATGTATGTAGTAGATATGATCGCACAGAGGTAGATTGGAGCATGGGGGTTAAATAATATTTGAAGAAACAGATTAAAGATCAAGCAAAATCAAATGGAATTTCATGGGCCAAGCTAAAATAGACGAATAAAATTGTGCATAGATAGAAATTGACTGTTTAAGTTCTGCCTTTCAATTGAAATGAAAATTAAATACTTCATCACATAACCAAGCAGGAATAACAATTGTATCGCACAAGAGCTGAAGATATAACGTACCTAAAGCGTGGAAGAATGGACCGATCTCCGACCGGAAGAGGAACAGGCAGCGGCCGCTGACAGAGAAGGGTGGCGTGGAGTTGTGAGGATGTCTTCATGTGTGCCTCACTGGTTACGGGATGACCTGACCTGAAAGTATTCGAGGGCAGTCCAAAAAGAAACCGATCTCTGTTTAACAAAAACATAAAAATGTCTAAACTTACATTTTATTTAAACTTGTGTCTTTTAACATATTTCCGTCCTTTGCAGATAGTAGTCTACGACAGCCACATAAACATATGGTTTTGTCTTGATGATGTAACTTGTGCTGTATTTGGATTATAGTGGGGAAGCCACTGCGCTTGTCATCAACCTCACTTTCTAGTCCCAAGCTACCTTTAACGAGTGGACATTAGTTAAGACGACTGGAGGCAACTCAGAATGCAGGCACTCTGGTACCACCTCACGTGGGACCAGGGGTCACTTTCAATCTTGTGGCACTCGGTTGTCAATCGTTTATGTTCATCACTTTTGGAGTTGAGTCACTGACTTCTCAACCACAGTGACCACAGAAGACTATGCAGTCTCTAGAGAAGTTTCATGTAGTTTCATCCCAAAGTGACCAGTGGACGATTGCGATGTTCGTGCCCCAACGAAGTCACCTGCGCTCAGTAGGGCCTGCGCTGTAGGAGTTTGGTCTGATGGATCTGGTGTTGTCATTGGCCAGCTCTTTCTTGATCAGAGGGCCAGTACTGATCAGAGACGATGGTTTCACTAGTTCCGCCCGGCTGCATACGAGTCCATCTGCCCCCACCCCATATTGTGTACTTGGAAATTTGCTGCCCATTGAGATGTGTGTTATTGAGGATGATGGATGATTTTCATAGACTTCCCTCATGATATATGCATGATGACGGCTTGTGTAAAGAACATTAGTGTCATAATTACAACAAGACGATAAGTGACTATGTCTCAGTGGCCTACAGCAGTCAATAACGTAGTCAACAAAACTCGGCTTGAATGGATGGCGTGGAACGTTAAAAAGGGAGAAAAGTAACGTACGAAATAAATATCACACTGAACAATGAACACATTGGAGGATCCGATGGTTGGATCCATTTCTAAAATTGATACTGATTGACGTTATGACATAAAATATTGTGCGAACTCGCTCGAAAGTTGAAAACACGATGACAGAACGATATTAACTTCAATGAATGATTGTCTGTTATTGATACCATTAGGCAAAATATGTATTTGATTCTATGGAAGTGAAAAATACAGCTCAATGAGCAATATGGTGCTCAAAACTGATCCAAATATGATCCACCATTAGCGGCCCGTCATAGATATAGCAATAGGCCACATCAGGCGATGGAAGCAGATGGAATCATACATCAATCAAACACAAGCTGAAAGCATCCCGAAGGGTGTTACACCAGAAACGTATCCACTGAAGATACACCGCTCATAACGCATTTTACCATTATTTTATTGCACCTCTTAACTGTACTTCTGTGATATCGTGCATGTCTCGTAGCAAACTGTCTTTTGTCTCTTCTTTGATCTGAAATCGGCGACTTTTAAGGGTGGATTTCAACTTTGACAAAATGCAAGGTTTGCAGAGAATATGTCGACTGTAGGACAAGTTGTCATGTGATTTGCCAAATATCACGAGTAAGTAGTGACGTGTTTGCAGATGCGTTGTCGTGTTGCAGCATCCATGATTTGTTTGTCCATGCTTCAGGTCTCTTTCTGCGTATTGCCTTTCAGAAAAGCCTAATAACATAAACGCATACTCTTTATTGATCCTCTGAGCGCGTGAAGCAAACTCATGCTGTACGGCAC
This sequence comes from Ariolimax columbianus, assembly GCA_036924085.1. Lineage (NCBI taxonomy): Eukaryota > Metazoa > Mollusca > Gastropoda > Stylommatophora > Arionidae > Ariolimax > Ariolimax columbianus. Next base: position 101,457,535 of record JAVGWX010000003.1, read on the forward strand.
ACAACCAATCAAAAAAGAGGATCCACATAACTTTTACATTGAGTGACTCGTAAGGTTTTTGGCAATGAGTTTCGAACCCACTGTGATCACTGGTTTATTTTTTCAACATATATCAACAAACCCATTTTCATCCCCTGTTACATTTTTCAGACAGTGGATATGCAAATTAACGAATCAAGTTAATCCACATCTCCTCAGCCAGACTTCCTTGAAAACAGCCTATTTTCAGAGAAAACTATTTGAAAGATAAGTATTGGTTTTGGTTAGTGTATTGAGTCTGACCCAGATGCAACGTTTTGTCCAGTATGTTGTGCCTGATCTGACTAGCATTTCATTTCCGGGGACACGCCGATATATATATATTGAAATTTACTTCTTAAAAAGGAGCAGTACTAGCATGGAATGTCGAAAAAATACCATTTTTAAAACAAATGGTATCAAATTAAAGAACAACCAATTTGCTACACATTTCTTTTCATTTTTTCTTAATCGGTTAATTAGTTTCCGAACTGTGGCTTCTCAAGGAAAATAAGTCTTCCTCGTTTTAGAAGAGAAAAATTATTTTTTTCATTCAGATAAAATTGAATGTACCTATGCACATTGCCTTTGTAGCCACAATTAGTACTTCCTTAGATTTATTTTAATTAATGAACGCTCCCCAAGTCAGAAAACCCAATTGCAAATGGATGCGCCCATGAGGTAATACATTTTATTCGATACTGTGTGAACAATTTGATCACTGAAATTCTCAAAAATGTAAAGGGATACAAAGTATTGTAACCAATCCACGAGGCGCAAATTTCCTGGGAATTGTTTAGTAGTGAAAAAACGTTATATCCATATAGATAAAATTAAATGTGACCAGCAAGTAGTTGTAGAAACAATAGTTGAAGATGACTTTTCTGTTCCAAACAACACAACTAAATCTTGTAAGAGTCCTAAAGTTGACACCAGTAGTGCCACGCCCACTCACAGTCGATCATTATTTATAATCAAAGACCTATATAACGTTATTGATGATAAGGATCCGGAAACAGATAAGGAAGAATCAACAGGCGATGATGAACACAATCTAGATGATGGTCATAATAGTGAAGGTAACAGGATAATTGACCTAGATATTCCTTGTCACCAGATTGCATCACAGTATGTTTGTGTATTTTGTCCCATCCAAGTCACACTACTGAGAATGGAAGACGGGAACTCGGCAGTAAATTTGAATTTGTGTGCAGCAACAGAAAGTGAAAAAAACGAACTCATTTCTATTCAAACCCCCAAATTAGTGTCAACAACATCAACAGTCCGCAAGTACACCAAAGCAAATGGAGCGCGGTTTTTGGCATGCGATGTGTCGATGAATCTTTCTCCACCTGTCCTGACAAATAAACTAATAAATGGTAGGGTAGAACGTGCTGTTTGTTCCTCACATGCAGCTAGTATGAAGAAAGCAGCAGAAACATAATTCCAGTTAGCGGAGGAGACAGTCATCTGATGTATGCCACAATATTGATGTATCTTGGATGGCCCGTGGACATTAGTCAACAATAGAAGTAACTACACTGATTGGCTGTGTCACAGGAAAGGTTCTGGACACTGGGACACTCAAAAGTGTGCAAATCTTGCGACTACTGAAAAGTTAAAGACAAATATTTAGAGGCTAATAAATTATAGCAACATAATCATCAAACGCAGTGTACAGCTACGCATGGTGGTTCATCTGGAGGTATGGAGGCAACAATTGTTGCAGACCTATTTCTCAGATCAGTTGAACGATATAAACTGAGGTACACACGCTTTATTGGGGATAGACAAACGAACAGTCTCAAGCGAAATATGACTCAAAGCCATTTGGTGATGTTCTAGTTGAGAAGATATAATGTGTAGGCCATATGCAAAATAGAATAGGAACTTCTCTACGCAAGATCAAGACTTCTTCCGGTGGAAGGAAATTGTCAGATGGGAAGAATATTGGTGGAAAGGGAAGACTTAAAGACGCACAGATTGACTCCATCCAGGAATATTTTGGAAATGCTATTAAGGGAGGTAAAAAGAACTTGAAACGAATGCGCCAAGCTGGTTGGGCGATATATTTTCACACTATCTCTACGGACCAGTGGCCTGCCTACAACCTTTGTAAAATAAGTTGGTTCCCATATAAACAAGCTGTTGTTGCCAATAAAGACATCGATTATGCACATAGAAACAACTTCCATGCGGCGATTATGGATGTAATCAAGCCAGTTTTCAGAGATTTGTCCCAACCTTATATGTTGATAAAATATCCAGATGGATACACCAAAAATGTTAACGAATCCATAAACAGCACAATATAGCGATGTTTCCCCAAACACAAGTATCGGGGATTAGTGACTGTTAAGAATGCTGTTGGCATTGAAACGCTCTTTTTCAACGATGGAGCAAAAGCCATTGAAGCCCCCTTTGCAGAGATGCAGCTGTTATGTGGACGTTTCACATCAAAGTTTCTCAATCACTGATAATAACGGTTGCAAAATGCTCAAACGAAAGCAACAGAAGCATCCCTGGAAGCAAGAAGATCGAGAAGGAGTAAACAGCTTTAGGTTAGAGGAAGAACACGCTCAGTCGGGAGGCTTCCCTTACCTGGCTGTGGGTCATTGGGGTAAGTGTGTGGAATTATTAAAGAAAGAAATTGGTTAGATGTTTTGTCCCAAAATCAACATTTCTTGATAACAAAAATTTTACTTTGTCAAATATTAACCAATGATCATTTAAATGTGTAGGCTGTTTTACCGTTCACCAGTCTATATCGTGAACTACTGAAATTACTATAATGTTATTATATAAAATTTGTATGTTAATTCAAAGTTCACAATTCTCCACCCCACAATACGTCAACTTTCAAATAACGTAAAATTAAATCTATGAAATCTATACTATTTTCCTTAGTTCCTGGTCAACATGCACCATTTATTTATATGTTCTTTAAATTTGAATGAATTTCATTACACGATTACTTACAAATGTACAAGACAATAGCAACCATATTTTGTACATGCGTATAATGAACTTGTCATTTAAAAAGTTCCATTCACTAAACTCCCGAGACATATATTGTGTTAGATAGTCCCATCATTTCTTTGTCGTGTGTGAAGATTTGGGTTCTCTGTCTTTCAAATTCAATTTTTTACTAACACCACCTCACCTCTGCTAGTACTGCCTCCTTTTTGTTAAGACATTAGAAGAACAACATAAATAGCATCACAACTCTGAAGGCAGCTATCTGTTACACTTCTTTAGTAAAAGAACATATGAGACATACAAGTGTAAAAGATTGTTTTCCTACCACATATACAGTTAAATAATGATGGTACATTTTCATCTTGAGCTGTGTAAATAGTTTTCCGACACAATTAATTGTCGATCTGTTCTTTTTTGTTGTTGTTGATAGTCACAAAAGCGAGCCATTGTACTAAGCAATATGGAAAACATTGCCTTGCAACAGTATCAATATCAAGAGCAGCCAGGACATTAGGAATCACACGAGTTTTACTTAGTGCAAACATATGACGATAACATAGTCTGCTACTTTGAACTTGTATGCCCTTATTGTGTCTTTAGCTGCGAGCGCACATCAATAAATTGTTAGAGAGTTTGCACCGAACATATATGTTCAGGAATGTACTTTCTCAATGATGCTGTTTGTTGGTTTTATACATCCTTTGCCATTTAAATCCGGTCAGTAACAAATATTTCTCAGGTGTTTCCGCACACTGAAAGGTGAGCAAATAATAACAGTAATGTAGACCTGCTAGATGACTTTGAAAGATTGGTCTTGGGTCGACTGCATAATCATGTAAATATTTTCAGCAACAAATACTTATTCAAATATGGACAAGTCAACTAAACAAAAATATGCAGCCCAACCATGCAAGATCTCTGTCAAGAAGGTTAATGAGGTGTTGCTAAACAAACTGCAAGAAATGCCTCTCTGACTTCTCTGGGTTTTTTTTTATTTCTAGGGAACTTCCAAAAGGAAACAAAGACTGCGTGAAGAGTCCAGAACAATAGGGATTTGCGTGCATTGGTTGAACGCCTGTGTTTTACAGGACGGTGAAATGGTGTTATTGATTGATTGAACATATATCATAAAGTGGAACTTTTGGACAAGAAGTTCACTGGCGTACCTTCCAAACTCACTTATAATTGTACTTGTTCTTTTTATCATTATTTGAATATGTTTTTTTATTTAGGATTGGCCACAAGCAGATCTCTAAAGGCTGGGGAAAAAATGCTTGATTGTCCCGATAGTTGTCACACACCTCGCAAGTTACGTTTTGGTTTACATCTTCTTTTCTTCTTTTACTTCGTCCTCTTCTTCTTCTTGTTCTTCTTCTTTTTGTTCTTGTTCTTATTGTTCTTCTTGTTCTTCTTCTTTTCTTCGTCTTCCTCCTCTTCTTATTCTCCTTCTTCTTCTTCTTCTTCTTCTTCTTCTTCTTCTTCTTGTTCTACTTCTTCTTCTTCTTCAGCTTGACCTCAATACTTGCACATTTTGGTCCGTCATATCTTACTTCAGCCTTACAATGTGGGTGCTAAGTTACCCCCCCCCCACCTCTTCGATACCTTCTACTTATCCAGTCTACTCTGTTGTTGCCTGTTATCCAGGATCACAACGTCGCGGTGAAGAGGGGTATTGGCAGCTTTAGGTCTCTGGCAGTGACGATGGGATTCGACTTTGGGTCGCTGACAATATATATAATGCACTTCTCAGCATCTTCATCTCTTTGTTCACATCAAATACAAGATTCATAACATCTTAAGCTTGAAAGTGTTTCGAACCATCATCTGAGACTAAGTTCCACCCGTTCCTCGTTATACATATATATATAAAGGCAAAGGCCGTCGTCCATCGTAGACGATGATGGCATCATTTATTTTGCTAGCGCTATTTTTAGTAAGGATTAACTGCGCTACTTATTATCATCACGCTCTCGTCTCATGCCGCCCGACCACAGTGGCAAGTCATGGACAAACGACTAGGGGGCAACTACGAGATATAGGGGTCTCCGCATCAAGCACCCGTGAAAGCGACGTCGGAGTCCGGAGTCGAATTCACACCACCTGATCACAAAACCGACGGCTTAACCACTTCGCCATATATATGTATTTATATGGGCTACTGGAGTTGCAGCTGTTGCCTTTTTTTCACTTATTGTTTTAACACTATTCCTTGACCGACATAAGACGTTTCATATACAAGTAGGTTGCATGCAATCGTTGAGCGCCTTGTATTACCATTTCTGATTTAGTAAATATTGTATGTGTCAAGTATTATTCAGTGTTATTTAATATTGTTCATGTTAAAAATAAAACATGATAGAGAAAATAATAATATTCATTAAAAGTTAAAAGTAAAAACATACATAACTATATTATATTTTATCATCTCCTATTTAACGTGTTGTTAGTCCAGGCCTACCTTAATTATATAAAACTGCAAAATAGCCTTTATTTAGCTGAAATTATTGTTATTAAAATATTTTCAAAAACATGAGACTTCTTCAATATTGTACAACATCGAAGATAAAAATTGCAGTGAAAGTCTATAAGACACATATATTCAATGGAAAGAAGAAAATGTTAACGTTTAGTGCGGAATGTCTATCAAACATTTAGAATGGTCGGTGTCTTAACTTTGCTGAATATTTTTAATAAGGGGATACCTCCTGCATTTGTCAAATCCCCCGGAACAAGCCATTTCAAAAGTTATTGAGAACATAATATAGCCAATGGATTTACAGGGAGGTTTACAATTTCAATAATAAATTTTGGATGAATGCCATCTTGACCTGGATGTTTTGCACCTCTAGCCCATTCAATTTATTTTAAAAAAACATTGACATAGCTACCTAAAACAAAACATACTACATTTACCAGCTACTTCGATACTTTATGAAAAACTAATTACTTATCTACGAGTAAATTGTGAGCGAAAGCCGAGCTTTTCTAGTGTCATACATTGTGTATGTACTGAAATATGTTTGAGGAGATCTTAGATTCATAAAACAATGGAGCGTATCTACTATATTTGTTGTTGTTGCAATACTATGTCTCCCCGCCGTTGACTTTTAAATATATTAACGTTGCGCATATAGCTGCGACACAAGAACAGTTACCCAAACCTCAATGAAGAATATCGAATCCTCCGAGTCCAAAATGTTAGAGAAAGGTCCGCAGAATACATTCGGCAGAACAAAATAAGAAATATATGTATCATGTCACAGACGGGTGAATGGTTAGCGCTTCCTGATCGTCGCAATAGTGTTGAGATCAGCTACATAAGCCAAGTCTGTTAGTTGGAGAGGGCTCCGGTGCTGGTTATCTTAATTTAGTGTTGTTGTTTGTTGTTTGCGAATGCCCACAATGAGAAGGTTTATTCTTTTGTGCTCCCTGAAAAGGGTTTTTAATTGTCGGATTGTCGTAGCTTTCCTCACATCGCGAACGTGCTGATGAAGGTGGACCGGGGTCCTCCAGGCTGTTGTGCTATGCGTAGTTTTATCTGCGTGTCTCTTACTACTACGGGGATCACTTCGAATCTCACCTTGTCAGCTGGACTGTTGTCCTCGACAACAGCCCTTATCCAGGACGACCAACGATGAGGTCAGGTGAGGGTCTTGACCAGTATATTTCTTCTGACCCTGGCTAACATTGTCTGATCAGCGTGTTTTGCCTGACCAGACGTTAACCTCATCGTACCTAAGTTAATGTTAGATCTTACGGAAAGATAACATTAATCCCCCCCCCTCCCCCTCCCCCCCCCCCCCCCCCCCCGAGTCACTAATCCCACATTAATCACAAATGCAAGCAGTATACGGAGTGAATAAGAATACACACGAAGTAATACAAGCTCAGAAAAATATGATGCACAAAACGACAATTCAAAATGTCATTCGAAGTCCATCTCTTGTGTATGAACGTAATAGAACAATTTGACGTGAATGCCACACCAATAACCACTTACCTGTAGGTTTAACAGTAAACCGGTCTCGCCTCTGTTTAGTCACCTGGAAAAAAATACACAGCACCTGCCCTAGACATTCACCAATTCAACATAAAAACTATCCGTTTGGTTGTTCTGCTATTCCGTTCACTGCGTCGCAGCTTGTGCATTCAATTTGCGCACAGGGAACATGTTCAGATTCCCTCGTAAAATCAACATTCTATTGCTGCATGAAAGACTTACGGTAGATGTTACCTTTCTTGGATAAGAACGAACAAAGAGATGTATATATGTATGTGTGCGTGTATATAAATACACATATACATACATATATATATATATATATATATATATATATATATATATATATATATATATTTATATATATATATATAATGTATACACTCTACTCAAAATAAGTTAAGGCTCACTTACAAAATCTAACAGTACATTACCACCAAAATGAGTATTCGGTAATATTATGTTTCAGTAATTTGAACATCAGAGTGTGATAGTTTTATGAAGAAGAGGAACGCAACATATCAGGGAGCAACTGATTTTAAATAGGACACACACTTCTGTCAGAAAATTTAGTCTTCAGTAATTTTGTTATCAGACTGTCGCAGGTCTATGAGAAATTGCTGGAAAATGGTCAGTCTTCGTCGTATTCTTTTTCGATCAGCTGGTGATATTCGTCTAGCCCAGTGAGATTCACGACGGCGACTTTGCGTTTCAGGTCTACGCCAGTCCACCACATCTTTTCGAGCATAGCTGCAGTTGACTTCCCCCTCCACCTTCTGTTCCCCCCTCTCCCTACTGCCGGACATCTTCTCTTTGATCTCCATAATTGAGGCATTCCTTCAGGATACGTTCTGCTGTTTGCTTGGGTACTCCACAATCGCATGTTGTAGTGTCTCTAATACCCATTTAACAGAGGTCTGCCTTGAGTTTGTCTATTTGTGTATTCGTTGTGCTGGTCTCTCCATTCCGTCCTCATAGATCGTTCGAAGAGTATCTTTGCTTTGTTAAAGCTCTGTGGATGACGAGTCTGCGTGTGACATACATGAGCGTTGAGAGAAACTAGGCTGAGATGCCTCACGAATAGTAGCAACTGTCTGACAGTGTATTGGGAGAGCACCTGCCACTTCTGCAGAAGGTTTAGAAAAAGCAATTGGTTCAGGTCACCACCTTGGAGATGGTTAGCTCTTGCTGATCGCGCCGAAACGTCACGCTTACAAGATGTCGCAGTTAGGGAACGTGTTCGGTATGCGGGGTGACTCAATCATGGTATGGGTCATGAACTGCATCGAGTCGAAGAAAACCTGACAAACATCTACAGGGATACTTTTCTTTATCCCCTTACACTCTCATCCCTTCATTCTTCTGTCATGGCACCGTGCTTCAAAACGGCGAGTCCGTCCCCTCAGATCGCGTGTTATTAATGACTTCAAAATTACATCCTCCAGCAGTACAATGCCTCCAGGATGGATTAAAGAAAAATACAATCCACAAGAATGGATGCACGTTTGCATAGATGAATCCGCAGAGGAATAAGTAACGAACGGAGGAGGACCAATAGATGGATAGCCCGCAAAGCTAAAGGTAACAGGGACAATCTCTAATTTTAGTATATAATCCATGCTACTTTTTCAGGAACTGAGAAACTTATCAGACCCAAACGATCAACCACTAGCCAAGATGTATCTTCTTCATTGACTGCAGAACCTATATCAGGCGCTACACAACACTAGAAATGATCACGTGCTTCATCAAATGAGCTCAGTTCAAAGCGAGCAATTAGCTACTGTCAGTGGTAACAGTGCCTCCATTCGATTCGCATCCGGAGACTACACAAATCTAAATCGTGAATTAAATGGGGGACCACTTCTCCAGTCAACCCAGCTGTAAATGGGTACCTGACGCAAGAGCTCGGGAAAGTAAAATACAGAAGGAAAAGGGCACTGGCCATTCTACCTCTCATACGTTTCGGATAAGTACAATGGTGTTAACAAAAACTCAATTTGCAACCAGCGGTTAACTCTGCTGAATTTCCACTAAATTTTTTAAGAAATAAAAACTGAGCTAAACAGTATCCAACGGACCTCAACGGTTATCTTCAAGTGTCTACTCTCCCACTGTGTGATTACAAGGGAAACACTCTCCCACTGTGTGATTACAGGGGATACTCTCCCACTGTGTGATTACAGGGGACAAGAGATATGATGTCCTGTCCAGAGCAGTAGCAAAATGGAGCAAGACTACGAGGAAGCCAAGGTGAGGTTCTTGTCCAGTATGTTTTGACTGAACCTGACCAACATGTCTGATCAGTATATTTTGTCCTGACCAGACCAGTCTTCCCTCCCACCTGTGCCTGGGAGGTGTTCATCTCGAGGCTCGCTCTACTCCATACATTATGAAGTATACCTACCATTTGGTTGACGTCATTGACCGTTTCTAAGATGAACACTAAGTCATTTGTGATGTGAATGTAGTTAAATCGCGTTCGATTTGTGTTAATGTCAAAGGGGATTCAGTTGCATAATCTGATGATGGATACCAGGCATGGGGAAAAGAGACCTAGTGAGATAGTGTTTCCCTATGGAACACCTTTCTGGATGGATACTATAAATGACATTTCTTCTTCTTCGTCTTCGTTCATTCTCAATCTCCCACTACCAAACTCTGAAAGGGCTTAAGTAGTAGAATGTAGTCCAGAGAACGGAATGCGTTGTGTCGTAATTTACAGCTCTGCTGCGATATTTGCACCTTTCGGTCCAACACTCCGACTTCAGCAATCATTTTTTAAGTACCGGGTTAGCATTCCCTCTTCGATCCCTTCTCCTTAGCCAGTCTGCCCTGATGCAGCCTGTTATCCAGGATCACCGCGTGGAGGTGTAGAAGGGTTTTGGTAGCTCTGGTTCGCTGGCCCTGACGCTAGCAGTGAGCTATGGGTCGCTGACCCCTACAGTTCATGTGGCGCTCAGCATCTTGATCTCATAAATGGTATTTGAAAAGGGGGGGGGGAAAATGTTGTCGTACAGTCTTAGTAGAACCTAACAAGGATTCTGACACAACCGGGATCAATGCATTGTTCTAGAAGAGAATGCCATAAATGTTTGGGCTCTACAGAATCAAAGGCGTTTTTATAGTCGATAAAAATAAAGATAAACGGGTTTGGTAATGGCGGGTCAATTCAATTAAACGACAGCAGGTTGCGATGTGATCCAGTGTGCTGTAGATGCGTTAAAATCAGCCTGTTTGTTCGGTTCACGGTCTTGAGCAGATGTAGGCTCCAAGTGAGTATACATTTAGTACAGAGTTTGTAGGTGACCGTAACATTCTAACTGGTCAATAGTGTCCGTCTTCGTAGATTCTTTTGTATGTAGGAGTATTTTCTTGGAGTAACGCAACGCTGTATGTATTTTTCCAGTGTTCAGGCATGGTGTACACCGTTTAGATAAGTCTAGATGGCGTACATGCTTTGAGGTATGTAAATGTGAATATATATGTGAATAGACAGATATATACACACACATATATATATATATATATATATATATATATATATATATATATGTACGTACGTAAGTATGTATGCATGTATGTATGTTTATATATATATATATATGTATATATATATATATATATATATATATATATATATATATATATATATATATATAAGGACTGCACAGGATGCTTTTAACCTATCTTTTTTTGGACAATCATATTGAGTTAACATCTTCCTATGAGACTCAGACTGTCATGGACTCATCTTTGACCGATCGTCGCTTTGCAATTTTGCCATCTCCACTCTTTTCTTCCCAGCTGTGCTCCGACTCAACCCATTCATTGTTATTTTATTATGATATATGTGTCTGTGCACTTATTGGTTTGTGTTTATATTTACTTGACTTTTTAGACGACGAGAATGTGCAGCTTTATCCATCATACTGCTCGAGACATAACAATTAATCGTTCTGCACCTTCACTATTGTCTTTTATGTTTATCTTGCATCAGACGGTTTCCAATCTCTAGACGCCTCATGTGGTGAAAATGCCAATTGATGAAACGGCCAAAATTTTGAGGCGCCAGATCCGTGGGGTCTCTATAATCGTGTCTTTGTTGAACGTTACGTAAAAATGACTGTATAATGTTTACGGAAGCAGAGACAATTATCAAAGGCGTACCCCCCTAACCATGTTATCATCATCTTGTAGTTACGCCACTGGTCATCCCAAAAACGGTCCTACGCTCTGCTGACTATCTCGATCAGTCTTTTCTGAGACGTTGAAGTAATATTTTTCAGAATCTGTGAGGAACACATGTTGAGTTGTTTGGGTTAAAACCCAACACTGAGACAATTTCATCCTTCTTGTAATCCAACTTATTTATGTAAAGTGTTGCTGCAACCCGGGACAGTAATATTTGTTGGTGTTGTTGTTGTTGTTGTTCTTCTTCTTCTTCTTCTTCTTCTTCTTCTTCTTCTTCTTCTTCTTCGTACGTTGTCAAACATCAACCTGTATTTTTTCGAAAAGAGCAGCGGTCATCATGAGGCTGTCGACACTGCCATAGAGCTTGTCTAGTGTTGCCACTGGTGATCGCCCCATGTGCTTTCTCTGGTCCTCGTATGTCTGGCAGTTTTGCAGCAGATGTTCAGCGGTCATTTTCCCTGTACCACAAGTGCATTCCTCAGTGCCACCTATCTTCTGGTTTATTGAATAGGTGGTACCTCAGTCTTGTGTGGCCTGTGCAGAGTGTGAAGACCACGACCTGCTCTCTTCGGTTCAACTGGTAATATGCATCATTTTTTGTGTAGCCAGTGTGTTCTGTTTCCCATTTGGCCATGTATCTGGCCCTAATAAACCTTTTGAACTCTTCGTAGGTCACACTAGAATCTGGTTGTGGTCGTCTTGCACCTTCTTTTGCCAGTCTGTCTGCCTCCTCGTTGCCTTGGATGTTACAGTGGGATGGAACCCACTGTACCACTAGTCTTTTTGGTGCCGACTGCTGACATAGTTGACAGAGCACTGCTCTTAAATCATTAAGTTCAGTATATGTATGGCTTTTTAGTGCTGTGACTTCGGCCAGGGCATCTGTAAACAGAACTATCTGGCTTTCATTGCTTTCGCCTGTCAGCATTGCTTCTACTGCAGCCCTCAGTGCCTCTGCCTCCGCTCTGAAATGTCTTGAGAATTTTCCAGTTGCCACTGACAGTGTTATTTTTCTACCATTTGTTAGGCTCAGGAATAGCCCTGCCCCTCCATTTTGTGTTGTGTTTATTACAGAACCGTCGGTGTATGCATGGGTCCAGTCCCTGCTTGGATAGTTTTTCGTTATGTACCTCACGGTTGTGTCTCTTCTTTCTTTTTCAATCTGGCTGTTCTTGTTTCCAATACCTGGTATATTTTCTACCACCTCCGAAATGATATGCTTCTTCCAGGTCGGTTTGCGTACAGTAAGGATGTGCTTTAGTATTGTTACGGTGTTCATAGGGTCTTCGCTCATCTTTGCTCTGGCTATTTCTGCAAAGTTTCTCCGCTTTAGTTTCCCATTTCCTAATCTATTTAGTCTCTGATGCATTGGATAGTCTGTCAGTCTTCTGAGTTTCTCTTCTGTCGGTCATGGATTTGCAGATTTGTAATCTTTTTCAAGTTCTACAATTGGCGTTGACTTCGTGGCTCCTGTTATAACTCTCGTGGTTTCGTTTTGAAGTTTGCTAATTTTATCAAAGTTCGCCTTTGCTGCTGTTGTCTAATAGTTGTTCAAAAGTGTTTGTAAATTTATGTTACAAGTATCTAAAAGAAAACCAAAATTGTTATTGCCCTCTTGACGTTACAATTATTGTGGTAGCTAATGAGTTTTTGTTCTCATAACATAGTAATATTTTTCAAAGAGCTACAGGACATTGTTGACATTATTGCGCATAACAATACATATGTTAACCTCAGATTATATTGCAGGATGACATAAGCGATGACATCTTTAAAAATTATTATTTTTCAGAAATCATCATCAGCGTAAAAGAAATAATAACAAATCATTGATATGCATTGGAATAACTAGGCATTCTTATAAAACCACATGGGAGATACATCATAATCATCATCATCAAGTGCGGTATCTTCATGGGAGATTTACGGTAATGTATATCTCCAGCTGTCTTTGTCCCATGCCAGGTTGGTATACTCAGTCATACTGTAACCCGACCACATAATAATGTTTCACGTGTACCTGTTCCTCTGGCTCTATTGTCCTCCATTCTTCTTTTTGTCCAATACAACTTTCCGCGGACTGTCATCGTCGCTTGACATGACCAAAATATATAATTGTTCTACTTTTTATTTCCTTCAGAAGTATCTTCCATGATTTGTTCAGAAACTTCAATATTTCTTTTCCTACCTTTTCAGGAAACTCGCCCAAGGCTTCCGAATACCCACATTTCAAAGGCTTATCTAGTCTTCTCTATTTTCTTGGTCGGGGTCGAGGTTTATATTCTATGAAATAAATAATTGAATGCACAAAGCAAAATAATTCTCATTTGTAAGTTCTGAGATATCTTCCTTGGTCATAAATTTATGGTTCATAATGAAAAATGTCTTCTATGCCATTGCAACTCTTAATGGTCTACCTTTCGCATTTGTCATCTGCGGTTTTTAGCAGTCCAAGGTTTAACAAGCTTGACTTATGTGGATATCGATTTGTGGACTTATTTCCTTTTGGTGAACGATTTGGTAACGATTTCCAGAAATTAAACGACATTTTATGCATCACATCTTTGAAAATGGAAGCACAAGAGGCATGCCTTTTGTGTTTTCATAAAACCAGTACTGTTATATGGATGTGAATTATGGACAATCAGAAAACGAATCATATGATCACTTGAAGCCTAGCGGATAAAGTAGTGCAGACGAAATATAGTAGTCCATGGACATGACAGTGAAATAATCAACATGTCAAGTGGGAGATCCATTGATATACAAATTAAGACACACATCAGATCAAAACAACTTCTAACACATATCAGAACAAAGATAATGATACCACATATCAGAACAAAGATAGTTAGTACACATATCAGAACACCTATAATTAGTACACATATCAGGACACAGATGATTATGACACATATCAGAATAACGATAACTTTCACACACTCAGAACAAAGACAAGTTAGTACACACTCAGAACAACGACAAGTTAGTGCACACTCAGAACAAAGACAAGTTAGTACACATTCAGAACAAAACAAGTTAGTGCTCACTCAGAAAAAGACAATTTAGTACACACTAAGAACAAAGACAAGTTCGTATACTCATCTGAACAAAGACAAGTTAGTACACACTCAGAACAAAAATAAGTTAGTGCACACTCAGAACAAAGTTAAGTTAATACACACAGTTCGTACGCATGTCAAAATAACAACAACTTACTACATGTATCCGAACAATGACAATTAACACACATATAAGAACACGGACAACGTGGTACACAAATACGAACACAGACATGTTAATACACACATCAAAGCAAAGACAACTTAGCACACATATAAGGAAAAAAAACATGTTGATTGCCACATCAGAACAAAGATAATTAGCAGACACATATCTTATCAAAGCCAGCATAGCACGCCTGTCGTAACAGCGACAACTTAACACACATATAATCACAAAAGACAACTTGGTACACGTATACCAACAACGTTTACACATAACAGAAAAAATACAATTTAATTCAAACCTAAGAACAAAAGGAACCTAATACACGCGGGAGCACAAACAAACTTAACATTAATTATAACGTGTTTCGACAATTAGAAGGACTGAGCACAGCACAACAGCTGATACAACGTCAGGGTAAAGTGACAGTGGACGATGTACAATGAAAATGCAGATTGGTTCAACATCAATGTATATTGATCACGGCTGTTGTGCTGATTGTAACAGGACGCCTTTACATAATGTGTGTCCTACCACCGGTTACATTATGCTTACGCTTCTGCAGATATACTAAAAAGCTGGGTTTTTTTTTCCACGAATAGTTTGTAACCACTTTAGCTACGGTGTTTCTGTTATTGCCTCAGCTGTTCTGCCATAAACACTACACTAGCATGTTTATTATTCCGGCTGTTCTTGATTATCCCAGTGATTCCTTACTGGAGTGTTTCAACATTTGTTTAATTGTTTAATATTAGGCTGACTGAGTTATTGTGCGTTCCTTGACGTACTCAAGAACTTACTTAATTAGCCCTTACCTCACAGGCTTGACTTCACCGTTCTGGTAGCTCTTTGAAGTTAGGTCTGATACCAATGCTCTTCGCCGATATCAAAACATATATGATATTTCAGCTGACATTTCTGTCTCCTCCAACATTCTATGTATAGAGGTATATAGCTTATGTTATCGTGTATTCTCAATAGCTAGACAATAGCCCGTCGCGTTATCTGTCCTTGATCACAATATATTGCTCAGATTTAGGATGCATGAAGTGAGGATGTCAGTCCGATTTGACCCAGTCGGATATTGTATGGGCGACAACAGGGTTGTGCCCATGACGCAGGTGGTGGTTTCCATGTGTGCAGTCTAGGTCCTACTTTAAGAGCTGATTGACGGATACGTCTATGGGTCACGTGTCCAAATTGGGACAGACTGTGGGTGTTTCTAGTCAATGTGCTTCAGAGGTATGTCTGTTGGTTGATATGCTCCATAGGTCCGAATAAGTGCATGTCAGGTTTCGTTGATACGTGTCTTTATGAGGGTGTCTTTTATTCTTCCGTTCTCTCCTCAAATGGGCTAAGTGACGTATGTGTCAATGTTAGTCCAATGATTCCGGTGTTGCTATTTGCGGATGATGCGGTTCTAGTGACCATTAGTGAGTAGGACCTTCAGAAACTGGGAGACATATTATCTGAAGAGTTCAAGCATTGTGGGATTACTATAAGCCTGGAAAATGCAACGGTCTGTACACAGAGTATCACCACTCATAAAGATTGATGGCGTCACACTGGAGGTCGTCAACAGCTTCACTTATCTGGAGTCAGCCATTAGCAACAAGGAGATGGATAGTAGGCTTGGCAGGGCGAGTACCGTCATGACCCGCCTGACGAAGAACGTCTGGGAGAACACTGTTCAGGTCTATCAGACCTGTGTTCGTGGCACTCTCATGTATGGAA
The DNA here is from genome assembly GCA_036924085.1 of Ariolimax columbianus. Taxonomy (NCBI): domain Eukaryota; kingdom Metazoa; phylum Mollusca; class Gastropoda; order Stylommatophora; family Arionidae; genus Ariolimax; species Ariolimax columbianus. The sequence goes on from JAVGWX010000003.1 coordinate 101,473,688, forward strand.
GCGAGACTTGGATCACTTATACTAGGAAGGAACGGTGGCTGAACACCTTTCACACGAGGTGTCTACGGCGTATATTGCAGATTGGATGGCAAGAAAGATTGCCACATAATGTGATCTTACAGAGAGAAAACACTTACATCGTATACTCGTTGTTGAGCCAGCGACGTCTTTAGGGGTTGAGGCATGTTTACCGCATGGAAGTTGGAAGGCTGCCAAAGGAAATCCTCTTTGGACAGCTGGCCGTCGGAGCTAGAAGAATCGGCGGCCCCACACTGAGATTCAAGGACCTATGCAAGATCGACAAGAAGTCATGCGACATCCCATCCGAGGGCTAAGAAACAATAATAATTGCTCTGGAACGAGCTGTTTGGAGACAGTCAGTTGGAAGGGGGATATTGTCTGCTTACTCTCGTAGAGGCCTGCTGGCTGCAGAGAAAAGAGAAAGACTGAAGAAATCGAGGAACACCACGGCAAGCCATCCTCCCGAGCAGGGTCTGTCACTCGGTGATCGGCCTTTGCAGCCATAGCAGACAGTGCTGAGATACAGGAGACAGAGATGGACAAAACTCACAGAGAGCCATGCGCATGGGCTACACAAATTGAAACATTTATGATGAGTTCAACGTATTGCCCATGACTTCCACTTTCCATCCATGCTGTTCGCTTAGATACATGATATATTGCAGTAGCCAAGTCAATGAGGTGTTGTTGTTGTCGTTGCTGCTGCTGTTGTTGTTTTCGTGCAATTCGTGCTAAGTTAAGACCTGACGACTTTTTACAGCTTGTTCCAGTAGTTCGTCCAAATACCGAAACGTATTAAAGGAAGTCTACCGTTTTATGTAGTGTTCTTCAAGGTACTAAGTAACATTACAACAGTGGGGATCTATGTTCATCTCCACCTCTTTGACTAGGTTGCTGTAACGCAGCATATTTCCAGGAGCACGATATGTTTCACCTGGCTCTGGTTACTCTTTCCTCCCAGTCAGTAAGGTATAAATCAACACTGTGATCCGCAAAGTGGTGAATCTTTTGAGAAGTATACCACTGCACTACAGCGAATATGGCCTTTTAACAACCTCTCTAAGTGTGTTCCGCTAAATAAGAAGAAGAACTGATATCTACGTGAAATATTTGGAATTCTGGCATTCAAACAAGCATATTTAATGTTTGCTGCCTGGAAGCCGAAGGCTTCGGGCATACGTAGTATGCAATTCATAATTTCCTCTGTACATTACGAGACCTGGAGGAAGGTACACATGATTTAGGTAGATTGTTAACTTTAATTTTTGGATTTTTTACGGGCAACCGCCGTTAAGCCAACTCTTTTCCATTTCTCACTGCCAAGATATTTTTAACGTGCGCATACCTTCACAGGGGAGTCCAACCTCACTACCCAGAGATCAGGAGTCCTTTCTCATTACCCAGAGATCAGGTGAATTTTGACCTGAAGATCCACGTTAAAAAATCCCAGTCTCCACCGTGGTTCGAACCCGCGACCTCCGGCACCAGAGGTGAAGGACACTGATCCCCTACAACTGTTATCTACTAATAAAGGAACTGTTGCTAATAGTGAAACCCGCAGTGACACAATTCTCCATCATCTCCATCGGTTTAGATTATTGTCCTCATCTTTTCCAAAGATCGTTGTGTTTATTTTAACCTCCAGCCATCTTGCCCAAAATGACGGCATCTGTAAGTGAAGGTATGAAGACTGGTTGTGATACTTCAGGCTAAATAACATGATTCCTTGCCTCGATAGCACTATTGTCTGAGCATTAATATCGCCCTGCCTTATCTTATTTATTTGAGAACTTGCAATCACATCTGAGGCGTAAAAGATTTAACATTAAGAGACACAACGGTCTCGGGAGAACAGTGATGGAAGGTATTGGGCCAGGTAAAAGAGGAAGGGGTAGACCAAGAAGACGATGGCACCAAGATATCCACAAATGCCAGGGCAAGGGAACGAGTTTCTTTCAGACAGACTGTGAAGGGAGTGACGTTCTTTAAAGGACATGCTACATGATGATGAAGGTAGCCACTCGCTTTATTTACGGTTTTTTCCTCCTCCTTGTGCCTTTGAGCGGCATTATACGAAGAGATTTATTGACCGGGCACTAGTATAGACTACGTAAACACGGAGCTTTACTGTTTCTGTTACTTCTGCTATCCTCCTTTTACATGGTCGGCCCCTAATCGTATGTCTATTGTATTTGTACCATTGCTTTCTGAGGGATACTGTCTGGTGTTTGACATGCAAAGTGACCGACCCATTTGGTTGGCTGTCTCTTTGTGAGATCTAACACTGGTGCCGAACCTACTTGTCTCATAATGCCTTCGTTTATGATGTAATCCATTATTGCTACTCTAAGGAATCTGCGCAGGTATTTCATCTTTATTGTTATGATGACTCTTTCATCGTTGTTGGTTAATGTTCAATTCTAACACTGAGAACAACATGAAGGTAGGAATATTGTTCTGTATAGTGTGTTTGTTTTTTTTTGTATCTTATGTCACGTCTTACATTGTAATATCGGATACATTTGCCTAATGATCTGACTTGATGTATTTCATATGTGGTGGGTTTCGATGGCGCCTTTGCCGTCAAAATGTTTTTAAATGTTTTACCTGTTCTACTTGTTAGATTTATATGAATATTACTATTTCTATTTATTTCTTTACAATCATCATAACTGTGGTTATCTCTGTGTAGATTTGCATACTTTAATCCGTAGATATCCCAATAAGATTGCTGATGTGTGCCTGCAGTTGCGTTTGTTTCTGTGTGTGTGTCGAGGTTAATATTAGTGCTTGGTCAGCAAATCCACTGTAAATAAAAACAGTCTGGAACAAGTGTCAAGCTATGTATAGGCCAACGTATAAAGAGTGATCGCGCATGCGAAAGGGATATCACTAAGAAAATAGCAATGGTGACGGATGTGTCGGAACAAAAGGTGCAAATATCGCAGTCAATCTGTAAACTATCGACACAACGCATTCCGTTCTCCGGACTACATCCTGCAACAGGCAAAATACTGTACATGGTTTGGTAACGGGAGATTGAGAACGAACGCAGCAGCAGAAGAAGAAGAAGAAGAAGAAGAAGAAGAAGAAAAAGAAGAAGAAGAAGAAGAAGAAAAAGAAGAAGAAGAAGAAGTAGAAGAAGCAATTGTGACAAATACATTTTAAAGCATGATAGATACACGTCTGTCCAAGCACATATCTCATAAATTAAAAAATGAAAATCATTAAATGCTATGTGCATTCAGTTTTGTTTGTTTGTTTGGAGTAAAAATATGGACCATGACAAAGAAAATGGTGAAGAGAATTGAAGCCATTGAAATGCGGCTATTCAGAAGATTTGGACGAATTCTTGTAAAGATAGGAAAACGAGTCGTGAGGTCATGGGACAACGCAATGTGGAGAAGCCGCTTGTGTAGAAAATAAAAAACTGAAAAACAAAATATCGTGTTCATGTCATGAGACATGTCAGTCTCCTGAAGGTTATATTGGAGTGAAAACGGGAGTACAAGAGAACCAGAAGGTGGTAGAGGTATAGATGAACAGACAACATCAGACGGAGTGGTCCGACCTGATTTAGGCAGCTGAAGGTACAATATTTTCAACCTCCAATGTGGAGACTGCACTAGTTTTTTGTCCCTATCTTTCACTTGAATCCAACAGCTAGAACAAACATATACTGCCAAGTTCGATGTAGAACAGCGTTGAAAACCAATCTCATTTTGTCAATCTTTGTTATATACAGTAAAATACTGACATAATTGTACCATAAAATTATGATTTGGAATTAATCATTCATTCGAAATAGGAACTGATGTGGCACAGTGGTTAGTACACTACCTTCCCAGCTGAAAACTTGAGATTCATTGTCCAGTTGATGCTGGATTTTTCCTGATCGCAAAAAACAGTTTCCCGGCGTCTACTCAGCCTAAATAATTCGGTACCAGAATAATCCTGGAAGGTAAAGGTGTAATGCCTGTTGTTTACAAAACCAAGTGTGCCGTTGGTCGAAGACAAATGTAAGCCTAACACCATATTCTCAATATGCTACACTGGCGTGTTAAGGAAATCTGTACTTACCTTCCTTTTACATAATGTAAGTCTTCTCTTGTTTCTAACACATAAACACATTTCATAGATCGAGCTCTTAATTTGTGTAAAATTGTCCGGCAAATGGCATGTAGGGATAAACCTTGACCTTTTAACAACTGGATATCGGTTTCTTTCTTACAACCTCGTATTGATATAAAAGTCGTCTGCCCTACATGTTGCATTGGGTTATATTCCTATTTTCAATTACGCATTCTTTCTCTCATCCTGTTGCCTTCTTAATTTCGCATTGCTTCGCTTAAACGGATTTGTAATTTTGTTGTTTCTCAAAAAGGACATAAACTTAACAGGACAGTAAATCAAGTTTATTAGACAGTACACTTCAGTCAAACGTGTCCACCTCTTTATTACGAATGGTGTTTGTCATTTATAGCGTGTTATATATCTTTTTTACAAGCGTTTATTGTATTATCCTTGACCACCCTTTTGTGTGTGGTTTTGTTGACGATTTCCTTTCTGGATTTGTCTAGCAAAGACACGTCCGATTCGACCCCAGAACGTAGTCCTTTGAGCCATATCGAGACGTTTTGGCAAATGATGCGTGTGTATCTGTTTGTAATGTATTCCACTGTAATAATGTTTCAGTACAGTAGTTTTGCCAGTCCATTATGAACGCGGTGAAATGGTCATACAGAGTAAATACCCTACATACTCAGGCAAACTGGACACGAGGTGATTGCGAATCTGGTATTTTGAGATTGTAAACCAAGCTTGCACTCTATTTACTTCTATTTCTCCTATTTTAACCTACTTCCCTATAAGCTATAGAACTGAAATAGTGTACCTATCCTCTGCTAGTGTGGCCTATGCATCTAACACATTTTGATTGTATTACTGTATCAACAAATTTTAAAAAAAGCAAATTCACCAAAAAAAATAATATTACATTTCCAGGAACCTACATCTGTGGTTATCGTCCCTTATTTTTATTATAAGCTAGTCTTGGTATACACAACATATTTTTGTTGTTCTTGTTATATGTGCTTGACTTATATTGAATATTCGCATGCCGCTGATTTTAGTTGAAATTATATTAATGTGCCTAAGTGAGTGGGACAGGGAAGCCAGAGCGATTGTCTCTCACAACAAAGTGAACTGACTTGAGCCTAGGTCGTGACATGATTTAGTTTAGCCAGCAGTAGGGTCGGCAATCGACGTAGAGTTAGAGAAGTTATGGCAGAGAGGAAGATAGTGTATAGTCCAACCTAAAAACTCGGACACCGCTAACAAAGACGATTCAAACATGCCCTTCCACCTTACGAACTCGGACACCGCTAACAAAGACGATTCGAACATGCCCTTCCACCTTACGAACTCGGACACCGCTAACAAAGACGATTCCAACATGCCCTTCCACCTTACGAACTCGGACACCGCTAACAAAGACGATTCCAACATGCCCTTCCACCTTACACGTGTTTTCCAGAACGTGAATATTGATGGTGAAGCTGTTTAGAGACTCTTTCAGTGAATCTGTTTAGCGCGTCATCTGTCATCCTGATTATTTTATGCTCGATCTGAGCTTATAATACTAAATAAACTGTTAATTGGGCATACAAAGAACATGCACGTTCTATTTGATTTGGGCTTTCTGCAGGAGTGTCTATTTGTTGATGAGTCGAGTCTTGTAGAGGATATCAGAGATGGGTACTATGTTGTGTTGATGAGTCGAGTCTTGTAGAGGACATCAGAGATCGGTACTATGTTGTGTTGATGACTCGAGTCTTGTAGAGAACATCAGAGATGGATACTATGTTTTGTTAATGAGTCGAGTCTAGTAGAGGACATCAGAGATGGGTACTATGTTGTGTTGATGAGTCGAGTCTTGTAGAGGACATCAGAGTTGGGTACTATGTTGTGTTGATGAGTCGAGTCTTGTAGAGGATATCAGAGTTGGGTACTATGTTTTGTTGATGAGTCGAGTCTTGTAGAGGACATCAGAGTTGGGTACTATGTACTACCAGCTGATCCTAAATAAACAACGAAGACATGAACGTTTGATCTCCATCTACTAACATTATTAGCAAAGTGTTGTTATTTATTTTACAAAATCATACTAACATTCTGATTCTGATTTCGGTGATCAACTATCTTTGCATCCCAATTTTACAAAAAAATTGCCTATTTGTTTTCTTGTTTGCTTTCTAGATGCACGCCATTTTTCGGTATTTCCACATTTCAGAGGCCTCAATTCCCATCTTCAGCTGTTTGCACATTGTCAACTTTCCTACGTCATACACAAATAAATACACGCACCACCTGCTCGTTCTCGTTTTTAATTGATCAGAAAATAGGACAGCGAGATCTCATAAAGTGTTTTGTGGAACAGTCCATACACTAGGTTTAACCATAGTGGTGGTCCTGTTTATTCAATGGAACGAAGTATATAAGAGAGAGTAACATAATAAACAAGGGGATCGGTAGAAGAGATGTGTATAACCCTATGGTAAAACAAACAGAAGCACTGGTAAATAAATCAAAGATAAGAGGGAAAGATGAAAGACAGGATCAGAACTAACTGTAAGCCAGGTGTGTTAGGTATGGAGTAGAAATGATGTCATGGCTATATAATTAATTACCGTGATAGCAGGGTATGCTCCCGTGCTAGACCTGAATAAACAAACTTGGATGGATGGTTCGTAAACTTGCGCAGTAACATACCCCATAGCTGCCAAATCTGTGGATTTAGATGATATTATATTATATCAGTAAATGGATATTAAAGTTGAGTGTACTACGTTCAAATATGTGTTTTTCATATAAGTGTTTGGGAGAAAATAACAAAACTTTGGAAGCTGAAGGTTAGTGAACCACAGCAAATGTAACGAAACGAAAGCAAGTCCGCGTATTTGTTAAAGCCGATAGAACAAAAATATACAAAAGAATAATTACACAATTGTTGATAATAAGAAAAATATGTGCAGAAACAAAACAAAACTGCGTTACCGAAATAGGGCGTTAAATTATATTAATAACAAACAAACAAACACACATAAACACACAGATATGCATATTTATCTATATTTATATACATTTATATATAGGCGCAAATATGGTACCGTAACCGGCTGCGTGTCTACATTGCTGTGCTGTTTTAGTTCATTGTGGATGCTGCCAGGTCACGGATTTGCCTGGAATTCCCACCAATCGACGACTTACACTTGTGGTCACGGAAACGTGCTGTTGTTTTATTTCTTCCGTCCGATTATCGTGGCCTGGACATCGGCTATATAAATAGCACTACGCTTAAACTGTGTCGTATTTCACTGTCTGGATCACACGGCGGAACTTCACGAAATTGGCACTTTTGGCTTTAACTTGCAGACATTAGTTTAAGCGTACACAATTTAGACACTACTATAATAGACTACTCTCAGTCGGGGAGAAATGCCAAACTCACTCCCATGTTGAATGATGTCCCTACGACCTCTTGCGGTTATAGGAAAGGCACGAAACACAACGTTAGATGTCAATCCCCCCCTCCGCTGCCTTGCGTGATTCCTGGTTACGGAAAAGGCTTTGGGACTAAACCTAGAGAAATACGCTGCATCGTCTCGATACATATCTTGCCACTGGGGTGATCAGGACCAGAGAGTGAGGTTGAGAAAAGGCGCAGTTTCTTTCTCACTTAAATGCAATTTACCGCACAAGTCACCCATTTCAGCGGACACAGCAACAGAAATAACTGTCCACACGGCTGAACATAGAGAGTAGTCTTCATCCTTTGTGTTGGACGAATATCAAACGTACTTCCTGTATACTCATACCATCCGCAATATTTTAACCTCCAAGCACTTTTATGACTGCAATGCCCACCTTCATCAGCAGACTAGAGATGTGAGGTAAGCTGCTGCAATGTGCCAGCTAACACACTTTAAAAGGCGATAACAAGAGTAGACTTACGCATTCTGGGCATTCGATAACAGCAACAAATAGTCATCGTTCACATTCTGGCGAACCTAAAAATAGTCACTTTGGGGCACAACATTGCCTTTGAGTTCCCCGTTAAATGTATACCTTCCGACAGAACCAAGTACCGCACCCTTCCTTAAATCTAGGGACTAAAGTTATTTCTGAAAATTCATATGTTGTCCAGTAGCGAATACTGTCAACTGGAAGGGCTACCAATAATCGTCATTGATAGCGGTCTGTTAGTTCGACAGGACTGCATCGCAATGCGCATCAATATGAGACACGTAGCCGAATAACTGGCGCCGTTCAAGGAATGGTTGACGCCACGTTCCAATCTCGGTAGGCCCACTGACGGGCGACGACGCCTTTGCCCAGTGCAAGCCCATCCCCGTTCCTCTTGATATTCCCACCTGATTTCATCAAAGATTTTTCTTATATGGATCTGCAAACACGAAGGTAGGCCAAATTGCATGATATTGATTTCGTTATTTACTAGCGCTTTGTTCTGCTCTGTTGTTCAAGTACAGTTCGGAAGCAGAGAGCACATTCTGGTAAACCACCCCATCGAATTGATCCCGAACATACTTTTAGTAAAGCTGTAATTCTCAAGTAAATATCAGATGGTTGAATAGCTTAGATACTGTTATTCTATCCGAAAGGAACACAAGTTGAAAAACTTCCCCCCAAAAAAACAATTTATTTTTCCATCAGAGATAAAATATGACAAACATGACCTGTACACAACGTGTCCACTGCAATGCCAAGAGGCTTTTGCTGCTTTGCTCTATAAATCCTCCAGATGAATCCCAGCAACGTCCCTAGAATGTGAACTTAGGAATTCATTGAACTTGAACAAACGGAAAATTATGAATAAGTTTCATTAACGTATTTACCTAAAACGTACCCAAGTAAAAAAGTACAAACAATCTTCCAAACATAAACACTGACATTCCCATCATGTAATCGTGTTAGTAGGGCGCGGCGTGGACTAGTGTTTAAGTGACACGGCTCACAATCCGAAGGTGCTGGGTTCGATCCCCATCACAGCACCGGCCGTTACCCCGGGGAAGCAAACCCTTAGAAAATGCAGGATGAAGCAGACTCTTACATAAAATGCATGCTGGCGTCGGATACACTGGATCGACAGGCACAAAATAAAAACCACAGTGCAACGCACACCGTCTTGGAGAATAGAGAAATAAGGTGAACGTAAAAAAAAAAATCTTGTAAGTGTTCGCTCGTATATTAAATTCAATCCTCTCACACATTATCAGATTATACTCGGCGCCAGCCCGGCAAGTATGCAGTATGGGAGGAAGCCAACAATATTCTGTCTGCGCACCGATCTTGCAGCAGTGCTGTCTTGTTGTGGCCCTAGGTCTTTACTTAGTCCATCACGCCATAGCATATGTGAGCGGTCTCGTGGATGTGTACATGCATATGACCACTGGCAAGTTGTGCTACGTGTACATCTGTTGGCAGGCATGCGTACATAGATATTTGCGGGATTTCGCTGTTTCCACAACGTCCTGAAACAAAGTGTGATGATTAATTCCTTCGTTTATGATCTTATTCCTTATCGAAATCTCAAGTCTCTGTCACTGCATTGCTCTCTGAGTGGCTCTGAGCTTCTCGGCATCTGTTTTAAGCAGGTACCACACTTCGCATCCATACACCATCGATGTAATTAAAAGTATGTGCTCATACCATGGTGGTTTTCATCTCTTGGAGTATTGGCTTGATAGAGTTTAAAAAAATCCGAGCTGCTTTTCGTCGTCTAGAGATTTGGTGGTCAAGTGTGTGGGTGTCTTATTTATTTCTTGGCCTAGGTAGTTACACGAATAGGCATCAACGATTTCTTCCTCTACCAACGTGATGTCCTGTTGTGGGCAGTAGAGGTTTCTGGCGCATTGTGTTTCACTTTCACTCTATTTAGGCCTTTCAAGGATTTGTGGGCTTCATTTTATTTCTGATCTTATTTATCATGTGTGTGCTATATGTTTTTAGTATAATGTTTGTTTTTGCCATCATTTCACCACGTAATCTACTGTCTACAATTAACTGTCCAAATCGACTTATTTTCTCGCGCAGACTTAATCAAATAGAACATCAATTTGAACACAGTTCTCTGGGGGCCGTTAATATACACTTAATGATGTGAAAATACACCGAAGTTAACTTAATAAAGAACTATTAAATATATTGCAAAAATCGTGGGAAAGTGCTAGAACACGTTTAGAAAGATAGCTGGCAGATGAGATTTAGCGGAGAGAGTTTTAGACAGTCTGCCCGGGGGGAGGGGGGGGGTGACAATGCTCAACAAGCTGTGGGAGACCGGCGATGACATGACACGCACTGTCACCTTCGTAAACAGCACCAGCCAAGAAGCATAACGTCAGTTGATCAAAGAAGAAGTAAAAAATGCCCTCACAGACGTAAAATGCAGTGTAAGTCACTGAAACGCTCTGCCTGTCTTCAACAGGGATTCTAGAAGAAAACAATTAGTATAATTAGTTCATTCCCATCCCCACTTCTGTCAGAGGATCAGTCTCCATTTCTGTAAGTATACAAGTGTGGGGAGCATCCACTTTCCTGGTTCAATCACTATTACGAGGAAATTAATTATAGAACCAGATTGGACTTTTCCTTACATCTAACGTAGGTAACCTGTCTTTCAGTTAATCTCGTGGCTTACTTACTTTCAGCCTTTAAGTTAAAATGATGTTTAGACAGATTTGCCTGTTCTAGTGTTACTGTAAAGGGTAGTGTATGCACATGTTCTCTAGCGATCTTCTCACATTTTCTTATTCTTGTTATTTTACATTTCGCTCTGTGAGAAACACAGGGCCACCAACGTAGTGGAACTAAGTGTAAGACGTTTGTGGAGTCGTGATTTATCTTGCAAAATGATTTGTGTTTAGAAGTTGGAAGCGTCAATCACAACCCTCATTAATGATCTTTTTAGGTCGCTCTTTTAATCTCGGTTTGCCATTTTATTAGAGGAGGAAGACTGATGTCTGGTCAGGTACAACATACTGATCAGGCATGTTAGTCAGTGTCAGGCTAAATATACTAGCCAAAACTCTCACCTTGACTTCCTCGTAGCCCTCCCTGGATACAGGCTGTTTTCTTAACAGCCTGGCTAACGGAGTGACAGATCGTTATATCAGTAGTGGTGAACGACATGCAGATGATACCAAGCATAGCACAGCCGCCTGGAGGACTCCCGGTCTACCTTCAACAGTACGCTTCGGATGTGAAGAAAGCCACTGCAACCAGCCACTTAACGTCTTTTTCATGATGTACAAAAGAGTAATCCTACCCATTGTGGGCATTCGCAAACATCAACCACCGTTTTATTAATACAGTCGTTGTTGTTGACTGTCCTCTCTATGTAGAGCATAGGTCCTCAACTAATGCTGAGCCAATTCTGTCATGTTTGCTGCCTTTACATTTGGTTCAAATTCTCTCTTCCATGAGTGTATCGGTCTTCCTCTACCTCTATTGCCCTGTGGATTCCAGAACAGAGCTTGTCTGCTAATGTTATCCACTGGTTTCCGTAATGTCTGGCCTATCCATCGCCATCGCGTCTTCCGTATTTCATGCTCCTCTGGTATGTGTTCCGTTGTTCCATCAGTTTCACCTCGATCATCTTGACGCCCCATTATCTCCCTTGCATTTTGCGCAACCACTTTCCAAAGTCTGTACCTTTTTCATAACTACCTGTCTTGTCCTCCATGTTTCATAGCCCGTGATGAGTAAGTTTATTCGGTTGTGCCCCATGTTTTATAGACCGTGATGAGTAAGTTTATTCGGTCGTGCCCCATGTTTCAGAGCCCATGATGGGTACGTTTATTCGGTTGTGTCCCATGTTTCAGCGCCCGTGATGAGTAAGTTTATTCGGTTGTGCCCCATTTTCCAGAGCCCATGATGAGTAAGTTTATTCGGTTGTGCCCCATGTTTCATAGCCCGTGATGAGTAAGTTTATTCGGTTGTGCCCCATGTTTCAAAGCCCATGATGAGTAAGTTTATTCGGTTGTGCCCCATATTTCAGCGCCTGTGATGAATAAGTTTATTCGGTTGTGCCCCTTGTTTCATAGCCCGTGATGAGTAAGTTTATTCGGTTGTGCCCCATGAAAAAGGCGTTAGGTGGCGGGTTGCAGTAGCTTTTCTCACATCATGAGTGTGCTGATGAAGGTGATCGGGAACCTCTAGACGTTTGAGCTATGCTTGTCTTCAATTGCGTGTATCAAACTATTACGGTGATGACGTCGATTCCCCAACTTCGTTAGCCGGACTGCCATGAAGCAGCCTTGTTTTCAAGAAGAATTGCGTGGACAAGAGGTGGGGGTCAGTGTCACTATATTCAGCCTGATCATGACTAACACAGTCCGACCAGTATATTCAGCCTGATCACGACTAACACAGTCCGACCAGTATATTCAGCCCGATCATGACTAACACAGTCCGACCAGTATATTCACCCTGATCATGACTAACACAGTCCGACCAGTATATTCAGCCTGATCATGACTAACACAGTCCGACCAGTATATTCAGTCTGATCACGACTAACACAGTCCGACCAGTATATTCATCCTGATCATGACTAACACAGTCCGACCAGTATATTCAGCCTGATCACGACTAACACAGTCCGACCAGTATATTCGGCCTGCTCATGACTAACAGAGTCCGACCAGTATATTCGGCCTGCCCACGACTAACACAGTCCGACCAGTATATTCGGCCTGCTCATGACTAACAGAGTCTGACCAGTATATTCGGCTTGCCCATCACTAACACAGTCCGACCAGTATATTTGGCCTGCCCATGACTAACACAGTCCGACCAGTATATTCGGCCTGCCCATGACTAACAGAGTCTAACCAGTATATTCGGCTTGCCCATGACTAACATAGTCCGACCAGTATGTTTTGCCTGCCCAGACGTTGGTCTTCTCTCCTCTAGCACAATGGTAGAGCACACGCGGTTCGGGCATCTGTTCAGGTCCGACTCCCATTATCGGCACGCTGTAATCGACTTGAGCTATGGAGTACTGTAAGGGACTAACAAGACAGCGAAGAACGGAACTGACCAGGCCACCCATAAACAAGCTGTGGTCTAGTGCAATGAACTGTCTAACACTTCATCCCCGGCAGCAGTGCCTGCCATTGGACTAACCATTCCTTTATTTTATTTTCGATAAATATATAATTTATCGGTGATTTCGCAGCTGTCACCGATACTTAGGCACACGAGAATTAAGTGCTCATCAAAGTAACAGCTGATAAACGGTATATTTATGACGACTCAGTGCTATCAGCGCTAAAAGTGGCTTCCGTCCAGCGCGAGTGGTTCAGAATGTTGACGTATGAGATGAAGTGTTTGAGGAAGGTCATCGGTGTTACCAAGAAATACATAATGCGAAACGAAGATATTCGAAGTATGGTCGGCACTACGTCTTGTGCAGAGTACATTTCCAACCACATTATTCGTTCGTTCGTTCATCTAATGAGAATGAAGTCTCAACTGTCACTGAAAACTGACAACGCTGGTATATCTGGCTAGTGCAAGAGTACGGCCGCGAGGCAGGTGGATAGGTAACATTAGAGTGATCGTGCAAAAACCCATGATCATAATAACCAACACAACGCACTGGGCGCAGGACAGACGACTTGAGCTGCGCAATGACATTTGGAAAAACACATAACTCTTCAAATGCAGGTCAATATAAACTGTATAGTCAACGCATTTTCTATTATATAATTAGTATTGTGAGCATATAATGTTCATTCTATTTAACACAATTAAGATCATGGGCAATGTGTTTTGCTGTCTACGCCAACTTTCTTATTAGTCCATGTAGTTTGTTTTCTGATGTATTTTGCTTTATATGATTTACTTTCTAGCACAATACCCACAACCTATATTTGCCGATTTTAAGATGTGTTAGAAAGTTAAACAGTGGTGCTATCATTTTCTCTCTAGAAATCACCCTAATGATCTCGATATAATTCATGCAATTTCTGTCGCTTGATCTCTGTATCCACCAATACCTTAGCCACATTAATTTGGAAACAAGCTTTAGCTCATCCGGATTTCCAAACATCATCATTTACCGATCACAAACTAAAGGCAAGCATGCAGCAATTTTCTCCTCTCTGCTTGCAAAGATAACAAGGTTTGTTTAGAACGATGCTTCAGGAGAGCGATTTGCTGTGCCCCCTGGCGGTGCTCAGACAATCTGGCTCTGTCGCACGCGCCTCGAGCGTGAGCCGTAGAGGTTCATTCTTCAAGCAGAGCTCAGTTCTTGTACACAAATCTCGTGACAGGGCTGGAAGGATAGTTCTTTGAGATGGATCTGCAGAAGTTTTAATGTTTTTATGATGTCCTAGTGTTTGCTTTTGAATTTGTTCTTGTTCTTTACGCGCTTTTGAGTAAAACTATCTCGAAACATCGGTATTATTGAACATTAAACGATGATAATCATATCATTAAATCATAAAAAATGTACTGATAATAATCACGATAATATACATTCCATTCAAGTGATAAAAATCTTGTCAATAAATTTCATTCATGTGATAATAATCCCGTCATTAATTACATTCAAGTGATAATCATCACGTCATTAATTACATTTAAGTGATAATAACTACGTCATTATTTACATTTAAGTGATATTACTACGTCACTAATTACATTCAAGTGATAATAACTACGTCATTAATTGCATTCAAGTGTTAATAATCTTGTCATTAATTACATTCAAGTGATAATAATCGCATCATCTAATCACACAACAATCAAATGATAATAATCACATCTGCAAATTCCATATTAAGCAAATTATGATAATCACGTCCACAAATTACATACAAATAAAACAACAATAGTCACACCAACAAGAAATAACGTAACAATCAAACGACAATAATCACATCAACAAATTACATAAACATGCAGCGACAATAATTACACCAACAAATTACATAAAAATCAAACTACACTAATCAAATCAGAAAATTCCATAAAAATCAAATGGGAATATGCACATCAACAATTTACATAACAATCAAATAACAATATCCACATCATAAATTATATATAAATGACAAAGCAATATGCACACAAATAACCTGATAATAAGCACATCCACAAATTATACAAATCAAATGATAATAATACGATCAGTAAACACATTTTTGAAACTATCATAATAATAAACACATTTTCCGTTACGATCGAAAGGTTTTCGCTAGGGACAAAGTAAATTTGCAATGCAACTGAAATATACTTTCCTGAGCACTACTTACTTTAGTGTATATTATATATGTGGTTAATAATCCACCCTTGAGGAATAGCGAGGTCTGGGCTGGACGTCCCGCTCGTTAAAAGAAAGCGAAGCGTCTGATACAGCATCTCCTTTTCAGGTGTAGAGATCACCGCTGGATTCACTGTTCGGCTTACCGTTCAGGAGTTTCCATGACAATAACCTCTCCTACAGTATTGTGTCCCCAGCAGCACCTTCATGAGGGGCCCCCTATTTATTGCAGAGCCTGCTGTGGGGTGCGACCGAGTACCCGGCGGTATAACTGGGCGGGCAGATTGGGCTCATTAGCCTTGGTTGGCAGCCAAACTAAGAGAAGGTCAACTCTGACTCTAAACCCGGGTAGACGAAGCTCATTAGCCTATTCAGGCAGTTAGCCTAGGAGAGGATGAACTCTGGTTTTAAACCCTGAGAGTGATTGCTAGTCTTGGAAAGATGAGAGTATCATCGGATGTCTTGAGTAACTAGCATCTGCGGGCAACGATTGTACTGCCTTGTGAAAACCTCGGGAGAGGGTAGGGCTACGGGAGTAAACCCATACAGAACATCCGATGTGGTAGTACCTAAGACGGATGGTTTCCCAATTGCAAACTCATTCTAGCAGCTCCTGGAGCTGAGCTGGTCCAAAATTGTCATGTTTTGCATTCCTTTGGATTACACCAACCAAGCCCAGAGGGGGATCCTACAGTGTTGGCAGCCCAAGGTCTCCATATTCAGCTCCCAGACTTGCGCACTGACAGACTACTCACAAGGTTCCACGCGCATGGTCTGCAAAGACTGAGAAGCCTATGCACAAATCCACCCTGGAGTCTCAGTATCTGTTTGACTAAAAAATGTATTAGGCTAAAAATGGTAAGATCAGTTAAATAGTAGGCAATATCGGTGAGGATGGGATATCAGATACTTTGTTGTACTTGATATACATTTTATCTGAGGGCAGAATGATTATTTTCTCCAAAATATATTCACAGTTATTATTTTGTTTTAATAGAAAGATGGTTCGCACACACCACGACAACTTCTCTGACCGTGGTACTGCCTAGGTAGGGGAAGAATCGGAAGGGGAGGGGGGGGGGGGGTCGGTTAACGCTGAGAGACATTGACCACGTTTAATAATGTAAGGCTTGCTGTGGGTAGATTGTAATATTACTTTTGCGTTCATTTGTGTTGTTTTGTTTTTGTCCCAACATAGGCCTGTAGGTCGTAAAGTAAGCTTCACTTATGCATCTGTTCCTGCACTGAGTTCCCCATTTTAATGCCAGCCTCTTTTTCTCGCTCTGTCCTCGTTTCTTTAGTCAGTTGCTCATTTACATATTGGGTAGACTGAAGTACTATTTACTGGACAGGGAGCCATCTTCTCTGTCTGAGCAGCAGATCTGTGACCATTCTACCAATCGGACTTTCTGTACACAGTTATAAATATGTACTACCAGACCTAGACATGGGCATTGAATAAGGCCCAAGAACTAAAGTTATCCACCTGTGAAATACGGTGGTCACAAGTGGTCACTAGCAACACCAGAAGAGATAGAACCACAAATAAGAGTACTCTGAAGAAGATTGAAACAATTCCCTTCCTACAGTACATCGAGCAAAAGAGAATACATTGGTTTGACCACATTGTGGGAATGCAACCAGAACACATTATTTATGCAACCTTCTACACCAGTAAGAAGGGGTGGTGGTAGACTGGGGAGAAGGGTGGATAGACAGTATCAACAAGAACTGCCGCACAGAGGAGAAACATGTCCCTCGGGGCACGAGAGAGGCGAAAGAACAACCAAAGTGAGACGAAAAAAGAAGTAGAAATTATATTTGACGTATGAATTGATTTTTTTAAAAAACTAAACCGGTTGTTTTCATTCAAACATATAATAAAAACGCACTAACGAGGATTATTCGTGGGTTAAGCATCCCCATTGAGTTTAACCAGTTGCCACATAAATCACAATTGCAAAATCAAACTGGAGCTTGTCAATTCCGACATATCATAGCTGATCTAGACCTGACTTAGCTTCCAAGTGGCATCACTTGGGACAGAATTCACTACCGCAGTCTCACTAAGAGTAAATGGATCACAGTGAGAAGGCAAACCTGGTAGTTAAACATCCCGCTGAAACTATAAATGCCGTGCCAAAAGTGTTGATGTTGTAGCCCGCTGTAAACTACGACACAACGTTTCATCATTTTTTTAAGGACGAACGCCGAAGACGAGAAAGAGATACTAACACTTGTATAATAAGCGAATCACCTAATTCATTCATGGGACCTCATACGTTGTAGTTACGTAATAATTTGCACTTTACTGTCGACAATTACATATACTTAGAGACTACAGATGCACCGCAAACAAGTTTAGTTAAGTGCGAGCTTTGCCTTCGTTAAGTCGTTGTCAATACTTCCGTCCAGCGCGAGTGGTTCAGAATGTTGACGTATGAGATGAAGTGTTTGAGGAAGGTCATCGGTGTTACCAAGAAATACATAATGCGAAACGAAGATATTCGAAGTATGGTCGGCACTACGTCTTGTGCAGAGTACATTTCCAACCACATTATTCGTTCGTTCGTTCATCTAATGAGAATGAAGTCTCAACTGTCACTGAAAACTGACAACGCTGGTATATCTGGCTAGTGCAAGAGTACGGCCGCGAGGCAGGTGGATAGGTAACATTAGAGTGATCGTGCAAAAACCCATGATCATAATAACCACAGTGTCTGTTTACTGCTTAATTATTATCGAATCTTCTACATTCTTCTCTACATACTCTTCTTCTTCGTCTTTATTGACGTATTCAACAAGTAATCTGGTGTCGAATATTTGAGTATTCATCCTTATTTGACTTACAATCTTACACGCTACTGCTAGGTCTTTATTTTCATTGCTGAGGTCTACCAAAAGGATCTATAAGATTAGCGAATAGAGGTTGCTTTCTTCTACTGTGCAGGCTTTGCTTGTACTTTCTTCTGCACCCTACTGAGGATTTGAACACGTGTTCTTGTATTTACAAGGACTGACATTCAAACCGCTCAGCCAACCACTCTTTTTTTTTAGTTCAGAGAAATAAAAAGATCAAAGCTGCAATGGTTAAAAGTCGATAACAACACATATAGGAAATGGTTTATTGACCGTTCTATGACAAATACAGAACCTACGTCACGGCCACAAAGCCTCAGTCAAGGACAAAGAACAAGTGAAATCAATGAACAGATCGTAACCAAAAACAACAGCAAAACGTGATATAAATGAGCAGTTCTAGCTCGCATTCATACCAGGATGTATTCGAAGAGTGTGAGAAGTGAAATGCCATTTTTTAAATTTAATGAAACTTGAAATAGTCAAAATAGTTGCAGATAAAATCAGACAAGACATAAATAGATTACAAAATACTAAAGAATAAAAATCGCAAATACGAACACATATTAAAGGGATATACATATACAAATATCTAGGTTGATAAATTAATGAATAAGTAGAGATAATTGTAAGATGTATGCAGATAAAGAAAGGCAAATGGAAAAGACAAACAAACGTAACAGTAAGCAAGCATACGCCAAGTGTGGAATGTATTTAAACCATGAGGTTTGAGGCAACATACACGTATATAAGGAAAACCACAATATTCTCACGCTAAAACTTAGGTCTACCATCGGAGGAGCATTATAAGCTATCTCTCTGTCCAATGTCTTCCTTGCTCTGGTTGCCAGTGCTGTTGAACTGGCTGGATGTCGACAAGCGAGTCAGAGTCCATTTAAATTGTCAAATATTGCCATAACTGGTATACCAATGTCACATTAATCATTCATTTCTGGGCCAATATCTTTGTTTATGTGTTTCTTGATATTTTATTTTTACGGTTTTTGTTTTTTTGTGTGTTTATTTTCGTGATTTGTTTATGTTTTGTTTTTGTTCCAAACATATTCATAATTTCCTATTTCGTCCACTTTTTTTTCTCAACTGGCAAATGGTGTTTCACAATTTGCAGGCACATCCTCGTATGGTGTCAAACTGTGGCTGTTTTTGTTACATCTTGTGGTATTTTTCATTGTGATTTGTTAGCTGTGTTTCTGTCATTCTTTGTCTCAGAATAAGACCTTGTCATAACGTCTCTATTGTTTTTATTTTAAATATGGCGCAGTTGCTGATCCATTACCTACACGTGTTCATTATTTATACTGTTACTTCGTAATGCAAATATGGTGCAGTTGCTGATCCATTACCTACACGTGTTCATTATTTATACTGTTACCTCGTAATGCAGTCTCCAGAAGGAACAATGTATCAATGTATAATTGGATATACATTCATATCTACATGTTACGTGTAAAGGAACGTTCTTCTTTTCGTTAATCGTCATTTGCCTTTTAGTGTCAGATTATGAACGTATCTCTAGAACGACCTGTCTGTGTGCCCCATGAACAATATATATTTCTGTAAGCCACCCTTTTCGTGATCTGCCTTTGAATCCTTTGTATTTAAATATCATTGCTTGTTAGGGGGCGGAGGTGCTGTGTTATGGTAGTCTTGTTACGTGGCCAGTCCATTTTAGTTGCTGTCTTTTAATGTAGTCCATTACTGGTGTTCTTTCCACCAGTCTCCTGATGTCATCGTTTGTGACTATGTCTCTCATTGTTACGCTGGCAATGCATGTCTTTTATTACGATGCATCGTTTTTCATTTGACGTTAGTGTCCAGTTTTGACATTGATAGCATAGTGGTGTAGGGACGAAAATCGTGTTGGATAATGTTCTTCTGATAGTTATTGTCACGTGCTTGCAATTAAGTATTGGAGTTAATTGTCCAATGATCTGATTTGCTTGATTGCACCTTTGTTGGATTGCCATCGTAATTCTTCCGTCTGCTGATAACGTGCTCTCTAGGTATGTGAAGTCTGTCACCTATTTGATCTGCTGTTTTTCAATGACGATATTGATGTCTCCGGCTGTTCTAAATATTTTCATGACCTCAGTTTTTTCTACATTGATTTTCATGCTGTATTCTTCACATGCTTTATTTATTTTATAAATTTGTTGCTGCAATTGTAGCTATGAAGATGCTTAGACTGCTTAATCATCAGCAAATACGAAGGTTAATTTAAGAATTTTCACCAATGTTGCTACCTTCATTTGGGTTGGTTGTTTTACAAATGTGGTCTACATATGTAATGAACAACAAAGGAACTAAATATTTAAAGTAATATATTCCATAATGCTGAAGCAAAAATTGTGCACGTAAGTCTTAAACACTTAGACCAAGCCACAAGGATCAGAATTGGCTGGTTCCAAATCTCTTGAAACTCTTAAGCTTCCAACATGTGAAGTCAATACCGCTTTAACGATTATTTCTTCGTCAAGTTGGGATGCATTTTCCAGGAACCAAATACCATTTTAAAGCTCGCTGTTACTAATGGTTTAATTTAAGTGTTGGAATGAAGTTAGAGTGACCTAGTTCTGTACCACAAACGAAGGCGAGAGAAACGTGTGAGTAGTAGATAGGTTGTATCCTGGTTCTCACAGTATTGTTCCGAGCGTACAATCATTAATCTCAAAATGCTCTAGTCTATCTAACAGAAAATGCTTAATTGACTTAGTAAAGGAAGACAACATCGTATTGTTCGGGTCGTCTAACTTTTAACAAATAAATGACATTCAAATTCAGATGGTAACATTACTAAATTGAAGTTTCTAACACTCTATCAATGGATGTTACACTAAGACAAGACATTGAAGTTTCTACCACTCTATCAATGGCTGTTACACTAGGACAAGCCATTGAAGTTTCTAACACTCTATCAATGGCTGTTGATCTAGGACAAGACATTGAAGTTTCTACCACTCTATCAATGGCTGTTACACTAGGACAAGACATTGAAGTTTCTACCACTCTATCAATGGCTGTTACACTAAGACAAGACATTGAAGTTTCTACCACTCTATCAATGGCTGTTACACTAGGACAAGACATTGAAGTTTCTACCACTCTATCAATGGCTGTTACACTAAGACAAGACATTGAAGTTTCTACCACTTTATCAATGGCTGTTACACTAGGACAAGACATTGAAGTTTCTAACACTCTATCAATGGCTGTTACACTAAGACAAGACATTGAAGTTTCTACCACTCTATCAATGGCTGTTACACTAGGACAAGACATTGAAGTTTCTAACACTCTATCAATGGCTGTTACACTAGGACAAGACATTGAAGTTTCTACCACTCTATCAATGGCTGTTACACTAAGACAAGACATTGAAGTTTCTACCACTCTATCAATGGCTGTTACACTAAGACAAGACATTGAAGTTTCTAACACTCTATCAATGGCTGTTGATCTAGGACAAGACATTGAAGTTTCTAACACTCTATCAATGGCTGTTACACTAAGACAAGACATTGAAGTTTCTACCACTCTATCAATGGCTGTTACACTAAGACAAGCCATTGAAGTTTCTACCACTCTATCAATGGCTGTTACACTAGGACAAGACATTGAAGTTTCTAACACTCTATCAATGGCTGTTACACTAGGACAAGCCATTGAAGTTTCTACCACTTTATCAATGGCTGTTACACTAGGACAAGACATTGAAGTTTCTAACACTCTATCAATGGCTGTTACACTAGGACAAGCCATTGAAGTTTCTACCACTTTATCAATGGCTGTTACACTAGGACAAGCCATTGAAGTTTCTACCACTTTATCAATGGCTGTTACACTAGGACAAGCCATTGAAGTTTCTACCACTCTATCAATGGCTGTTACACTAAGACAAGCCATTGAAGTTTCTACCACTCTATCAATGGCTGTTACACTAAGACAAGCCATTGAAGTTTCTACCACTCTATCAATGGCTGTTACACTAGGACAAGCCATTGAAGTTTCTACCACTCTATCAATGGCTGTTACACTAGGACAAGCCATTGAAGTTTCTACCACTTTATCAATGGCTGTTACACTAAGACAAGCCATTGAAGTTTCTACCACTCTATCAATGGCTGTTACACTAGGACAAGCCATTGAAGTTTCTACCACTTTATCAATGGCTGTTACACTAAGACAAGCCATTGAAGTTTCTACCACTCTATCAATGGCTGTTACACTAAGACAAGCCATTGAAGTTTCTACCACTCTATCAATGGCTGTTACACTAGGACAAGCCATTGAAGTTTCTACCACTTTATCACTTGCTGAGACAACGAAAATAGAAATGGAACACAATGTTTGTTTCTCCGCAAGAGGTTAAAAATCATAATTGTGGGTTTACTGAGGTGCCTCAAATTGCACTACAGCCAGTAGGTCCGTCGCTAATCTTCTCAATACGCCTCGTAATCTACTACCAAAGAATAATCAAGAGCTAACTCTATAGCTTAGGTTTTGATTTTCTTTCTCCTTGCGGTGTTTCGTTTTACTAGCACGAGGTGGCTTTTCATGGTACATCTTCACTCATGGAGCGGTCTTCAGCTTCGCCTTCCCAGAACACTGTCTACACCATCGAGTAGACTAATGCGCCTTATATAATATAACACTATCAGCATGTATCATTTCCTTGGCAGAACGTCACTCTGATCACAGTCATTCAATTTGAATCTCGATCAGTACTCAGTCTGCTCGCCTGCTCCTTGTTCATGTTAAATGTTTCTTTAATGTCTTTTGTCCATCTGCGTCTTAGTCGGCCTCAGCCTCATCTACCTGCAACAATGCCCTTCAGAACCGCTTTTTCCAGTCCGTCGTCGCGCTTGATGTAGCCGAAAAACCCCAGTTTTCGAGACATAACGTGGATTTTGTCTTTTCCAGAAGCCAGTCCTCTTCGACACTCATATCTTGCAGGATGGCTTTATTTTTTATTTTCTTTAGGCAGGGTATTTAGAGGATTCTTTTGTAGCATTTTGTCTCGAAAGCCCTGATCTACTTTCTTAATACATGTGTAATGGTCCATGTCTCGGATTCGTACATTGCCACCGGGAATACGCATGTTCTCAGAATCTCCAATTGTAATTTTTTGTTAGTATTGAGCGACAAATTGTGCATACTATTCAGTTTCTACATCACTACGGACAATCGTCTCATTATGTCCCTTGCACAGTAGCCATCCTTTGTTGTCGACGAGCCAAGGTATTCAAAGTAATCCACGTGTTCAATCTCTTCATTACCAGTAGTGATCTCAGGCGCGTCCAGTGTAGTTCTTGTGAATTGGATGCGGTATTGACGGGTTTCGGACATCGGACGGCGTGACACAGGGTTATACACTCTCTCCAACATTTTTCAACTTGTTTTTAAAGAAAATTATTCGGCACTTGGGGATAATGTTGGAACTGTCAAACTAGTGGACAGAACGATTACCAACCTCGTTTTAATTGCTATCGACGAGTTAGTGGGAACAGAAGCGGAGATCCATGAATTTGAAAGAATGCTTGATGAAACATCTCTTGGCTATGGTATGGATATTAGCGAGGGAAAGACACGATTAATGACCAACAACGCTGAGGGCTTCAACAGTGGGGTAAAAGTAATGGCCAGAAACTCGAAGTGGTTGACCATTTTAAATATCTGGGTTCGATTGTCAGTGATGAAGGAACACAATGTGAGGTGATGGCTAGAATAGCATGGACAATAGCGGCGTTTAATAACAAAATCTGGCATGACAATCATTATGCATTAAGCACGAAGTTCAGATCAATGCGCACATTGGTCCTGTCTGAGTATGCATTGAACTGTCCAGGTGAAAGTGGGCAGCCCTGTCTTGCTCTTTCTTATTGGTACCGTGTCCGTGAGTCCTTTACATAGGTGATGATGGCTGAAGCAATGAAGAAATGTAATCTAGGGGGTAAAGGTAAAGGGCAAACAACTGGAGACAATAAAATACGCTGATGACCAAGACATTATAGCAGAGACGGAGGAGGATCTACAAAAAATGCTCTAATAAATTAACAACACTGGAGATAACTATGATATCAAAGTGAACATTGAGCAGACCAAGACAATGATCATAGTCAAAGAACCAACCAGTGTCTAGCAGGTATTCCAATTCATATATTGTCGTCCAAATATAACAGAAGATGCACTATGATATAAAGAAATACGAACTAGATTTGCAAAGGCAAAGAAAGTGTTTAGAGAGAAACGAAGAATCCTTACATGCATTAACATTAGTATGTCTCTAAGGAAAATAATCTTATACACATATGTTTTGACTGTGGTAATGCATGGCTCTGAAACATGAACTACAAATAAAAGAAAGGAAAAATATGTGAAGGCTTTTGAGATGTGGTTTTACCGAAAGATGGCAAAAATGAGCTGGAACGAGAAAATATCAAATGAAAAGATATTGTCGGAGATCGGAGAAGAGAGAAAGTTGATACGGAAAATAAAAAGAAATCGACGGATGGTTGGCATATAATCTACGGAGAGAGGGTCCAGTCAAAAAAGTAATGGAGGATATTATGCAGGGAAAGAGAGAGAGGAGAAGACCTCGAAATACCTTTTTTGTCTCAAGCTTTCGGAGATTTGGCCTTGAAGACACATGCTGAGCTGAATACGGATGCGGAGGATAGGCAGAAATGAGCTCGTTGATCAATTCCAGGACTGAATGATCGGATGATGATGATTATAGTCCTATCAATATTCCAAAATTATTATGAAACATGGACAATAACAGCTGACCTGCAGCGGAGGGTACATACATTGGAGATGAGATGTTTCCGAAGACTTTTAAACATCACAAAGACAGAGTTATAAATATGGAAATAAAAGAAGGAATTAAAACAGCTGCTGGGTCTTTTGAAGACGGTAACAACACGGAAACTCGCTTGGTACGATCACATATCGAGATCAAACGGTCTTGCAAATACGTTCCTGCATGGAAATGGGAAAGGCAGATGACGAAGACGTCGTACCAAAATGGGATGGGAAGACAATTTTAAAGAATGGATTAATCTCCGACCAGAAAAGGCACATACAGCGGCAGCTGACAGAGAGGTGTGGGGTGGGATTGTGCGGGTGTAGTTGAAGGCGCTCCAGCGACATCACCGCTTTCGGGATGACTTGACTTGATATATACACACACACACATAAAGTTGGGGAAAAGGTATCGGGGCCGACCATCACTTCGGTACAAGGATGTGTGCACGCGGAAAATGAATGATGCGGGCATCGATTTGGAATTATGGTAACAGGACGTCATGGATCGTGTTATATGGAGGGGCAGGTTAAGCATGAAATATAGAAACAAGAGATATTGATCGCTCATAGGCTAAAGTGTCAGCGTTTGAGAAGATACGCCACGCCATGCGATCCCGCAAACGGTCTGACTTTCCTTGCACACACTGTGGAAAACGCTTCTCTGCCCGGATAAGTCTTACGAGTCACATTCGTTACCGTTATGGACTGTAGTTACATACTTCTTTTTCAAAGCACAATTTATATTGTCTGACAATAAAAAGAAAAGAGCTAATGAATGAAATGATGAATGCCAACACAAACACACACACGCGCACAAAGACATGTGTTGTGGATAAGAGTGTTGTCTAATAGCTGTATGTACATGTAAAATATAAGTTCCGCGGTCAAGATGGCTGAGTACAAACAAATCGTATATGTCTTTTAACATTTACAGAGGGCCATAACAGTGTCACACCTACAGGATAGTATAAAAGTGATACAACGACAGGCCCAGCTAGCCGATATGGGATTTACAACTGTTTTAAAACATGCTCAAGTATGTATATACATACGTACACATTGGGGAGCTGAGACGCTAGTCCCGTCAGGCACAACATACTGACCAGAACGTGGCGTCAAGGTCCGACACAATACATTAACCAAGACCACAATCTCTCTTCCGTTTAATGTCCCCTGGAAACAGACAATCGCCTGGCTGACAAGATGTGGATCGATGTGATTCCCCTAGTAGTGAGAGTCACCCAGATGAAGTCAAGCATAGCACAACCACATGGATGACCGCGGCCCACCTTCATCAGCATGCTCGGAATATAAAGAGAGCTACAACAACCCCCACCCTCACTTTATGCCCTTTCCAGGGCGTACAACAGAGTAAACTTACTCATTGTGGGCATTAAATAATAACACAACAATACATATAGATTACACTCGTCTGCGAATGTAGATAACTGGAAGGATTTGTTAGAAAACACAATTCTAAAAATGTCCCCCACAATATCAGTTAATAGTTCAGTATGTGAATTAAATATATTCGTACATTCAATAGATCGCAACAAATGAGAAATAGTCAAACTGATTACACACAGACAAAAACAAACGAAAACGTGAACAAATCACGAAAGATAACCACACACACACACAAAAAACCAAAAATTAACAAATATCAAGATCACACATGCAGATATGGAAAGAAGAGTAAGCAATGATAAAAGACAGGCAGGCAGGCAGAAACACACATAAACTTACACAACACACACACACAAACACTTAAAGGCCATTCAGAACAAGGTACGGAAATTCGTGGATTAGCAATAAAAAGAGAAAGAGAAAGAAAGAGAGACAGAGAGAGAGAGAGATAGCACGAGACAAAGAGAGACAGAGATATAACTATTTGGACAGAGTATCATTGCATTTATTCAGTATAATATAAAACCCACATATCAGCGATTAAAGCGCTATTCTCTTCATTCCATTTCGCTGTAAAGTGAGCAAAGGATATCTACTCTAGTCGACACCTTGCTGCAGTCTATACCCGGGCACGTTCACTGCTCTTGTAACAGTGTTTTCTGTAGCAATGTATGTGTTTGTTGGCACAATCATCTTTAGTACTCTTTTACGACATGCTTGAAATATTGCAGTCGTCATATTCTCTGCCTGCAGTGACATGATGTAGGCAGGCTATCAATATTTTGTTCAACGATAACTACGGATGCAACAAGAACATGCAATACGTAAAACAGAAAAGATGCAACAATTGATAAAAAGGTGGTGGGGATGGGTGGGGTGAGAGAAGTCCCGAGTTATTTCGTAAATATTTTACGACCACTTTACTTTATAACGCTTCTTTGGAAGATACGAAAAGAGCGTCCATGCAGATTTTAAATAAACACAGCAATCGGGCATTTTCTGTCAATGACTTTTCCAGTCGGCCAATCCTTTCATTACCGAAGCACTACAGATGTATCAGTTAATCGACATCGTATGACTGTCAAAACTAGATATAGACCACATGTTGATCTTTCCAAACCTTCTATAGACATGCAATACAGATGTTGTTGAGGATCGGCAAGGCACTCTGTATGTGAATATTGGAAACGCGATTTATGAAGAGGTTCCAAGGACAGGGTAAGTAAGTAAGTAGGTAACGCTTCTTCTCTGCATACCTTGTTAACATGTATTGGAGAGCATGTCTCCTGAAGTACTATCTGTGGTAATGAAATTGGCATTGACTACGTAAGCAGATCAGATCAGTATGTGTAGTTAATAATCATAGTTGATGTGATATGTTGTTTTATTTAGTGTCAACCTTTGTCACAGACGAAGGTCTTGTGGTTGTAACGTATGTTCCGTTTAGTTTGTGCTCCTACTTAGTATCTGAGCTAGACTTGTGTATCTGAGCTAGACTGGTGTATGTGAGCTGACTTGAATATCTGAGCTAGAATTGTGTATCTTAGCTTGACTTGTGTATCTGAGCTAGACTTGTGCATCTGAGCTAGACTTGTGTACCTTAGCTAGACGTGTGCATCTGAACTAGACTTGTGTATCTAAGTTAGACCTGTGTATCTGAGCTAGATGTGTATCTGAGCTAGACTTGTGTATCTGAGCTGTGGATTGATTTTGTTCTTGTGTCGTACGCGTTATATTTACATGACGAAGTAGCTGACTCGCAAAGTGTTCCTTTGTCTCTTCTTAGGAATATCCTGGCAGGTTTTGGTGTTTCTATTCTTTGCTCACCTTTCGGACCCCCATACAAATGACATTTCAACTTCCCAGCATTTCTCCTTTCTTTAACTACATCTTATTTGTTTAGTGCCACAACTTGTTCTTACTCTGTTCTTTCAAATACGTCCAATAAATTATAGATTGCCTCTCTGTTACAATCGTAATAAGCTTCATTTACACGTTGGCCTCCTCAGAATATTCTCATTACTTGACTTGTGGAATTTAGAAACAAGGGGACGAAACCACTTTCAGGTGTATCTGTAGGTTACATAACGTGTTTTTTTTTTTAAATCAGGCACATTTTAGAGTAATCCAGAGTGTTAAAGGTCCTGGAGTCTGAATGCGTGTTCCTTGAAGTGTCTAAGTACATAAAATGTTGTCAGAGTTTCAAACACCAAACATATAAGAGTAGGGCTCCTTAGCAGGGTTGGGAATATAGTCGCAAATGAACGCGATATCTTGTATTGGAAGGTTGTTAAAGAGAAATACGTCCACGTTGAAGGCAAGCTCTCAATGTAAAACATCGTGTTTCAGAAGCCACATTCGCAGTGCAGATTCATGTTGGCTATATTGTGAGGCTTCGTCAGTGCTAGATCGATAGATTGTTTTGTTGGAGCGACTAAAAAGGGAAATAATCGGGATATTAACTAAGTCACGAGTCCGTAGAACGTGCACCGATATTCTCGAACGAGCCAAACACGATCCAAACCTCATATCCACAATAACCGGTGATAAAGAAAGTTGGGTGTACGAATGTGACCTACATACAAATTAAATGTTCTTCAAGTGACAACAACGTCTTCTCCTTCTTCCCACATCCTCTCAAACCTTGCCCCGCGTGACTTCTCCTTCTTCCCACATCCTCTCAACCTTACCCCGCGTGACTTCTACTTCTTCCCACCTCCTCTCAACCTAGCCCTGCGTGACTTCTCCTTATCCCCACATCCTATCAACCTTGCCCTGCACGACTTCCCCTTATCCCTACATCCTCTCAACTTTGCCTCGCGTGACTTCTCCTTCTTCCCACATCCTCTCAACCTTGCCCCGCGTGACTTCTCCTTCTTTCCACATCCTCTCAACCTTGCCCTGCGTGACTTCTCCTTATCCCCCCATCCTATCAACCTTGCCCTGCACGACTTCCCCTTATCCCCACATCCTCTCAACCTTGCCCCGCGTGACTTCTCCTTATCCCCCCATCCTATCAACCTTGCCCTGCACGACTTCCCCTTATCCCCACATCCTCTCAACCTTGCCCCGCGTGACTTCTCCTTATCCCCCCATCCTATCAACCTTGCCCTGCACGACTTCCCCTTATCCCCACATCCTCTCAACCTTGCCCCGCGTGACTTCTCCTTATCCTCACATCCTCTGAACCTTGCCCCGCGTGACTTCTCCTTGTCCCCACATCCTCTCAATCTTGCCACGCTTGACTTCTCCGTATCCCCACATCCTATCAACCTTGCCCTGCACGACTTCCCCTTATCCCCACATCCTCTCAACCTTGCCCCTCGTGACTTCTCCTTATTCCCACATCATCTCAACCTTACCCCGCGTTACTTCTCCTTATTCCCACAACTTAAGAAAGGCGTTGATGAGATTCAAGCAACCCGATGAGACAAATGAGGGCTATCACAAAGAGTGCCCACTAAAGGTGCTTTTGGCATTGGTAACATCCCTGAAATAAGTGCATGCAGTCACACGTCCATCACTTTCAGGGGAATAGAAACGAGTTAGCAGATAACTTATTAATTTACTAATTTACTTAAATTAATTTGTATCCCGGAACATAATGAACAATCCTTGTAATTATAAATGTGCTGAGTATATTATGTTGGAAGGATGCTATAGTCCGTTTATAAATTCCTGCACATTTGAAAAAAAATGGAACTCTGAAACTAGTGTGCATAATTTGATGCAAGTTATTTTAATCTGAAGTATATACGAGTCCACGGAGACAATGTCAATATTATCAGAATAAATACAGGTGAGAATATTCAGATTGGGCTGGAAACAGCTCTCCTTCAAGATGTGGATTCAACCCTATATATTAGCAGAAACGTGGACACAATTAAAGACACAGAAAACCACATCCACTTAATAATCCAGAAGACACTGGGAGCCTTTATTATCTTGGATAAACTCTGGAGATCACAGGAAAAGAGACCTTCGTGGTAGAGTGAAAATCTCAGCTGTCAAAATCGGTTTTGTTCTACGATTCGGACTCGAGGCTGACAATAAAGGAGTTAGCGAATTTGGTACAGAGTTCATGAAGGACAATTTAAATGAAAATGAGTTTAAAGTGGTATTATGGGTCATAGATTTCGACCTGTGGTGCAGGTCCAAGAAAGTGTGGTGAAGCAGAGACGTTGGGGATGGATAGATCACTCATTGAGGAGGAATACTGCTAGCCTTACTCGGCATTCTCTGTATTGGAACCCAGCGGGAAAGAGAAAGGTAGGCCGTCTTCGACACACCTGAAGACAGGAAGTGGAGGCAAATAGAGAGACTACTGGCCGGTCTTGATAATGTTAGAGCGAC
This sequence comes from Ariolimax columbianus, assembly GCA_036924085.1. NCBI lineage: Eukaryota > Metazoa > Mollusca > Gastropoda > Stylommatophora > Arionidae > Ariolimax > Ariolimax columbianus. The sequence goes on from JAVGWX010000003.1 coordinate 101,504,502, forward strand.
TGGCAGCTGATCGATTCTCATTTGTTGAGGACCTCTGCTCCGCACGGTTTGACTCGTGTTTGGCTGATGATGCTAGCAACTTCATCATGACAAACAGTTGCAGTGGAACGCCACTGCAAATGACCTGATACAAGTTGAATGTGAAGGTGGGGGGTGGGGGCGAAAAATTGAAGTAGCGGTGGGCCTCTGCCTTTCTTGAGACGAAAATGGGAATCCATATTTATTATATTCGTTCATATACTACGGGTTTGCCGCAGTTTGCAGTCAAGAGTAATCAGGATCAGCTAGAATTAACTTAACAGGCCTCCACATCATGTTTACGATTGTGCTCCTGCAAACAGGTTGTGTTTTATTAGGGAGAACGCACATGTTTTGCTCAAAAGTGGTGAGCTTACTGTGGGGCTTTGCATTGCATTACAGATAGGATACCCCGGTCCGCCTTCCTAAGTAATATTCCTAACGCACGAATAGTCACTTTAACCGCTACAAACAAAACCCCCACAAAATAAACAACACCAACGCCATAAGCAAACTCAACAGCTTCACACAATAACCATATCAGACAAAGAAACTAATGTTAACTCAAGTCACCTCGAGTGGATTCAAAGTAAAAACTATAAAAACAACAAAAATAATGCGATACAATGAAATAAACGAGTCAACTCAATATATCACAAGTGGTTTCGAACGATAACAATAGCGTCACCATTAACAACAACAACAGCAACCATGTGAGTCAACTCAGCACGTGTGGCTACAAACAACAACAACAACAACCAAAAGAGAAAAAAATGTCGATAAGCCAACATACAACTAGTTGCTTCGAACGACAACAATAAGACTGCAGAGCCCAGCTGCAATCAGAGAAACTCAGAAGACTGACTGACCATCCAATGCACCAGAGACTAAACAATTTCGGAAATGGGAAACTAAAGCAGAAAAACTTTGCAGAAATAGCCAAAGCGAAGATGCACAAAGGCCCCATGAACAAACTAACAACACCAAAGCCCATCCCTACTGTTCGAAAACCTACCTGGAGGCAGCATATTATTCCAGAGGTGGTAGAAAATATACCAGGTATTAGAGAAAAAAAACTGCCAGACTGAAAAAGAAAGAAGAGATACTACTCTGAGCTATAAAACGGAAAACTACCCAAGCATGGACTGGACCAATGCATACACCGACGGTTCTGTAACAAACACAACACAGAACGGAGGGGCATGAGCATTTCTGAACCTACAAAATGGCAGAAAAATAACACTGTCGTTCGCTACTGGAAAATACACAAGCAATTTCAGAACGGAGGCAGAGGCACTGAGGGCGGCAGTGGAAGAAATGGTGACAGGTAAAAGGAATGAGAGCCTTATAGTCCTGCTTACAGATACCCTGACCGTAGTCACAGCACTAAAAAGCCAGAAGAATACTGAACTTAATGATTTTAGAGCAGTACTCTGTCAACTATGCCAGTAGTCCGCACCAAAAAGAGTAGTGGTACAGTGGGTTCCATCCCACTGCAACATCCAAGGCAACGAGGAGGCAGACAGACTGGCAAAAGAAGGTGCAAGACTACCACAACCAGATACTAGTATGACATACGAAGAGTCAAAACGGCTTATTAAAGCTAGATACATGACCAAATGGGAAACCGAACATACTGGCTAAACAAAAAACGATGCCTATTACCAGTTGAACAGAAGAGAGCAGGTCGTGCTCTTCAGACTTCGCACTGGCCACAATAGACTGAGGTACCACCTATTCAACAAATTGAAGATAGTTGGCACTGACGAATGCCCGTGTGGTACCGCTGAGCATTTGCTGCAAAACTGCCCGACATACGAGGATCAGAGAGAGCAGATGGGGCCATCACCAGTGGCAACACTAGACAAGCTCTATGGCAGTGTCGACAGCCTCAGGATGATAGCTGTTTTTTTCGAAAAAAATAAAGGTTGATGTCTGACTGTATACGATGAAGAAGAAGAAGAAGAAGAATGTCTAAACCTCTCACTTCTATATCATATAATGTCTGAACCTCTCACTTCTATACTTGACATTTCTAAGCCTGTCGTGTATCTTGAAATGTGAAACTCTCTCATGTCTGTTTCTGGAAAATATATATTAGAACAAGTAAAAATTTATTTAAGATAAGGTAACGGGAAATGAAAATCTGCCAAATCACTTATGATGGGATATGTCTTAGAGCATCGCTTTTACATGCCGACTTGGAAAGTGATTTAGTAAACTTGGATAAATTCCACATGTTTCGAATGACAACATGAAATACAAGACTTTTAAATCTTAGAATAACTAAATATGATAACATCCAACTCTTAACAAGTATAATTAGCATCTTCACATCCTTATTTCTTGTCTGTAGCCTTCTAAGCCTCTTCAGGCTTGAACAGAAGAAACGGTATCTATCTGTTTGCAACATTCCATTTCGGTCAATGAGCTGAATATTTAATTGATGCTCCTTTCCTGTTTCGCTGCAGTAGGAGCACAAGGACACAACAACTGTTACATCCCATACCAAACCTCTTTGATAAAGCAATATTCGCATGTTGTGAGCGTGGTTAATGTTCCTCTACACTTTACATGAGTATGTCTCCAGCTTCATCCACAGCCCTCTGTAAACGTGTTTGTTCAATTGTACATAGTAAGGTAGCGTCTCACGGTCTTCCTGTTCGACGTGTAATCTACTCCAGATATGTATGGCTAATGGGCCTTAATATAACATAAAACAACTGTTTTTTAAAATTTAAACGGGTGTGCCAAGCGACATATAAGTGCATTTAGGTAGAGACTAATGTAGTACTATCACTATCTCACATATTGCTGTTCTCAAACGTTATTTCTATTTAGTTTTGACTTTCTAAGCTTTCGTCCTGAATGTAAGTTGCGACGATGTGTCATAGTTTACAGCGAGGATGCGATATGTGCGCTCAGGGGGCCAAAATACATCACTGAATGTGCTTACAGCAGCCAACGGCTCATAGCTGTGTGCTTGCTTCGGGTTCAGCAAACCTTTGCAGGCCAAGACCATACTCATCCATGTAGCGGCACCAGAAACAGGTTGCACTTACTAGTTTAGGGATAGAGATCCCAGTGGAAAGGCAAACCAAGTACTCTAAAAAAGTGTAGTCAGGCTTCCTACTTCCTGGTCATGGCTCTTTGCGATCGTTGCCTGTTTCCCAATGATTAAAGTTCTGCTGTAAGGGACTCGATTTGAGTGTCGAGAAGACATGCGGAATGCAACGACCCAACTGTACTCCATTCCCGAAGAAGCTTCGTCGAATGTTGCCAACAAATGCAGGACCACTGGAAGAGGTGAGTCGAGGGTTTCAAATCTACAGAAGACCAATTGTATTTTTGCGGTCCAAAGGTCTCACACTTTTTGAACACACCTCCATTGTTAGTTCACTTTCATTAAGTGGGTCCCCTCCATCTCCACTTTTGTGTTTAGTCTGCCTTTGTAAGTCACGAGCAAGTTATGAGCAAGTTCAGGAAGCAGTGAAAAAAGCAGTTGTAATGATAGGTATGAAATACATAAATATTAAACATAAGTGCAATGACGTGATTGTCAAAAGGTATAAAGCATTAGTTAGACCTATTTAATGTGATGATGTTATAGTTAGACATGTTCTGTATCTATAGTACGTGTTTAGATAACTTCCAGGCATGTAATACTATGTATGAGACAGAGAAACCATCCGTTGGTAAAGGTCAGTATTTTCAATGTGTACCTTCAGCTTCTTAAAATGGCCACCGAATAGATCATTCTAAATTAGAATCGAACGCTCTAATTTTTTATTATTTAGCCAAAATGCAGCTGATTTCAATACTAAGTTGTTTAAAGTATCTGCATTTTAACATTTCCCTTGTATTTTACAGTAAATATAGTGACCCATAGCATTAGTCCCGTATGGGTGTGAGGTGTTAGCGATTTCATATTTCAAAGGATGAGGACGGTTCCCATCTCCTCTCATTCGCTGCATTTAGATGGCAGAGAGTTTTGCCCTCCTAGGGACTATAAAGTTGGACACTCTATCCTGCAAATCGATCCTGAACAGTCTGCGGAGACAGCTTACATGCAATGACTACGTTTCCTGACATGCCAGCTATAGACTGTCCATGTTTCGCTTGCGTATAGAAAGAAGAGTGGTTATAACAGCAGTACGACACACATTGATCTCAGTGACATCACTGATTCCTTGCCGATCCCAAACGTTAGGTCGTAGTCTTCCAAACGTTAAGGACCTCAGTCATTATTAACTTCTCTTGTGATGATACTATTAAAGGTATGTAAAGCTATCACCTGCTTGTATGGAATGGCCCTGCACAGTGAATGATTGGTTCGTGGTAGGTAGAAACATTTCCCCTGCTCTCTTGGTCTACCCCTTCCTCCCAACCACCACCCCATCTCCGTTTTCACTTGACAGATAACACAATGTTGAACTGCATCCAGTGTATGTCGTTAAAAAGTGAACCTGTATGCCACCATTTTGTAGAAGAGGTCTGACGTTTTACTGCTTGAATCTTCGCAGGTGTTTTTCTCATCAGTGCTTTTAGACATTGAAAGTAATAACTCGCCTTAAATAGAAACACTACACAGCAGAGACAACAACATAACTGGCACTTGTAGCAACAAACTGGATAATTACAGTACATATGTATACGAGGAAACTAAGTGGAGACAATCATTGGGGAACAAATATTTTAAGGATTAGGACAACATATACACCAGCGAACACAATCAAGTCAAGGAATAGACACTCCGGAATCGTACTCAAGTACTTCAGATAATAAATGCTTCTCGCTGCAAGATAGGAATACATTAGTGAATCAGTCAACTGAATACTTACAGATGTTAAACATGGCGAAGTACAATAACACAGTTGATATACGATATCACCTATATTTTGTTAATAAAAGAGTTACTTTCGGCTCTTTTCGTATAATGAGCCTGTCGTTTTCCTAATGTTAATCATCATTATCATGCAGCATGCCTTTCTCAGAACGTCTCTTCCATCACAGCTCTTCTATTACCATTCTCTCAAAACAGTTGTGCTTGTTGCTGTAGCCAAGGTATTTTAATTTTCTGTTCCTCAAGGAAGTTATTAATTAATGCTTCTCTATGCCCATCTCGTTTCAAATGTCTGCTTTCTTCATATTTTTTTGTTCCATGGTATTTTTTAAAACTTTTCTACAACATTTTGACTCGATGGACTTGATTCTCTTCTTTGGTGTTTCTTTCGCAGCCGTATACTGCCACTCGAAAAAAACACCGGTTTCCTCAAAATTTTCACTTTTGTTGGATTGCTTGTATCCTGTTATTGTTTCCACATGTTATGTAGACTCTGCATAATCTTCTTCTGATTTATTTTGAGAAATCGACATAGTTGTCAATTTTGGAGTCCAGCTAATCTTCTTCTTCTTCTTCTTCGTACGCAGTCAGACAGTAACCATTATTTTTTTCGAAAAAAGCGGCGATCATCCTGAGGCTATCGCCGCTGCCATAAAGCTTGTCTTGCAGTTCCACTGGTGATGGCCACATCTGCTCTCTCTCTGATCCTCGTATGTCGGGCAGTTCTGCAGCAGATGTTCAGCGGTCATTTTACCGGTACCGCACGGACATTCGTCGGTACCACCTATCTTTAATTTGTTGAATAGGTGGTACCTCAGTCTATTGTGGCCAGTGCGAAGTCTGAAGACAACGACCTGCTCTCTTCGGTTCAACTGGTAATAGGCATCGTTTTTGGTGTAACCAGTATGTTCGGTTTCCCATTTGGTCATGTATCTGGCTTTGATAAGCCGTTTTGGGAGTCCAGCTAATCGAAGTTCGTGACCTGTTTTATTTCTACATTCCCGAACTTGATTTTAAGTTTACTTCTTGTTTGTCAATGGTGACCATCTTAGTTCTCTTTATGTTTGCACAAAGGTCTATATATGTTAAAACATCATGAAACATACTAACCAATACTCCATCTCATGTCCTCGCTATTCTCCTGGCAACATGCTCAGCCACGTGTGCCCCAGCAGCCAATCAAACAAAGTGTGAATAAACATTGCAATCAATGTAGCATTGAGTCTAATGAGAATATTCAATTTCACCACAGCCAGGAATACCCAGCTCATCTTCTTCAGTACGCTCCATGAAGTAAAGCAACAACCATAGTGTGTTACATAAAATATGTGAAAGGGGCATTAATTCAGTAAGAGAGCTATCCAACAATAGCAACATCAATAAGTGTTGTGTAGTTTTCACAACTTCCTTGATTATCCTTCATCAAGAATAGGCCATAATTAAAGTGTTTTGCTCGTGTACTCAATAAGAAATATCAAATGTACCTCAATCAATAAATCGAAGCTGTAGCTGTACGGACGTCAATAGACGATATAAATAAATGCATAAGTAATGGTTAAGTGTCTACACCAGGGCTAAAACAAATCAAGAGCCACGTTACGGAAGCAAGACCTTCGTCAATGACAAATGAACAACGAAACAAGTAATAAGAAAAAACTGTTCTGTCGTGGTCTAAACTAATTGTCTTTTGTTGTTATTATGATTTGTTATGTGTTTTAGTTTGTTGTTTGTACCCGACGAAGGTGTTCTGGCTGTAACATGGATTTCATTTTGTGTTTGTCCTCATGCGGTCAATGAGCCACTAATTGTATGATGTTATCGCAAATTGATCTCCGTAACATTGGACATATTCGCACATATTCACGTCACCAGACGCATACATTGTGCCACATATCAAATACATAAACCCTTCTGCGTTTATCCTGAAAATGATGTTTTGTTACAATCTGTCGTAGCTTACAACAAAACCGAGACAACTGCGCCTTCAGCTTGACACATCCGATTTCAGCACGACATTTTCGTGACCGACTCCCAAATACATAGAAGTAACGTTGGATCGCATGATGTTCTATACGGTAAATTGCCAGGAGACAAAATAGAAAATACATGCGAAAAACCTAATTATTCGAACACTGACTGGCACAACAAGAGAAGCAAAACAAGATGTCATCGGAACATCAGCACTCACCTAGTGTTTTTCCGTGTTACGCCGCAGCAGTCTGGAAGAACTCAGCATATCTCAAACGTATCGATAAAGCAATGAATGAAACAGACCGGATAGCCACTGAGTGCCTAAGATTTACTACAGCTGAGAAAATGTACTTCATAGTCGGCGTAGTGCCACCTGAGACAAAAAGAATTGTTGCGTCAAAGATGGAAAGAGAGAAACAGGTAAATGACCCAAGGCACACTATGTTTTTACATTAGGTGCAGTACCCACAACTAAATTGAAGACGAAGTTTCTTACAGTCAATCCAGTCAATCCTACAGCCTAGTCATGAAAAACGCCACTTTAAAGGAAGAAAGAGCTGGCACAGGTTCTCTACATCAAGTTACAGAAGGCACCTGCGCTATGACATCATCTTTCGCAACTTGGAAGTGACTAAATTGACTTCGAACTGGCAGATCACAGCGGTAGTAAAACATAAATATATGGAAACACGGAGATATTGAATCATGCAAATGGGGAGCAGCACACGACCAAAACTACCTGATGATCTGCCCAAACCTCTCAGACACGTGTAGTAGGGTCAACCTGCTGAGTGGCAACGGTAGGGCAATCCATGTGGATGAATACTGGATGAATGTGTGACATAGGGCTGGAAAAGCAAGTAGGACCTGATCTGACATGAGCTGACAACTGTCAGCGACTCATAGCTGGCTGCTTGCGTCAGGGTCAAGCATAATCGACCTAGTCCCAATTCCGTCTCTATGTGGTAGCCCTGGATACAGGCTGCACTCCTATTCTGTGGCTAACAGAATCGGAATCGAAGAGGGAAGGCAAATTAGTTCCCCAAAATGCCGTGCTGAAATCAGATATGTCGAACCATCATGGCCTATGGGTGAAACGCCGGTTTCACAATCACAACGTACTGGTTTCGAATCCCGCCGTATCCAGTTTGACAGCTATGAGTTGTGTTGTTGTCTATCGATGGAGCAAATGCCTGCATCGTGAGTTACCTCCAGTCTTCTTAACTGATAGTGCTGCCACTGGTCTTAGGCAGCTCGGTAAAAGAGATCGGGGTAGATGATCAGTGCAATCTCTTCCTCACTATAATTCAAATACTGTGACAGTTGCATCATCATATCACACAAAAACCATACGATGATGTACACGCCATCATCACTTGTGATGGGCATCGAACTATATCCGGCCGATCAAACGAAACAAAAGAAATGAATTTACTAACTATGTTCAACATTGCTAAGTGTATTCACTTGTGACCCACTTATTTTGATGTTTTCTTGTTCATTTATGCCTGAATTATTTCAACTCATTCTTTTGTTCACTTATGATTGAATTATTTTGACGCAGTTCTTTCGTTCAATATGACGGAATAATTTTGACCCAGTTGTGACCCACTTATTTTGACACTGTTTTCTTCTTCACTTTTGACCCACTTATTTTAGCACTATTTTCTTGTTGACTCATGACAACTTTATTTAACAGAAGTCTAACTACCAACAAAGTTCCCTGTCCTATTTATTCCAACTGTCTTCTTCTCTGGATAAAAATTTACTTGGTTGGTTCTTCTGGCTTCTCATGTTGTTGGGTAAAATTTGTTTCAAATTGGTTTTTCAACACTCAACAGTAATTATCTTCAGTGGATTACTGTGTGTAGACATTTTGATTTGAAAAGTCTTATACCCTAATAAGGTTAGACCACACTATTCAGTCTCTTATTGCGATATACGATCAGCGTGGCAGAGGTCCTAATCTGATTTCTGTTACACACTCACACAAAGCCCTAGCGAAAAAAAAATTGCAACAATTCTTCCCCCATTTCCAAGTTTCTTCTCCCGCACAAGGCCAGGCGCTTCAACCAGTTACAGATCAGAAGTGACATCACGGTACACGAGCCGGCACAAAGTTAGAACGGAACGAGGGTGGATACCTGATTTTGAACGGGTCGGTCGAAACGAAACTTCCGTATCTCTGCTGGCTTGGCCTCTCTCTCTCTCTTTGTAGCGCACGTTCCATCGCTACATCTGCTCAAGTTTGCAATACCAGTTTTATTAGTCAACTAAAAGAATTCATCGATATTCATTTTCATAGTACGAGGTTACAACTGTGCCTTTAAATATTTGTGGTTTCATATTTTTGTTTAGTGTTTCAAATTACTACGGCTCCATATTATTTGCTCTGTATTGTATCCTTAAGAGAAAAAAATATATTTGAAAACTGTTTAGGATTTACATAGCAAGTAAATTCTAAAAGAGGTCGTTGTTGAGGATGAGGTGTTAAGAGACACAATGTAACTATTCGTCATACTTCTTTTTTTTAAAGCGTTAAAAAGTAATACATATTTTTTTCCCGGCTGTCTTCATTTCCTTAAATGTATATCAGGTCCCCATTTATAGTCTGGTATACTGAATGGCGTAGTGAAACCTCAACCGTGAGATACGATCTCTTTAACAATTTTGCTATTCATAGGTCCTCATTGAGAAGTAATTGTTATATATTTATTATAAGTCCCTTAAGATTTGAGTGTAAACGTAAGAATATTTACGTGAAAATTGTTCGAAAATAAGTTATTACAGTTATGGTTTTCACTGCTGCTAATTATCATAAAATTTGCCATTATCATTAACGGCTATTCACTGGATTTTACACTCATACAAGGACAAACTTCAACGAATGAAAGGTAATTTGTTGCCTACTTCTTACATCAAACTCTTGTTATTTATTTACGTTGCCATTTCCATATCATACGTCTACTTTAAATTTTTGCTAATCTGTTTTTATGGCCTATATTTAAATGTTGTGTCTGCATTTATTTACATCAAGCGCATGTGGCCATTTTTAATGATTGTCAGAGCTGTAGGAAGCGTTAATGTGCCAACAGCCGCATCGAGGCATGATAATGTGACAAATAAGGCACACAGACAAACTGCGGTGTAGAGTTCAGGTAACTGATACAGGGATATATGAAGTCAAGTTAATCAAACAATAGATGCAAAAAGTCAAGTTAATGGACGAAGTGTGGCATGAAGTCCAATTGATGTTCCAAGGGCTCCGAATGAAGTCAAGTTAATGCACGAAGTGTGGCATGAAGTCCAATTGATGTTCCAAGGGCTCCGAATGAAGTCAAGTTAATGCACGAAGTGTGGCATGAAGGCCAGTTGATGTTCCAAGAGCTACGCATGAAGTCAAGTTAATGGACGAAGTGTGGCATGAAGGCCAGTTGATGTTCCAAGCTACAAAAAAAATCAAGTTAATGGACGAAGTGTGGCATGAAGTCCAGTTGATGTTTCAAGGGCTCCGAATGAAGTCAAGTTAATGTACGAAGAGCTGTACAAAGTATAATTAATGAAAGAACGAAAACGTAGAATCACGGTCAAAGATCAGGTGTTGCATGAAGTCTAGTTAATGAACAAGGGAATTTACAAAGTAAAGTTAATGGAAGAACGAACACACATAATAGCGGTTATATACAAAGTGCTGCATTTAGTTACGGAACAAGGGACTGTACAAAGTATAGTTAATGGAGGAACGAACATATCTAATCACGGTTACAGACAAAGTATTGCACGAACCAAGTTAATGAACAAGGGACTGTGCAAAGCATAGTTAATAGAAGAAAGAACATTTATAATCACGGTCAAAGATCAAGTGTTGCATGAAGTTTAGTTAATGAACAATAAACAAAGTATAATTAATGGGAGAACGAAAACATAGAATCACGGTTATAGAAAAAAATGTTGCATGGAGTCTAGTTAATGGACCAAAGACCTCTTAGAGCCAAATTAACAAACCACGAACTCCATTAAGCACCACTAGAAGACAATTTCATTAGTGCAAGGTTCGCAGCGCAATGCAATATAATAGGGAAGTTAAAAGCAGATTTGTGTTGAAACTTTGTTTCACACCGTTCTACAAATGATGTATCTTTAATTCACCACTGTAGCTGCTCTTTTGTTATAATGTGTCATTCAACCTTAATATCACATTTAATCTGTTTGTTTTGTTTTTTACCCTTATGTCTTTGTTGTCGTGTTTAAAAAAAAACTTTTTTCAGGTTACAATGTAGTTTCAACCTTTGATGACTTTTTTTTTTCATTTGCCTTGTTTATTTTTGTAGGCCGAATGCGTTGTACTGTTTTTTGGGTCTTACCGTGCAGTGAATCAGACGCGAGTGTACATTTTTTAATGGGCTCACTTTCCATACGGTTACTCTTCTTCCTTTTCTTCTCCTTCTCCTTCTTCTTTTTCTTCTTCTTCTTTTCTTCTTCTACTTCTTCTACTTTTTCACATTCTCGGCGTTTGTTCTGAAAAGGAAGTTTACATCGAGGCTGCAATATATGCGCCCTTCGGCCCGACACATCCGATTTCAGCTGACTTATTTTAGCACCGGGTTTCTGTTAGCTAATTCACTCCTGCAACTCCCGCCACCCTCTCTCATAGGGGTTCAACCTTGCTTGTTCACGAATCCAAAACAGGAAAATGTGGTTTTTGAGCCCTGCGCCTATCCTCTACCCCTCCACCATCTCATTCTATCATTTAATCCTGATCAGAATTGATCAACCGTAAATGCTCAATTGAATGCTTGATTTAGAGGTCTGAGATAGAGTAAGTTAATGTTACAAAACCAGTCTTGCACAACAAACACAATATACTGACTTAGCTTATCACTTTAGACATTCTATTGTGTATGAGGCCAAGACCATAATTAAAGTCACATTCAAGTGGCCTAATCAATTGCCAACTTTTGCAAAGAAGACAAGCTACTTTAATTGTACTGGAGAAGAGCAAGTCATTATATTCAGACAGAGAACTGGCAAAAACCAGACTCAATGGTCATCTTTATAATAAAATGAGGATTGGGAGAGATGACAGGTGTCCATGTGGGGAGCACACCATGACGTAGAACACATCCTACAAAGCTGCTAGCTAACGTAGGAATGAAAAGAACAATACTGTCCTCGTGAGACAGATATGAGACAAAAGATGAATAGAGACAAACTGCCATACAAACAACGGGGTCCTTTGTAGAAGAAACTGGGATCTTGATATGAGGACGAACGAAGAAGAAGAAGAAGACGAAGAAGAAGAAGAATAATAATAATAAGAAGAAGAAGACGAAAAAGAAGAAGCAGACGAGAAGAAGAACAAGAAGAACAAGACGAAGAAGAAGAAGAAAAACAAGATAAAGAAGATATAGAAAGAGAAGAAGAAGAAGACGAAGAAGAAGACGAAAAACAAGAAGAACAAGAACAAGAAAAAGACCAAGAAGAAGAAGAGAAATAATATTTTAAAATTGATTTCGGGATGTGTCGTGAAGTACCATGTCGAATGCACAAGTATTTTACTCAGACCACTTATCCATCTCATTACTGGACGGTCCACTGTGAGATTATAGGTAAAGGCCATCAGAACCTCTAATTATTCTTGTATATATATATATATATATATATATATATATATATATATATATATATGTGTGTGTGTGTGTGTGTGTATATATATATATATATATGTGTGTGTGTGTGTGTGTGTATATATATATATATCTGTGTGTGTGTGTATATATATATATATATGTGTGTGTGTGTGTGTGTATGTGTGTATATATATATATATATATATATATATATATATATATAAATCATAGGCGCATCTCCAGTCCAACGTTAAAAACTGGAAAGAGGAGCTGGGATAGAGACAGATGAACATTACTATTCAAAAACAGAAAGCATGCATGGTGCCCTCGAGAGAAGAGAAGAGACATCATATCACATGTTTCTAGGCGAACAGGACTAGCAGCTCAAATATATCGGAGCTACAAAAATCCGAAACGGAGGTATTAAGGAAAGTTGACTTCGAGAAGGGCAATAACTGATACACTTTTTCATCTGATATATCGAGGCTACCTCACCAAAAGATTAAAAGTAAGAAAACTCATCATCATAGGCGTCTCAGTCTCTATAGACCATGCGCGTGACACCATGTAAGTTTTGTCCAGCTTTGTCTCCTGTATTTCGACACTGTCTGCTATGGCTGTAAAGGCCGATCCACGAGTGACAGTCCCTGCCATAGATCGTACAACCAAACTGAGGAGGCTGGCTTGCCTGGCTGTTCCTTGATCTCTTCATTCTTAATCTTTTCCCTGCAGCCCGAATACCTATCCGAGCGTCGGCAGACACTATGCACCCTTCAACTGTTTCCAGATAGTTCGATCCTGAGCAATTTCTTCCCAGCCCTTTGATGAGATGTCGAATGACTTCATGTCCTTATTGCATACGTCCTTGAATCGCAGTGCCGGACTGCCAATTCTTCTAACACCAATGGCTAGCTGTCCATAAAGTATATCATTTTGCCGTCTCTCGTCTTCCATGCGATAAACATGTCCCATTCACCGTAAGCGTCGCTGGCTCAACACCTGGTAGATGTGAGTGTTTGATCTCTGTAAGAGACCTGATTCTGTGACTGTCTCTCTTATCACACAATCCCTAATATACGCCGTAGACACCTCCTGTAAAAGCTGTTCAGCCGGAGTTCCTGTTAAGTGTAACTGCTCCAAAAACGCAGGTCTGATAGACGAGGACCTTGGTGTAGTGAGGCAGCGAAGTGTTTTCTCACACTCTCTTCGAAAAGAGAATTCTAAGATGACTGTTTACCACTCTAGTAATGTACCATTTTTGACTAATGGATGCGTGGCATGGGCTATGACAACAAACTAGAAACCCCTGAAAAAGCGTCTGAAATGAGATATTAAAGGAAGATGCACCAGATAACAAGTTAATAAGGTCCGCAGTTAAACGATGCGAGTTGACCTCCATACCCATCACTTTACAAAGCAATTTCTTCTTCTTCTTCTTCTTCTGCGTACGCAGTCAGACAGTAACCATTATTTTTTCGAAAAAAGCGGCGGTCATCCTGAGGCTGTCGCCACTGCCACAGAGCTTGTCTTGCAGTTCCACTGGTGATGGCCACATCTGCTCTCTCTGATCCTCGTATGTCGGGCAGTTCTGCAGCAGATGTTCAGCGGTCATTTTACCAGTACCGCACGGGCATTCGTCGGTACACCCTATCTTCAATTTGTTGAATAGGTGGTACCTCAGTCTATTGTGGCCAGTGCGAAGTCTGAAGACAACGACCTGCTCTCTTCGGTTCAACTGGTAAAATATCGTTTTTGGTGTAACCAGTATGTTCGGTTTCCCATTTGGTCATGTATCTGGCTTTGATAAGCCGTTTTGACTCTTCGTACGTCATACTAGTATCTGTTTGTGGTAGTCTTGCACCTTCTTTTGCCAGTCTGTCTGCCTCCTCGTTGCCTTGGATGTTGCAGTGTGATGGGACCCACTGTACCCCTACCCTTTTTGGTGCGGACTGCTGGCACAGTTTGCAGAGTGCTGCTCTTAAGTCATTAAGCTCAGTATTTTTCTGGCTTTTTAGCGCTGTGACTACGGCGAGAGCATCTGTCAGCAGGACTATATGGCTTTCATTTTCACTGTGTGTCACCATTTCTTCCACTGCCGCCCTCAGTGCCTCTGCCTCCACTCTGAAATTGCTTGTGTTCTTACCAGTAGCGAATGACAGTGTTATTTTTCTGCCATTTGGTAGGTTCAGGAATGCTCCAGCCCCTCCGTTCTGTGTAGTATTTGTTACAGAACCGTCGGTGTATGCATGGGTCCGGTCCATGCTTGGACAGCTTTTCGTTATGAAGCTTAGGGTAGTATCTCTCCTTTCTTTTTCAGTCTGGCAGATTTTGTTTGCAATACCTGATATATTTTCTTCCACCTCTGGAAATATATCCTGCCTCCAGGTAGGTTTTCGTACAGTAGTGATGGGTTTTGGTGTTGTTAGTGCGTTTATGGGATCTTCGTGCATCTTTGCTTTGGCTATTTCTGCAAAGTTTCTCCGCTTTAGTTTCCCATTTCCCAAATTGTTTAGTCTCTGGTGCATTGGACGGTCGGTCAGTCTTCGGAGTTTCTCTGACTGCAGTTTTTACTCTGCAGTCTCTTCTATCGGTCATGGATTGCAGTTTTGTAATCTTTTCAAGTTCTACAATTGGCGTTGACTTCATGCCACCTGTTATAATTCTCATGGCTTGGTTTTGAAGTTTGTTAACTTTATCGAAGTTCGCCTTCGCTGCTGTTGTCCATGCCGCAATGCCATACTCGAGAACTGGTCTCAGTCTTCCAGTGTACTGTTTCTTTAGTATGCCTTCGTCTGCTCCCCAGCTTGTGCCAGCAAGCTTCCTCATGATTGCCATTCTTTCTCTGGCTTTCATTCGGTTTCTCTCAATCTGACTTTTCCATGTCATGCGCCGATCAAATGTGACTCCCAGATAGGTTGGGTTGTCGTTTGGCTGCAGGAATTTGCCATTTAGACTTAATTTGGTATTTTGGGGTTTTAATGAAAGCGAGAGTATTGTGCATGTGGTTTTCTCCTCGTTTATTTTGACCAGCCATGAGTTCGCCCACTCTTCCAGCGATGTTAGGGCCGTCTGCATCCGATTTCTTGCTACTTTACAAAGCAATTTGAACTTTGATGTTTTATCCTGGCCGACCAATATGAATATGATATGTCCCTGGCAGGACGAGACGATCCTGGGACATGGACACACTGGGCTACATACCTTCGGGGATACTCAAAAGATGCGTCCGAAACCCCCATTTCGCATTAATGTTCTCTCTAAGACAACAGACATTATACGAGATTGAACATCGTCTCAACAATTGAGAAGGGCGTGTACTTTTGTCCGGTAGGCACTGGTCTGTCAGGGGATACCCGCTTACAGCTAAAGTGATTATAGTATCATAATTATCATCATCCATGCCTACATAATGAAAGAAGTTCGGCTACCGCTGCAGTCGTTGGAAGCAAAGATTGAAGGAGTCGTACGCCGAGGTCGATTCAAAGTCTGCTGGAATTACAACATAAAACAGTCTATAAAAACCGTGGACTAGACTGGTGGAGGTGAGCCTGCCGCTCTTTCTAGCAAACCTCTGAACAAAGGGTAGAAAAGAAGAGACTACGTAAGTACGTACATGTCTGGTAACGATGACTTTGGTGCATGTTAGCATTTAAGATGTGTCATACATTGAACAGCGTGTATATAAAAAAAAAAAAACCCGGCACTTCAGCTGCGCATGTGGTCATGCTATTGACAGCAATCACAAACCTGGATGATGATGCCACCTAATACCCCCTTTAGAAACTACCAACTACATTTGTCAGGTATCCCATATCAGTTTGTGACCTTCTTACTGACTTAGTTTTGTTGTTACAAATGTTACCTGATGCCGCCATTAACAAGAAGATCGCATGAATGAAACAGGTTACCTGAGCTTACAGAGAGCTGCGACAAGGTTGATGATGTTGTACGATGATGTTCCTGCTGAGTTGACGCTAGACCAAATTTATGTTGTAGCTGGTTACAATTGCTCTTTTCCCAAGATTTTACACACACCTGACATGACTTTACCTTTGTTTGTTTGCGTACATGACCGTTGACCATATACGTATATGGATGGCCGTTGTCAGTATACGTATATGGCCGTTGTCAGTATACGACATGTCTGTTGCCAGTACACGTACATGGCCGTTATCAGAATACGTACATGGCCGTTGTCAGTATACGTACATGACTGTTGTCAGTATACGTACATGGCTGTTGTCAGTATACGTACATGATCGTTGTCAGTATACGCACATTGCCGTTGTCAGTATACGTACATGGTCGTTGTCAGTATACGTACATGAACGTTGATCGTGTGCGTACATGACCATTACCGTATACGTAAATGACCGTTTACCGTATGCGGACATGACTGTTGTGCGTATATGTGGACTTCTATTTCTCCTATTTTAGGCAGCTGTCACTTTCCACACAACCTCTACTAGTGCGACATATTCATCTATCCACTTTTGACGGGTACTCAGATGCTGGACCGGTAAGGCACAATATACTGACGAGGATGTCGTGTCAGCGTAATGAACAATATACTGACCAGGACGTTGTGTCAGGGTAAGGCACAATATACTGACGAGGATGTCGTGTCAGCGTAAGGAACAATTTACTGACCAGGACATCGTGTCAGGGTAAGGCACAATATACTTACCAGAGCATCGTGTCAGGGTATGGCATTCTTTGCTGACGGCAATCTCTCTTCTTTGAAGTGTTTCATTGAAACACGCTGTTTTCAAGGCAGTTTGACTGCCAGATGTGGATCGACGTGATCCCCGTAAATGTCACGCAGAGGAAGCCAAGCATGGCACAACAGCCTGGATGACATTGGTCCACGTTCATCAGCACGCTCGAGATGTAAGTAAAGCTACTACAACTCGATACTAAACGCCCTTCTGATGGCGCACAAAAAGAGTAAACATACACATTGTGGATATTAAACAACAACAACATAATATTTTGACGGATCTTGTACAGCTCATTCAAAAGTTTGTGACGAAAAATGGAGTTATATTTTATGTTTACTTGCACCGACAGAGAAAACGGCAACTTTCAGTTGCAATCAAACAGGCACACACCTTCGTTGAGTTCGAAAATCACGAACTACCCGAAATAAACATTGAGAAGTTGACGTAGGTGAAAAAATAACCATGAACGGTAATGACTTTCAAGGATTACAGACGGGAATGAATGTTGACCAACCTCATCTCTATAATTTCATTACCAGGAATATACGTGATCAAGTGATGAATGGCGCAGATGAACGCATTACACGGTTCATAACTGGCACTGTCGGAACTGGGTAGACATTCACTATGAAAGGCGATCAAACTGTGCTTTGGAAGTAATACAATTTTAATGAAGGTAGTAATTACGTGTACCTTCTTCTTCCTCATTTTTGTTTTCTTTTTCTTCTTCTTCTTCTTCTTCTTCTTATTCGTCTTCATCTTCTTCGTCTTCTTAATAGTCATCGATCGACGGATGCTGTTTCTAGCTTGATGACGGCCAGGAAGGTGACTGTTTCAGGTCATCGCCGGTCCCGTACAGCTTTTCTAGCAAAGTCGCTCTCTGGACCAGACTGCCTCTCTTTGGTCTGCATGAATGGGGCAGTCATGCAGGATATGTTCTGGTGTTTGTTTTGGAGCTCTACAATTGCACGTCTCTAAGACCCATTCTGTGAATGTGGACTTCGAGTCTGTAATTTCCTGTGCTGAGTCTGAAGATAATTATCTGTCTATCTCTGCCACTTTTGTCTATACTGTAACTTCAGGGCGTGTTCTAGTGGAGCTGGTCTCTCCATTCCGTTCTCGTGGATCGTTTGATGAGTGTCTTTGCTTCTTTATAGTTTTGTGTACTGACGCTTCTGTCTTTTGCTAACGCATCTGCCTTCTCGTGTCCAAGGATCTCACAGTGGGCCGGAATCCACTGTACGACGATCTTTTTTGGGGACAGCAATCCGGTGTTATATTTTACGTGTGAGAGAGACTACCTTGTTTGAAATTAAGATGGCTTGGAGTACGCTTCTAGAGTATGCTAGAATGGCAGTTTTTCTTGTAGTTATGTTTTGGCTGTTGAGAATCTGAGTTACTACATGTACGACTGTTGCTTCAGCTCTGAAATATGCCCATGTCTCTTCTGCTAGAATGGAGTGGTTTTCTGTATCGCCTTCGGTGTGTGTGATGTAGATTCCACTGCCACCTCATTTGTTTCCTCTCCACGATTGATCCATATGTGTGTGTACACATGTGTCCAGGAGTTGCTAGGGTACTCTATCTTGAGCTCATGTAGATAGTGTATTTTTTTGTTCTCTTGCAGATTACTCATTTTGCTTCGCTATCCCTGCGACTTCCAAGATTATTTTGAACCGCTACTCACTTCGTATTCATGGTTCTGGAATGAGTGCTTTGCAATTTTTGATTTTAGCTCAAAGGATATGCGCTTGTTTTCTGTGGTTTTCTCTTGCCACATGGTTGGGTCTTTTCCTTAGTTGTCTGTTTTAAGTTCTCTCTTGGATCTTTTGGTGTAGAGGGTGAACAGGTAACCTTTTTAGTTTTTCAAACTGACTAAGGGATTTGTATGTTCTCCTTAAATTAACGGACTCAATATATGCCATATTCCCTAGCCCTGCAATATGAGTGCTTTATCAATTCCCAATGCTTTTACCGACAAACGATGTGTAACTATTTACTTGCTACATTATGCGCGAGCGTGAGGAAATTGACCAAGATGGTCCTGCACCGAGTCTTCCTGGCTGTAGTGCTGCACAGTTAGCTCCCCACTATGTGGATTAGAATCTCGATTTCTACTTGGTCAACCAGACTGCTGTAACACACTCTATTTCCAGGATCACGAACAACGACATGCGACAGGGACTTGATCTGTATGTTTCACCTGATCCTGATTACTCTTCGCTCCACAGAAAGCTAATAGAATAACGCAGGTAACACATCATCATTGATGACAGATACTGCCTTTCAACTTCTACACATATTTATCCCTACTAATTGCAAACACATGCGCGTAAACATAATCTCATTACAAATGTACTTCGTGCGCCATAACATGCTCATTTTGTGATCAATTATGAGTTTTAACAAATATTTTGTACTTTGAAAAATACACATAACTATATTTTGCAGTGCAGATGAAATATCTAATATCTTCTTTCTTTGATTTATGCACATATCTTTCTATATAGCATGCATTTGAAATACATAATTCCAATATTTCTTTGATACATTTCTTTATATAAATGAAGAATAGGAACCTCCATACATATTTTTTCTTTCACAAATTACCACAATTATCTATAAATAGAAAGTAAAATATGTCCAGAATTATATTACTTTAGCAAATTCACACGGGTCGAGGAGAGTACCGTCTTGCAAGGCTAAACATACTGGCTAGACATGTTAGTCATGGTCAGGGAAAATATACTAACCAAGATCCCTACCTCAATTATTTGCAGTTCTCCCTAGAAATAGACCGTCTTCATGACAGCTTGGCTAACAAGGTGTGGATCGACACAAATATATATTTCTAGGCAGCACAAGTATAGTTTAATACCTGTTTCTGTTGATAAAATTCACACAAATCCATTTACATCAAATACATGAACAGTTTAGTACAGTTTTACGCTGATAAATGCACACATACAACTTGTATAAAGTACACTAGACGAGCAGTTTAATTTCGTTTCTCATTTATAAGTTCCAACATCTCTGTGTATAGTGAGAATATGAACAGTTTCACACACGTGTCCCTTGATAAATACAAGCGCCTGTGTATAAAGGGGAACATATGAACAGTTTCATACACGTGTCCCTTGATAAATACAAGCTCCTGTGTATAAAGGGGAACATATGAACAGTTTCATACACGTGTCCCTTGATAATTACAAGCTCCTGTGTACAAAGGGGAACATATGGACAGTTTCATACACGTGTCCCTTGATTAATATAAGCGTCTGTGTATACATGGGAACATATGAACAGTCTAACAGGGCTCTACTGACCCCCCGTCGCCATGGTGCCAACCCATTTTGCTGTGACGGCTCCAATTTGTACTGTAACACCAATAATGTGTACTGTAACACTAATAATTTGTACTGTGACATTAAACATTCCGTGATCTGTGTCCTAACCCCTTCCACAATGTCACCCTTTTCTTCTATCCATCATTATTCCTAACTCCTATTATTGTTTTACCTGACTCATAGCTTCTTAACAAACGTTGTCACCCATTGATCAAATATCTTCTTACTTTGATTAATCCTGATACATTTATTTGAACAAAAGAATACGAGACTAATATTTTCTGTGGTCACCAGACCACGCCCCATTTGACCGTAGTTTTAAATACCACTTAGGTTTTGTTGTGAAGTCAACGTATTGTATGTGATTCTGTTTTTGTATATATCTTGATTGGTCTAGTCATTTGTATTATTATTATGTTTTTTTTTAGTTTTGTTTATCCCTGAAATGGATTTGGTCTTGATACGAAATGAATGGGCATATAGAAAGAACGTGTCAATTTACTTAGTGAAGGATGCCACGGCCAAGTTTGATTCTCCTTTGCTGTTTGTTACTGTGTTGTAAGACGGTCTGTTTGTCTCCCCGTAAATGTGTTATCTAAGAGAGGGGCTTTTCGTGTCTTTTTGAATGACGTGCCAGTTAGGCTTAAAACTTGTGGGAGTTGTGGCTGAGGTGCTTGGCTGGCAAGCAACTCTATTTATAGAGGGCAACAGGACAGTCTAACATCGTCTTACTTTGCTAGTTGCGGACAACTTTATGTATTCAAGGGAAATGGGCGGTTTGTCACACATTGAGATATGTTGACAACTCTGTTTATTGAGGGCGAATGGACAGTTTATGTATCACTTCTACAGTTGTAGAAAACTATCTTTATAGATGGTAAATTGACTATTTATGTCACACTTTAATAGTTGTTGACAACTCTGTTTATACAGGGCACGTAGACAGTTGATGTCACACTTTAATAGTTGTTGGCAACTCTGTTTATATAGTGGAACTGGGCGGTTTATGCCACACGTTGATAGTTGCAGACATCTCTATTTATAGAGACAAATGAACGGATCTGTAACACTCTGATAGCTGCATGAAACTCAATTTTTATAAGGCAAATGAATGCTCAGTATCATCTTTCTTTGACAGTTACAGTATTCCCTATTTATATACATCACACTATTCGCTTATTATGGTACTCTTTAAAAGATTTAGACAACTCTAAATATAGCACAGCTTCAATGAGTTAAAGAAAGGTACGCGAAGAGCTATCTTTCTCCCCGGCGGCAATTGTTGTCAAGAAACCCAACTTTACCAAATTAAAAATAAGGAAATATATTTGTTTTTGACCAGAAAGGAGTGAATGCTTCGCAGAAACATTTATGTGTTATCTTATTCTTAGTTTGTTGAACAGCTGTACCTCAGTCTATTGTGGCCTGTCGAGTCTATAGAATAATATCTGCTCACGTCTGTTGAGCTAGTAATATGCATCATTTTGTTGATGACCTGCATTTTCTGCTTCCCGCTTGTTTCTATATACATGGTAAACATATTGGTCTCTTCATAAGTTATTTGTAAGTCAGTTTGAGGTAGTTTTTTTTTACCTTGTCTTGACAGTCTTCATTTCCAAAACAATTACAATGGCTTGGCTTGGCTTCGTTCGTTCTCAATCTCCCACTACCAAACCCTGAAAGGGCTTAAGTAGCAGAATTTAGTCCAGAGAACGGAATACGTTGGGCCGTAGTTTACAGCTTGACTGCAATATTTGCACCTTTGGTCCAACACATCCGACTTCAGCAAGCATTTTTTTAGTACCGGGTTAGCATTACCTCTTCGATCCCTTCTCCTTAGCCAGTCTGCTCTGTTGTATCCAGTTATGCAGGATCACCACGTGGAGGTGTAGAAGGGTCTTGGCAGCTCTGGTTCGCTGGTCCTGATGGAAACCAGTGAGATGGAAACCATCGTATTCCAGCTTTCTTGAACCGGTGATATAGTTTATAGAGTATCACTCGTGGCTACTTTAGGTCTGTATTTGTCAGGTTCCCCAGTTCTGTTGACAATGACATCGTGACTGTGAAGAATACTCTGGGTTTTCATATGTCATTAGAATTTCTGTTGAATTGTTCAAGGTCTTTTCCTGATCTGAAGCTACTTAATTGAAAAGTCAAATGAATTAAGATATCGTTCTATCAGTTAGTAAAAAATGAGAGCAATCCATAGCATTGGAGCGAGAACTAACGTCTGGTCAGGCAAAACAAACTGATCGGACATATAAGTCAGGGCCAGTCAAAACATACTGATGAGGCATGTTAGTCAGGGTCAGGTAAAACATACTGATCAGGCATTTTAGTCAGGTTCAAGGAAAACATATTGATTGGATATGTTAGTTAGAGTCAAGAAAAATAAATTGATCATATAAGTCAGGGTAAGTCAAAACATACTGATCATACATGTTATTCAAAGCCAGGCCAAACATACTGATCAGACATGTTAGTCAAAGCCAGGCCAAACATACTGATCAAACATGTTAGTCAAAGCCAGGCCAAACATACTGATCAGACATGTTAGTCAAAGTCAGGCCAAACATACTGATCAGACATGTTATTCAAAGTCCGGCCAAACATACTGATCAGACATGTTATTCAAAGCCAGGCCAAACATACTGATCAGACATGTTAGTCAAAGCCAGGCCAAATATACTGATCAGACATGTTAGTCAAAGCCAGGCCAAACGTACTGATCAGACATGTTAGTCAAAGCCAGGCCAAATATACTGATCAGACATGTTAGTCAAAGCCAGGCCAAACATACTGATCAGACATGTTAGTCAAAGTTAGGCCAAACATACTGATCAGACATGTTAGTCAAAGTTAGGCCAAACATACTGATCAGACATGTTAGTCAAAGTTAGGCCAAACATACTGATCAGACATGTTAGTCAAAGTTAGGCCAAACATACTGATCAGACATGTTAGTCAAAGTTAGGCCAAACATACTGATCAGACATGTTAGTCAAAGTTAGGCCAAACATACTGATCAGACATGTTAGTCAAAGCCAGGCCAAACATACTGATCAGACATGTTAGTCAAAGCCAGGCCAAACATACTGATCAGACATGTTAGTCAAAGCCAGGCCAAACATACTGATCAGACATGTTAGTCAAAGCCAGGCCAAACATACTGATCAGACATGTTAGTCAAAGCCAGGCCAAACATACTGATCAGACATGTTAGTCAAAGCCAGGCCAAACATACTGATCAGACATGTTAGTCAAAGCCAGGCCAAACATACTGATCAGACATGTTAGTCAAAGTTAGGCCAAACATACTGATCAGACATGTTAGTCAAAGTTAGGCCAAACATACTGATCAGACATGTTAGTCAAAGCCAGGCCAAACATACTGATCAGACATGTTAGTCAAAGCCAGGCCAAACATACTGATCAGACATGTTAGTCAAAGTTAGGCCAAACATACTGATCAGACATGTTAGTCAGGATCAATTAAAATGTATTAGCCAAAACCCAGACGTCGACTTCATCGCAGTCCTCCCTGAAAACGTGCTGCTGTTCTTCGTAGCCTGGCTAACGATCTGGGGGATTTGCGTGATCTCCGTATTAGTGAGCGACACGCAGATGCTGCCAAGCATAGCACAGCCGCATGGAGGATACTGATTCACCTTCATTAGCATGTAAGCTATTACAACCATGACTACGCGTTTTTCAATGCGCACAAAATAACAAACTTACTTTGCGTGGACTATCCCAACAACAGCAACTATACCATCCATAGTATGAGGCGGGACAATCCAGCATTATTTGTCACGAAGCTACAGTTACCAACACTGTATTCCACAAATGAGCATTTCCCAGATTACCTTACGTGACAATACGCTGTGCTCTATACGCTATACTCTGTATATTATCACCTTTCATTATTTGAGTATTGCAAACAACTCAGCTTATGAAAAGCAGATGAACAACTAACGTGTTGATTGAATGGATGAAAATACCAATGGTAATGTTAATTGACCATCGCAAAGGATAATACCAACGTCATCAGATGGTGTTGTCTTGGTGATACAACTTGCGTTGTTTTTGGATTATAGTGAGGAAGTAACTATGCTGGGTATCAACCTCACTCTCTGGTCCCGCGCTTCCTAGGACCAGTGGAAAGACATGTTTTGACGACTGAAGGTGTCTGATAATGCAGACACTCTGGTTCTACCTGTCTTGATACCATATTTTGTTAATGAAACTTCCAACGGGAATACATACACATGTCGTTAACAATTGTGCGGTTACTGCGTCATAACAGTTACATGTATGGAGAGAAATGTTCTCACCCAAGGTCAAATATTCGTAAGCACCGCCCACATCAATCTTTAGCTACCGATCGTACTGTTAATAACGATCAGCCATCGTCTAATGGCCGATCGTAATGACAAGATTAAATTATGTGTTCATGGCTGATCGACGATCTGTTGAATATTTCGAAAACAATCTGGAATGCATAAATTATGCACTACTTGACTGTACCTGGACAAATATTGCTGCGCATTACTTAATGGAAGTTTAACTGTATCAAGTAGCATGCCACAGTTTCTAACTTTATGTAGATCATGTAGTAATTATTTGTGTAGCTTTGGGGACAAGCGAGACTTCGTGCAGGAACGCCCTTGCTATGTTTTCCTCAATGGCATTGTCTGATTATAGAGCAATTGTAAAGTGACTTCAGATCCGCATTGAGGTTCATAATTTGTTGCGACATCGTGTTTCTACAAGATAGAAAATTTGACTGCATGATTGGTCTAATTCTACCCACTATGTGGCTTAGAGGTCCTCGCATTATATTGCGTGCAGTTTCTACAGAGCGGAATAGCTAGCACTAGACTTGGCTCAGTAAATTGCTTCCTGCAGTGGCTTTTAGAGCCCCTTCTATTTTGTTGTGGAGTATAGTTTATACAGGAAAGGAAAGCTGGCTCCATGGTTGACTCGATTGCTCGCTTTCTACCGTGTGTTTCAGGAGCCCTGTCATTTTGTTGTGTGCTGAATATATTCTACAGGATAAGATATATCGCTGTATACTAGATTCAGTTTCTCTTCACTTACACTGGAGTGTCAGAGTCTACTGTTGTTTATGCTACTCTTATTGAGGCTAACATTTAAGAATATTCTCTGGTGACACGTCTGTAGTGGCTCTTCTTACATCATGGAGAGTAGTAATGAACATCATGGAGAGTAGTGATAAATGTTGTCCTGGGTTCTTCTTTCTGTAATGTAAGATTCTCAATAAGTTCACGGCCGCCGAGATTATACTGTTGACCAGGCCCCGGTTACTTAGTGTGTGTCCAGGCTAGTGACATAAACGTCAGATGAGATTTGGTTCAGTGTGTCCCGTATTCTAGCCTCCACACACATTATTAGTTAACAGTTTGATATGAAAATAAATATCTAGCAGGTAACATATTGGTATGTGTAACGTCCAGCACACGGGATTGCATAGGGGCAACGAATAGGGTCCAGCGAACATCCACAGCAATAATAAGTGTTAAATTCAGCTATAATTATAGTCTTGTACAACTAATTGTTGGACCAAAACAACCATAAATGCATGCCCCGTGCATTTACAACACCTACAGAAGGGGAAGCCTTCAGTAGTTATTGGATGTTTCATTAGGAACACACTGCAGGGGTTTGCCAAACTTCACTATGAGACATACACACTTCAGTGATTGGACCATGCTTCAATAGGGGGCATACACACGTCAATGATTGGTCCATGTTTCAATAGGGGACAAACACACTTCAGTGATTGGTCCATGCTTCAATAGGGTACACGTACACTTCAGGGATTGGCCCATGCTTCAATAGGGGACATACCAATTTCAGTCATTGGACCACGTTTCAATAGGAGACAGGCACACTTCAGTGGTTGGTCCATGCTTCAATAAAGAACACACACATTTTAGCGGTTGTTCCATGGTTTGCATGATATTTAAGTCGTTGTTCCATTTTGTGTAAGGGACTTCCTTCAGTCGTTGTTCTAAGTTTTGTAAGGGACACACTTCCGTGGTTGTTCCATGTTTCAAAATATGATAGACTCACTTCAGTGGCTATTCTATGTTTTGTGCCGAACCAAATGAGTAATACAAATTAAGAAATAATCTAATTTTATAAATAAATGGATACAGTACAGAGTAAATTACTAAGCATAGCTTTGCGAAAGTTTAAAAAAAAACGTGCAATATTTGCCGAGTAACATTATAGAAGTTATGCACATAACATAATAATAGGTATTCCGCTATAAAGGTGTTATTGTAACATACAAATAACATAATTCTCGCCGCCTGTTTGTACGTCGTCGTTTGGTTTTATGTCATCCGCTGTACCACGTGATCTTCAGTATCCACACATGGGTATAACCATAAATCACTGTGCACATTTTACAACCTAAACACAAGTTCAGCTGCTTAGAAGACATGTGTTACTCGCGATAGCTAAGTTGACAAGAATGGGGAAATACAGCCGGATATTGACAAATCATTACGTCGTTGGTTCGAATCCTGCTAAATACAATTATTAAAAATAGAACATAATGTCAAATGATTCTGTTCTTCCAGCTGAAAGCTAACAATAATTTCATGAATTGATGATTCAAATAACCAGCATGTCACATATATGGAATAGGTATTAATATAAAAACCATGATAAATAGTAAAGTGAACACAAACGAATATGCTTTACATAAAAGTGATGCAATATTAGTACAGATAAAGAGCATCTGAAATCTTGGGTACTTATTCACGAAGGATGGAAAGTTCAAAATCTTGTTATATTTCCGTATAAACTCATGAAACAATCAATGTGCAACTATATCAGCTGTTCAAACAATCAATGTCCAACTATATCAGCTCTTTGTACAGTCACTGCCCAACTACATCCTGTCTGCAAACAACCAATGTAAAAATAGGTCAGGTCTTCAAACAGCCAATGTCAAACTATATCAGCTCTTTAAACAATCAATGTCAAACTATATCGGCTCTTCCAACAAACAATGTGCAATTATATCAGCTCTTCCGGGTTCAAGATGCTGAGCAGCGCATGAGCTGCAGTGGTCAGCGACCCATAACTGACTGCTAGCGTCAGGGCCAGCGAACCAGAGCTGACAAGACCCTTCTACACCTCTACGTGGTGATCCTGGATAACAGGCTGCAGCAGGGCAGACTGGCTAAGGAGAAGTGATCGAAGAGGGAATGCTAACCGGGTACTCAAAAAATGATTGCTGAAGTCGGATGTGTTGGACCGAAAGGTGCAAATATCAAAGTCAAGCTGTAAACCACGACACAACACATTCCGTTTTCTGGACTACATTCTGCTACTTAAGCCCTTTCATGGTTTGGTATTGGGAGATTGAGAACGAACGCAGAAGAAGAAGAAGAATATCAGCTCTTCCAACAAACAAGGCCCAATTATATCAGCTCTTCCAATAAACAATTCCCAATTATATCAGCTCTTTGTACAGTCACTGCCCAACTTTATCAGCTCTTCAAACAGTCAATGTGACTATATCAGCTCTTCCAACAGTCACTGTCCAACTTGATCCGCTTTACAAACAATCAATGTACAACTATACCACCTCTTCAAACAATCAATAAATAACTACATCAACTCATCAAACATTCTACTAACTACAACATCAATTCAACAAAATCAGTCAATTTTAGCCAATTCACCATAAAGTATTTTCTATCCTCCAACATTGAAAACCCTGTTCATTCACTCTGTGGTATCACTCATCTGGTGAGTGTTCCACATACAAGTGTTCATTGTATAAACTTGACCAACACATTCACATCAATGTCTAACCAGTATACAACTTCATGTACAATTCATGAACGTTTTCCAATTTACTACTTTATATACCATTCAATGCCGTTATTCGAACACCTAATCACATACTCTTAAACAACATCTTTTGATGTACACATTCGTCAACTCTCAGACATTCAACGTATATACGTGTGTAGTTTGGCAAACATTCGAATGCCTTAGACCACATTTGTCCAGTAAATAAGCAACACAGAATGAGTGTACCACACGTTTGTCATTCTCAAGCGAAAAACCACACGCCGGCCATTTTTCACTGTTTCAGATATACTTTCCACATGTGACAAGAGGTAATAAATGCACCGGATTCTAACAACTGTTTCGCTCACAATCATTTACACGGCAATCGTTTTTATTTTTTCACTTCAAGTTAAAATCCTTCCTCGTCTCCATTTCGCTTCTAACCAAGGATATATCTATTGTAATTGACCTTCAACCGAAACCCTGCGCCAGAGCACTTTGTGCCTTCTAGTAGTGGTGGTTATTGTTTCTGCAGCGATTTACTTAACAAGACGAAATTGCACACAACACTTCATACATCTTTTACTCGTAGATGTGCATTGGCCGACCTCAATAAGGAACTCTATCATCCATAAACGCTAATATTTATAAAACTTCATGAATATATGAATCACCATCACCTTCTTTTGTTTTTCAACTGCATACACAATGCAAACCATTTTTCCGATAACTTTATTTGCAGTAACTGTATAGCTGTTCACCTCGTCGATTTACTGCAGATTCCAAATATTGGGTTAAGGCTTTCATATTTCATATATTGAAAGATCGTGTTTAGTATAGTAACAATTTATTCCATTGCAACTTAACTTGACTCATCGTTTGTATACTGGTTTAGAAGACGCTGCACAGTCTGTATACAACCAGCTTTATTTACATTCACTGATATAAAACTAACTTTGCGCATCCAATCTATTCTTGAATGCATTAACTTACTATAAATTGACCCTGCCTCCACTAGTTATTGTGGTAATGCATTCCAAGTATTCACTACTCGTTGACTAAAAAAATATTTCCTGGTATCTAATCTGGACCTTTCTTTCTTTAATTTGTCGCCGTGCTCTCTTGTTCTTGGCGGCGGCTGTACTTTGGACAAAAAAGCTTTGTTTTAGTATAATTTATCCTTTCCGTTGATTATCTTATAAGCCTGTATTAAATCAAAACGAATTCTTCTCATTTCTAGACAACGTAAGTCGGTTTTTCTGAGTCTTTCCTCACAACTATAATTCCGGGATCCAGATATCAGTTGTCTATCTTGTTTATCTTAATCTCTTGGTTTTTACCCGTTTGGTACTGAAAATCATTAATAAAGTAAAGTAAATTCCCTGAAATATGCAAAGATGCACTCAATTTATATCCCAGTGTACTGTACTGCGGAGCAGGGGATATAACCGGATTCCTACTTTTTAATGTGAAAGTTGACAAAGATGATCTGAATATGAGACATGGGATCTTGGCTAAGAAGGTACAGCAGAAACCATTACAGCAAGATAATGTACAATGGTTTATATTATCAGTTGCAACTGCAGTTGTTATTCTCATGTTTCTATTCAAATAGTGAATACAAAATTTAGAAAATCAAGTGATCGCCATTCAGTTCTTATAATCATACCATGATAACATTACTGTGGTAATACTATTGTTAAATTATACTATTCCTAAATTATACTATTGTTAAACTATACTATTGTTAAACTATACGAGTGTTAAAATAAACTATTGTTAAATTATACTATTGTTAAACTATTACATTGTTACGTTACACTACTGTTTAACTATGTTATTGTTAATGTGTTATATATTTTATCAACTTTAGAGTGAATATTTACAACCACCTGGTTGTGCTGATATTGCTGTATCAGTCTGTCTACAGAGTACTGGTTATGGATTTTCTGTTGTTAGTCTGTTTATAACTTGCTGTTGTTAATATGTTTATAACTTGCTGTTGTTAATCTGTTTATAACTTGCTGTTGTTAATTTGTTTATAACTTGCTGTTGGTAATCTGTTTATAACTTGCTGTTGTTAATCTGTTTATAATTTGCTGTTGGTAATCTGTTTATAACTTGCTGTTGGTAATCTGATTATAACTTGCTGTTGTTAATCTCAGAGTTAATGTGTACAATTGATAAACTGTGGTAGTTATGCTTTTTCATACCATCTTCTTTTTCTTCTCATCTTTCTTCTTCTTCTGAAAGGATATTTTATCCAGAGCTGGCTTTGGCGCCGAGGTGGCTGATCTGAACTAAGATGGCATTCAGCCTACGAGAAATGTGAGTTGTGCAATGCCACAATTTATAGAGATGTATGTCCTAGTTAGGTTTTGCCGCAGTGTTAGTAAATTTTAAAAATGAAATCCTCTTAGTGTGGTAGTGCTCGTATTTTCGTAACTGTCAGACACCAGACCCAACCCGAAATAAACTAGGGAAGAGGTACTGTTTTAGTCATTTGCAAAAAAGCTTGATTCTAAGTATTGTGAACCTAAACTGGTGTGGGCCTTTTCACGATAAATACAGCTGCAACATTCTTCATACAGACTCCTCCACGCGGGTGTAATTTTCTTATTTTCCTCTTGTTGATTACAGATAGTATAGAAACGTACTTTTGGTTAGAAGTCGACTCAAAACTTACTTAATGAAAAGGGGACGGCGGGGTCTTGTGGTTAAGTGGTACGGCTTACATCCCGAATGTGCTGGGTTCGATCCACATCACAGCAACGGCCGTTATTCCGGGGAAGCAAAATGCAGGAGGAAGCAGACCCTTACATAACAATGCATGCTGAAGTCGGATGCTCTTGGCCTACAGGCGCAAAATAGAAAACAACTGTGCAACGCACACCGCCTTGGGAATTAGAGAAATAAGGCGAAAGCAACAACAAACAAATTGTTTTAATGAATTATCACGGCACTTTGATTTGCAAAATGAAGCGTCGTTGCGTAACGTGTCCATTTGTTATCCATACTTGTTCTGTGTCCTTCCCGCATTCAGTTTCTGAGATAAGTTAGATTAGATGTTGATGAAGAAATTGTCAGACGGTTTTGTCTTCATGACGTCACTTGCGCTGTATTTGGTTTTTAAGTTAGGAAGCAACTGCGCTGGTCATCAACCTCACTCTCAGGTCCCGAGCTACCTTGGACAAGTCGGGAGACATATGTCAAGATGACTGGTGGTACCTCAGGATGCAGACACTCTGGTCCCAAATCCCTTGAAATCAGGGGTCGCTTGAAACTTCCTGGGTTTTGTCGTCCACAGTTGCCCTCGTCGCTTTGAAAGGCGAGTGTCTTACCTCTTGACCACATGTACCCCTTTTCTGAAATAAAAACCGATTCAACTGCAAGCCATGCAGCTGCATCTGCACTCATATTATGTATTACTGTGGTTTGATTCAAGTTTTGCCGTTCTGGATTTTACTGGCGATGGCACGTCTCTTCCATCCATGACCTTAGTCCTTTTAGCGATATCAAGGGTTATTCACCAGTGTTTGGTTGTATGTGTGTATCTGTTTGTAATGTTGATGTACTGGCCACATGTTGATGTACTGGCCACATGTTGATGTACTGGCCACATGTTGATGTACTGGCCACATGTTGATGTACTGGCCACATGTTGATGTACTGGCCACATGTTGATGTACTGGCCACATGTTGATGTACTGGCCACATGTTGATGTACTGGCCACATGTTGATGTACTGGCCACATGTTGATGTACTGGCCACATGTTGATGTACTGGCCACATGTTGATGTACTGGCCACATGTTGATGTACTGGCCACATGTTGATGTACTGGCCACAGCACTTATCTGTTGCAACTGTTGCAATATAAAACTTTTCGTAAAGACTGGTCTTGAGCTTCGTGCCTGCTTCTGTCAACAACTCAACGGCATTTGCAATAACACCACCCGGCTCTCCTGTTGCCAGTCACTTCAATAGTCCTGGACATCGGGACAATGTTTTATCACTGACATCCTCTCCTATTCCTTCGGGGATGGGTACAGGTTTGAGTTTGATAATTGTTTGATTCTGATTTTCATTCCGTATGTCTCAAACCTGATGGTTTAAAAACTGTACATACCTTAGATTAGGTTTCACTTCTCATTTCGCTTTCTGTCACTTTAATTTCATCTTGTCTCTCCCTCTCTCTCTCTCTTTCTCTCTCTCTCTCTTCTCTATCTATCTATCTATCTATATATCTATCTATCTATCTATCTATATATCTATCTATCTATCTATATATCTATCTATCTATCTATCTATCTATCTATCTATATATCTATCTATTTATCTATCTATCTATCTATCTATCTATCTATCAATCTATATATATATATATCTATCTATCTATATATCTATCTATCTATCTATCTATCTATCTATCTATCTATCTATCTATCTATCTATCTATCTATCTATCTATCTATCTATCTATCTATCTATCTATCTATATATCTATATATCTATCTATCTATCTATCTATATATCTACCTATCTATCTATTTATCTATCTATCTATCTATCTATCTATCTATATATCTATCTATCTATCTATCTATCTATCTATCTATCTATCTACCTATCTATCTATATATCTATCTATTTATATATATATATGTCTATCTATATATCTATATATCTATCTATCTATCTATCTATCTATCTATCTATCTATCTATATATCTCTATATATCTCTCTATCTGTCTGTCTCTCTCTATATGTCTGTCTCTCTCTATATATCTGTCTCTGTCTCTCTCTCTTTCTCTCTCTCTCCCTCCCTTTCTATTGTTATTATTGTTTATTCATTAAGTTCCGGGCATTGGCTGAAGGGCGTCTATGAGCTATGAGTTTATGTGTGTGCTGATTGTGTTTATATAGGTGCATGCCTGTCTGTCTATCTGTATAGTGTCTTTTCTTTCCTTTCTATATCTTTGTGTGTGTATCATGATATTTGTTGATTCTTTTTGTGATTTATATTTCGTTATTTCTTCAAGTTTTCGTGTTAGTGTCTGTGGGGAATCGTTTTTGACTATTTCTTGTTTGGTGCACTGTAATTCCATCCTTGCTATGCCGTGTTTCCCACTTTCCTCGCGCATCAAGTCTTTTTTGTATTTATTAACTGTTACTTACAGTTTGTTGTACCTGACGAAGACCTTGTGGCTGTAACGTAGTTGTCGTTTTGTTTTTGTCTTGCCCCAGTGACTTAGTCGTTAAATGCTTTTATCGACTTTGACTTTCCGTATCTCTGCTACTTCGAGCTATTTATTTTTACAAATCTATTCCTGCAGTTATTGCAGCATATGAGGTGCAATGAATCTTCCTACGTCCTATTTTGTAAGTATGTATCACTTTTACTTGGTTCGTAGTATCGATTAAAAACCATTAATGGGATCGGATAAGGTGCACTACAAAGGAAGAGAAAGGTTCATTGGTATAGTAACGATTTTGTTTGTGCGGTGTCAACTGACTATTGCCACCACTTACGGTGTCAGCTCAAGATTGCTACCACAACGAATTGTACTTTGTCGGATTGGTGTTTTATGCATGACTTGTTACTGTACACTTTTGTTTTAAGTGTATTGAACCAGACACAGTTACCGTCAATGTTATGTATTACAGTAAATTGCATTAATCTTCTACTTCTATCCACTTGTGTTGTTAGACGCCGTGGGGAGGTGAATTTTTTATTCGCGTGTCAGATGTGTTTCCAATGCTGTTGTTATTCCGTATTACTCAATGTCATACTTGTACTTACAGCATCTACCCATTTTTTCTTGGTTTTCCTCTTGCTTAATAACCCTCTTGTCTCATCTTGTAAATTTGCACATCTGGTAGCTTTGGTTGCACTTTTGTCAGGTTTCTGAACAATGTTATATTCTGCCTTCTCTGTATAATCCATGGACGAGGTAGCACCCACATTCTGTTTGTTTTGTTCGTTGCGTACTCTATCCAGCCATGTGGCACAGACGGTTTTTCTCAAACATTTCCGTTTACATATCATACTTTGTCTTTCTTGTGTCATAGTGACAGTCCATGTCTAACGCTGGCAGCGGACAGTTAATTTTTAAATGTTATTATTCAACTGTCCATTTGTCTTCATTGAGATGCGTTTGTGTCTTTGTGATGGTGAGAGCTAATAAGAAACGATATTTAGTTTCTTGATTCCACCTTTCTGTCCATCCATCCACGTGTGTCAAGAATGCTACCCACGTATTATAATTCTCTGACCTGTTTAAGTTACGTTATTTTTAAACCTAAATGTTTAGTGTCTTCCATATTCTGCTGACGTTCGTTGTCTTTGTCTTTGATTTGTTAATATTCATAGTGTGTTATACGCAGACATTGTCAAAAGCAATTTATTAAAAGTTTTAATCAACAGAATAAAATGTTACTCTGATCGTCTGCAAAAAGGAGATCATTTATTGAGGCTGCTTCTGAGTTTGTTGCAGACGTCATTTGGATCCAATACACGACGAACAGAATAGGCGATAGTACACATTTCTGTCATACTCTAGTCATAACTGCTAACCAATTTGTGAGTCCACTCGATGTTCTCTCCGGACGTTGGATATGTGTATACATTAATCCGATACTGTCCAATTACTGTCCTTGAACTACATAGTTTTCTCGAATGATCAAAAGTCTGTTTCTATTGACTCGGTCAAATGCCATCTCCTGGTCTACCAAGGCGATGTTCTGTTCCTGGCTATATTCGATAGTCTGTTCACAAATATGTTTAGAGAAAATAAAGGATTTGTGAAACATCTTTCTTTTATTAAGCCAGACTGTGTGTTACTTAAATGTTTAGAGTTTTGGGATTATTCTATACTAATCACAGATAGCAGGGGATATTGAAAATCGGGAGCTCTTATTGCCTAACGGTGTATCTTTAAGGCAACAATAGTTGTATGGTCATGACTAACATTCATAGGCGTCTCAGTCTTTGCAGATCATGCGCGTGGCACCCTGTGAGTAGCCTCTCGGGGGGGGGGGGCACGTCTGGGCCCTGAATATGGAGACCATGGGCTTCCCAAACTGCAGGAACCCTCTCTCGGCCTCGCTGGTGTAATCCAAAGGAATGCAAAGCAAGACAATTTGGCACCATCTCAGCTGCAGAAGCTGCCGGAATGAGTTCGCAATTTTGAAACCATTCGCCTTAAGTGCTTCCACTCCGGATTGTCTGTCTGGGTTTACTTCCGTAGCCCGTAATACGTTTGGTTTCCTCGGACTAGATGCTCATTCACGCATTTATATAATAGATTAAACTGATTTTGTGTCACACATAGACATTGAACGTGCTGGATTTCTTCGTCAAAGAGACCCATCTCTCGACATCCTTTCTAGGTTGTCAATGTATGATACAATCACATGTGTCTAAATCGTAGATTAACTCAATCAGGCTGAGTATATTGAAAGTAACGGTAAAAAACAGTCACAACATAAACGGTGGGCGATCGAATCCCGCATGTTTCAAGCGATCCCTGGTCTTACGGGAGGTAAGACCAGAGTGTTGCATTTTGAGTTACCTCCAGTCGTCTCGACCAATATTCTTGCCACTGATCCAAGGTAACTTAGGAATAGAGTGAGATTGATGACCAGCGTAGCTTCTTCCTCACAATAATCTAAATACAGCGCACATCACATGACAAAACCCGTCTGATGTTGTGGCCATAATCGCTTGCGATGGGCAAAATCTTTAAACCGTCATAGCAAACAATGCGGGTAGGGGTTATGGGAGAATTGGCTGAAGAATTTAACGATCCCCATACTTTTGTGACATCGGGTGATCAGTTCATTTTCTTTGTTCTGTTGCGCTTCGTAGAGGTAACACAGACCATCATCACCTAGTAGCAAGTCCTATTTGCAGAACATATACCAGCTCAATAACACCGATCTGAAAGACCATTGATCAGTTATGTTATCTTCAGAACCTCAGTGATGTCCTGTGTCTATCTTCTCTTTGGTCTTCTTCTGATTCACTTACCAGGCACCATACTCTCTAGAACAGTTTATTTCTATACCATTTCAGCGTTTGATGTGGCCAAAGTATTTTAGTTTTCTAGACGTCCAATTCTACCCATTTAGAAATGAGTCAACTGGAGTGTTCTGGTAATGTAGTTATAAGACATATATGATGTATGTATACAATTGACACGCTCAGTAGATCAAACTTGTTCAATAAGTCTCTGATCTTCAGAGCCAATTAGGAATGACCAACGAGCGCCGTTATATTGATG
The DNA here is from genome assembly GCA_036924085.1 of Ariolimax columbianus. NCBI lineage: Eukaryota > Metazoa > Mollusca > Gastropoda > Stylommatophora > Arionidae > Ariolimax > Ariolimax columbianus. The sequence continues at coordinate 101,541,157 of JAVGWX010000003.1, forward strand.
AATGTGCGTACTGGCATAACGTATATCACATTACTTACTTAATGAGGTTAGTTCTCTCAAACATTTACAATTTGTATATAATTTGCTCCAAATGCAGTCTTTTTGTGACGCTTCTTGTTTGAACCTACTCGTTGGTAATTACTCGTTATTTGAGATATTTCTTATGTAGCAGGTTACCGTTGCTTGTCTAACTCTTAATTTGTAATGAAGCAACTAAACCTAGATCTTGTCGCTAGTCCAAAACGTATCTCAGTAGACCTACCTCTTAATCCATTACTGTACTTATCCCCACCTCGCAACCCACCAGGCTATTATAATAAATGTTTCCATAAACACGGTAGGGTCGTGAAGTTAATAGATTTTATCTGATCCTGACGTGAGATGTGGTCTTTGTTAGTATATTTTACCTGACGTTGATGTGGAATGTGGTCTTGGTTAATATATTTTACCTGAATCTAACGTGGAATGTGGTCTTGGTTAGAATATTTTACCTGACCCTAACGTGGAATGTGGTCTTGGCTAGTATATTTTACCTGACCCTAACGTGGAATGTGGTCTTGGTTAGTATATTTTACCTGACCCTAACGTGGAATGGGGTCTTGGTTAGTATATTTTACCTGACCCTAACGTGGAATGTGGTCTTGGTTAGTATATTTTACCTGACCCTAACGTGGAATGGGGTTTTGGTTAGAATATTTTACTGAACATTGACGTCTGTTGGGTCTCTTGGTTAGTTTAGGTTACTTGATGTTGACGTGACGTAACTATATTTTACCTGGCCTTGACGTGAGGTTACTATATTTTACCTAACTCTGGCGTCTCAGTATATTTTTCATGAATTATTGAATTATAGTGAATTATTGGTTCACCTGAGTATTTCACCTGAATCTCGATGTGAAGTGAAGTATTTATTAGTACATTTTACATGACTGTGGCCTGAGGCGGAAGACATGCTTAATATATTTTACCATAATTTGACACTAACCTTCACGCCCATGTGCTGCTGTTAAATCACAACTCCTCCAAATGGCAACCTTTTTACAAATAGCGAAAGCTGTGATTTTTTCAATAAAATTGCATACTTAACAAAAACTACATACTAGTCTGAACGAAGACAAAACAAGTAAATCGTGCAGCTGTAGCAATTCATATAGATGTAATCGATTGATTTATCAATAGCTGAAAGAATCTATTCATGCGGTAAACCTCCAATTTCTAATCACGCTGAAATTTGCGACGCAGAGATATTACGTTTTATTGCAACTCATGCTGATTTGTATTTTATTTTTTTAAATCATTGATGTTCTTGATTGAATCGTCTTTTTGTTTCAAGTGAAGCATTGTGCTTTCACTGCAGCTGTACAGGAAGCTTTTTTTCCAAGCATTTGCAGTGATCGTTACAGTGGCAATATGTATACATGATGATGTTGATACTATCATGCGCAACACTATTTAACAACTTTTTCAGAAATACTTTGAAGGCTACCCAACTGGCGCACCACTTGGACCATTGATGTTTTTGAGTCCCATTAGGGGGACGAAGAAGTGACAGGGAATGGCCTGACAGCAGTCAGCGACTGATAACTGACTACTTGCATCAGGGTCAGTGACTCATACTTAACCAATTCGCTATTCCTCCAAGTGGTGGCTCTGGAAACATCCTGCAACCATGCAGCGTTGCTCATAGATTAGTGACTGAAAAGGGGAGGTCAATCTGGTCCCAAAAATATCGTTTTGAAAACGTATTTATCGAACCAAAAACCGCCGATATTGCAGCCACGTTGTAATCTGTGCGTTACAAACGTTCTTGTCAGGACAAACCTTGACAAAGAAAACGATGAAGAAAAAAAAGAAGAAGAAGAAGAATCCCATCATATAGATGTATTCTGTTTACACTTTTCCAAGAATGTAATGTTTATTTTTTTTTCCCGAGAAGAAGTAGGCGCCTGTTTCCAACTCCCTTGAGACCACGCTTAGAACGTGCAGGTTTCAAACGTCTGCTCAAGGAGGCACACACACATAGGCAATTTATTGATATGATCAAAACCAGACAGCCATCCTTTTGTGGGCACGTTATGAAAAATAGTGGCTTGGATCACGTTGTGACAACGGGAAAGCTAGCAGGAAAGAGAGACATATGAAGACCGAGAGAGAAGATGCTGGACATCCTGAGAGACATAGGAAGACAGAGAGAGAAGATTCTGGACAGCCTGAGAGACATAGAAAGACCGAGAGAGAAGATGGCGGGAGCCTGAGAGACATAGGAAGACCGAGAGAGAAGATGCTGGACAGCCTGAGAGACATAGGAAGACAGAGAGAGAAGATGCTGGACAGCCTGAGAGTCATAGGGAGAACGAGAGAGAAGATGCTGGACAGCCTGAGAGTCATAGGGAGAACGAGAGAGAAGATGGCGGACAGTCTGAGAGACATAGGAAGACCGAGAGATAAAATGGCGGACAGCCTGAGAGACATAGGAAGACCGAGAGATAAAATGGCGGACAGCCTGGGAGACATAGGAAGACCGAGAGAGAAGATGGCGGACAGCCTGAGAGTCATAGGGAGACCGAGAGAGAAGATGCTGGACAGTCTGAGAGACATAGGAAGACAGAGAGAGAAGATGCTGGACAGCCTTAGAGACAGGGGAAGAGAAAGAGAGAAGATGCTGGACATCCTGAGAGACATAGGAAGACCGAGAGAGAAGATGCTGGACAGCCTGAGAGACATAGGAAGAGAGAGAGAGAAGATGCTGGACAGCCTGAAAGACATAGGAAGACCGAGAGAGAAGATGCTGGACAGCCTGAGAGAATAGCATCGGCGACAATCAACAACAGAGCTGCTATACGACACGTGATAGAAATGGAAAGAGGTCCAGGATCGCCAACATCAACCAACATATGCCTTGATGATGATACTTTGAAGATGCAGATAATAATTGCTTGACATGAGGTCAGATAAATTAAATTCCAATCTGTATTCATGGTTATTAGGATTTTAAAATAATATTATTTGTATTGATCTTTGTCCCTGACGAATACTTTTGATCGAAGGATTTGCGTTTCCTGTTTTGACACGGTGCCTTAGCTATACTGTTGAATGCAATTATGCCTTATCGGCTCACGTATAGCATTGTCGTTGTTTTATCCAGTTGCGGTCCACATTTTCCTACGTGTACCTCTCTCTTAAGGTTGCCAAATGCCTCGTCATTTAATTAGTGACAGCCATGACATGCAAGAATTGCATCCCGTTTCGTCTAAGACATATGTCTATCAACGAGTTAGGGAATGTTAACATGAATAGGCAGCGAAATGTGTTCGCAATGGAGACGAACGTCATCTCCTACGCATGGTTTCCAAGAGCTGTCAAATTCGAGTGTTCAAGACGCCAATCAAGTGTGTTGTTCTTGGTGGTAGTAGAAAATGCCTCGTCATTGAACAGCCTGTGAGATTTTGACACAGCCTCTTCAGTGAGATTTTGACACAGCCTCTTCAGTGAGATTTTGACACAGCCTCTTCAGTGAGATTTTGACACAGCCTCTTTAGTGAGATTTTGACACAGCCTCTTCAGTGAGATTTTGACACAGCCTCTTCAGTGAGATTTTGACACAGCCTCTTCAGTGAGATTTGTTGACAAAACAAACGATCAAAATCTCCGTCGTGTTTAGCGTGGTTGAGTATCTCTCTAGGGACTCATTTAGTCCTCCGATTGGTTCTCGGTTTATGCACAGTGAAGTCACTGCTTCGTTCCGGACAGGTTGAAATCGCCTAGAGACGACACCTTATTATCACCAATGCTACTGAAACGGCAAGACAAAGAAATTAATTCAGTTCAAGTTCCATCTCTGCAGCGAAGGTCGACTGTAACGGATCTCCAGGAAATGAAAAATCTTCCGAGACCATGTCAGGCGCATATTGTTGCGTCAGAAGATGCCATCGCCAAAATTGATGCACCGATTCGGGTAGACCGTTGTCGGAGCGGCTAGCAGGAGGATTCGCTGTGTCGCTAGGGGCAGTTCAAATGGTGGTTAGCAAGAAACTGACGTATCGGAAGATGTGTTCACACTGGGTACCTTTGTTGCTTATCAATCACCTTAAGGAAGAACCCATAGGATGGAATTTGAACCACCTGCTGTGATACGAAGTGGAGGGAGATTCGTTTCTTATGCGCATAGTGCAGGTGATGAATTGTCGTTCCACCATTTTGAGCAGAGCAGCAAAATGGCTAGCATGCAATGGAAACATCCAAGATCACCTAATCCACAACAATTAAAGTCACACACTCCCGTTAGTAAGGTTATGTTGACAGCTTTTTCTTTTACCACGAGGGACTTTTGTTCGTAGACGTTAAACAGCCTGACATGAACATCATCCGCTACAATGACACTAGACAAGTTGCATACAGCAATGAAGAATAAACTTCCCGGCATGCTTTCTTCTTCTTTTTCTTCGTACGCAGTCAGACAGTAACAGTTATTTTTTCGAAAAAAGCGGCGGTCATCCTGAGGCTGTCGCCGCTGCCATAGAGCTTGTCTTGCAGTTCCACTGGTGATGGCCACATCTGCTCTCTCTGATCCTCGTATGTCGGGCAGTTCTGCAGCAGATGTTCAGCGGTCATTTTACCGGTACCGCACGGGCATTCGTCGGTACCACCTATTTTCAATTTGTTGAATAGGTGGTACCTCAGTCTATTGTGGCCAGTGCGAAGTCTGAAGACAACGACCTGCTCTCTTCGGTTCAACTGGTAATAGGCATCGATTTTGGTGTAACCAGTATGTTCGGTTTCCCATTTGGTCATGTATCTGGCTTTGATAAGCCGTTTTGACTCTTCGTACGTCATACTAGTATCTGTTTGGGGTAGTCTTGCACCTTCTTTTGCCAGTCTGTCTGCTTCCTCGTTGCCTTGGATGTTGCAGTGTGATGGGACCCACTGTACCACTACCCTTTTTGGTGCGGACTGCTGGCACAGTTGGCAGAGTGCTGCTCTTAAGTCATTAAGCTCAGTGTTTTTCTGGCTTCTTAGCGCTGTGACTACGGCGAGAGCATCTTTAAGCAGGACTATATGGCTTTCATTTTCTTTGTGTGTCACCATTTCTTCCACTGCCGCCCTCAGTGTATCTGCCTCCGCTCTGAAATTGCTTGTTGTCTTACCAGTAGCGAATGACATTGTTATTTGTCTGCCATTTGGTAGGTTCAGGAACGCCCCTGCCCCTCCGCCCTGTGTAGTGTTTGTTACAGCGTTTACTTTGAAAAAATTAGAGTGTTCAAAGCAGGCCTCGGCTGCCTGAATAATGGTGCATGGAATAATGGAATAGGACCTCGGTTCTATTTTGTTGGTTTTCGGAACTGGAGGTAATGATTAACAGGGACAAACGGGGGCATTCGTATTGCGACGTTAGAGGTGAAATTCTTGGATCGCCGCAAGACGAGCTACTGCGAAAGCATTTGTCAAAAATGTTTTCATTAATCAAGAACGAAAGTCAGAGGCGCGAAGACGATCAGATACCGTCGTAGTTCTGACCATAAACGATGCCGACTAGCGATCCGCAGGAGTTGCTTCGATGACTCTGCGGGCAGCTTCCGGGAAACCAAAGTGTTTGGGTTCCGGGGGAAGTATGGTTGCAAAGCTGAAACTTAAAGGAATTGACGGAAGGGCACCACCAGGAGTGGAGCCTGCGGCTTAATTTGACTCAACACGGCCAACACTGAAATGATTGACATGCCGAGACCACTCTTCTGAGGTCTAATATGGAACTGGTGCTGGATTTAGACCCTCAGAAATCTGGGGTTATGCCCCATGTGGCCCGGTTTGGTCTGCATCCAGTGTTCTGAAAAAGGAATTGACGGAAGAGCACTATCAGGAGTGGAGCCTGAGGCTTAAATTAACTTAACACGCCAATACTGCAGAATGACTATCAAAAAGTACACCTTCGTGGGGTCTAATAGAGAACATGTGCTGGAATTAGACCCTCGAAAATCTGGGGCTACCCTCTAAGAAACTTGATTGTCTCGCTAAGGGAATTGACGGAAGGGCACCACCAGGTGTGAAACCTGCGGCTTAATTTGACTGAACACGACAATACTGTAGAACAACTGACAAATCGAGAGCACTGCCGTTTGGGTCTAATAATGAACGTACGCTGGTATTAGACTCACGGATGACAAGTCAGCTCTCAAACACTCAAATGAAAGAACGCTACGGAAATCGTGTTTAACTCCGCAGAAACCGCAGATTTCAAATACCTGGTCTTTGACAAACAAAAGCCCTCAATAAATTCGTGTGACCAAATAGTGAACGGGTGCTGGAAATAGATCATCTTAAGACAGGTCAGTTTTACCCTACAAATGACAGGGCGTTGCTACGGAAAACCAGCTCAAATCGAGAGGAGCCGCAGACACTTTGGTTCACGTACCAGGCTGATAAGCCAAGGGCGCGAGGCTAACATGTGGGGGATTACGGCCGAACCCTTGTAAGCCGCAATCCCGCCCAAAATCTGAGCACCACTGCAATGGGAGGCTCCTACATGCTCGGGACCTGGGGCTTGCGCCCCAGCCCTATCAGGTAGAGCCACAGTAAGAGGTCCTTGCCGTCCGCCAATCAAAACGGGCGGACAACTGCTTGATACTCACCTTATACAGCGATGGGGTGCGAAACCACCAACCAAAGACTTAGTACCTGGTCGGGGTGTCGAAAACAGTAGAGCAGCCACCTCACTGTGAACTGTCGAGACTCCCGCCAGGCAGCGATAGTGCCGGGCCTCACGCCTCGAAGGGGCCCACCCTTGACTACTGGTGGTCACCCACCCATGTGTCGTGGAGTCAAGGCACATGGCTATGGGGCAACTTCTATTGGCCAAAACCTCAAGACCCTCAAAATACTACAGTGGAATGCGGAGGGAGTCATTAACAAAAAACTTACCCTAACACACCACCTGCATGAAGGTAAGATTGACGTGGCATGTATCCAGGAAACCTCAACAATAACCATAAATTCTCAATCAGAGGATACCAGACCTTCCGTCTATATAGAAAAGGCCACAAAGGAGGGGTCCTGATACTGACCAGAAACTGCATACCGAGTAGCGCGGTATCTGTCAATCACACCGGACAAGCAGAAATTGTAGGAGTTGACATAATGGCTCAAGAGACGAAGCTCCGCATTTTCAATCTGTACGGACCACCAAATAGAGACCTATCGCTCTCGAGTATGGAGGTCAGAGACTCCAACTGCATAGTAGTTGGAGATTTCAACAGCCACTTGGAGAGATGGGGATACTCTGACACAGACAGCAGAGGTGACGAAGTGGAAGATTGGGAGATAGATGCAAATCTCTCCCTAATCAATAGGCCAGAGGATAGCCCTAGCTTCTATTCAAGAACATGGCATACCACCTCGACTCCAGATTTGGCCTTCTCCACACAGGACATACACCATAAAATAGAACGCCAGGTGCTAAACCAACTGGCAGGTAGCGACCACAGGCCGATCAGACTAACCATTGACATGGAAGTAGGCCCACAGGAAACAAAACCGCTCTCACGTTGGAATTACAAACGAGCCGACTGGGACAGATTTGCAATCCTGACAGATGGGCTGTATGAAACCATCAACACACGAAACACAAAAATGAAGCCCATGGTAGAGAGCCTAAGCAAGGCAATAATGCAAGCCGCCACTGAAACCATCCCAAAAGGAGCTAGGAAAAACTATAAGCCCTACTGGAATGATTAGTTGCAGAAAGTGGAAGATGCAGTAACAAATGCTAGGAACATGGCAGAGCGAGAAAAATCCATGGAGGCAAACATCGCCCTCAAAGCCGCCGCGGCGAAGTACAAACACACTCTCAGGCAAACAGCAAGAGAAAGCTGGAAAAATAAAACGGAAAGTCTAAACCTGGACAAAGACGGGAACAAGCTATGGAAGCTAGTCAGAGCCATGAACGACGAAACCCCGTCAAATAAACAAATTACTATCAAGCAGGGCGAGAACTTGATTACAGGTAAGAAAGCCGCAAACGCCTTTGTCGAACACTATGCCAGAGCAAACCACATCGAGGTCCCTGCAGATAAGCATACAGACATTAGCGAAGAGCTAAGGGGACACGAAAACATAAATACGGCTCCTGAAGAGCACATGATGGCCAAACTAACAATGAGCGAAATGGAAGAGGCTATGAGAACACTAAAGAAAAGGAAATCTCCCGGAAAAGACGGGATAACAAACGAAATGCTGATGGGGCTGGGCCAAACAGCGAAGAAGAAAATGCTATCCGTCTTAAACCAAAGCTGGAAAAGGGGAATTGTACCACAGGCATGGAAAGATGCAATACTGGTACCAGTACCAAAAACAGGAAAGGACAAAACAGATCCAAATGGATACAGGCCCATAAGCCTACTGAGCTGTGTCGGCAAGCTGATGGAACGGATGATAAACACCAGACTGATGTGGCATCTGGAAGAAAAACGAATACTAACTCCACAGCAAGCCGGCTTTAGACAGCACAGATCCACTGAGGACCAGTTCATCCTCATAGCCCAGGAGATAGAAGATGCCTACCAGGCACAGAAACACACAGTAGCTGTTTGGGTGGATCTGGAAAAGGCATTTGACAAAGTCTGGAAGGATGGACTTAGAGTCAAGCTAAGAAGAAGTGATGTCTGTGGGAAGATGTACAAGTGGATCAACCACTACCTCAAACAAAGAACGTCCAGAGTCCAAGTACAAGGGCAGATGAGCAAAAAGGTGACACTCGAGCAGGTAGTACCCCAAGGGGAAGTATTGTCACCCACACTCTTCCTGGTATATATAAACGATATTACAGAGAATATACCAAGAAGAGTCCATAGCTCAATGTTTGCAGACGATCTGGCTATGTGGATCTCTGAAAAGAATCTCACCATAGCAAGAAATCGGATGCAGACGGCCCTAACATCGCTGGAAGAGTGGGCGAACTCATGGCTGGTCAAAATAAACGAGGAGAAAACCACATGCACAATATTCTCGCTTTCATTAAAACCCCAAAGTACCAAATTAAGTCTTAATGGCAAAATCCTGCAGCCAAACGACAACCCAACCTATCTGGGAGTCACATTTGATCGGCGCATGACATGGAAAAGTCAGATTGAGAGAAACCGAATGAAAGCCAGAGAAAGAATGGCAATCATGAGGAAACTTGCTGGCACAAGCTGGGGAGCAGACGAAGGCATACTAAAGAAACTGTATACTGGAAGAGTGAGACCAGTTCTCGAGTATGGCATTGCGGCATGGACAACAGCAGCGAAGGCGAACTTCGATAAAGTTAACAAACTTCAAAACCAAGCCATGAGAATTATACCAGGTATTGCAAACAAAAACTGCATTCGTCGGTACACCCTATCTTCAATTTGTTGAATAGGTGGTACCTCAGTCTGTTGTGGCCAGTGCGAAGTCTGAAGACAACAACCTGCTCTCTTCGGTTCAACTGGTAATAGGCATCGTTTTTGGTGGTACCAGTATGTTCGGTTTCCCATTTGGTCATGTATCTGGCTTTGATAAGCCGTTTTGACTCTTCGTACGTCATACTGGTATCTGTTTGTGGTAGTCTTGCACCTTCTTTTCCCAGTCTGTCTGCCTCCTCGTTGCCTTGGATGTTGCAGTGTGACGGAACCCACTGTACCACTACCCTTTTTGGTGCGGACTGCTGGCACAGTTTGCAGAGTGATGCTCTTAATTCATTAAGCTCAGTGTTTTTCTGGCTTTTTAGCGCTGTGACTACGGCGAGAGCATCTGTAAGCAGGACTATATGGCTTTCATTTTCTTTGTGTGTCACCATTTCTTCCACTGCCGCCCTCAGTGCATCTGCCTCCGCTCTGAAATTGCTTGTTGTCTTACCAGTAGCGAATGACATTGTTATTTGTCTGCCATTTGGTAGGTTCAGGAACGCCCCTGCCCCTCCGTTCTGTGTAGTGTTTGTTACAGAACCGTCGGTGTATGCATGGGTCCAGTCCATGCTTGGGTAGCTTTTCGATATAAAGCTTAGGGTAGTATCTCTTTTTTCTTTTTCAGTCTGGCAGTTTTTGTTTCCAATACCTGGTATATTTTCTCCCACCTCTGGAAATATATCCTGCATCCAGGTAGGTTTTCGTACAGTAGTGATGGGTTTTGGTGTTGTTAGTGCGTTTATGGGATCTTCGTGCATCTTTGCTTTGGCTATTTCTGCAAAGTTTCTCCGCTTTAGTTTCCCATTTCCCAGATTGTTTAGTCTCTGGTGCATTGGATGGTCAGTCAGTCTTCGGAGTTTCTCTGACTGCAGCTGGGCTCTGCAGTCTCTTCTATCGGTCATGGATTGCAGTTTTGTAATCTTTTCAAGTTCTACAATTGGCGTTGACTTCATGAATCCTGTTATAACTCTCATGGCTTGTTTTTGAAGTTTGCTAACTTTATCGAAGTTCGCCTTTGCTGCTGTTGTCCATGCCGCAATGCCATACTCGAGAACTGGTCTCACACTTCCAGTGTACAGTTTCTTTAGTGTGCCTTCGTCTGCTCCCCAGCTTGTGCCAGCAAGTTTCCTCATGATTGCCATTCTTTCTCTGGCTCTCATTCGGTCTCTTTCGATCTGACTTTTCTATGTCATGCGCCGATCAAATGTGACTCCCAGATAGGTTGGGTTGTCGTTTGGCTGCAGGAATTTGCCATTTAAACTTAATTTGGTATTTTGGGGTTTTATTGAAAGCGAGAATTTTGTGCATGTGGTTTTCTCCTCGTTTATTTTGACCAGCCATGAGTTCGCGCACTCTTCCAGCGATGTTAGGGCCTGCAGGATACAGTTTCTTGCTATGGTGAGATTCTTTTCAGAGGTTCACATAGCCAGATCGTCTGCAAACATTGAGCTATGGACTCTCCTTGCTATATTCTCTGTAATGTCGTTTATATATACCAGGAAGAGTGTGGGTGACAGTACTCCCCCTTGGGGTACTAACTGCTCGAGTGTCACCTTTTTGCTCATCTGCCCTTTTACTTGGACTCTGGCCGTTCTTTGTTTGAGGTAGTGGTTGATCCACTTGTACATTTTCCCACAAACATCACTTCTTCTTAGCCTGACTCTAAGTCCATCTTTCCAGACTTTGTCAAATGCCTTTTCCAGGTCCACCCAAACAGCTACTGTGTGTTTCTGTTCCTGGTAGGCATCTTCTATTTCCTGGGCTATGAGGATGACCTGGTCCTCAGTGGATCTGTGCTGTCTAAAGCCGGCTTGCTGTGGAATTAGTATTCGTTTTTCTTCCAGATGCCACATCAGTCTGGTGTTTATCATACGTTCCATCAGCTTGCCGACACAGCTCAGTAGGCTGATGGGCCTGTATCCATTTGGATCTGTTTTGTCCTTTCCTGTTTTGGTACCTGTACCAGTACTGCGTCTTTCCATGCCAGGGGTACGATTCCCCTTTTCCAGCTTTGGTTCAGGACCGATAGCATTTTCCTCTTCGCTGTTTGGCCTAGCCCCATCAGCATTTCGTTTGTTATCCCGTCTTTTCCGGGAGATTTCCTTTTCTTTAGTGTTCTCATAGCCTCTTCCATTTCGCTCATTGTTAATTTGGCCATCATGTGCTCTTCAGGTGCCGTATTTATGTTTTCGTGCCCCTTTAGCTCTTCACTAATGTCTGTATGCTTATCTGCAGGGACCTCGATGTGGTTTGCTCTGGTATAGTGATCGACAAAAGCGTTTGCGGCTTTCTTACCGGTGAGCAAATTTTCGCCCTGCTTGATGGTAATTTGTTTGTTTGACGGGGTTTCGTCTTTGATGGCTCTGACTAGCTTCCATAGCTTGTTCCCTTCTTTGTCCAGGCTTAGGTATTCCGTTTTGTTTTTCCAGCTTTCTCTTGCTGTTTGCTTGAGAGTGTATTTATATTTCGCCGTGGCGGCTTTGAGGGCGATGTTTGCCTCCATAGATTGTTCTCGCCTTGCCATGTTCCTAGTTTTGTTACTGCATCTTTCGCTTTCTGCAACTCATCATTCCAGTAGGGCTTATAGTTTTTCCTAGCTCCTCTTGAGATGGTTTCAGTGGCGGCTTGCATTATTGCCTTGCTTAGGCTTTCCACCATGGGCTTCATTTTGTTGTTTCGTGTGTTGATGGTTTCACACAGCCCATCTGTCAGGATTGCAAATCTGTCCCAGTCGGCTCGTTTGTAATTCCAACGTGGGAGCGGTTTTGTTTCCTGTGGGCCTACTTCCATATCAATGTTTAGCCTGATCGGCCTGTGGTCGCTACCTGCCAGTTGGTTTAGCACCTGGCGGTCTATTTTATGGTGTATGTCCTGTGTGGAGAATGCCAAATCTGGAGTCGAGGTGGTACGCCATGTTCTAGAATAGAAACTAGGGGTATCCTCTGGCCTATTGATTAGGGAGAGATTTGCATCTATCTCCCAATCTTCCACTTCGTCACCTCTTCTGTCTGTGTCAGAGTATCCCTATCTCTCCGAGTGGCTGTTGAAATCTCCAACTACTATTATGTTGGAGTTTCTGACCTCCATACTCGAGAGCGATAGGTCTCTATTTGGTGGTCCGTACAGATTGAAAATGCGGAGCTTCGTCTCTTGAGCCATTATGTCAACTCCTACAATTTCTGCTTGTCCGGTCTGACTGACAGGTACCGCGCTTCTCGGTATGCAGTTTCTGGTCAGTATCAGGACCCCTCCTTTGTGGCCTTTTCTATCGAGACGGAAGGTCTGGTATCCTCTGATTGAGAATTTATGATTAGTTTTGAGGTGCGTTTGCTGGATACATGCCACGTCAATCTTACCTTCATGCAGGGGATGTGTTAGGGAAAGTTTTTTGTTAATGCCCCCCTCCGCATTCCACTGTAGTATTTTGAGGGTCTTTAGTTTTTGGTCAATAAAAGTTGCCCAAGAGCCATGTGCCTTGACTCCACGACACATGGGTGGGTGACCACCAGTAGTCAAGGGTGGGCCCCTTCGAGGCGTGAGGCCCGGCACTATCGCTGCCTGGCGGGACTCCGCAGGATTAGCGCCATACGTTTTTCTGATGGTTTGTACTGTCATCATACTGCGATTTACGTTGCACTGTTTTGTTAGGCTTGCGGCCCCGTGCATCCGATTTCAATAGGCGTTTCTGTAGGGATGCCCTCCTTAGCCTTTGGCTGTCCCCAGCCTATCAGCAAGGCAGCAGTTGTTTATGATCAGAGTTGTCTCTCTTATGGAAGTTGTCTTACCAGACTAACGAGTCTTCACTACTCGTGTCTTTAGGGTGCGGTGATGATATGTGAGATGATGTATGAGATATATGATATGGACTGGTTTACCCGGAAGAGAGGCAGTCCAGTGTGTCTGTACCCCAGGATCGTCACGTCCTGCCAGAAACGTAGCATTTGCATGTGAGTGGGGTATCTCTTTCTCCCTTTGTTTTCTTGGCTTCTATGCAGGTGTGCAATGTCCGCTGGTCTGCATCTCTTCTGCGTCCATTGGTATGGCTGATAGCGTACAGAGGTAGATATCGAAGCAGAAGTGCATTTAACCAGGGGTCAAGCCTGGTAATGTCACGGAGATGTTGTTCGCCTGGTTTGCGGACATATCTCGTGGTCAAGGAGTGAGTCTCGACAGTTCACAGTGAGGTGGCTGCTCTACTGTTTTCGATACCCCGACCAGGAACTAAGTCTTATGTTGGTGGTTTCGCACAATATCGCCGTATAGGGTGAATATCGAGCAGCTATCCACCCGCTTTGATCAGCGGATGGAAGAGACCTCTTTCTGTGGCTCGACCTGGTAGGGTTGAGGCGCGATCTCCAGGTCCCGACCATATCGAAGCCTCCCATTGCAGTGGTGCTGAGAATTTGGGCGGGATTTCGGCTAACAAGCGTCGGGCCGTTATCCCTCACATGGTAGCCTCGCGCCATTGGCTTATAAGCCTGGTACGTGAACCAAATGTCTGCGGTTCCTCTCGAGTTGAGCAGGATTTCCGTAGCAACGCCCTGTCACTTGTAGGGTAAAACTGACCTGTCTTCCGATGGTCTATTTCCAGCACCTGTTCATTTTTTAGCCAGGACGAATTAATCGAGGGCTTTTGTTTGTCCGTGACCAGGTATCTGGAGCCTGCGGTTTCCGCGGTGTTTAGGCACGGATTCCGTAGCGATCCTTCATAAGAAGGTTAGAGAGCTGACCTGTATTCCGTGGGTCTAATACCAGCACACGTTCACTATTAGACCCAACGAAAGTGCTCTCGATTTGTCAGTCGTTCTACATTTTTTGCGTCTTGAGTCAAATTAAGCCACAGGCTCCACTCCTGATAGTGCTCTTCCGTCAATTCATTTTTCAAACAATGGACTAAGACCAACCGAGCCACAGAGGGCATAACCCCAGATTTCTGAGGGTCTAAATCCAGCACCAGTTCCATATTAGACTCAAGCAAATTGGTCTCTGCATGTCAGTCATTTCAGTGTTGGTCGTGTTGAGTCAAATTAAGCCGCAGGCTCCACTCCTGGTGGTGCCCTTCCGTCAATTCCTTTAAGTTTCAGCTTTGCAACCATACTTCCCCCGGAACCCAAACACTTTGGTTTCCCGGAAGCTGCCCGCAGAGTCATCGAAGCAACTCCTGCGGATCGCTAGTCGGCATCGTTTATGGTCAGAACTACGACGGTATCTGATCGTCTTTGCGCCTCTGACTTTCGTTCTTGATTAATAAAAACATTCTTGACAAATGCTTTCGCAGTAGCTCGTCTTGCGGCGATCCAAGAATTTCACCTCTAACGCCGCAATACGAATGCCCCCGTTTGTCCCTGTTAATCATTACCTCCAGTTCCGAAAACCAACAAAATAGAACCGAGGTCCTATTCCATTATTCCATGCACCATTATTCAGGCAGCCGAGGCCTGCTTTGAACACTCTAATTTTTTCAAAGTAAACGCGCCGGCCACTCAGGACACTCAGCGAAGAGCACCCGTGGGAAAGAGCCGGCAGACGGTAGGGCAGGAGACAACGGGCAGTGAACCAGCGCGAGCCGGACCGCCCGCCTGCGCCTGAGATCCAACTACGAGCTTTTCAACTGCAATAACTTTAATATACGCTATTGGAGTTGGAATTACCGCGGCTGCTGGCACCAGACTTGCCCTCCAATAGATCCTCGTTAAAGGGTTTAAAGTGTACTCATTCCAATTACGGGGCCTCGAAAGAGTCCCGTATTGTTATTTTTCGTCACTACCTCCCCGTGCCGGGAGCGGGTAAGTTGCGCGCCTGCTGCCTTCCTTGGATGTGGTAGCCGTTTCTCATGCTCCCTCTCCGGAATCGAACCCTGATTCCCCGTTACCCGTTACAAACATGGAGGCATGTCACGTACCATCGACATTTGATAGGGCAGAAATTTGAAAGATGCGTCGCAGGGCACATGAGGCCATGCGATCAGCACAAAGTTATCCAGAGTCACCAGTGGGGACGCCGCAACCCCGCGAGGGGAAACGACGATTGGTTTTGAACTAATAAAAGCGCTCTTTCCGCGAGGGTCGGAGCTTGGTAAGCATGTATTAGCTCTAGAATTGCCACAGTTAACCAAGTAGGATCGTGTCATCTTAGGAACCTCGACTGATTTAATGAGCCATTCGCAGTTTCACCGTGAGACAGTGTGAACTTAGACATGCATGGCTTAATCTTTGAGACAAGCATATGACTACTGGCAGGATCAACCAGATATCTGTCGGAGACGTACGTAGCGCACACACCGGTCGGCGGAGGACTGGCATGCTTTCGTGTAGTGTGATTCTGTTGCTCGACAATGCGCGTCCACATATCGCGAACATTGTTCAGAAACTGTTACCACAGAAAAGGTGGGAAGTAATTGCCACACCCATCCTATATCCGCGATATGTCCCCTTGTGGCTACCATTGGTTCGGACCATTAAACAAATTTCTGATGGGACAATGAATCGACTGCGATGCAGACGTCATGGCCTCAGTGACTAATTGTTTTAAAGAGCAGCAAACGTCATTTTTGTCTGACAGCTTCCGCTGGCTACCCAATCAGTGGGATGCGTGTCTGAATGCCTATGGCGACTTATTCTAACTAGCCCTGTAGCTTGTTTGCTTCATTACAATTGCTATATTTAATTCTGTTACACCAGATGATGTAACTTTCATATGTTTGTTATAAAGCCACTGTTCCGCTCTGATATGAACACACCTCGTAAATCGCCGCATTTGGAAGGTTTCGATACTCTTTTCCAATTTGTAATTCAGTGTCCACGTTTTTGTGTCATAAAGTAGTGACGAGTTTACATAACATCTGACAACTTTAAGCCTCAATGTTAGTTTATTTATTGGATGTCAATATGTACCGCATGGTGGGGAATACAATCATAACTATACCTATTCTCTTTCTGGACTCAGGATTCCCTAAAAGATCATTAAGCTAAATAAAATGGAGTTATAATGACATGATGATGATGACAACTACTTTAATTAACTGCTAATCAAGGTACTCCATCAATGACGTGCTGCATAGAGACAAAACATTTCATCATGGAAAGGAAGTGATTATCACCAACTCACACAAACTTAAGCCAAGCCGTAATCCTCAAACGGCAATGTCTACTTTAACATTCCCTTAACATGTCCCGTGTCCCATGACACCAATTCAAGTTGTAATCAATTCGAAATAAATGTGTGCCATTACCTATCCCACAAATCGATTAGTGAGACAGATTCGGATAAATGACGCGATTATCAGATACATAATAAAATATGTATATATATACATATTTGTTCATCCCTGGCTCGTCTGCTTCAGAACATCACACAATAAATGAACAGCGCGGTCCACAGCCAGTACAAATATGATTACATCTTGTTCAAAGTCCTGGGAGATTAATCGCCTCTTCCCTGTCGTGTATGTTGAGGGCTGCTTTGTTTGATATTCAAAAATCTTCCTCTATCCAGTTTCTGTCAGATAATAACATGTGTAGATATGCTTCGTGAATGTTCAAGCTTATGAACATGTGCAAGGGATACAAAATGGTTTATCTGTGAGTCATTCTCCTAGCACAGACACACCCACGTGTTTCCGATCTTCAATTAACTGTACATAAGTTATCTGAGTATGCAGTCGCAATGTTGGCACTTGGTTTGCTAGTTTATAAGGAGTAGTGTTCATATGTTATAGCAGAGAGGGAATCTCTTCCTCTCTCTTCTTTCCTCACACTATGTTTCATGTTACTCTGTCAAATAATCACACTCTTTCACAACTCTCATAGACATCATCAGGGTGAGGCCCTTCGATTGCACTTTGGATAGGTTGGCATCTGAGAGCGCTCTAACTATAATAGGTACATCCAGACGCACACACACATCCAAGTACAGAGTAATACGTTTTGATATCACATAAAAGGCTGCGGCACGGGGCGGACAAGGGTGGGCCTCTGTCAGTAGAATACAGATAAGCAAACACTTTACAAACATACAAAAAACAAAAAAATGAAATCAGACTTAATAAGAGGAGTTGCCTGTTTGATCTAATTTATCGGTATGCTCTAATCAACCCAACTGATAATGTTTACCTGGCTTACATTTAGGGAAGGATGACAGAGAGGTTAAAAACTGAGCACTCATGGTTATTGAAAAAAACAAACAGATCTGGCATAATGAAGTTAATTTTGAACACTTCCTCCCCAGCAGCAGTGTCTGCTGTGGGACCTTTGTGGTTGAACCTACATCCGATTGCCGGTGTTACCATAAATAAACAACGAGACATGTGTTATTACTTGCAATACTTTTTTTAAATTTGAATTAGCGATTGTGTAGATTCCAAGCGAATATGAGAAGAGCTTCAGTCTCTAAATTTTTAAAATGCATAATTCCTGCTATTCAATCAGTCACATGTGTCTGATGCTAGGTAGCCAAATGTTGAGTAAACTCATTTAACTCTTCTGATCAGGTGTATCATGTTGGACCGAGGGTCTACTTCATGTAATATCTTCATCTCAGCCTGCGGAATCCGCGATGACGCCAAAAGTTGTAGGGCCACCAGGACGTTACTCTGTTTGTCCATCTTTTATCCGGCATGCGCACTACATAGTCGGCCCATTTGCACTTTTGTAATTGTGGTGGCATCTATGATGCAAGTGAAGGAAGTTTGACGTCTGATATCTGCGTTTCGGATTTGGTCCCGAAGAGAGATCTTCAATTCCTTCGCTACATCACTCGTTGAGAAACGCGGAGTCTATCTGCATTAACTTTCCGTAGGTGTGGCACTTCCCAGTCATTTACCATAGCTGGACCAGCCGTTAAAGTTGTGAACTCTAGCGCTGTCGTTTCGCATCTGTTGGGGCTTGACACAATCGAAATTGAGCCAGCTCGCTGATATCCTTCACGAGATCTGCCGGTTTATTGAATTGGAGTCCGTGATGATCCAGTCTACTCTGCTAATAGCGTATGCAGTCCTTTATTAATAATATGTGTCCATCTGAAGCAAAGAAAGCGACAGCACCAGATTAGTGCTGCGAGATATAATTTCAAATGACTATGAAGTCCAATCTGGCATGACCTGCAAGCAGACTATGACGCACTTGGGTCACGGGTGAAACGAATCGAACCTCTGTTGTCGCGCTCTGTTATTTCTGGCAGCTGTCGTTTTCTGAGCCTCGGAGATGGTTTTCTTTTAGTATCCACGATATGAGCACCTTGTGTGAGGATAGTGCGTAAGAAGGAACGGTTCTGTGCAAATGTGCACAATGTTGACGCTCATCGGAGATATTTTTGAAAGGAGTTTCTGTAGCGTGACTTTTGTCTCCCAGAATAGCGTCTAACTGTTCGTATATCATAATTCATCAGCTGTTTGTGTGGTACATATTATCCTTGCCCTTGAGCCGGCAGGAAAAGTACCTCAATTTTCCTATTGTTGATAGTCAGATCAGAATTAGAGCACCCATCCGATATAGTCTTCATGGTGAGCTGCATATCTAGTTGTAAGCAATCACGCACGTGCAAAAGTCTGTAAATAGAATATCCAAGACAAACCTAACCTTAGATCACCTGACGGAAACAGACCAGTTGGGCAGCCTTTAACTCCATCATGACAGCAACAGACACCACAAAAGATACCAGACTACGCCTGGACATCTTCAATTCCCTAGCCCTACCAGCTCTCTTATATGGTAGCAAGACATGGTCTCTAACAAAAGCAGCAGAGAACCACCTGAGAACAGCACATCTCTTGAAAGACGCCTCGAGAGCATAACTCTCCGGCACCAGCGACAAAGGGAACAACACATTGGCGACATCCCAACGATGTCACACATCAAAGATGTCCTACATCACGTCAATCATTCAGAACACCGCTGGGCAGGTCATATAGCTAGAAAATAAGATGGAAGATAGAGTACCATACCATCATGTGGTACTAGGGGACACAAAAAAGACCTAGGGGACGGCCTCCATCTCGCTGGCGAGATTCTCGAAAAGCACAACACATGACCTCACAACATATATATCAGTATCTCACTGGACGACATGCGCTCGCGACAGAAACGACAGGATCCTGAGTTGGGAACCGCTTAAGGGTGACCACCCCATTGCGAAGAACGTGTCGAACTTAGAACTAAGATGGCAGTTTCCTTCACTTTGGTTTAACACTCTAGGCAACTCGGACTAATCAGCTGTCCATACTTCGCGTAAATGATATCCTGTAGTAAATTATATGAACAACATCAAGAATCGTGGCTGCAAAGACCATGGTAAAGAATGTCAAGGCTAGCACACATCTCCATTTGACATTGCTGATGACTTAGAAGGTTGTGTACAATTGCACTTCATGAAGTACTTGAGTGATGACTGGGAAGGTTGTGTACAAGTGTCCCTCATGAAGTACTAAAGTGATGACTGGGAAATTTGTGTACAATTATCCTTCATGAAGTACTCGAGTGATGACTGGGAAGGTTGTGTACAAGTGCCCTTCATGAAGTACTTGACTGGTGACTGGGAAGGTTGTGTGCACTTGCCCTTAATGAAGTACTCGAGTGATGACTGGGAAGGTTGTGTGCACTTGCTCTTCATGAAGTACTCGACTGATGACTGGGAAGGGTGTGTGCACTTGCCCTTAATGAAGTACTCGAGTGATGACTGGAAAGGTTGCAAGGTTGCGTACAGTTATCTGTTATTTGTTGTTTTTGTTTTTGTTTTTTTGCGTTCGCCTTATTTTCTCTAATCCCCAAGGCGGTGTGCGTTGCACTGTGGCTTTTATTTTGCGCCTGTCGGCCCAGTGCATCCGACTTCCACATGCATTTTTTGTAAGGGTCTGCTTCCTCCTGCCTTTTCGGGTGTTTTGCTTCCCCGGGGTAAATGCCGGTGCTGCGATGGGGATCGAACCCAGCACCTTCGGGTTTTGAGCAGTGCCACTTAACCACTAGGCCACGCCGTCTCCCAGTTATCTTTTATGAAGTACTCGAGTGACGACTGGGAAGATTGTGTACAAATTCACTTCATGAAGTACTGGAGTGATAGCTGGGAAGGTTGTGTGCACTTGCCCTTAATGAAGTACTCGAGTGACGACTGGGAAGATTGTGTACAAATTCACTTCATGAAGTACTGGAGTGATAGCTGGGAAGGTTGTGTGCAATTGTCCATCATTAAGTACTCGAGTCAACTTACTCCACTTTGTATGTATATTATCTAGCCATTCTCTTGATTGCTGTTCTGATGATAATTGATAGATGGCTCCTCGGGGCCTATGATGCTAACATCTGATGTTCGTTCATCGCAAGTTATAAAGACCACTCTCTGTGTTTAGCCGTGTTGACAGTCTTTTATCGTGCTGTGCCCGCTGAAACTAGTGAATTGTGCGGTGATTTAGATTAAAGTGAGTAAGAAACTCCGCCATTTGTCCACCTCACTTCTGGTCCTGAGCTACCCTTGCCCAGTGGCAAGATATCTATTCAGACGACGTGATAGGCACAAGATGCAGATTTTTCCTCAAGGTTTACTCCCGAAGCCTTTCCCATAAACAGGTATCCCGCAAGGTAGCAGAGGGCGAATGACATCTAACGTTGTTGTGCCTTTGTCATAACAGCAAGAGGTCGTAGGGACATTACTCAACGAGTATGTGAGTTAGACATATCACTCCGGCTATATTGAATCTATTATGGTCGTGTCTAAATTTCACACACCTAAACCGACAGTGTGTAGCTTAGGCGTAGGATGACAATCGTGTGAAGTTCAGCCATATGAACTAGAACGTGAGACATGACACAGGTTCAAGCGTAGTGCTATTCATATAGGGATGTGTATTCCACGATAATCGGACGGAAGAAACCACAAAAAAGGATAAAATTAACAAGTCCAAATGGAAAACAACAACCCGTTTATGTGAACACAAGTGTAAGTCGTCGAGAAATGTGAATTCCAAGCAAATCTGTAGTCTGGCGGATGGTGTAACACAGCGAAGAGCCGACAGCAGCCACCGACTCATAGCTGGCTACTTATAACTGGGTCGGTCAACCAGTGCAAATCAAGACCCTATTCCGTCTCCAAGCAGCGACTCTGGAATCAAACTGCACTAATGTAATCTAGATTAGAAAATGGACCTCACAGTAGGAAAGCAGACCTGGTTCCCAAACATTCCAGCTGAAATCGGATGTTCGTGCCAAAAATCGCAGATATCCTCACCAGTGCTACGGAGTTCGTGCATTGTGGTGAGATTTTCCAACAATATGGAAAAGAACAGAGCATTTATGGGTTAAACCGTGTGCAATGACGCTGGTTCTTCAAGTAATCTCAACAACCTCTCTTTATGACGAACTCCGAAGTAAAAAAATGACTCGTCATAAAATATCAATATATATATATATTTATAAATGTTGCAATATCCTTTCTACTGAGTGAAAATAGAAAGAATTCCTGCACACTACAAGATACATGCAAATTGAGGAGGAAGCAAATCTTAAACAGAAGACAAAGCAATATATAAAGAAATCATTAGAACAATTATTTTTTGTAAACAACTTCGATGACAAATGACGTAGGCAACATAAACTGTCTGCTATAACACAAACGTATTGATATGTCTGCACAGAACGGCTGGTTAAGTCAAGCAGGGATGGCTGATACAGACCATCAAACCTCCAGGGGCTGGTGTTAGACTAATGTATCTGTCACGCTGGGGATCAAGACAATGAAAGAGCTGCCAGTCTGGCTTCAACTGCCATCATTTTGATCACATTATGTATGTAAGCTGGTACCATTTTGATGTCTAGCTAGGGCCAAATATTGGATGAGGCACCTAAATATATGAATATGCAATATTGTCACTTTGAAATTAAATTATGTTGTGCTGGGCGTGAGAGGAGGGTGTATGTGTTTAAACTCAGCTAACTACAAGAACCATACGAATCCATACCAATCACCATTTTCTGAGAGACATTAGGCAGTTATGGGTATGCTGGAAATGCTGTGGCCTCGAAAATTGGAAAAAGAACAGAAGGGTGCTGCAACTTGAAGATATCAGATTCAGCGTCGTGTATCAGGTTGCAGACAGGCGAGTGTAAAGAGGCGAGTGTAGACAGGTGAGTGTAGACAGGCAAGTGTAGACAGGCGAGTGTAGACACGTGAGTGCAAATAGGTCACTACAGACAGGCTAGTGTAGACAGGCGAGTGCAGATAGGTGAGTGCAGACAGGCGAGTGTAGACAGGTGAGTGAAAATAGGTCACTACAGACAGGCGAGTGTAGACTGGTCACCACTGACAGCCGAGTACATACAGGCGATTGTAAACAGGCGAGTGCAGACAGGCAACTGTAGACAGGCGAGTGCAGACAGGCAACTGTAGACAGGCGAGTGTAGATATATCAACACTGACAGCCGAGTGCAGACAAATCACTGAAGACAGGCGAGTACATACTGGTAACTGTAGACAGGCGAGTGAGGACAGATCACTACAGAGACGTCACTGCAAACAGGTCACTGCAGACAATTCACTATATACACAGGAGAAGACAGGTCACTGTAGACAGGCACAAGCAGACAGTTCACTGCAGAGATGCGAGAGCAGACATGTCACTGTAGACGGGCGAGAGCAGACAGGTCATTGTAGACAGGCGAAAGCAGACAAGACGCTATAGACACGAACGAGCAGAAAAGTCACTATAGACAGGCAAGAGGAGACAGATAACTGTAGATAGGCGAGAGCAGTCATGTCTCCGTAGACAGGTGGGAGAAGACAGGTCACTGTAGACAGATGAGAGCAGACATGGCACTGTAGACTGGTCATTATAGATAGGCGAGAGCAGATAGATTACTGCAGAAAGGCGAGAGCAGACAGATCACTATAGATAGGTCACTGTAGGCAGGCGAGAACAGACAGGTCACTGTAGACAGGCGAAAGCAGACATATCATTGTAGATATGTAACTGCAGACAAGCGAAAGCAAACAAGTCACTGTAGACATGTAAGAGCAGAAAGGTCAGTGTAGACAGGCGAGAGCAGACAGGTCACTGTAAACAGGTCACTGTAGGCAGGAGAGAGCAGGCAGGTCACTGAAGACAAGTGAGATCAGATATGTCACAGTGGACAGGGGACATCAGAAAGGTCACTGTAGACAGGCTATAGCAGACAAATAATTGTAAACATGTCACTGTAGACAGGCAAAAGCAGACAGGTCAGTGCATACAGATAACTGTAGCCAGATCACTGTAGACAGGCGAGACCAGACAGGTTACTGCAGAAAGGTGAGAGCAGACACGTCACTGTAGACAGGTCACTGTAGGCAGGCGAGAGCAGACATATCACTAGAGAGGCTAGAGAAGATAGGTAACCTACACAGGTGAGAGCAGACAGGTCACTGTAGACAGGCGAGAGCTTACAGGTCACCTAAGGTAGGCGGGAGCAGACAGGTAACTAAATAGGCGAGCGCAGATAGGTCACTGTAGACAGGTGAGAGCAGGCAGGCCAATGTACACAGGCGAGAGAAGACACGTCACTGTAGACAGGCTACAGTGTTGAGCAATGCGCCAATGAAACCAATCATAGCACAGCCGTCTGGAGGACCTCGCCTCAACTTTATCAGTACGCTAGGGATGTGAGGACATCTACAACAACTCGCTACCTAACGCATTTTATAGGGCGCGCAAACGAGTAATATTACTAAATGTGGGTATCAACAAGAGATTACAACTGGGACACACATACGCGTGCTTGGACGAGGAAAACACGAAAACAAAGTAAGCATACATTTACTAAGTATGTCACCTCCTCGAGAGAAACATATTGACATATTGGATCGCTCCATCCTAACTAAGTGACAAATTGTCATGGAGAGAAACGCTTAACTTCCAAATGTATAGAACACTATGTGCGTTTCTTTGAAAGAGAAAGAGATAAGGAAACGCTCACATTTTCTTGTATGCCTCAACGCTTCTCTTGATTAATGCATTCACTGTTTAAATCGTGATCTCTCTTCTCTCTATCTCGCTCTCTCTCTCTATCTCGCTCTCTCTCTCTATCTCGCTCTCTCTCTCTATCTCTCTCTCCCTCTCTCTCTCTCTCTCTCTCTATCGCTCTCTCTCCCTCTCTCTCTCTCTCTCTCTCTCTCTCTCTCTCTTTCTATAACACATAAACAAACTATCTGTTTACCTTCTGCGATATTCACAGATCTGACAGATAGCGTGTCTGGCATTGTGAATAATAACAGCCAGTCAGACACAGAAAGTAAAGCCTTAACGGAAAAAACACAGAGACACATTGCCAAATAAATCGATAAGCCCAGGTCAAGAACATGGGTCAAGAACACATGTAACGGGCAATGGAGATAGTGATAGAAGATTTTCAATGATAACTTTAAAAAGTTCATGTGATTTCATAGCAGAAGTAGAGACCTTGAATCCTGCAGGAAAATTACTTACGATTAATAAAAACAAAAAATTGTGGTATTTTTCACAGACAAATTATCTGTGATATCAGTGCTTGGAAGCCGAAACAATTTCAAATCTGATAAAATTCAAGAAGGCACTCTATAAACTATGTTACAATTCTGGGACGTTGTGATTCAGTTGGTTCCGCCGTACTGCATCAAACTTGGCAAATACGAGGCTGACATAATGGCATGAGAAGGCAGAAAGCTGTCTCAACCTAAAATATACATTGCCTTTAACTCTCACTTTGTGACAACACTTTGCGAATATCTGAAATAGTATTTAAGTGAGATTCGTTATGAACATAGAGATTTGGTTCTAGCCATCCTATTTTCTCAACCTATTAGATGTCACACCCCCGCTGCTTTGCGGGGTATCTGTTCACGGGAAAGGCTTCGGGAGTACACCTCGAGAACAAATATGTTCATGAGCTTTTTTCAGTCGTCTTGATAATATTTTTCATATAGTCAAAGGTAGCTCAGGACAAGAGAGTAAGGTTGACATTGTGCGAAAATCGTCCCCACTTTAATTCAAATCATCGCGGAAGTCACTCATTTCAGCGAACAGACAAACATTTAAAGATTGCCCACACGACTAAACAAAGACCGTTGTCTTCATCTCACGTGATTAACAAACATCATCATATATATGTATAAACATATATATATATATATATATATATATATATATATATATATATATATATATATATGTTTATACAACCTATAAAGAGGCCAGTAGGTTTAATAGATGCAGATACAAGAACAAGGAGATAGCAAAGTATCTACGACCACAACACAATGCTGCTTACTAAAAATTAAACAGCTGTAGCAGAGTCCAGGTTTCCACTGGGGTTTTTCTATCTATAATGGTACCGCACTCATCCACACCATTCGCGACCACACACAGCAAATAACATAGCACGCAGCAGGTGGCATATTTATTATACATTACTCATACAACAACTATTAAAATGAGTGCAATGAAATTACAAACAACACAAGAAATACATTCTTAATCAAATAGAGACATAAAGTTTATAAGCTATTGATGTTGCTCCTAACTAATCCAACCCAGTTCTAGCCGCAAACTCCCCTTTCCTTATCTGCACCCTCAACACACTCTCAAAAACTCGTCCTCACGTTTGTATTCTGTGACACTCAGATCCCCTCAGGCGGGTGATCTGGGCATTATACATTCAATCTATCCAACGTATACTCACATATGATCACACACTCGAACGATCTGCGTATACACTCGCTCTGGAACATACATCGTTTCCTTGGTGACTACACACACCACACATCTAGATCTTTACTAGTCGATCTGTACACTTGCGTAACTCTTCAGAACATACATCGTTCACTCGGTGTCAACACACACCACACATACATATAGATCTCTCTTAAACACAGGACCCCCAACATTCACCTTATAGAGCGACTGTCCAAGACTCGAAGGCGTATGCTGGTTCAGCGACCCTGTTCTCACACATTCGTAAAAACAGCCTATCAAACACTTTTCTAACCAGACTCCTAGCTAAATTCTCTCTATCTCTCATCTCTCTCTCTCTCTGTCTCTCTCTGTCTCTCTCTCTATATATCTCTCTCTCTCTCCAAAGGTAGTCTGCTTGAGTTAAACTTTGTCTAGTATTATATAGTCGCAAGCAGTATCAGAGCTGTACAATAGATCTCTGGGGGAATGGCCTTTGTATGTTACTCATCCCACACTACCCAAATTGGAACGCCAGTGGTCAACAACTAGCGTCTACCCCGACTAAACACATTCTTTCCCCCGACCCCGTTTTCCTTTGTTGACTTAGTATAGAGACGGTGAGTGACCTTGGCGTAGTGTCGAAACGGCGAATGACCTTGGCACACAGTCAGGTACCTTTGTTCTCAGAGTCGCTGACAACATCACCCTTGCCCTAAACGCTCATGCTCCGGCTGGAACTGTTACACAGCTGAATAGATGATGAACTTCAGACTGAGGACAGGCAAAAGCAGGTTATAATACCATCTATTCAGCAAGTTTAAATTAGTATAGACCGATGAATGTGTCTGCTGCACAGATACAATGACTGTTGAAAATCTGCTACAGAAGTGCCCAATATTCTCGTTACAGAGAAGGCCAATTTGGCCTTCCTTTGTCCCAATCCGAGACAAGCTCTATGGAGATACCGATGACCTGATGCGAACCACTGCTTGCTTTAGAGATTTTCAAATTGGTGTCTGAAAGCGTACGAAGAAGAAGAAGACAAAGAAGGAAACTTATCATTGAAATGCATTTTGTTTTCTCATTTTACCACGAAATATAACATTAAAGTAGTTTACCATTCCTTAAACAAAACAAAAGCAATATTTAAGGTGCTAAAGAAACAAATTAATGCTAGAGTCAACAAACAAATTAATGCTAGAGTCAACAAACAAGTTAATGCTAGAGTCAACAAACAAATTAATGCTAGAGTCAACAAACAAAACCTGCTTGTCTCACTCAGACGTCGCTACGAAAACTAAAACGCGTTTATTTTAGTTAGGTGCATATTTTGGTAAGCTTTCTTTACATTTATACCGCTCAGGAATACAGCAGGAGCAAGTGTGCGTGTGTGTATTTGTGCGAGTGTTTGTATGTATGTATGTATGTATGTATGTATGTGGGTCTGTATGTATCTGTGTGTGGCTGTGTGTGTGTGTGTGTGTGTGTGGGTGGGTGGGTGTGAGTGGTTGTGTGTTTGTGTGTGTCTGTGTGTCTGTGTGTCTGTGTCTGTGTGTGTCTGTGTGTGTCTGTGTCTATGTGTGTCTGTGTCTGTCTCCTCCACGGCTCACTGCTCAACATAGACATTTACAAAAGCAATGAAGAACAAACTGCGAGTTACTGAGTCCTCTTTTGAGAGACACGTGGTAGACCATGGGGTACGTTGACAGCGTTCTATTACCCTCGATGCTGAAAAAGACCGCGAGGTGGAAATTTGTTGCGTTGATTAGACTAATTTACACTTCCCTGCGCTATCCCTGACATGTTAAAAGTTATATTATTATCCATATCCTTCATAGCCTAGGATAGAGATCGTTGGAGACTAAGTTGGGACCCGCAGTGATACAAGCTCGCCGAGAAAAGTAACCAAGTAATGACATTACATATACATGACCTGACAGAAGCGATCGTCCGCTCGTCTGTGACGATGAACACTTTTTGTTTGAGGTGTAAAGAAATTCTGGTTTTAATTGTTACTTTATAACGACTATCGCACGATTATTAATGCTATTACGGTTTCGAATATATTATACATACGCTACTTTATGATGTGATTTTACATGGACCTCCACTGCCACACTTGTATCCTTCTAAAGATATCGATAACTGGTACTACAGTGCTAGAACTACCAAGAATGTTCAAAGACACCCATGCCATGCTCTTGACAGTATTTTTTTCTTAAGACGAAGTTTGACATTCATCGCAGAATGCACGCAGTGTATGGTGACAAAAATATGTCAAAGACAAAAGTGAAGACCTGGACAACGAAATTTAAAGAAGGACGTAAGTTAATGAAAGATCTTCTGAGAGCAGGTCGGTGGCATTATGTTGCTTCAGAAGATGCCATCGCAAAAATGGAGGCAGCAATTCTGGTGGACCGTCGCCGGAGCTTACGTTCACCACACTTGTGTTACCATACACTGCCTGCATTCTGTGATAAATGTCAACTGGTTGACATCCTTCAGCTGTTAGAAATCGAATCACCGCCCACTGATCAACTCTGGACAGATTCCATATAACACCCGCTACGTTTTCAACGGTCTGCTGATTCTTCCTCTTCTTCTTCGTACGCAGTAACCATTATTTTTTCGAAAAAAGCGGCGGTCATCCTGAGGCTGTCGCCACTGCCATAGAGCTTGTCTTGCAGTTCCACTGGTGATGGCCACATCTGCTCTCTCTGATCCTCGTGTGTCGGGCAGTTCTGCAGCAGATGTTCAGCTGTCATTTTACAGGTACCGCACGGGCATTCGTCGGTACCACCTATCTTCAATTTGTTGAATAGGTGGTACCTCAGTCTATTGTGGCCAGTGCGAAGTCTGAAGACAACGACCTGCTCTCTTCGGTTCAACTGGTAGGTCTGCTGATTGAACTATGAGCCAGAGGATAATGACATTTTGTAAACTTGACGGCTGGTATGTGCTGTTTACACTAGAAGTGACGTCAACATGCGTATCGTACGTATGTTCACTTGTTGCACTGTGGTCCGATGTCATTTGAGCATTCCTCATATATCGTAAAAGCCGAAAAATTAAAATTGGGCATGGAACCATCTTTAATAACGTATAAAACAGAGAAAAGAATGATTGTACAAACATTTCCTACTCCACGAGCAGAGACTACTTTAAATCATGGAAGTATCACATCAAGTCTTCCGTGCCGCTGGTCAAGACATGTATTATCAAAACACCATCGTCTTCAAATGCCACATTGGTGTGTTAATTATGTTTTCCGCACGTCACATTTTACTATGGTTATTGACTTTGAGAGCTTGTAAACTTTTTTATTTGTGGGTCTATTGATATGATTTTGTTTGTCTAAAGACATCAACAATGAAGAACTTGTTGGTGTAATTTTTGTAGTTGTGCATGTTTAAGTTTCTAAGATACAAGATGGCGACATTAACAATTTATATACATTCCGCAGACATTAGACTTAACAAATAGTAAGCGTAGCTCCTCAAATAACTTGTAGAAATTAGCACAAAACACTGATACTGTTATTTCTAAGCTAGGCCCATCTGTAAGTTTCCACTTCAAACGTATTTATTACATCTAAAAGAACGAGCTAAACACATTCTACCTCACACATATTTTTTAAAACAACTGACTTCAACAAGCACAATAAAGGGTAGAGTCCACACTGATTGCTTTTTTTACTTACATTTTTCCTTTTCTATTTGTAAATTGTGCTTTTCTTTACGCAGCTGAGATACAAAAATGAAAGCATTTTCATTTATCATTGATTTAAGTTAGTATTCATTAAAGCGGTATGTTTTTGAATCCCTTTAATTTACATCCTTGTCCATCACATTGTGCGTTGCAAGTGGGCTGGGTTTTGTTAGTATTGCTTCAATTTAAAGGCAAACATTAAAAATAGATTAAAGATGTGTGTATGTGAACTGACCTTCTAATGTCATGTGATGCAGTTTATCTGCTTCTTGTGCAGTTAAATTATTAAGATACTACTATTATTTTTGCTATGCTTCTTCTTCTTCTTCGTTCGTTCTCAATCTCCCACTACCAAACCATGAAAGGGCTTAAGTAGCAGAATGTAGTCCAGAGAACGGAATGCGTTGTTTAGTAATTTTACAGCTTGGCTGCGATATTTGCACCTTTCGGTCAAACACATCCGACTTCAGCAAGCAATTTGTGAGTACCGTGTTAGCATTCCCTCTTCGATCCCTTCTCCTTAGCCAGTCTGCCCTACTGCGTGGAGGTGTAGAGGGGTCTTGGCAGTTATGGTTCGCCGTCTGTGGTTGATGATAGCAGTCGTCTATGGGTCGCTGACCGCTGCAGCTTATGCGCCGCTCAGCATCTTGATCCCTGCTATGCCATTCCAGATAAGTTTATCTCAGTCTTGTCTTGATCAGTATTTCTTGAATTTCTATTATGTTCGTTGTCACAGCTTGCGAAGCAAGTGTCCAACAAACAGTGGATTCCTCCTTGTTATTGTTAATGGCAGAGCCATTATCGTATTGTTTCATTGTAATCTATCTTTTGGTTTGGGAGATGAGATAAGTATAGTCAGGCATAACAAACTGATCGGAAACGTTAGTCAGGGTCAGGTAAAATATACTGGTCAAGATCTTCATCTCACTTCCTAACAGTTATCCCTTAAATAGTCTGTTTTCTGATAGTCAGGCTAACGAAGTGGGATCGATGATATTCGTGTAGTAGTGAGCGACATGCAAGTGAAGTCAAGCCTAGCACACCGAATAGGAGGACCTCGGTTAACCGTCATCAGAGCACTGGAAGTGGGAGGACAGCTACTGCAACACGTCACTTGATGCTCTTTTTAGGGCGCACAGAACAGTAATATGAGTCATTATGGGCATTCAACAACAACACCAACAACAACAACAACACAAACACCAACAAACCAACAACACCAACAAGAAAACCAACAACAACTCCAGCAACAACACCAACAACAAAAACAAAACCAACAACTTCATTTGGTTCCTCAGCTGTTAAAGGTTTTCGAAACCTTCCTTGTAAGAGCCACACTTTTGTTCCTGCAAGAACAATTAGGATATGCCCCTTCTAACGATGCTGTATGGGCACAGTGTGCAAACATATATGAGTTGTTTTTCGGAGAAACGGTTTCTTTGCTATTTTGATTTACACGCTAGTTTTGTCAGCTCACGAACATACTTACTTAGTATACTTTGAAGACAGTCTTTGTACGTTCAACCAATTGGTACCAGTGCTCAGAAGAATATGACTACTGCGAAATTCCAAGAACTTTCTGAATGACAACTTTAACGATATGCAACAGGCTGGAAGTCCCCCATCACATACTCACAGTTACAGACTTCCTGCAAGGAGGCACCTATAGTTACCCAATCCTTTACTTGGAGCAAAACAATGAATAAAGCAAAAGGATGTTTCATATTTACTTATTCAAAGGGAGTGACTTTTACATCTATAGGGGAAGACATTCAGGTAGTTATCATTGAATAGGCGAAGATACTATCTAGTCATTATATAGGAGAATGTACTAGCTACTTATCCTTAAAAAGGCGAAGATACTACCTAGTTAACCTTAAATAAGCGAAGATACTACCTAGTTAACCTTATATAAGCGAAAATACTACCTAGTTAACCTTAAATAAGCGAAGATACTACCTAGTTAACCTTAAATAAGCGAAGATACTACATAGTTAACCTTAAATAAGCGAAAATACTACCTAGTTAACCTTAAATAAGCGAAGATACTACCTGGTTAACCTTAAATAAGCGAAGATACTATATAATTAACCTTAAATAAGCGAAGATACTACCTAGTTAACCTTAAATAAGGGAAGATTCTACCTAGTTA
Source organism: Ariolimax columbianus (assembly GCA_036924085.1). Classification (NCBI taxonomy): domain Eukaryota; kingdom Metazoa; phylum Mollusca; class Gastropoda; order Stylommatophora; family Arionidae; genus Ariolimax; species Ariolimax columbianus. The sequence goes on from JAVGWX010000003.1 coordinate 101,573,096, forward strand.
ACCTTAAAAAAGCGAAGATACTACCTAGTTAACCTTAAATAAGCGAAGATACTACCTAGTTAACTTTAAATAAGCGAAGATACTAGCTAGTTAACCTTAAATATGCGAAGATACTACCTAGTTAACCTTAAATAAGCGAAGATACTACCTAGTTAACGTTAAATAAGCAAAGATACTAGCTAGTTAACCCTAATAGGTGAAACTACTAGCTTGTTAACCTTAATAGGCGAAAATACTACCTAGTTTTCCTTACATAAGCGAAGATACTACCTAGTAAACCTTAAATAAGCGAAGATACTACATAGATAACATTAAATAAGCGAAGATACTACCTAGTTAACCTTAAATAAGCGAAGATACTACCTAGTTAACCTTAAATAAGCGAAGATACTACCTAGTTAACCTTAAATAAGCGAAGATACTACCTAGTTAACCTTAAATAAGCGAAGATACTACCTAGTTAACCTTTAATAAGCGAAGATGCTATCTAGTTAACCTTAAATAAGCGAAGATGCTACCTATTTAACCTTAAATAAGCGAAAATACTACCTAGTTAACCTTAAATAAGCGAAGATACTACCTAGTTAACCTTAAATAAGCGAAGATACTAGCTAGTTAACCTTAAATAAGCGAAGATACTAGCTAGTTAATCCTAATAGGTGAAGCTACTAGCTTGTTAACATTAATAGGCGAAGATACTAGTTAGTTAACCTTAAATAAGCGAAGATACTAGCTTGTTTACCTTAATATGTGAAGCTACTAGCTTGTTAACCTTAATAGGCGAAGATACTACCTAGTTAACCTTAAATAAGCGAAGATACTAGCTAGTTAACCTTAAACAAGCGAAGCTACTAGCTAGTTAGCCTTAAATAAGTTAACCTTAAATTAGCGAAGATACTAGCTAGTTAATTCTAATAGGTGAAGCTACTAGCTTGTTAACCTTAATAGGCGAAGATATTAGCTAGTTAACCTTAAATAAGTTAACCTTAAATAAGCGAAGATACAAGCTAGTTAACCTTAATAGGCGAAGTTACTTGCTAGTTAACCTTAAATAAGCGAATATACTAGCTAGTTAATCCTAATAAGCGAAGATACTACCTAGTTAATTTTAAATAAGCGAAGATACTAGCTTGTTAACCTTAATAGCCGAAGATACTTGCTAGTTATCATTATATAGGCGATGGATCTAAGACGAATGATTTTATTACGCCCCGCTTAGACAAAAAAAAAGGTTACGAGTTCAAATACCAGGTAATATGTAGGCTTTCTTCTGCTGAATGTAAATATCTAGTCTGAACATTGTGCGGTGATTGCAAGGACAAACGGTCAATATCCTCCTCAGC